>JARJEI010000003.1:10662120-11912120 GCA_029955415.1 Lottia scabra | reverse complement strand
ACAAATAGGGGACGATATTCTTAACCTCTGAAATGGGGCGTAAAGAAGAAGTGTAGTTAATTTGTTATGTCAGAAAATATATCAGTAGCGCTGTTTATATTTCCATTACTTGTATTTTTATATATAGACTAGATTGTGAGTCATCGTGGCGGCTATATGAACCACGGAAGCTCTCCTGCCGATAATCACCTCTGATTTCATCTGGCACAAATATCATGATATTTTAGGAACTAGCCAGGTCTATATGATTCTAAATGTTTTAGATCGGCTCATATCTCTGTACACCAATATTACTGATAAAAGTTGTATTTGTCCACTTAAACATCGGGTATATATAGTCAAAATCTCTCTGGTATAGCCCAACACCCCGATGCACCTTTCGGAGTGGACATTGTTTAATAGAAATGCTATATTTTTGTCAAGACGTTATTGATATCAGAAACTATTAATGTTCAAACCATCATCAAAAGCAGACAAAAACTATTTTCGAAAACACGAGGTTCGACTAATAAAATTTTAGTATAATCTCAGAACCAGGAATTTATTAGCTATTCTAATACATAATAATATGCACAACTCTTCCTTGTAATAAAGTTGTAGTACTTCTGGAGGCTATTTACATATTATGCTTGTATCCAAATCGACCCTCGAAAATGCTGAACATTCCCCTTTAAGCACAAATTACATCAATTCAAATAAAAATTGTAGCATGTACATTGTACACCAACGCTATTTTCATAATGATTTATTTCTGACTGAAAATGTCAAAAATCCATTTTTAGAACATTAATTGCTCGTAACTAATCGTAATAAACCACAACGTCTTGACAAAAATTCCAATAAACATTTGAAGACTGATGTCTGGTATCATCTGGTATTGTTATCATTAAAATATACAGCAAATATCACTGCTATTTGTAGGTTACTTCGGTTATTTTCTACCTGTATCGACTTGCAGGTGAAATAACAAACATTTGTCTTTAGCATGATTGTAGCAAGCTTATTATCTCTGGAAAAACCTGTTCTGTTTTATGGAAAATCACCAAGAACAGAAAACACATTTTTGAAAATATATTTGCTTTGAGTAGAAGAGTGTTTGAGCCAATATAAATGTGTTATCAGAATTTTCACCTATTGATACCATGTCATTGGATGTTTCATAGGTTTGTTTTCAGTGGTATCACTCTAATTTAGTAAAGTTTAGTGACTTAAGATTCTTAAATACTTCACGTAGATAGGTATTTATCAGCTACATAATATGTTTTACCATCTGATAGCTCATTCACGTCTATCCGAATGAAAATCGAATGTATCCGCATGGCGTTTGCTAGCTTGTCGTCATTAGGCCAAAAGGTGCAGAAAAGTAGGACGTAAAATTTCTTGATTTTCATTTCATTTCATTTTCAAATTCATTGCTGGACTGCCGAGAGAAGGACATTTTGTTTCATATATTATTAAAAAGATATAGATTGTTGATATTGAAAAATAAGCAAATGTGGAGCAAATGTACCACATATTGGAACATTCCATGAAAGATGTACACAGATCAGAGACATATTTTGGTTATTATTGCGCCAGTTTGAATATTCGCATGCTGTCAAGTTCCACTGTACTTTATTATATACAAACACAATGCAGATATTTGGCACTTTCTAAAATGCAGAAATATTGGCAACGAGTTGAAATTCGACAGATTCAGGTTAAGAACGTATTGTTTATCCAAAAATCAGCATATTTTCATGATTTAATCATATTAAAGGTCATATTCGGTTCTCATCGTCTTTTATTTCACAAAATAATGACTTTTAGATGAAAAATCATCTTGAAGCCAATGTAACAGACGATATTATATTGACTATGTTAAAGTAATAGGCCTATTGGGTGTCTATTTTGTTCGCCAAATTGTTGGTTAAAGGGCTGGACAACAGATTGAATTAACTTAATCTGAATTTCAAAAATTTTCTTTAATAGACGTTTATCGTCTCCATGGGATTAAATACCTTTACAGTATTACCCCATGTGGCCATAAACATGATGTCAAAATCAAACCACCACCTACCTAGAGATGATTCTGAGGGGAAGCGTCAAACATTAATATAAAAATAAAGACGATATATTTATATTGCGCATTAATCTAATCCATTTGGAATTTCTCAAAGCACAAGAAAGTTATCTCGACCAAAAAACCGATCCGCTATTTTTTTTCCAAATGAATGATGCACTGTCCTAGGACCGAATTCGGGTTGTATGGAGGTATAAGTACATGTAGAAACAACAGTTCGCCTTCAGACCTTAATGGTTTGGGGCTATAATATAATAACAGTAGATTTTGTAGACAACGGGACTTGCGTAATGTGTGATCATGCTTTCGTTTTTTGGATCATCTGTAAAATCATCTGTATGTCATATATTATGTTGAAGTAGGACATCAAATTAAATCAATCTATGACACATACCTGCATTGTTGATCAGTACGCTCAATTCTCTCTCCTTCTCATTGAACTCTGTCACAAAATCTCTTATTGAACGCTGGTTGGCCAAATCTAACTTCAAACATATAACATTCTGATTGTTCACTTTCTTCCTGATGGATCTAGCTACCGCCTCTCCCTTCACTTTATCTCGACATCCCAGTACTACCCTAGCACCACGTTTAGCCAAATCTGTAGCAGTAGATTTTCCTAGACCAGTATTACCACCTGAAAGTAGAAATAAATTGACGATAGAAAATATTTTACTGGTAGTACATTGCATACCCAGCATGTAGCAATGTGCCAAATACTTACTAAGAGGGTCACTTGATGTTATGACTTAGACTGTCGCGTATGTTATTAATTTTAAATTCTGATATTTTTGACGAATATTCAAAATAAAATCCCATTTCATAAAGTCATGCTTTTATGGGAAAAGCAAGTATCAAAAATATCTTGAAAATCTAAATTTTCAAGAATTGTTTTTACACAAATGCAATTATTTTCAATTCTTGCTTTGCAAAGTAAATCACAGCCTTATTTGCCGTGAATTGGAAATAGAGGCACTTCTATGTTTTACTCTTGTTATTCTTTGGTTGTTTTACTCTTGTTATTGTTTGGTTGTTTTACTCTTGTGACTCTTGTTATTCTTTGGTTGTTTTACTCTTGTTATTGTTTGGTTGTTTTACTCTTGTTATTGTTTGGTTGTTTTACTCTTGTTATTATTTGGTTGTTTTACTCTTGTTATTGTTTGGTTGTTTTACTCTTGTTATTGTTTGGTTGTTTTACTCTTGTTATTATTTGGTTGTTTTACTCTTGTTATTATTTGGTTGTTTTACTCTTGTTATTGTTTGGTTGTTTTACTCTTGTTATTGTTTGGTTGTTTTACTCTTGTTATTGTTTGGTTGTTTTACTCTTGTTATTATTTGGTTGTTTTACTCTTGTTATTCTTTGGTATTAATGTCATGATATTTATAGTAATACAAGGTTACTGAGGTCTAATTAGTAAGTGTATCATCAACCGCCTGCAGAATGACCACTGGCCAAATTAGACACCATAATGGTACTGGAATAACGTAATAGTAAAATATCAATTCTAAAACAGAGTTCCTTCTTCATAACTTTAAGATCCATTGTTGTCTTTGTCAGAATTTTCTAAATGTAGGCTATACCAAATTTAGCCTCACTGGAAACAGGAAAAGCCATTTTACTATTTTTAGTACATTTAGTGACATTTGACTATATAGTAGAACAAAAAGTTTCGACTTGGGCAAAGCTGACCCAATATCCCCTTGCAGGTGGTGCAAGTATAAGGGCTTTGACAGTCGGAACTTGTATTTCTTATCTTCAATCTAGTATCAAACATATAGGAAAATAGCAGTTTCGTTTTTAAAAAAAAAGTTACTAAAATGATTCTTAGCACCAGCTTTAACCTCGAAAGGCTTAAAATCATGTAAGTGTTAAATGGTGTAATGGTAAACTGCACGAAACGAAATCTATTTATCAACAACCTTCAACTAAAATAAACATCAGAATGGAAGCTGAAACAAAGCATTTAACACTTGAAAGAAAAAATGTCGGCAATTTCCCAGCTACTTACACCTGTAGTGGTTCAGTCTAAACTTAGTCGTTTCATAATCAGATAATTGCCTCAAATGTGTGCTATGATTTGCCCCATTACTGGAATATTTTCCCCATCAAGCCCGAAGGTTCTAGCACTGACTTACTCTTTGATTACAAATCTTAGAAGAAGATATTCTTTCGAAAAAGAAACTTATATCCGCAAAATAAACTGTTTTAAGACTATTAATGGATTGTTGAGGAATACAACCTCTTAGAATGAAGATAAAATCTAAATTTTCAAACTTGGTGAATAAGAGTATTTACTCATCAGGGGACTTACCTAGTGGCATAACTATACCACAGATTACCTAAATAATCACATAAATACAGATAACTATGTTTTAATACAATAATTGTAAAAGGCTTTATCAAATTTTAAGCGTTTTCAATTATAGCCTGTAATTGTATGGAAATTTGCATAGTTTTATGGATTTATTGGATTCTGTGTGTGTACTTTGGACACCGTTGATGTATACTCTTATTGACCAAGTTCGAGAACTTTATGTTTTTGTTCATTCTAATAGGTGGTATAGCTTTAAAAGACCATTGTTAAAGTCCCAGACAACCAATTCTCAATGAGTTTATTTTTGTGATTTATAGATGTAGGGTTCTACCTTATGGGTTGTCGGATACAAGGTATAACAAACCAACCCCTTCAAGATGATATCTGATTTAACATTTCAACACATCATCACTTTCACCGTTTGTTTGATAATTTTCTATACCGATAGTGACATGTTATACCTTCTGACTTTTGGTGAATTTGAAACATCAACACAAAAATATAGTCCACTGAGGGCGGATTGTGAAATGATGCATGGGGAATTTTCTGCCTGGACAGCAAACGGACTGTACTGTTCTTTCCTATAGAGAATGCAACTATCCACTTGCATGTAAAGTGGCACATGAATGGAAGGACACCGGAAATATCTCCCTTCATGTCATAGCTAACGAGTAAATTGCATTCACTAATGCGGAAATGGTTGCTGTCGTAAAATTGTTCAGATTTAGATGCTTAGCATCGACATTTCTGGAGATCTCAAAAGGTAAATCCAGGCTTCTCATGCAAATAAACAAACCTTTGATAAAGTAAAGTAACTAACCACGTACATGTGTGACACGAGAGTGGAAGGAAATCCGAAATATATCCCATGTCATAGCTAGCTAACGAGTAAACTTTCACTAAAGCTGAAATGGTTTCTGTCGTAAAATTGTTCAGATTGGCCAGCTACGTTCTGATATTTCTGAAGATATCAAAAGGTAAATCAAATCAACTTCTGAAATTGCCTTAACATGGATGAACAGATAGAATATATATATGAAAATCTTAAAAAATATTATAATATACTGCTACCATTTGTCCTTGCTTTAGATTTGTGATAAATTGTTCGCAAAAGTGCTGGATGCGCCAAGTTCTCGCGCCTGTTTTATCAAAATTTTGGGTTTGATTCAATTGATTGTTTATCTAACAATAAACATTATCATAAAGAAGAAATAGTAATAAGCCAGATATAACATTTGCCAAAGTTCTTTCTTTAACATAATATCTCATGTTAATTTTTACTATCAGTATTATATATAAATGTGTATGTAAAAAGATTAGATAAGCGCAATATAAAAAAAGTTACCCTCCTAAACATGGGTTTATTAAGATATCAAATCGGCATGAAGAGATATGAAAAACTGTGTTCATTAGACATCCTGATGCGTAAATAGAAGATATAATCGGCATTAATTAGTAGAATCATAAATCTTATCATTTAAAAGGATAAAGACAGAGAGATTCCGTGTCCTTCTGCTATCAGCTGTTCTTGGGACAAATCTAGAAGAATGCGAATGGAATTATCAAAATCAAATGTCAATACGGTTTATCATATATTAGAAGTTCCATAGAGTTACCATTTAGTACCTGGGTTTTCAACTTGGGGGACGTTTGGACATTTTCATGGGAACACAAACTGAGTTATAGGTCTGAAAAATTGTAATGTATTGTATTTAATGGGTAAATGTTTATCCAGTGTCCACTGACCGTAAAAACTCTTCATATCTGGGCCACAATTTTCATGCACACAAGTAATCATCAATAAGAGGAATGGGGTGTGTGTCAACCAAAGTGCCAGAAATTCGAACAATTTCTGTTCAGAGGACTTGGTAATTTAGTATAAGGTCATAGAGGTATCATTAAGTTAAACGTCAATACAGTTATCCTGGAAATATCATTTAGTAGAAGCTGAATGGCTATAGTCGGTGAATTAGATTTTCATTATAGAAGGTCATTACAGTTATCATTTAGTAGAAGGGTCATTACATTTATCCTCGCTAACCTGAAGGTCCAGGGTTCAATCCCGGCATGGGTCGAGATGATACCTTCGGATTTTTCAACCCGGTTTCCCCCTGTCAGTGATGCAGGTCGGAGGGGCTGACATGGAAAAGCGTCTAGTCGTTCGGATGGGACAATAAACCGAGGCCCCGTGTGCTATTGGCTGTGCACGTTAAAGATCCCTCGACAGTTGGAAATCGAAAATAAGAGCAGGCTAATGCCGCTGTCCTGGCAAAATTTCCCTCATTGCACACTGCATGGCGTTCGCCCGTCCTCAATTAGCCCATATAGGTGCAGAAAGTAGGACGTAAAACTCCATTCATTTCATTTCATTTCATTACATTTATCATTTAGTAGTAGGTCATTACAGTTATCATTTAGGAGAAGGTCATTACAGTTATCATTTAGTAGAGGTTCATTACAGTTATCATTTTGAAGAAGTTCATTACAGTTATCATTTAGTAGAAGGGTCATTACATTTATCATTTAGTAGAAGGTCATCAAAGTTATCATTTAGTAGAAGGTCATTACGGTTATCATTAAGTAGAGGTTCATTACAGTAATCATTTAGTAGAAGGTCATTACAGATATCATTTAGTAGAAGGTCATTACAGATATCATTTAGTAGAGGGTCATTACAGTTATAATTTAGTATAAGGTCATAGTGGTATCATTCAGTTAAACGTCAATACAGTTATCAATTTGTAGAAGGTGAATGGGATTATCATTATAGAAGGTCATTACAGTTATCATTTAGTAGAAGGTTATTACGGTTATCATTAAGTAGAGGTTCATTACAGTAATCATTCAGTAGAAGGTTATTACAGATATCTTTCAGTAGAAGGTTATTACAGATATTATTTTGAAGAAGGTTATTACAGTTATCATTCAGTAGAAGGTTATTACAATTATCATTTAGTAGAAGGTTATTACAGTTATCAATCAGTAGAAGGTTATTTCAGATATTATTTTGAAGAAGGTTATTACAATTATCTTTCAGAAGTTTATTTCAGTTATTTCTTTGAAGAAGGTTATTAAAGCAGTCATTTAGAAGAAGGTTATTTCAGTTATCATTCAGTAGAAGGTTATTTCAGATATTATTTTAGAGAAGGTTATTACAGTTATCATTCAGTAGAAGGTTATTACAGTTATCATTCAGTAGAAGGTTATTACAGTTATCATTCAGTAGAAGGTTATTTCAGATATCATTTTGAAGAAGGTTATTACAGTTATCATTTAGTAGAAGGTTATTTCAAATATTATTTTGAAGAAGGTTATTACAGTTATCATTCAGTAGAAGGTTATTTCAGTTATCATTTTGAAGAAGGTTATTAAAGCAGTAATTTAGTAGAAGGTTATTTCAGTTATCATTTTGAAAAAATTCATTACAGTTATCATTTTGAAAAAATTCATTACAGTTATCATTCAGTAGAAGGTTATTACAGTTATCATTTAGTAGAAGGTTATTTCAGTTATTATTTTGAAGAAGGTTATTAAAGCAGTCATTTAGTAGAAGGTTATTTCAGTTATCATTTTGAAAAAATTCATTACAGTTATTATTCAGTAGAAGGTTATTTCAGTTATTATTTTGAAGAAGATTATTACATTTTTCATTTAGTAGAAGGTATTTCAGTTATTATTCAGTAGAAGGTTATTTCAGTTATCATTTTGAAGGAGGTTATTAAAGCAGTCATTTTGAAGAAGGTTATTAAAGCAGTCATTTAGTAGAAGGTTATTTCAGTTATTATTCAGTAGAAGGTTATTTCAGTTATCATTTTAAAGAAGGTTATTCCAATTATCATTTAGTAGATGGTCATTACAGTTTTCATTTAGTAGAAATTTTAGTAGAAGGACATTACAGTTATCATTTTGAAGAAGGTTATTTCAGTTATGATCTTGTAGAGGGTCAATAGAATGAAGAATTATCATTAAATCAATCGAATAATCGCTGCGAGAAGGCAATTAAAGTTAATGCAATTCGATTCTCAAGATTCTTTGGTTGGTGATCTTGCCAAATATTTCGATTTGCCAGTATAGTAAATAATATTTTACGGTTTAATGTTCAGAGAATTATAGAGATTTGTAATCTGTAAGATGCTGGCATAACCTGATAAACAACCAGTTTTACATTGTTTTTATAGTAAATTAATACCCTAATAATGCCTGCTATCTTATCGGTAGTTTTTTAAGCCAAGTAATACCGACCAACTGTCAATCAATGTCAATCCAATATTACATGTCGTAAAGTATATCTTACACCTGTTTGACGTAATAGTTTACCTATCTTAACCTTGGTGGCCTCAACGTTGATAATTAACAAGCGAGAGTGTTGAGAGTTCGGCAAACCAGAATCTGCATTAAACAGGAATGTGGTGTCAGTGCTCAGGGGCGGATACAGGATTTGACGTTAGGGGAGGGGGGGGGCGCAGAATAAAATTTCGCGGAGCGGAGCGAGTCGACAAATTATTTGAGGTTAAAATAAATACTTATTACGTGCGGACAAGCCATGTTTTGCAAATTTTAAGGGGGGGGGGGGGCGCACGCCCGCCACGCCCCCGCCTAAATCCGCCCCTGGTGCCAGTTCCGCAATATAACTCAATTTAAAACTAAAAAGCAAATTTTCCCTGTCCATTTCATTAGACTGATAAGATGCTACAAGACAATTGGATTTCATTCGTCAACAAATAGTTCCCAGTGACGAAATAGGTCACTTACTCTGTGCCTAAGACTCAGTCTTATGCAAAATGTCCTTCCCGGATAAACATAAGATGTTATAGCCTACGTGAATGGTACGACGTTTATGAATTTAACTCTCCCAAAGCTAGAGGCAAACGCCAACAACTATTTCACTTGCAGAAATTCAAAAACAAATTCTTAGAGAAAGAAGCAGGAAAACAAGCGCTCGTTGGATTCAAAGAAAGGGTACATTATAATACAGGTACAGGTATTTTAAGGTTTATATTGAGGATAGAGACTACCAGAACAAAACATTCCTTACGTTACAACAGAATAATCGCTCTTAAAGGTCAAAGGTAAGAGATTTGAATGGAATCCTCTCTAATCAGGAATTTATCTTTAGGAATGAACTTTTATAGTAGCTCTTTTTCCATGTCATTATGGTATATTACAGCACATTATTTTGATAATTTTAAGCTAAGCATGTTGAACATCTTTTGAAAAATCTTTTTCAGACTGAAATGTAAGCTATACAGATAACATTGGCGATGTTTCGCATTATCTTTTAAAAAGTTGTAAAATGACCAAGGCCCACAGCAATATCCATCATTAACAGAAATCACTTTATAAAATGTGAAAAAACAAACATGGTAGTGGCGATAACCAGTCTAATTAAAATCAGACCCTAATTTCGTTCGTTCCTTTTTTTAAATCCGGTTTTTTAACCAACGAACGAACGAAATTAGGGTCTGATTTTAATTAGACTGTGGCGATAACCTAACCGTACAAAGTCAGATTCTAATACTGAAAATAATACGAAAAGTTATAAAGGAATAATTTTCATACCGCATTCTACAAGGTCAGAATTATTCAACGCAGAATCTTTTGGTTTGTTTTCAAGCTTCATTAAATTCAGTATTTTCACTTTCGAAAGTCGATACCATGTCGTGACAAATTATGAAAACTAGCAACGTCAGCAAAGAAGATGACAAAAAAGTAAAAAATCTGCTTTAATATTAATATGAATTGGCCGATATTGTATCACGACGAGGAATTATTCAATGGCTCTGTGGTAGGTAAGATCAGTAAGAATCCAAAGATTGTTCTAGGAGCCCTATTGAAGTCATAACAGTCATAACTTTGATAAGATGAGACTAACAGACACCAAAAACAAAATCGGCTGACATTAATGGCGTCCAACCTGGAAAGTGATTACAATAAAACTCGTTCTCAGTTGTTTCTAAATTTCAATGGTAACAACATTTGTGTTGTCTATTAAAACTTCTTAATGTTTATTCCATCTCGCCAAATCTCAAACGTAATGTTAATGTTTCTGTTCTTTTTCTTTTCTCCTGAACATTTGACCTTGACATTTGCAATCCAAGGTTATTAAGCTCACATCTGCCACGAGATCTCCCGAACAAAGTGAAATGTGTATATATATAAAAACACATCTAAATATATACCTCCCCCGTATCTTATGTCCCTAGAAAAATATTTCACCGTGTATTTCTTAAACATGATTGAGATGTTTCGAAAATTGAAACTACTTAGCATAACCTTTCTTCGTCTGATTTGATTGCGATTGAGATGCACACAATCAACGTAAACCATGGTCGTAGCCTATTCGCAACCACGTTCTTGAGAACTCGATATTATTGTATAGAAGGGAAAAACCGAGTTTTTAACGGTAAGAACAAACTCTGGTAAGTAGTTTCACCGAAATGAAATGGAGTTTTACGTCCTGCTCTTCAGCACTTGTATGGGTTAATGAGGGCGGGCAAACGCCATTCAGTGTGCAATGAGGGAAATTTTGCCAGGACAGCGGCATTAGCCTGCTCTTATTTTCGATTTCAAACTGTCAGGGATCTTTAACGTGCACAGCCAATAGCACACAGGGCCACGTTTTATTGCCCCATCCGAACGACTAGACGCTTTTTCCATGTCAGCCCCTCCGACCTGCATCACTGACAGGGGGTCCCATTTCACCAATAGTGGAGTACAAGAAAGGTGGATAAAAAATTGCGGCACATGTAAATATAGAGGAAAGTGAAAGTATGGCCATCATTGTAATTGAGCACTTTAGTCGACTTACGCTCGTGTTGTCAAGAACGCAGTAACTTTATAGATGAACTGTCGTTGGCCAAGCATGTAAATTGATGATTAACACTTTGGTTATCTTAATTAGCTCTATCGCGACGGACGTAAAATTCCATATTGTTATATCCTTTTTAGCACCAGATTTAACTCATTTAAAGCATCTACATTCTATATCTACATTCTACATTAATTATATCTTGCCAAATGCTTGAATCAAACAGAATGCATAAAATTTATTCTGAGTTCCAATGAGAATATCGTCTCAATAGCATCAGACAGTAGTTTGGCATCATACCGTGTCAAACCACCAGATCATTGATATTCCAATTTGATATACTATCATTATTGGTATCTATACTTTTATAAAATTACTACTTAAAGCGTTACAACCCCTTAGAATGAACAAAAAATGAATTTCTCAAACTTGGTCAATCAGAGTATATATTCATCAACGATGTCTAAAGTATACAAACAGAATGCAAAAAACCATGAAACTATGTAAATTTCCATATAATAACAGGTTATAATTGATAAACGCCTTAAATTTATTTTCAATTTCAATTATTCTATATAAACATTAAACATTGTTTTCTGGATTTATCAGATTATTTAGGTAATCTGTTGTATAGTTATGCAACCAGGCAAGTCCCTTGATGAATATAAACTCCTATTTACCAAATTTGAAATATTTTTTTTTTTTTGTTCGTTCTAAGAGGTTGTATTCCTTTAAATATTGGAGTCTTAACCCTCTTCAGGTAAGTGATGGCCACTGAGTCGATAAGTAGATAACTTCTGGTTTTAGAGAAATACAAGAACATTCTTGAATCTGGCAGTCTTTAAATGATCTTTGAACAAATATTTGAAAATGTTAAAATTCCAAGAATTCCTGACAATAGCAGGCATGACTATTATATACTTATACAATTTCTATATTCTCTTTAACAGTTTACACAATGTTTTTTGGCAGTTTATCCTTTACAGTGTCGATATTAATTTGCGTCGTTTAGAATACGTGTGAAGTGCGTTAATAAGAAAGTGCGACAAATATTGTCATCATAACACGTTACATAATTACTTGTACTTGATGGTATTTACTGATATATAACTCTTATAAAACACTTTAGCATATTTTTAAACATACACAATTTCAGACCATATTCATTTTTAAAACTAATCCGTTATTGTTTTCAACCTGGCTTTACGATTGGAATTATGATTCTATTATCTTCTAGGCTCAAGATGGCTGCCTAGTGTAGTAGTGTGTCTTGGGCTCTCGACATTTTTGTAGTTTTTAAGTGTTTAACGGTTTTAGAGATACTTGTTTTTTATATGAATAGTTTCCTAAGGATTACAGGAATACGATAAGTTTTACAGAATTCTTCTTTGGATTTTAATTTTGACTGTGCTGGATTTTAGTTTTTTTTCTTACTGTTGTTTACTGAGTGATCATGATTAACTATAGTAGAAATTACCTTATATCCCTTAATGGTAATCACTTGTCATCAGATCTTGATTGGGACACAATCAATTCAATACCTGAACTTTGTAAGAGTGGTGAATCGATTTCAAATTTTGGAGTGAGAATATCTAGTAAGAGGAGATCAAGAAAAGGCAGAGAAGTGAACCTTGCTAACCTGATTACTCTTACTAATCATCAAAATGTAAAAGATAACTTTTCTAAATCTAAAGACAATGCAGCTTTCTGTTTAATTAACTCCAGATCTATCAAAAATAAAACCACTATATTGAGTGATTTTTTCAGTGAAATTATTGCCGTTACTGAAACGTGGCTAAAGCCTGACACACCGAAGGCAACAATTACAGCACTCATACCCAATGGTTATGCGCTAGAACATGTTGATCGAATTGGGAGAGATGGTGGGGGCGTTGCTGTCATATACAAATCTGTCATTCATGCGAAAGTTCAGGATCTTCTAGACTTCAAATCTTTTGAATACATGGATACCGTTTTTTCATTTCGATTTAAGAAAATTAAGCTCATCACACTTTACCGTCCACCAAAATTAGAATCAATCTCACTGTTTCTTGATGAATTTTCTCTTCTTCTCGACCATTTATCGTCTTGTAAAATTGACCTCATGATACTTGGAGACTTTAATATTCACGTTGATGACTTTGATAATAACGAGGCTAAAAGGTTCCTTGGAATTCTTGATGTTTATGGTTGCCAACAGCATGTGCAAAGTGGTACGCATGTCCATGGTCACATTTTGGATTTAGTTATTACCCGAAACAATGAACTCTGTGTAAATAATCTTTCTAGCAAAGACAAGCTCATATCCGATCACTTCCCTGTGTGTTTCAATCTCAATGTAGAAAAATCAATCCCATCAACAAAAACTGTCACCTTTCGGAATACAAAGACCATCAATGTTACAGATCTGAAGAATATGATTACAAACTCTAAATTAAATTCATTAAACGATTTACAAGATGTTCATGAAAAGGCAATTGCATATCATGACACTCTTACATCTATACTTGACGATATTGCTCCCTTTAAAACAAAAGTTTTTAAAATCCGACCTGGAACTCCATGGTATAATGATGAAATACGATGTGCCAAAAACACTCGAAATAAGGCTGAAAAGTTGTGGAGACGCACTAAGCTGCAAGGTCACAGGGATATTTACAAATCCCACAGAAATACCGTAACACATTTAATAGATTCTGCTAAAAGAGACTACTATTCACAAAAGATTGACGATAGCACAAATAAGCAAAAAGAACTTTTTAGAATAACTAAATCGCTCCTGGACCATAATTCTAATTCTGCGAAATTACCCAATATTGACAACAAAGCTGAATTAGTGAACAATTTCTCATTGTATTTTGCTGACAAGATAGGTAAAATACGTAGTGATCTCGACAATGACTCGCAGCAATCGAAAAACACACCTCTCTCACATGACATTGAAAAGACCCAGCTAAGTAAATTTAAACCTGTCTCAAAAGAGGATATCAAGAAAATTATAACATCTTCGGCTAATAAATCTTGTGAATTAGATCCAATTCCTACTTGGCTTCTAAAAGAGTGCGTAGATGAGATTCTACCAAGTATTACTGACATAATAAATTCTGCCCTATCTACCTGTACTTTCCCTGAATCGTTCAAGTGTGCAAATGTTATACCACTTCTTAAAAAACCATCACTGGATCCAGATGACTTCAAAAACTATCGGCCTGTCTCCAACTTAAACTATGTATCTAAGGTTCTTGAAAAATGTATTGCGAAACAAATCATAGATCATGTGGACGAATCTCAATTATTGGAAGAATTTCAGAGTGCCTATAGAAAACACCATAGTACTGAGACAGCCTTACTCAGGGTGCAAAATGACATTCTGAACGCAATTGATTCTAAAAACTGTGTACTTCTCATCCTACTTGATTTGTCTGCTGCCTTCGATACCGTTGATCATGGAATCCTGCAAGATAGACTTACATCTGATTTCGGTATTAGTGGTAATGTTCATGACATTCTAAAATCCTATCTCCATAACCGATGTCAAAGAGTTGTAATAGATGGCAATTACTCTTCTAAAGTCCATCTCCGTTATGGTGTTCCTCAAGGATCGGTCCTCGGTCCTATTCTTTTCAGTCTATACACTTCCCCACTTGGTAAAATTGTTAAGAATTATGGAATATCTTTTCATTTGTATGCAGACGATACACAGCTTTACATCGCATTTAAACCAGAATCGGAATTCGTCCCATCCAAGCTTCGGATCCAACAGTGCCTTGAAGAAATTCGTACTTGGATGTCAACAAATTTCCTCAAACTGAATGACAGTAAAACAGAGTACCTGCTTATGGGTTCTGATCACCTCCTCTCTAAACTTAACAACACTGGTAATCTGTCTGTTTCAATTGGAAACTCTCTGATACAGTCGAGTGAGTCTGCAAGAAATATTGGTGTTATATTTGATAAGAGACTGAACATGGAGCTCCAAATCAATAATACATGTAAGAACTGTCACTATCAACTCCGCAACATCAGAATCATCTCTAAATACATTTCCAGCGATTCCCTAAAAACACTTGTTCACGCTTTAGTTACCTCAAGGCTGGATAACATGAACTCTCTTCTTCCAGGACTCCCTCATCGACTGACAAATAAATTACAACTCGTACAAAATTCTGCTGCTCGTCTAATAACTGGTTCAAGACGTTTTGATCACATCACACCATTATTATTCTCTCTACACTGGTTACCAGTTGTTTATCGTATTCGATATAAAATTGTCCTGATGACTTTTAAATGCATCCATAACTTGGCTCCATCATACCTTTGTGAACTGGTCTCAACATACACCCCACCACGCCTCTTAAGATCTTCCAACTCCTTTCTTATCACACCTAAAACTGCCAACCTTCATACATATGGAATGAGAAGTTTTTCATACCAGGCCCCATACCTATGGAACAGTTTACCAATAGAACTGCGCTCTTGCGAGTCTTTAAATATTTTTAAACAGAAACTAAAAACTCACTATTTTAGGGAAGCTTTTTAATTATTATTCAAGCGACTTTTTAACCAGATTTTATCATATTATTATTTTTAATCATCCACTTTTTTTTTTGAACACTGTTGTGTAAAGCGTAATCGAGCACTGATGTGGAATTTGCGCGATAAATCAAACTATTACTATTACTATTACTATTATAATCCTATGATAAACAGAATTGTAAAATTGCAATTTTTCACTTGCACATATCTGTGTATTACAGATGAAAGTTTTTCCTGATTTATTCTTGGTTTTAATACAATTTGGGTTATCAAAAGCGTCAATAACAATTAACCCACAAAATTATTAACTGGTTAACGAAATCCATGGGTATTTATGCATCGAACTAGATTGGGCCGACTTGGTATCTGCCAGTAACCAAATTCTGAACAACTAATAGCACCTGTCGCTGACCTCAACAACGATTGAAAAATGGCACCATTTTTTCCTTTCCAACACAAAATCGATTTAATTGTCGGTAAATTTCATAATAACCGTGACCGATCTGATAAGATGTCTTCAAGATGAGTATTGTATCGAAAAAAGAAAAGTACAAAAATGTCAGAGGTACTGAAGCGATGCCAAATTATAAAGAGATTACGAGATATAAGATGTAGTTTTAAAGGTTTGTAGTAATGTTAAATGCCATTGCTAAGATGTATTTAATTTGAAAACAATATGTCTGACGGTTTTGTCTGCACATTATTTCCAGTATAACATTTACTTGTAGTTGTCAGAAACACTTTAACCAAACGAATAGCAGAAATCAACTCTCTCAGTAGGATGCAAATTTTCCAAATGTTTTGTTTATTTAAATTTCATATACGAACATTTTAATTTTTGTTGCGTAAAAAACGTCATTATATAGATATTCATGACCGATTTGAATAATATTCATATTATGATATCTGCAGTCGCGCTGACTTTACGTTTCTGATGAATTCTAGTTTCAAGCAGTTTGCGTAAATTACGATCGTTTACTGGATGATTTTTTTCACAAATAACATTATGCAAATAAATTCAGACGTAGGGGTGTCTTCCCTTACAATAAAGAATGTAGTCAAGAAATCAAATAAGTTTCACCCATGCCGTGATTGTACGACATGCCTTTGTTGCATTCGACCTCTCGAAACAAGCTCATTACTTAAGCAATGCTACTTGGATCAGAGACTACTGATTCATCTTAAGTCTCGAACAGTCCTCAATGTACATGAACCAAAGTATTGATAGCAATATGATAAGGTCATAGACCCAATGGGTAAGCGACCTGGTACACCCGCTACCAGGAACTGTTTCAGACTCTACCATATTATTTAGTAACTTTGTAAGCTTAGATCACAATAACATTCAACAAGCGAAATGTCAACGTATAAATAAAATTTCAACAAGAACATGGTATACCAGCAAGGTGTGAATAATAAGCCACAGAAATTCGTTTACACCGTCTATTGCCTCGGTTCCCAACCAGGAGTACTAGTAGGCTACCCCTTGAGGGTACCAGCTAACACCACAAGGGTTACCTGAGAAGCCTCTCAAACAATTTTTAAAAGTATGGAATGGATTAAATATCCAACTCCATCAACCGACAAATATCCTTCTACTTCAATGTTGGTTCTTAATGTTACTTAGTTAAGCGAGGTACCAGGAGATTGCTATAAAAAAAATAGGGGTACGAAGAGTCCAAAAGGTTGGGAACCAAGGGTCTATTGTGTTGTTACCATTTTACATCATTTCGTTTTTAATTTCACTTAGAAATTAAATGCTTTTGAATTACAAAATACAACACAGCGGGACCATTAGTTGAAACTCGGTAATGCCATGAAATATCTACCAGCTCAGACTGTTTCTTTGGGAAGAGAAAGATGCAGATGATTTTTCAGTACACCATCTGTCATCTGCCACAGAAGAGGAATGAAGCTTCAAAAGCCTTCAAAAGCAACAACCACTTCCGGAACGCCATGACGTAAATAGTGTTCATTTGAAGATTACTGAGAAATTCTAGTCCTAAAACACATTGAAATGAAAGCAATCATCAAAATAACTAAAAGAAATCTAAACTTGTTTTATTTCTTAGGACTAAAGGTAAATAAATATTGATTTGTTGGCCTACATCTCATTTCACACCTGTCTGGCAGAAGTTCCGGTTACATAGTACTATGGGTAATTTATTGAATTATGGGTAACAAGAGTCCGTCTATTATTTCTAATCATAATGAGTTATTCAGGTGTTTACGATAATAGATTTTATGAGTTTATCTTGAAAGATTTGACATTTTGGTACAAACATCCTTTTCTCGAAAGTTGCCCAGTTTCTGTAACCAAAATACTTATTTTCGATTACTTTTCCCAACAAAAAGTAAATGGATGGCACGACAGATTTTTTTTTATTTTACTGTTTATAATAAGTTCTAATTAAGATGAATATTAATGTGCTACTCTGTCAAATTGACAACCTGTTGCATTAGATATACTAACCAAGACAACGGTAAAACATTAGTACCTGTGTGGCCCATCAATTGGAATTGAGAGGTGACAAACGCAATAGCAAAGTGGCTTCTGGTGTCTTGTCATAGCAAGAATCTAAACGTGAATATCACTTCATTTTGCTATCTTATCGACGTATTTAAAGCAAAAAAAAAAATCTTGCAATCGACCCCTCTTTTTGTTTCTATACATAAAAAAGCCTATACAATGATAATAGTCAGTGTTTGTGTATTTAAAATTTCTCTCAATTTAACAAAACATTCACAAACAGTTTACTCTAAGAATGTTAAGTCATAAAAGTTGTCGAAATGTTTGGTTTCATGAAACAAATTGGCAAGCTTGGAGAAAGAGTTTTACGATATACTTAGTGCAAAGAATAGCTAATATACAACCCAAAAACATCAACACAATCTAATATATTGCATTATTACATGTTCAAAATAATTAGCAGTTAAATAGAAATAGAACAATCACATATAAATAGAATAATAGAACGGTTATCTGAAGGTGATTGATGTTTTATATACAGATAATTATTTTACCATCAATATGATATGTGTCTTATTTTTACATGTTTATCTCCGTAAAATAACATTAAATGTTCTGTCTGTTTACTCAGATTATTTATGTAAATTTAAAAACGTGTCTGGGGTTTATGTGTCAAGTTTACCGTTTGTTCTATTTTATTTTTATATAAAAGGCGTTGTTGTCTGTCTTTTGATTTATGAAGGGTATTCGAGTCAGTCACCTTACCTTGATACCTTGATACAACAGACCTATATATTACTACTATACCTGTGTCCTTATTCAAATTATGTTCCAATCGTGTAACATATTATTGGAGAAAAGCATGGCTAATTGGATTCAGGAAACAATGTTCATATGAAGTTGGAGGAACTTTTATCAGAGATTTAATATCGGCCTGCAGTATACAACTAACGCCCTTCATTTTTTCTCTGATATATTTAAAAGTTAATGACAGATAATGCTTTAATAAGATATGTGGATGTCCCAGTTTATAGACAAAAGATCGTAATATGATTGATGCATGGTTGACGTAGAATAGAATCTTCCTACAGAAAAGACATGGCAAGAGATTTATTTAGAGAATTACAATTATATTTTATTGGTCTAGACTGCTGTCGACCATATGAGATTGTTTGATTTGCTCTTTCATCGCTTAATAACCTAGCAATTTTTATTATTAACAATTGAGGTTAACATTAAAATAAGGTTGTTACATTGTACATGCCTACATAGTTCTGCAAAAGCTGAAACAATATTGTACATCATGCGCATCCCATTCAAGTTTTGAAAGTAAACTTTGTCGATTGTGACATACCGTAACTGTGAATCGATTGGACTGAAAAGGTCCATGGTTCAATCCCGGCATGGGTCGAGATAATACCTTAGGATTTTTCAGCCCGGTTTTCCCTGTCAGTGATGCAGGTTGATTGAAGGGGCTGACATGGAAAAAGCGTCTATTCGTTCGGATTGGACAATAAACCGAGGTCGCTGCCCGTCCTCAATTAGCCCACATAAGTGCAGAAAAGTAGGACGTAACTCCATTCATTTCATTTTCAATTGGATAGAAAAATGAAATCCTAAGTGTCAAAGTCCAATAAGTATCTATACACTTTAAAGAATTAAGAGTTATGTCAAAAGAAACCCTCTTTCCGAAAGAAAACGAAACGAAAAAGAAGCTGTATTTAATATGATGACTAGTCTAGTTCAAATATACTGAACTAATCTGTGTTTTGTAACCATTAATTGAAACTAATTTCAACTTATTACTTACTGGCAAACATATTACAATACCAATCTTAAAATAGGTGGTTACACACTTAACATTTCTTCTAAAGCCAACATTTAAAACCTTAAGATCGTTTTACAAGATGACTTAATTAACATTAGCTAATTGTCTATATCATTACAGAATTTATGTTCAGTACAGCTCGGTTCAGATCTGGTTTTGTTGCTTGGTTGTTCATTTTAACAGCAAAATTGTATTCTAGAGAATTGTACGTGAAACTGTTATAAAGATAAAAGCTGCCTGAAAATCTATTGAAATATCACTAGAAAAACTCAATTATGTAAGTAATTTCAGGGTCAATATTTTTCATTTTTATGTGAAGCACCGCAAACAAAACCACGTAATATTTTGAATGTTTCATACGTAAAATTAAAATTGGTTTTTGGCATTAAAGATTGTTACAACAAACGGTTTTTACATTTGAATATTTTCTGTAGGAAATTAAAGAGATTTTAAAAGATAGTAAAAGATTATCTGATTGACTAAAGATGGTTTCACAATTTGAAGAGTTGAGTAAGATCCACTGTAATAGACATTAAAGAATTATTACAGTACGTATGGTATATTTTACACATCATTTAACATGTAAAATGTAAACTAAATTATTATCATAAACTTCTTTTCATTCAGTTATTACACTTTAATGATAACATGGTAGATCTCTTAAAGCGATACTACGTCTCAGAATGAACAAAAAAATTAAATTTTCAAATTTGGTCAATAGGAGTAGCCTATATATTCATCAGGGGACAAACCTAGTGGCATAACTATAAAACAGATTACTTAAGTCTGATAAATCCATAAAAAACTATGACATTTATCAATAATGATCTGTAATTGTATGAAAAAGTTTTATGAGTTTATTTGATTCTGTCTGTATAATATGGACACTATTGATGAATATATACTCTTATTGACCAAGTTTGAGAACTTAATTTTTTTGTTCATTCTAAGACGTAGTATCCCTTTAAAGTGTAATGTGCCTAGACCATACTCTAACTTTCTTGAATTCAGACTACCAATTTATAATTTAAGACGGAATAACCAATAATTTGTTATCAAAGAAAGTCTCTTATCCTGTTATTTTTTCAAAGATAAAGGTAAATTCCAAGATTAAAAGGTTTGCTTTTGCCACAGCGAAATGAATAGAAGTCTCACAGTTGTACTAACCGCCCCCATAATGGATTCAGCCCTCTACAAAGCCATGCCATTCATAGATTATTTCCAAGACAGTAGCCACTTAACCTCTGTGATCATAAGCATCATTGCACGTTATTTCCACACGGTTGGCACCCAGTTTCTCCCTGTCAGTGATGTAGGTCAAAGGGGATGACATGGAAAACACATCTAGTCGTTTGGATGGGACAATAAACCGAGGCCCCGTGCTTTCGGCTGTGCACGTTATAGATCCATCGACAGTTATAATTCGAAAATAAGAGCAGGCTAATACCACTGTCCCTCATTGAACATTGTATGGCGTTTGCCCGTCCTCATTAGCCCATACTGGTGCAAATAAGCAGGACGTAAAACTCCATTACATTTCTTTCCATTTTCCACACGTCTGTCAGACCACAATTGATAAATCAAACGTTTGGTAAAACACATCAATGAATAATATATGAGACAGGGTTACCCTTTAAGACGTTACTTATTTCTCTAATGAACAGTTGACTTAGTCATTTATAGTTCAATTCCCATAATTATGTATATGAAAAATTAGACTATTGTCGAAATAGGTTACCAAAGTTATATTAATATTTAGAACAATTTTATTGTGTAATATTGGTTGTCTTCGTCAGTTGTACCCATGACATCAAAATATCAAGACTGCATGACTTCAGCAAAAACAATATTGCAGAAATATGTGATACAAAGTATTTCAAAGAAGAAAGACGAATCTTCAACAATATATAACAGGTATAGCTGAAAGGACGAGGCATATAGACAATACCATGTCTATATTTGTCTAGGTGAATAAGTATTAGGGTCAATAGAACACCGTGTACCTCATGTGGTGTCCAGGTGCCGAAATATAGTTCTAACATAACAGCATCGACCGAACTATATAAAATAATTTGATATATTTGATCGAGATTTTTCAGCATTTCTTCCATCTCAATTTCAAGAAAATACAATAAACCAAATCAAATTCTATAAAATGTCATCATATAATGAATAACGTATAGCGAATAGCAAACTCTGAAGGTCGGTTGTCGATACACACCAAACTGAAATATCTCTCTAAATTTATTATTCATCTAGCTGTTTTAAGCTGAAATAAACGCAAAGCACAGTAAAGCAAAGCACAGTAAAAATAGATGGGCAATGGGCAATGTACTTTTACTATTGCTGTGCCGAGCGGAACCGTGCTTTTTGGTAGACAACTGGCAAAAATCATTGTTATTCTTCATCAAACTCAATGTCATATTCACAGGAAATAAACAATAAACAACGAAAACTTCTTGGTAACATTAGTCTCAGACAAGACAATGTACAAGTGAGACTTTTAAAATGACTTACGACCATAATACGCTGACTTTAGTTTGTCTTAAAACTGGTTTATAATTGCGCCTAAAGGTGAGCTTATTTTTAATATTTTTCACACATATTAACTATTTATGACGTCGTTTGTTCAAGATTTATAACACCAAACAATATTTATTATCTGTATAATTTTCACTTTATCAAAATAACCTCCGGTCATACTTGTCGGATTTGAAAAACTGCACAAAGTTATGACTTGTTTATGACAGTTTAGCTGTTACAGTCCAGTACTAAGAATTACCAGACAATTATAAAAGTTTGCGAGGCGTTAAAACGATTTGCTGTTTGCATTTTTGATAATTCTGAAAATGAGCATCCCGCATCCGTCATTCAATTTTGCGGATATAAACAATTAAAAATCTTTACAATTTTTTTTTTACAAAGTTTTTGTATGAAACAATTGGCATGCGTACTTCTTGAACACTATGGAACTGGCATATTTTGTATCTTTTGATCACAATTTTATTATGATATTCGCAAAAAAAAAAACAGACTAGGTCTAAAAGTGATAAAGGTGTAATAAAAATCCATACAAGAAAAACAATTTCGTTAATCAAAATAATATCCAAAAACGAAGCAAAATCTAAAGCAATAATTGTATAGCAGTGGACTACTCAAAAGAGACGTACCATCAGGTGTTTGAAAAGAGTAAGCATAATCTCCTATGACACTCATGTAACTCGTGTTTCTGTTGGTCCTAATATATTTTTGCTGCTTCCATCTTCAAATTGTCGAGTTATTGCGAATCGTATATCTGGACATAATTTGAACACTTTATCGTAAAACACAGAATGTAAATATTGCAATTTTACGCTTGCAAATACAGTTTCCTCGGAAGATCTGCTCTATCCTTACAATCAAATCCAATCAAATTGGTGCTATCAAAAACTTCCGTTATATACTAGAAAAATGCCTAATGATATCAAGGTAGAAAAAACAGTTCGTAACAGCATTGTGAAGGGGTTGCTTCAAAGTAAGCAATATAAATGATATAATAAAAATATATAATAACGAAGCGATGGCTATTTTTTAAACTCTAACAAATTTCACAGTTGCAATCGGCATGTACACCCATGTATTCATAGTTTATGCATGCGAGAAATTTAAAGAATTTTGAAAACGTAAACAACTTCTATGGAAGCCTGAACAGCCCAATATTAAGACTTCTTAATCCTTAATCCTTAGTTCTTAATGTTTAATTCCTATTCCTTCATTTGTAGGTCATTTTCAACATTTGTTTCACAAAATCAATATTTGTTCACAAAAATCATCATTTGTTCATCATAGCTAACTTGTCAAGTTATAATTTGTTTTAAATATTTTCTACTTCTATCAAATATTAGATAATTTTTGTTTAAGTCCTTCTACAATATTTATAAACTTAAACACAAGTTTTACTTTACATTTCTCCAATAACAAATCATCAGAAACAAATCTTGCCCAACAAATCTTGCGAAACATTTCATCAAATACATTTCTTGAATATAAAAAGCGCCACCTGTCTTCAAAATAGTGTGCATTGAAATTATGACGACAAGCGGCGCTGATGGTTGTCAGCCGGACCCAAGCTAGCAAACATAGTTTATCAGCCACAAACTAAAAGATTGCGGGTACTGGAAAAACTGACGAAATTGGTCGTTTAAGTATTCCTAACATTGTATTTTTATGTATTTATATGTATTTATATGTATTTATATGTATTTTTATGTATTTATATGTAGTTTTATGTCATTTTATGTATTTGTTTTTTTTTATGTTTGTATGCTGTCCAATCAGGGCGAACAATACAATTAAATATCTATCTATCTATCTATCTATCTATGCAGGCCCGTAGGAAGCAATTTCATATTGGGGGGGGGGGGGAGGGGGGGGGGGGGGGGGGGGGGGGGGGGGGGTGTAAATTGTGCAAAAACTCATTCTCAAGAATGGAGGTGCCGAATTCCAAGGCTGCTCTTGCCTATATAATGCAATTTTGATTTTACTGGACCCAGTACATATCAGTAACGTCCTTGTTTTATCTTGAAATATAAATGTTTTTTTTATCTCTTCGGTCATTAATGTCAAAACTATTAGGGGGGGGGGGGTGGGTGGGTGGAGCAGTTCCTACGGGCCTGGTAGGAGAACGTGAAATTTTAAGATTAAAATACACTCATATATGATGATACACTCATAAGACCAACAATGAAGTCAATACTTGGAAATATATATACTTTCTTATACTTGGGATTTTCTTTTGGGAAAAAATTTATGTTGTTACAACACATAGTGTCCGAAAATTTAATTTTTCAAGAAAAAATGCGATAAAAACATCATTTTCGGAAGTCTGGAGGGACGGGCTACAATTTTTTTTTCGAGAATTCCCTGAAACGCGATTGCCTGACATATCCTAGTCAATATTTGATTCAAGATTATTTGCATAAAGTCTGAGGGATCTTGCCTAGAAATTTAAGATTATACAGGTTATCTTTCGCATGTTCAGGATTATTTATCTTAAACAAAGAGTGCCCTTGACTACTTAAATTTAAATATAGATTTTAATTAGGGAGATGAGGCAAAAAAAAACCCAAACCCATTTCCCCACTCCACCCTTTTTGGTTTTAGGCCTGACAAGAAAAGAAACTTTTTTTTTAACCCCATAAGCAATGCCACTTTTAGACCAAGCTTAATATCAATATAAGCTTAAAATTTTTCCGATTCTACTATGTGCAGAATTTGTGCTTTCAAACATTCTTTATTTGTTAACATTTGCATTATGTCGGTAAAAAAAAAACGGAATTCCACTTTGTTTTCTAATTTACGTTAGCATTATAGTATTTTTCTTGAAAATTTACGTTCACGCCGTTTGTGGCTGATATATAATGTCTGCTAGCTTGATTCCGGCTGACAACCATCAGCGCCGCTTGTCGTCATAATTTCAATGCACAGTGCTATTTTGAAGACAGGTGGCGCTTTTTATATTCAAGAAATGTATTTGATGAAATGTTTCGCAAGATTTGTTGGGCAAGATTTGTTTCTGATGATTTGTTATTGAAGAAATGTAAAGTGGAACTTGTGTTTAAGTTTATAAATATTGTAGAAGGACTTAAACAAAAATTATTTAATATTTGATAGAAGTAGAAAATATTTAAAACAAATTATAACTTGACAAGTTAGCTATGATGAACAAATGATGATTTTTGTGAACAAATATTGATTTTGTGAAACAAATGTTGAAAATGACCTACAAATGAAGGAATAGGAATTAAGCATTAAGAACTAAGGATTAAGGATTAAGAAGTCTTAATATTGGGCTGTTCTGGCTTCCATAAACTTCAACTGTAAACGTCAAGATTTTTATGTTAAGTTTACTGAATGATTGATTGTATTCAACAGAATAATGTACACATTTAAAAACAGTTTACTGTACTTTCAAACAGAAAGACTAATCCCCATAGAATTAAAATATGCATAAAACTGTCTTTGTTTTTCAAAGGATGAGTGTTATAGTCACCATTTAAGTATGTTTTTTATTTTAAATTCATCCCTGCAATTATGTTTACAATAAGCATTATAGCTTTGTAAGATATCTGCTTCTGTTTGTGTGATAACGTCCTAAAACTTCCTTTACTATTTTCTCAAGGGCGTGGATTTAGGGTGGACGAAAGAGTCTTGGTTCCTCCCCCCCCCCCCCCCCCCATAATTTGATTAGTAAAATATATTTTTTGAAGAATCAAAATCGATCACATGAAAATCACAGCAGGAAGTCCCTATTATCAACTGAAAACCCGGAAATATCTGTCAGAATGCACGAAATTGACGCCATTCTCCATTTTTTTTTTACCTTATGTATGGGTTTGCGGTTGCTTCGTTCGCGGCGTACTTGGAATCTACAATCCAAGCTAGTTGGGGTCACCCCCCCCCCCCCGCCAAAAGAAATATTTGACTAATCCACGCCCTTGTATTTTCTTACTAGTTTATGCTGCGTTCCCTGCACCCAGAATGCAGAAATCGAGTCGAATGTTAATGCAATGATAAGTAAAAAGGTTCACCAAACGTGCATGTGTTAGTTTCAGATTCTTTTAATTTGGAAGATGGTCACCAAAGTATTCATCTAACTCAAGATGATTCAATAAACTTGGTCAACTACCACACTACGACCATTGTATTGTGTTTGATGAACGTGTTGTTAACTCATTTTGGTGGCGTTTCAGTAACATTATTTCTATTTCCCATATTTTAGAGTACAGAAAGTACTTGATATTACAGGACAAATAACGTTTTCAACCTGAGGACATTTTCTTGGGAACACAAACTGAGTTATAGGTCTGAAAAAATAAGTAATATTTTGTATTATCTGGGAGAATATGCATCCAGTTTTCACTGCAAGCGACTCCACATACCAGTGTGTGGATGTGGATAGCTATCGTCTAAGAGCAATTTGAAACTCTAAATTGCACGATGACTTCTACGGACAATTTCTGTTCATGGGACATGGTAATTTTTCTCATACGTAATTGGGGACATTTAAGAAAACTCAGGTTTTAATGGATCAACCGTTAGCTTATTATACCGATTTATTTCAACTGGAGATACAAAGACTTCTATCGAATTCATCACAGTTGACTATACCATCGAGAAAATTGTCTTGCACACTCAACCACAATCTACTGAATGGTGTCAGATTCCGACCAACCAGGTTCAGATTGAATTCGTTATAAAAAGAAGAGTATCACCTAATCTAGTTGAAACAGGTAACCTCTGAGAATTTATGCAGATTATCCAACTTTCTACTACTTGCTAGCAGTCAGAATGTAATAATGTCTCAAACTTTATCAGTCGCTTTTCGACTTGAGCTTCTTTTACGGAAATCTGTAAACACAGGACTAACATCAAGGTTGATATCTTGAATGACTGTTTGATCCCAATGTTTAAAAGTCAAACATCCTGCCCCGTGGGCCAGATGACTTGATCAACAAGATAACAATGTGATAATCATTTCAACTCTAAAAATTACTATAAATTGGAATCATTATATTATTATATTTCTAATAAATCTATTTTAATGATGAAAGGATGGCTACCATATTATCAGTAGTAGTAAAAGGTTAATCCCCTCATAATTTCACAACGATAGGGGCCCAATCATAAATTTGTAAATGGCTGGTCAAGTAGATAACACTGGGATTTCACACAGCCGATATTGTCACCCGTCAGGTCAAAAAGTGTGTATAAGCTTGTAAGGTCGTTTGAAAGAAATATTGCTTCCTTCTACAAAATATACAGTATTTATTCTCTGTCGTAACCAGAATTTTTGTCAACGTAGTCATTCTCAAAAGCATTAAGGGTACTATATTCACTCTTGCAAATAGAAAACACCTGAAGGCCAGGATCAAAGAATACTATGTTTGGCCGATATATCCGAAATATCATGTCTGTAAGCTATGAAATGTCATTAGTTACGTACTAAAATAACAACAACCCTCACTCCCTTGCAGACATATCCAACAAATATATTGTGACAATATAGCAGTAGAACATGGTAGTGGTTCCCAATTCCTTTTATATATTTTCTATTGAGCATCTTCAATTTTGCCAAATGCAACAAAGTAGTTTTCAACATCAAAATATATAATTTTGAATTTCCAACTGTCACAGACGCTCTTTCCTCGTTGTCCTGGCCCATTTACAGCGATAATCGACCTGAACAATATGCCTGGATCGAACACCGGAGAGCGTAGAAATGGCTAAGGAGACAGAATACTATTTTTATATTACGCTACTCTGCTACATTCGAACAGAAAACATACAAATATGAGATTTTCTTATACTATTTTCAAAAGAATTTATGGTTCATAACGAGCTATTACTGGTTATTGATAAAAGCGATATGAAATTAGTGTATTGCGTATTAAAATAGTTAATACTTTATGGCGATATAAGTGTTGTTCGTTGCTTCTTTTAGTCAAATGAGCTAAATTCTGAACAACCAAAGCACAAAGCAAAGGCAAAACAAATATCAAATTGATTAAGGCACACTCAGATTTTAATCAGTTTCGTTAGGGTTTTATCTGGCATTAAAGTTATTGTAAATTGGTTTTTCTAAACTTTGTATGTATATCGGAGATACTGATAGCACCAATTTGCACCATTCCAATTTCCATTCCGACTTCTGTGGTTCTTGCAATTCCGCTAAAACTAACACGTTTTAAAACGTCACTGACAGTGACCTGCATAGATATCATAATTATCATAGAAGCTTCCAGTAGATAACTGTCAGTGACGATATAAAACGCGTTAGTTTAAATGGAAGTGCAAGAACCACATACGTCAGAATGGAAATTGGAAAGGCGCAAATTGATGCTATCAGTGTCCCTGATACACATACAATGTTTAGAAAACCTCTTTACAATCCCTTTAAATCGGAGGGTTTGTCCGATCTTGTTTCATAAAAGCGACTTGATTAGTGTTATGTAGAGTGTGATTATTCGCACACCTGGTAGTTTATCAAGGTAATAATGTGAGAAAAGACAGGGATAATCTGAGTTTATTATGTAATCTCTCGATAATGATCCAGGCTTAACTTCCGTCAGTAAATATGCCAGTGGCAAATAAGACCGTGTCTTTAAATGTACCAATAGATTGAAAAAAGTTTGAGTAATTTCAATAAATTTAATTTAACTTAATTCATGGCAGCGCCAGTGTGAATACATAGGGGAAGAGAGGGGGAGGGGGAATTTCCTATCCTTAAAATCTAGCTTTTACCCCTGTTTGTACCCACTTTATTTCTAAGAAATTTCAAAATGTGATATTCATACGTTTTGTCCTAAAATACGTGTCAAAATGCACTAAACGCCACTGATGGCATTATAATGCCTGTGAATATCAAGACAATAATTTAAAATAAAAAATATTACAAAGTACGTAACCAAACGCTCTAATCGTCAGAAACTCTAAGGTGATGGCCAACAGATCTGAACGTTTTTACGAGACGCACCCTCTCATTTGTAACTTATCCGCGAGATGATCACACGATAGTTTTTTAAGAGAAACGAAAATTCCACTTATCCATCCTGATCACTTGACGTCAGTAGAGTACAACGAATGTTGATGGCTCTCTGATGACGGAAATTGCGTTGTAAATCTTTAAAAAATCAAGATAATCAACGATATTGACTGAGAATTCAAAAGAGTGTCTCAATATTTATAGTTCCAAACGTTCTTTGGCATATGGAAACATTGCGAAATTTGTTTTGGCTTTCAACAAAATATACATTAACAGTTTCTCTTACGAAATTTACCATTTGCACTTATATCATATAAGTAAATTTACGAAAAATTCTCTGTTGGTGCCTACACATGTTTCAAATAAAAACTTCATCACCGAGACAGCTGGTTTGAAACCTTGGTTGGAATACAAACATAACACTGGGACCCGTGCATAATCTTGGTTTAAATGTATTTCATAATATTCATAATGCTGGTAACGTGCCTTATGACAAGATCAATAGTTCGTGAAGTAACATGTACCACTTACCTGTGATAACGACAGTTTTGCCTCTCATGTTGACCTTACTGTTACAATGCACTGACCATCGGATGTACAGTCGGGTTAAAAATATTCCCAAAATGATCACAGACACAATTGTAGTGCCTACAAATGCCGGATAGAAATCATCCACCGTTTCCTTGAATTCTTCCAAATTTTTCATCCACTTCATCAATTTTTAAATTTTTTAAATGTTTGAGATGCTTTGTTGTTGACATTTTGGCTGGTTGTTTTCAAGAGGCTTAATCGCCTTTTTGTTAATCAAAAATTTAGAGAGAGTTAGGGCCTATAAAAGCCGATTCCGCCGTTCACCGTTCCTCAACGAAAAATTGTTCTTTTAACTGGCCCAAGCGAATGATTAATAAGAAACGAATAGGTAACTCGAAATGGCATTCTCGTATATGCGAATCACGTGACTTCATTTGACATTCAAGTATAAATATAAATATATAAGTCAGGTTTTACACCTATATCATTTAACACGCGAATGCATTCAGTTATCGATAAGCGTAGTGATATCTACAGTGATATCATAGCTCTATACAACAAAAGAGAAAAAAAAAACATTCTGGCGTTTATCTGCTATAGAATGATAAACAAGTTTAGATTTTGACTTCAGAAGTTAAGCATCAAGAAGTTATGTTTATAAATAGGAGTATTATTAAGATAAGCGAAGATTATACCTACATATTAGACATAAGTACACCACTTAGTTAAGGTACATCTACTGTAAGCTATACTGGGAGTTTATAGTATCGTAGTGTAACTGTAATTTATGTGTCGTTGGATAGAATACAAAACTTTCATTTGATTTAATATTTTACCTAATTTATTTGTGTAATCTCCAAAAAATGTACCATTACTGATATTTATTTATATGGTGTTCATAAGCATACTTAGCCGTATAGCAGTTTCTCATAGCAAACGGAACCGTAACTGAAACTTATTTTTCGTTGGTCTATTACAAATCAGCATCAACCGTAGATGGTATTAATCGGTCGTATGTACGAATTCCATAACAAACTGGACTTTGCTCTGCCATATGCTCTAAAATCAGCACCAACCTAACCATAAATCTAGACGCATACCTCAATTTCTTAAAATATTGAATTTATTTTTCGTATATAATTATGTTCATTGCTCCATGCATTCCCAGTGACGTAACTTTACTATACTTTACATAACTATCGTATGTATTTTCTCATTTATTTAACATAATGCATCATAACGGATACACTTTCTCTACGACCAAATAACATCTGGATCTAGACGCCTCAATTCCTCAACTACATTGTGGTCAAAACAAATGACATGATAAAATTCGCAACGGTTTGAAACATTAAAGGAGTATGTTCACTATCCGTTCGACCAATCAAATCAGAAACTGGAATCTTTTAGCCATGCATATTAAATGTAAAAGTAAATTTCAACCTTCAAATCCCTGTTAACCTATAATAAATTATCAGACTTTAAAAGTTAAAAATACGACTCGTATTTAAGAGAGGCTATACATTATATAGAAAACACATATTATACTGAAAATGTAAGATAAATGTTTAGGTAGGGGTAAAATTGAAGGGATTGTGCGATATTCGTGCAGTTCTAGGCCCAAATCTACTCTCGAAAATTCCTCTTTAAGTGTAACAGTTAAGTAAACATTCTACTAACCTATAATATAATTGTTAACATTCTACTAACCCATATTATAATGTGTTATAAACCATTTATGTATTCTAAAATATTACTTTTTTAAATTGAATAATCTGAATTGCATCAGCGTTCAGGTAGTCAAATTCTGTAAATTTTCAGGAAGAGATTCACAGATTTCAGGAAATCGTGTTTCAAGGCTTCCAATTGGCGTTCTCCGCAGCAAAAATTATGCGTTATTCTAAAAAATTTCTTAGGCCGTGGTCACACATACGTACGTCAAAATAGTGTACGTCAAACGAATGCGAAACTATGCAGGTTTTGTTTGATTAAGTTACGTACTCAACTGACGGAGAGACAAAAACGGACAGTTACGTACACTTACGTACGTATGTGTGACCACGGCCTTAGTGACATACCTCAGATCCTATACAATTAACCTTAAATCCTAAATTCGACAGGAAATTTCTCGAAATCTCGTCTTAATCAATAACAGGAATTTTTCGCATCCATAAGTCGTGTTGGTCTCGCAGTTCCTTTACAAGTAAACCTTAAATTCAACAGGAAATATCAGGAAATCGCATTCAGTGAGTAAAATTCTCTAAATTCTCTAGAGGAGGTCCCCAAATTTCAGAAAATCTCATTTCCAGGCTTCCGATGGAACCCATAAAGGTAGAAATAACTCCACAGAGAGCAATAGTGTAATGGCGTGAATGTTCACAAAGTTTTCCAATTCGTGTTTTTAGATGGATACCTAAACTGACCCCCCCCCCCCCCCCCTTCTTTATTCCACCCACCTGCACATTTTGTGTTCCTTTTGTTTATCCAATTGCAATTGAAGCGAAAATTCTATGTCCTGGTTTTTCATTTGTTTGGTTTTTTCGGCTTTGACTAATGAATTAGTTACAACAGTTTTTTAACAGTATAAACAATCTCAATTCACGTTAAATTATGTGCATCAACATGTTTAGAGCCTAACTAGTATTTGTCAACTTCATTTATTCAGACTTACCCAACTTCCTAAATCTTTTCCACCTACGCATATTTGCTGTTCAACTAGCAATCATCAAACTTTAAATTTTTATCCAACTTTAGTTCATTCCTGTATTTAATTATTCAATTTTAATATAATTAATTTCGTTCTAATTTCATAGTGTCATGCATGATGTGGCAGGACGAACATGTTACAATGTATAATATAATTTAATTACATGTAATACAGTTTATATTTTTAAAAAGCTGTATTGCTCAATCAACAATGGCGTAGCCAGGTTATCGAAACTGGGGGTGCAATGGTTAAGATGAACCGACAGAATATATTGACATTGCGAGCGGAGCGAATAACTGGAGGGCCAGGTACATGGTGGGGGTTTAGGGGGTGAAGCTCCCGGAAGCTCAGAGATTTTAGCTATTATAGACACACTGCAGGAAGGCTAATTGAAGCTATATTGTTTGATTTTCGTATGTTTATAACCGCGGCCGGTCGGCTCAATTTCACCGACGGCACCTTTTCAACCGACGGATATCAATAATGGGGGAGCAATGGCAATGCCAACGCCACCCCCCCCCCCCCCCCCCCCCCCATCTAGCTACGCCACTGTTAATCAAAACTTCTGTCGGTACACAGGTCGGTCACAAATAGTACAACTAAGCTGTTACATAAGGATTTGTCACAATTCAGACACTGTTTTTTAGCATGATGGAATTGGTTAAAGGGGAATGTTCTGCATTTTTGAGAGTCGATTTGGGCCATGAATAATGACCTCTAGAAGTACCAGAAATGCACAAAAATAGAACAATCCCTTAGCTGTGAACATTATTATGGATTAGTTATGCTTAAATAATTCCAGGTTCTGAGACTAAAATTTCTATTGGCCGAATGGATGGTCAACAGATCCCTGGCAGTTGATAGCACTGGCCAAAGTATTGCTTCAATTTCCAGTGCCTATTTTCAGCTGGGCCGACTGGAATTATGATATAAGATGACTGATTCAAAGTTTAATACATACAACCATAACTTTATTTTCATATATTTCCACTCACACTGTATTTGTCATATTGAACCCTGCGACAAGATTCGCGTTCAAATTCGCGTAAACTACAGTGTCACGAGGTCTCATTCTAGAGCGCGTATAGGAATACAATAACAGAGCCTTCACGACAGTAACAAATTACACTTTAAGATTGTACGTTGCCTTAAGTCACAGGTCCAAATAAAGTGATTCCGTTACAAAAAATATAAACAAAGTTAAATTTTTCAATTTTACCTTGTTTGAATTAATTATAATGTATAATTTTTACAATGATAAGGCTAGCGCTAAAAGCCTTTTCGCTCTTATTGACGTCATGTTGTTGCTGTTGCTAGGCGCCATTTTGATTCATCATCGACGACTTTTTTTCCCACGGTCACATGACAAAACTTGTTGTTTTTTTACATTTTGTGAAAATGGTGTGAAGATTTCTTTACTAATATTGTGAATCATAGATATATATAATACACTAGATAGGAATGACGTCATCAAAACACGGCGTCACCGTCCGCCATATTGGAGAGATCTAAGTTGACGTTATAACAATGGCGTCTAATAGGCGCAACGTTTTGTTTTCGCTTTTATCAAATATTGAAATGAAGGAATTATCCCAGAAAAACATTACGCATGCCATATATGTAAGCCTATACATATGTCGTTTTTTGACATAATTTTGCCGTGGATTTATCTTAATTTTGTTAATTTTTAGCGTGACCTCCTGTATCTATAGCATATCATACCGTCTATGCTGTTTCGGCAGCTGGAAAAAAATAAGAAATCGATGGGGTTTTTTTAATTTAAAAAAACACAAAAGGGAATTATAAATTAATTGCATATGATGCAAAAAAGATAAAAACGGGACATTTTTTACTTTCAAACGCTGATAATTATGGATACACATGGATTTATTAAGATAATTGAATTGCTTAGCTAAACAATACCCGTTTCTGAGACTAATTATTGTTCAACGGAGTAGGTGAACGTTTCCCTTTATCAATGAGACAAAATTAACTTAGAAAACGTTTACTACGGTATATAATGAAGAAATGAAGAAAAAAAAAACGCACACGGAGAGAATTCGGTTCAGCTTAAGCGGTATCGCATCGCACTTTGAGTCAAAACAAAAACAACATTTTGTCATCATATAGGCCTACTTTCTATTATTTTCAAAATAACAATTCATCGAATTGAATCTAAAATTGTATATTTTCTCAAAATCTCATAATTCAAAATATTTAAAAGAAACGACAACGATATAATATACTGGATCCATACTGAAATTTATGACATGCAAATCACAATTTTACTTGATAAGCAAGAACTAAAATTTTCATTAGGCTTTAACCTTTTTTTTAATATGAACTGAATCCTTAGAGTAACTTGGAATATGAAATTTACACTAGAAAATATTTTTATAGGGAGAATATATATAACACAAACATATGAAATTCGAGAATTCTAGGGGTAGAAAGAAAGTTGTGTGCCGCCCCCCTTGTCACAATAATCGACTAATTTTATCCTCAGGAATGGCGTCCATCAATGCTTCGCAAGATACCGTCAGTGTTAAATCACGTGTTGTATCCGTCATCAAATCAGTCGCGTAGCTAAAGTGGGTTAGGTGTCATGCCCCCCCCCCCCCCTCATTATTGATAAGTCAGTGCGTCAAGTTTCGAGGGCAGTGTTATACTGAATAAAATAATTATTGGTCCGGGCGGCTGTATACATATATATCGTCGGTTTGGCCATCGCTACAATTTCAGTAAGTTTTGTCAAAATCCATAAAGAATTGTGACTTGTAGAGTGTTAACAAGCTAAAGATCGAACACGTTTTAAAGAACAAGGGCAATATTTCATATTAAATATTTTTCGATTCTTTTGATTTTCAATAGGGTTCATCCTTGGGTGATAATAAACAATTTCAGCAAGTTTCGTCAAAATCCGTAAAGAATTGTGACTTGTAGAGTCGCGCAAATTTGTCACAATCGCCCAGATTTGATTTCGCGCGAACATCAAATCAAGTTCGACGTATGAAGGAAGCCACGGCTCGCTGAGGTCGTTATACTCGAACCAAGATGCCGATAGAACAACTGACTGACAAATTTTTATTAATCTCGGCAAATTATCGAACCAAACGGATTCAGACTTCGAACTTTTCACGAAGATCGACGTATGAACTAGGCCTAAAGCCCCGATCTCACATAGGCGGATAGCAACGGATTATACGCCAACTGGAATTTGACGGTTTGGACACGGAGAAATGGTACAAAATTGGCTTAGCCGTACAGTAAGCGGGATCTGACAGGGCTGCGCAGCGGATGAGTCAGGGAAGCTCCTCGGTAATAAAGGTTGACTTGGAGGATGCGAGGTATGCAATCCGTATGGAGCAGGTCAAATACAAAGCAGATACGGTAATGAGGTACACATTGGCGAGTTGTGCAAGGTATGGAGGGACTTACAGGGTAGGAAGCAAGGTAAAGGGAAGGGTGTACTGCGGGTGTTTTGTGAAAAAATAAATTTAAATTTCATCTCAGTCTATAGCCCCGATCTCACATAGGCGTATTCAACGCCGTATGAAAAGCGGATGGCCATATGAGACTATCCGTGATGTATCCGAGAGCATCCTCACAACGTCCCTCAACATACGTTGGATACGTATTTGATCGGTACCGATACGTGGATTTTGGCGGAAATTTCAAACATGTTTAAAACATCCGTCGATTCTTCAAGGATAGATGTCATACGTAGATAAATCCTCATTGTCGTAGAAGCATACTTGGTATACGTGAAAGCATACTTGCCACACGTAACATATACCTCGATAATATCTCGTATCCGTAGTCGTCGGATCACTCATGGGAGCGACGTACAAATGCAGGGACGAGTCCACGAGTGCCTTGCATTTAACCTGCACCATACGTATTTTATACCTCGCAGTCTCAGAGTCACCCTTCATTATCGTGGGGCTTCCCTGACACATCCGTTGCGCAGTCCTGTGAGATCCTGCGTATGTACTACGTACTGTACGGCTATGCCAGCGTACGTCCGTAATTAATACTCTCGTACTCGGCCACACTCCGTCAACTTTCATTTCACCGAATCTTTGTATCATTTCTCCGTGCCCAATCCGCCAAATTGTAGTTGGCGTATAATCCGTCGCTATCCGTCTATGTGAGATCGGGGCTATATAGATACTTGTATGTCACTCCAGTGAATGACCCGACAACTGTTTGGGAAGCACGGATACGAGGTATTATCGAGGTATGTGTGACGTATGGCAAGTATGCTTTCACGTATGCTACTACAATAAAGAGGATTTGTCTACGTATCACGTCTATCCTGGAAGAATTGACGGATGTTTTAAACATGTTTGAAAAGCTGCCAAAATCCACGTATCAGTACGGATCAAATACGTATCCCACGTATGCTCTCGGATACAACACGGATCGTCTCATATGGCCATCCGCGCTTCATACTGCGTTGAATACGCCTATGTGAGACCGAGGCTTAAGTGTCGATGGCGGGCCGAACAGAACAACGCAATCAGTTATCGCTCGAGAAGTCTCCAAATCGGTTGCATACTAGTAACTCATTCTCTATTGCGTCCCGACTAGTATTATGTCGGAGCTCATTTTTTTTAATATGACAAAAAAAAAATAGTTACGGTTTCTTTGTATAGAGAAAAGAGAGAGCGTATACGCAGGTCTAAGTCTGTACTTTTACAGTCCATTGTGTTAGCAACGGACGACAAAACAATTTGTTGCTGTAAAAATTGACGAAAAAGGACAATTAATTGCAAAATTTTATTCCAAAATGAGATGCAGGAAAAATTCACAAAATAAAAGCAAATTCATGGCGAACGTTATTCATTAACGGATAAAGGAGGTCACGAAAAATTACAAAATTAAGATAAATCCACAGCAAAATTATGTCAAAAACGGCATATGTATAGGCTTACATATATATGGCATGCGTAATGTTTTTTTGGGATAATTCCTTCATTTCAATATTTGATAAAAGCGAAAACAAAACGTTGCGCCTATTAGACGCCATTGTTATAACGTCAACTTAGATCTCTCCAATATGGCGGACGGTGACGTCGTTTTAGTTCAATATCACGTCATTGATATGACCTATCTAGTGTATTATATATATCTATGTTGTGAATAATCAAAAAATAGTACTAAAAGCTATTTTTTGTAAAAATTATCTTTTCAATAAAATTGAGACGGAATGTTTGGGACTATTTTCTTACAGCGTATACTTACTACTAACGCAGTATGGCTGCTTCTAAATTTCAACCAGCGGAATTTCTTAATTTCAAAATAGCGGAATGCGGTGGGAAACTTCTAAGAAAGAAGACAGTGGAAATATAAGCAATGAACGATGGACCCACTGCAGTTAGGGTGATAAGAATACATTGGTCAAGGTGCCAAATTTATCATGACTGTCTTCGGCAGCTCATTCAATTTGGCACCTTGCCCAATGTATTCATATCACCGTAACCGCAGTGGGTCCATCGTTCATTGCTTAAGTATTTGTTAAAAGGCAACAAACAACAAGACAAATATGAAATTATATGGTATATGAAATTTCTTTTTACACAGAAATTAAGAGGTCATTGTGAGATTCTGTTCTTTCATTAGGAAATGTCAAAGCAGCTTGAACAAGTGATTTGAACTTAGTGTCTATTGCCAATTGTATTGTATATGTGCTAAGGCAAGGGAGAAAACTCCACATATCAAAAGAAAATTGGCCAAAATGGAACTCATTTAATAAAAAGCTAATTTAGAATATTAAGTTTGATCAAAATCCAAACAAATCTGTGGCCTCTAGTTTACAAGGTACACATGACTGACATAATGTGGGCATATAGAAAACAACATATTTCAATGTTTAACATGTGCCCTTTTTGTCACGGAGACACGGGAATTTTTTATGTCATAATAATTACAGCCGACGGAGGAAAGAGACACCCCCCCCCCCCAAATAAGAGCCGGCCGATACTATAAACGATGCGGCAGCCCAGAGCTGCAGTCAGCTGGTGTTCACGAACCCCCCCCCCCCCCCAACCCCCTCCATCCCTTTCCCTCTATTAACCATAAATCCAAGGAGCTCGACCAGCGCGTTGGATCCAGGATGGTCCATATTCACCCGTTCTTGAATTAAATTTACCACACATAGGGTAGGCGGCCGTTTCAGTGCTATTGAAGTGCCCGGGAGGGCCAATAAAAAGAACAGACCGGTTCCGTGTTCTGCCGGAAAGTTAATCTGTAATCATGGCAATGATAGTTTTATATCAGGAGCGTGTCTATGCCACAAAATATCGGCATGACGTACGTTCTGGTATACCTAAAGAAGTGATCTATAAGAAGCTCTAAAATACAAAATTTTCTCGGGGGTTTACGGCGCCCCCCCGAACCCCCAGACCGGAAGGTTCCCTCGCTTCACTCGGTCACATAGTGCCCTTTATATCACAGCTCCACCCCCGCCGCTAACATTTCCTTCCGGCGCCCCTGATTTAGGGGCAGGGTAACGGTAATTTGGGTGCAGAGGACAGAAAATTGGTTTCTTCCTGCTCTCTGAGCATCGGATCAGTGTTAGAGTCCAAGTACTAACGATCGCAACCACAAAATGTAACCCGAAATCCAAAAAGACATTTTGACGAAACATATTACCAGGAGCTAGTAGGGCATAATGTTTTCTTTCTTCTGAACTGTTAGCTGAACTCTTCTGACTTTGCTTACAAACATCCGGATTGATGTTTTTTTCAGCGAAGACGTTCGCTAAATGTGGTTTCTCGTTATGACTGCCTTTATTTAGCGAACGACTTCGCTAAATTACTTTCTTACAAGAATGCTGCCAGTTTTGTAGCCAACGTCTTCGCTAAGATTGTCAAAGTTACAGTATAAAAAGAACATGAAGATAGCGCCAACTGAAAAAATAGTGACTTGACGACAAATTTATTATACTAGTACCCTATTGATCGGTCTTAAAATAGAACAAGGCTTTAGCCTGACTCTAGCTAGGCTTAAACTTAAAGTTAAAATAGCCTAGTATGCCACTGAACAAATCTAATCTTAAAAATCATGCTTTGAACGAAATCCTTCTCAAAATCCTAAGACTAAGCTACATACAGATATTGTCCTCTTTCTTATGCCGTTATAAAGGGGATCACATTAACCTCATTAAAAGCTATGACCAACCTATCTGTTCAATAAGTATGACAAGAAAGGAAGTAGCTTGTTGAGATAATATAAACCCGTACAAGCAAAACAATTCCGTTAATCAAAAATCTCGTAGGAAGTAGCTTGTTGAGTAGGCCTGGCTTTTATTAAATAGCAGGTAACTCTAGATATAAGACTACAAATATCATACTTACTGCTTAAGGATTATCATACTTGCTGGTATTCCTCTTCAATAAATTCACCTATTGTTTAACCAAACGTTTAAAAAACGTTATGTTCCCCGTTTACGTCGGTTAAATAATTGTTCACAAGCTCTACTATAAACAGCTGATTTGTATTGTTAATAAAATTTCCTTCATAAACCGGTTAGACCATCTGAAATAACATTTCCTTTCCCATTTTAATTTCAATAGACGTCAACAGTAGTCTTCTCAGGGAGAACAAATTTACACGGACTTTATGCTTTTTTAAAAATAGAATTGAAATTAAAAGAATCTGATGCATATAGGATGAAATACCCCATTTTATTTTGCAAATTACCAAAAACCAAATCTTAGTGAAGTGATTTGATGGATAGGCCTACTGCGTTGTTTTTGTTTTTTAGGGATTTTGTTTTTTTTATACCGCGGTATGGTACCGCGTTGTTATCTTGTCCTCGATACTAATGGTTACAGGGGGCCTTCACATACAAATAGGCCCTAAATATTTTATAGATCGGTAGTCTATCCTTCTTAAAAGAAGATAATTCTTAAATTTCATAGAGATTTATAGACATTAATTGAATTTCAACGGAGAGTAAAAACTTGACATGGCGAGTAAATTCAATAATTTCGAATAAATATTGGTCTTGTCTGTGCTATCGAGTAAATATTGGGCTTGTCTGTGCTATCGAGTAAATATTGGGCTTGTCTGTGCTATCGAGTAAATATTGGGCTTGTCTGTGCTATCGAGTAAATATTGGGCTTGTCTGTTCTATCGAGTAAATATTGGGCTTGTCTATCCTATAGAGTAAATAATGGGCTTGATTGTTTTATCGAGTAAATATTGGGCTTGTCTGTGCTATCGAGTAAATATTGGGCTTGTCTGTTCTATCGAGTAAATATTGGGCTTGTCTATCCTATAGAGTAAATAATGGGCTTGATTGTTTTATCAAGTAAATATTGGGCTTGTCTATCTTATCGGGTAAATAATGGGCTTGTCTGTTCTATCAAGTAAATATTGGACTTGTCTATCCGATTCACTGTCATTTAGGCACATAATTTTTAAGCACACATCATTTAGACACAGTACTTTAGGCACACTTCTTTTAGGCATCCGCATATGAGAGTGCTTAAAAAGAGTGTGCCTAATTGAATATGTGCCTAATTTAAAGTGTGCCTAAATGGCTGTGCCTTAAAAACACTGTGCCTATATGACGTGTGCCTATCTGACCGTGTGACTAAAAGGAGTGTGCCTAAAGTACTGTGTCTAAATGATGTGTGCTTAAAAAATATCTGCCTAAATGACTGCTTACCTGTCTGTCCTATCGGGTAAATATTGGGCGTGTCTGTCCTATCCTATAAATAATACATCCCCTTTTTGTCCAGTGATTAACGTTAATCCCGATGACATATTTAGCTAAATAATTCTCCGTGAAAATCGAATATAAGAGTAGGCTACGTTAAGTGATCAAGAACATGTAGTGGGGCAGATTAGCCCAAAAATCGTTCAATTAATGACACAAGCATGAAATTTGGCATCAATAATACTAAAACCCTATTTAACCCAAAAAGCACGTTAGCCACTTCAAATTCCAAAATGGCGGCCGTTTTTCTCAATATGGCCGCCAAAGGTATTTTTATTTCGTCTAATAACAAATCTGACCAAACTGGTGTGACTCAAGGTATTTTTTACAAGCGTATTGAATTGTTTTTGATCATATCTAAGTATAAAAAGACCATATCAGTCCAAAATTCCGCCCTTCGGCAATATTTAGCTCAAAATAATATGTGCAAACAAAGAAAGAATGAAAACTATAAAGTCATATTTTTTGTTCATCTTTTAAGTTACTTTTTTCAAATATTCCTTTCCCAGAACAATACAGATAATTGCTAACTGTTGAAATTCTAAATTTCACAACTACAACTGCTCCAACTAAAACCAACAATGTAGACTCAGTTTAAAAAATTTGCATCAGCCACAACTATCTGTCTTACATCCGCGTTTGGTTAGTTGTTGACAAGTTTTGGCAATCGATGTAAGTATTTTCCACACGATTTACCATGTATCACAATTTTTAATCCATTCAAATCGTCCAGGACGTTTTTATAGTGCAGCTTACAGATTGGCCCAGATGCATCCGGCCTGGTAGATAGCTCGCTTCATATGTTCAACAAAAGCTCCACGCGTTGGAGGAATTGAATTTCTCAATAGAGTATTTTTGTTCCATCTTAGGCCTGTATGTTCGGAGGTTCCAACCCTTCCCTCCCCAAAATCAATATCAAAGATGCGAGACTCGATCTGTTTGCAAGAAAGCCAATACCTTATGCTTGTGGAACATTATGAAAGCGAGCTATCGACCAGACAGGGTGCATCTGGGGAAATCTGCCAGCTGCACTATGAAAGGTCCTGGAGGATTTGGATGGATTAAAAATTCAAATCGTGTGGAAAATACTTGCATCGATTGCCAAAACTTGTCAACACTAACAAAGTGCGGATGTAAGACAGATATATCGGATGTCCCAATAAAAACGTCCCCAAGTTTGACGGCAAGTATTTCAGCTGTTGGTTGAACCGATCTCTTTTAAAATTCTCACAGATTTACTTTAACATGTCCTTGTCGGACCCTAAAAATATGAAAGTCACCGAAGAAAAATTGTACAAGTACTGCTTTGAACAAAATAGCATGTCAAAAAAATTCAATATCGGAGCAAATTACATATTTGAATTTGTGTTCATTGTGCCCTCACCACACCAACCACCAATGTCAAACATGTTCCATCCTGATAAACTCTCACGGATCTCATCTAAAGATACCACTCGAGAAGCGACCATCCTGCATTTCAGTTCCTGTTCAGTTAGTGTGCCCCTCAAACCCAAGTGCAATACACCTGTTAATAAAGAGAATCTCATACTGCCCGGAGTCATTACTATCACCTGTGGAACAAACTGGATGAACAGTAACTGAAAGGCAGGAAGGTTGCTTTTTGGGAGAAAATATCTTAAGATGAGATTGGTGAGAGCATTTCAGGATAGAAAAGGAATGATATTGGTGGTCGATGTGGTGAAAACATAATAGAAACAGGTTGAAATCTGTAGTTTGCTCTGATATTGAATTTTTTGACTGGCTATTTTGTTTGGAACAGTACTTGTACAATTTTTATTCGATGACTTTCATATTTTCAGGATCTAACAAAGACACGTTGAAGTAAATCTGTGAGAATTTGGAAAGAGATTGGTTCACCAACAGCTGAGATACTTACTGTCAAACTTGGGGACGTTTTTATTGAAACATCCGATATAGTTGTGGCTGATGCAAATGTTTCATACTAAGTGTACATTGATTGGTTTTATGCAGTTGTAGTTGTATAATTTAGAGTTGGAACAGGTACCAATTATCTAAATTGCTCTGGGAAAGGAAGGATTCAAAAATATTTGAAAAAAATAACTTAAAAGATGAACAAAAAATATGACTTTATAGTTTGCATTCTTTCTTTGTTTGCACATATTATTTTGCGCTAAATATTGCCGAAGGGCGGAATTTTGGACTGATATGGTCTTTTTATACTTAGATATGATCAAAAACAATTAAATACGTTTGTAAAAAATACATTGAGTCATACCAGTTTGGTCCGATTTGTTATTAGACGAAATAAAAATACCTTTGGCGGCCATATTGAGAAAAACGGTCGCCATTTTGGAATTTGAAGTGGCTAACGTGCTTTTTGAGTTACATAGGGTTTTAGTATTATTTGTGCCAAATTTCATGCTTGTGTCATCAATTGAACGATTTGTCCAAATATGACATTAATCTGCCCCACTAATGACAACAAATGACATAAGCAAGAAAACAATAATTATAGTTGGTCAAATTGCTAATAATTGGTAATTTTTAACTGTATTTTAAAAAAAGGGAATTCCGCTATAGATTTATTTATACCTATATAGTCAATCATTATCCTCATTTTTCATAAATTCAACAACTAAACGACAATGCCTGGTTTAAAGAAAGTTTTCATCTTCTGTGCTCTGTTGGTGAACATGATATATACATTTAAATTGAACATTGAACACAAACTGGAACGTGAAAGAAGATCTGACAATTGTGCTGTACCTGGTAATATCCATGAGTTATTTAATAATTTAAATACAGTAAACGATGTTAAGTTCCTCATCGCAGTTAACTCTATATATCAACCTAATGTGAAGGACATAATTCCAGATGAAGCTGAAGATCAGACAGATACTTCTTGTCCTGAAGAACATACCGGAAAGAATGCCAACAATATGAAATTATGGAAAAGATCAACGTGCCCATGGTACTACGTTAGACGAAATTACCCAAATCATTACCCGAGTACAATCTATAACGCTATTTGTAAATGTACGGATGGGTGTATGTATTCCAAGATTGGTTCCGAGACTGGGTGTTTCAAAATCTACAGAACTATCAACATTTTAAATAAGACAGGTTGTTCCAATGGATTTTATACATACGAACAAACACCGGTTCGAGTAAGTGTTGGGTGTACATGTGCCAAATTACAATTTAATTCTGGATAAATTTATTCCTATCCGATTGCTAACGTTGCTAACAGGTTTGTTTTAGTGTGTGTCATCCACGACACGATGGCTACCATTTTTCATTATGAATTATTTACTCATTTATTCCTCAAATGAAAAGTTCATTAGCTGCTGCCAATGTATTGCCAATGTGTTTACATGGATTTCGAGATTTGTTTTACGGTTGGGATCGTTCATGCTTAGGTTTTATTATTTAAGACAAATTACAGTATTATTTCAATTAATTTATTGAATTACACAATTCATTGTATTTAAAAACATTATTTATTATTATTCATAGCAGTCAATGCATTTATTTATTTCGTATTTATGAATGAGTGTTATAATTTATTTGTATGTATGCCTTCCACAGGGTGCATTGTTATGACCATGTCTCTCTATGTTGTGAGTTAAAGTTTCTATCAAGTTGTTCCGATAATATAGAATTTAGAAATCCTAATGCATTGACATCATTTACTAAGGAAATATTTTGAAATAATGTGATATTTATATTGTATATTTATACTCATAATTGTGAAATTGCTTTAAAGGGACAGTCAAAAAAATTTTTGGCTCAAATTTGTGAAAACTTTACACCAAAATCTGTAACTATGTGCCCTTTAATGTATCTGAAAGTTTTAACTAAAAAAATCCAGCCGTTAATTTTTAAACGCTAAAAACATGCTAAAATTTTTAAAAACCTTACGTAAGGTTTTTAAGTGTGTTGTGTTTTTTGGACGCTGATAGGATACTACTGAACGGATTTGAGTACAATAAACGCCTAATTGTAGAGAAATGTCCCTCTTTGTGTATTAAAACGGTTTCAGCTAGAAATATTGAGCCATTTAAAGGACAAACACCAAAACTAGGTCAAATTGCTTAATTAACAATAAGTACTCCCTGTTTGTAATTAACACTTTAAAACCAAATTCAGTTTGATCAAGAAGACATAGAGATACAATAAGCATACTTTAAAAATACTCTCAGGTGGCATTTGCCATTTTTTGATAATAGAAACTTTTTTCAAAAAAGCAGAATGGCCCTTTAAATGCTTTTGAAATGATAAGAACAATATCTTATTTTTCTTTATTTGTGTCTGTTGATTTACAATAATAACTTGTTATTTGCAAAAAAAGATATCAATGTACGCAGGTTTATTTTACTATTGTGCATTTTGAAATAATGTGATCTATATTTTATATTCCTTATAATTGTGAAATTGATTTAAATGCTTTTGAAATAATAATAATAAAAAAATTGTTTGAATATATTACCTTTATCTTTACAATAGTTATCCCGAGGTCCGGTGTGCTATTGGCTGTGCACGTTAAAGATCCCTCGACAGTTGGAAGTCGAAAATAAGAGCAGGCGAATGCCGCTGTCCTGGCATAATTTCCCTCATTGCACACTGCATGGCGTTTGCCCGTCCACAATTAGCCAACATGGGGTGCAGAAAAGCAGGACGTAAAACCCAATTCATTTCATTTACAATAGTTATCATTGTGTAACATAAAAAAAAAGGCAGGATGAAAAAGACAGTGTGAATCCATAAATTTGGGACTCTGTATGGATATTGTTAATATACAAGGCATGCCTTTTACAAAAAATCTGAATAAGATAGGAATTTTAGGGACTCACTTAGCTTGCGGTTTCTGCAAGAAGTCAGGAGCCGCGGTGGCTCAGTGAGACATGTAAGACATTTAATAAGAACGGAACATCCAGTCTCTATGCCACAGTATTTATTATTTAGAGTCAACTTGTCGCTAAACGAGAAACTAGGTCAACCATAAATTGAAACAGAAGTTCAATAGACGTCGAGAAGACTTACACTGGGTCGTATTTTATTTCTCTGATGGAATTTAACGTCAACATTGAAGGTTTGTCTGAAATTTTACTCAAAGGATTAATCTAAAATCTGTAATACAAACATTTTTTTTAACCTTGACAATGTAGATTTTAGATTAATCCTTTGAGTAAAATTTCAGACAAACCTTCAATGTTGACGTTAAATTCCATCAGAGAAATAAAATACGACCCTACGTACTACGGTGGTCCGTATACGACATCATTATTTTTTTTAATTTTGAATTAAAAATCTAGAATATGATTATGAAACTTTAATTTAATTTTAAAATTTGCATTTCCACCTCGGGTCAAAATTAATTTTCACCCAGGTGATAATTCAATAATTTATAATTAAAAACTTGAATTTCCACCGAGGTGAAAATTGATTTTCACCCAGGTGATAATTCAATAATTTATAATTAAAAACTTGAATTTCCACCGAGGTGAAAATTGATTTCCACCCAGGTGATAATTCGATAATTTATAATTAAAAACTTGAATTTCCACCGAGGTGAAAATTAATTTCCACCCAGGTGATAATTCGATAATTTATAATTAAAAACTTGAATTTCCACCGAGGTGAAAATTAATTTTCACCCAGGTGATAATTCGATAATTTATAATTTTTTTTTTTAATTTCTTATATGTTTACACGAGACCAGGGCTTGACAGACAAGGTAACATACGCCCACTGGCAGATGTCGGAAATGATCATATTTTAGTTCATCAGAAATGCCTCATGTTAGAACTTGACTGAGAATCATCAGAATTTAAACTTGACTGGAGATCAATCCAAAGGATCATAGCAAGTTTCATCAAAATCAGATAAAATCTAGTCTCTAGAGTGCTCACGAACAAAATTTGACGTATTTTTTCAAAGTCAAGGGTAATAACTCAAAAACCGTTCATCGAAAATACGTCAAATTTGAACTTGACCGAGATCTTATCAATCCAAAGGATCATAGCAAGTTTCATCAAAATCAAATGAAAACTGTATTCTCTAGAGTGCTCATGAACAAAATTTTACGCATTTTTTCAAAGTCAAGGGCAATAACTCAAAAACCGTTCATCGAAAATAAGTCAAATTCGAACTTGATTGAGATCTTATCAATCCAAAGGATCATAGCAAGTTTCATAAAAATCAGATGAAAACTGTAGTCTCTAGAGTGCTCACGTACAAAATTTGAAGCATTTTTTCATGGTCAAGGGCAATAACTCAAAAACCGTTCATTGAAAATACGTCAAATTCGAACTTGACCGCGATCTTATCAATCCAAAGGATCATAGCAAGTTTCATCAAAATAAGATGAAAACTGTAGTCTCTAGAGTGCTCACGAACAAAATTTGACGCATTATTTCAAAGTCAAGGGCAATAACTCAAAACCTGTTCATCGAAAATACGTCAAATTCGAACTTGACCGAGATCTTATCAATCCAAAGGATCATAGGAAGTTTCAGCAAAATCAGATGAAAACTGTAGTCTCTAGAGTGCTCACGAACAAAATTTGACGTATTTTTTCAAAGTCAAGGGCAATAACTCAAAAACCGTTCATCGAAAATACGTCAAATTCGAACTTGACCGAGATCTAATCAATCAAAAGGATCATACCAAGTTTCATTAAAATCAGATGAAAACTGTAGTGTCTGTTGTGCTCACAAGAAATGTTGACGGACGGACCGACGGACAATATACGACCACATATTCATGTGGGCGTATAAAAAATAATACACGTGACTGGCGCTATCCACGTGATTAGCAGAATCCTAAACCATGTATTTTTTTTTTAATTATAAATTATCGAATTATCACCTGGGTGAAAATTAATATACGGACCACCGTATAAGATGATGATCACTTTTCAATATTGCCCGTTTATATGTCACAAGATGTTGGTGCATTAGAAATTCCCCATGGCATCTAGAAATAAAAATGACATCGGTTTTTCCTTATTTTGAGAAAAATTTCGCCATCTGATTAAAGTTTCACCTGGGTGGAAATTCAAGTTTTTAATTATAAATTATCGAATTATCACCTGGGTGGAAATTAATTTTCACCTCGGTGGAAATTCAAGTTTTTAATTATAAATTATCGAATTATCACCTGGGTGGAAATTAATTTTCACCTCGGTGGAAATTCAAGTTTTTAATTATAAATTATCGAATTATCACCTGGGTGAAAATTAATTTTCACCTCGGTGGAAATTCAAGTTTTTAATTATAAATTATCGAATTATCACCTGGGTGGAAATTAATTTTCACCTCGGTGGAAATTCAAGTTTTTAATTATAAATTATCGAATTATCACCTGGGTGAAAATTAATTTCCACCCAGGTGATAATTCGATAATTTATAATTATAAATTATTGAATTATCACCTGGGTGAAAATTAATTTTCACCCGAGGTGGAAATGCAAATTTTAAAATTAAATTAAAGTTTCATAATTATATTCTAGATTTTTAATTCAAAATTAAAAATAATGATGTCGTATACGGACCACCGTATAAGATGATCACTTTTCAATATTGCCCGTTTATATGTCACAAGATGTTGGTGCATTAGAAATTCCCCATGGCATCTAGAAATAAAAATGACATCGGTTTTTCCTTATTTTGAGAAAAATTTCGCCATCTGATTAAAGTTAATGTGGAAGAGCAACTGCTTTGTTCTTTTACTTTGACCTTTGTTCATACTTGTTTTAGTGATGAAAGTCATCCTGCAATATAACTTTTTCTGACAAACGTTCTTAGAAAAAGGGATGCAATTCTATTCTAGTCCTTGAGTTTTCTTTACAGTGTCAAATATCCTTCCAAAAACTTTCAACAGGAAAATTTGGCCAAAAAAACTTTGACAGTGATATCCTGCATTTGGGTGTGAATTGCTTTGTGATGATATTGAGATGCAATAAAACAAATATTGTTGTCTTTCGTAAGAGCATGTCCATCGTTCAATGACAAAAATTATGTAAAAAAATTCTTCTTTACAAGAAATTCAAAGGCGATTGTCTAATTTTTGCATATATCGGAGAAACTTTTATTTGTACTTTTCCAATAATGTGAACGGCGTCTGTCGGTTCTGTATTTTATAGTCATGTTATGATCATGATCTGGAATTTCAAAATTTAGCAATATGATCGTTATACATACGAAAACTACTAAATCCCGAAAATGAAGAAAAAATAAGAAAACTTACCATTTTCACGGATATTATAGTAAGCGATATAAACCTCGCCCTAGCTCATCATCTAACCTATATAATTTGATAGGATTACTCATTGATATTCCATTTAAATTGTAAAAATAGGGAACTTTTTCATATAGAGTATACTAAAGAAATATTTCTCAATTTCCGAATGACACCTACTATCATGTAAATCTTTATCATTGTCGAGTGAAACATCATACAAATAGTATAGGCCTACATGTATACTAACATTGTAACGGAAGATGCTTGCATCCGAAACGATAACGGTAATTACCGTTAAAGGAATATGTTCACTAACATTTCGACCAAGAAAATTTTAGTCTCAAAACCTGGAAATTTTTAGCTAATCTAATCCATAGTGATGATCACAAATCTCCTGTCTAAATCCGACATTGCTGAGGCGTATAAACCGTTAGCATCAAGTGCCATTAGTTAAGAACATGTTTCATTGATCTGTTTAAGTTTTGAATTAACCTCTGTTTTATCTTTATTATTTATACTATATTCTTTAAATAAATCAATTATGTAATCGCTTTCGAGTTCTGTGTATTCTTGTAATACTTTACAAATTTTATTGATTTTATCAGTGGTAAATGAATTTCTATTTGCAGAAACTCTCCCTCCCTCCCTGCATAGTTCACACCAACGGTGCTTTGATGGCGCTTTAAAGCGGCGTGCAAAACGACACCAAAGCGTAACAAAACTCGACTAAAGCGTCAGGGTCGTAATGGATCGTGATCGTTGGAAAGCTTTGAGCAAAACGGAACATTAGGCAAGAGCACCAATTTTTTTAACCTGTTTAAAGATTTTGGGCGTTCTGTCACGAATTGATTAAAACACCGAGAGCGTATCAAAGTTTAACAAAGCGTAACAAAGTTCAGCAAATCTTGAATCAAAGCGTAGGAAAGCTAAACAGAGCTTTATTAAAAGCGGGGAACCAGTCTAATATGGCGGCTGATTAGGCCCACAAATCTTACTTCGTTCGTTCCGTGAATTCGTCTAACCTTCATTCATCTAACCATGTAATATAATACTTTGTACCGATGATCATCTAACTCTCGGATACAAAACTATGCTAAATCTATTGTCTTTGTTTATTTCGTGCAATCGAGAAGTTTTATTGGAATAAAATGCGACCCTAATGTAATATTATATTTCCTTACTTAAATGAAATTATACGGTCTTAGAAATAGGAAACACGGGATTACATTCTTAGATTTAGCATAGCAACCATCAAGAAGACGTCACTAGATGGCGCTGCAGTATGAACCCCATCAGAGCCCTTTATAAAGGGCTCTGAACCTTATAAAGGGCTCTGTTATTGTTCATACTGCAGCGCCATCTAGCGACGTCTTCTTGATGGTTGCCATGATAAATCTAAGAATGTAATCCCGTGTTTCGTATTTCTAAGACCGTATTACTTCATTTAATTATAGAAATATAATGTAACATTAGGGTCGCATTTTAATCCAATTAAACTTCTTGATTGCACGAAATAAACAAAGACAATAGATTTAGCATAGTTTTGTATCCGAGAGTTAGATGATCATCGGTACAAAGTATGATATTACATGGTTAGATGAATGAAAGTTAGACGAATGCATGGAACGAACGAAGTTAGATATGTGGGCCTAATCAGCCGCCATAGTCTGATGCCTGATGCTTAGTTCACACCAACGGCGAATGCCGCGCTTTAATTTGGCGAGCAAAACGCAATTACCGTAAAAAAATATCACGATCTCCTAAGTAATGTTACGTTGTGATAGCTCTGATACGAATTGGTTACGCTTTGGGAACGAATTATTTTCCGATTAGATCAGCAGGCCTTGTTATGCTTTGTAACGCTTTAAATCACGCTTTGATAAGATTTATTACGCTTCGATACAATTATGACGCTTTTAATCACGCTTTGAAACGATTATTAAGCCCAAGTTCTTTTACGCATTGGGTTCCCATTTTGAATAAAGCTCTGTTAAGCTTTTCTACGCTTTGAGTCAAGCTCTGCTGAACTTTGTTACGCTCTCGACGCAAAAATCATTCGTGACAAAGCGCCAAAATTTTTCAAACAGAAATGGCGCTCTTGCCGAATGTCCTTCTTTGCTTAAATCTTTCCAACGATATATTACTGTGACGATATATAAGTTCCACTATAATAATATTTTATTATATAACACTAGACCTAACCCTAACCCAAATATTATATGATAAGAGTTCCTGAGATCATTTATTATAAAAAACTTTGTTCCACGAGGAATATTTATTATGAGGAACAAATATACAGTCACACCTCTAAGGTATTCTGTTCAAGTATGGATCACAATGCACTGATGCACCTCTGGAGCCCTTCGACCGTGAAACACAGCAAAAGAAGGAAAACGGGGGTCCTTTCATGGAAAATTTTGAAAATTAAGACTGTTGTGGGTGCGATATAGATATATTTCAGGCACTTGCAGCCCCGATAAAAATATTCGATACTGAAACGCAAAACACAATTTTTTTAGGTTTAATAAGTAAATGTTATCAGTAAATGAAAAATTTTGAGAGTAACATGTTTTATATTACACGGATTTTGTTGACATTATGTTTCTTCAAGTGGATTAACTTAATAGGCTTCATCCTTGGGTGATTACAAACACTCACACCAAGTTTTATCAAAATCCATCAAGAAATCAACTCTCTATCGGGTCCACAAACAATTCAAGAATGTTGTTCAATTGCTCTTATTTTCAATAGGCTTAATCCTTGGGTGATTACAAACACTTACACCATTGTCTTCATTGTCCTTAAAGTTTTCGTTTTAACTGTAGTAAACGCGGTTAATTCAACATTGTTCTAAAATTGAAATTAGGCTTTGGACCCCAGAAGTAAATTCAAAGAGCCAAAATAATTAATTCAGTCCGTATAAAGACCGGAAAGACCTAATTTTGAAGTACAAAAGCAATTTTAGCACTTGTCTTATAAACCTCTAGTGACGTCATCCCATTGTTCTAGCGGGATTTTAAATCTCATAAAATCCCTGGGCAGACTTTATACAGAATTTCCCCGGGATTTTATATAATATCCCCGGGATTTTATATAAAATACCTGGGATATTCTGTATAAAATCTTGATATTTTATCAAAATATACCCCTATGAAGCTGGCTGGTTAAATCACTCCGAAATAACAACAAAAACAGATTAAATGTCTTTTATAAAAACAAAGATAGCTTGCCAGGCAAGGTAATATACGCCCACTGGAAGCTTTGATTGAAAAAGAACATTTGGCAGAAAACGGCAACCATCAAATATTCAACCTGTAGTCATAGGCCTACATTTTGTTCAGAACTTAAATTAGGTGTCGTCCAAACAATTTTTTTCTCGATTTCATTAAGGGTTAAGCATTCATCAAGTTTAGTCAAAATCCTTCTCTGTTATGAGCTAAAAACTAAAACCTATTTTATACAAGAAGGGCAATAAGTTATAGGGTTCGATAGGATTTATATCGATAATATTATTATTGATAATAAACTATTTCAAAAGGTTTCATTAAAATCTAATCGTAAAAGAATTGTGCCTTCTAGAGTATTTACAACCTAAAAATCAACGCGTTTTTAAAGAACAAGGGCAATAATTCATATTAAATATTTTTCGATTCTTTTGATTTTCAATAGGGTTCATTATCGGGTGATAACAAAAAATTTCAGTAAGTTTCGTCAAAATCTGTAAAGAATTGTGACTTGTAGAGTGTTAACAAGCTTAACATCAAACGCATTTTGAAGAACAAGGGCAATAATTCCTATTAAATATTTTTTGATTCCTTTGATTTTCAATAAAGTTTATCCTTAGGTGATAATAAACATTATCAGTAAGTTTCGTCAAAATCTGTAAAGAACTGTGACTTGTAGAGTGTTAACAAGCTAAAAATCGAACGCGTTTTAAAGAACAAGGGCAATAATTCATATTAAATATTTTTCGATTCTTTTGATTTTCAATAGGGTTCATCCTTGGGTTTATAATAAGTAATTTCAGTAAGTTTCATCAAAATCCATAAAGAATTGTGACTTGTAGAGTGTTAACAAGCTAAAAATCGAACGCGTTTTAAAGAACAAGGGCAATAATTCAAGTTAAATATTTTACGATTCTTTTGATTTTTAATAGGGTTCATCCTTGAGTGATAATAAACAATTTCAGCAAGTTTCATCAAAATCCATAAAGAATTGTGACCTGTAGAGTGTTAACAAGATAAAAACCGAACGCGTTTTAAAGAACAAGGGCAATAATTCATATCAAATATTTTACGATTCTTTTGATTTTCCATAGGGTTCATCCTTGAGTGATAATAAACAATTTTAGCAAGTTTTGTCAAAATCCGTAAAGAATTGTGACTTGTAGAGTGTTAACAAGCAATTGTGGACGGACCGACGGACATGGGTGACGGCAATATACGCTCCACATTTCATGTGGGCGTATAAAAATTATATATGATAGACTTTTGACACATAACATCGACACCAAGCGTACCCGCTCAACGGCAGGGTTTATCTGACTACACCAAGCGCTGCAGAAGTTATTGCAGTCTGCACAATGGGAACTACATTTTATCTTCTTCATTGGTTACCGTGTTGATGGATGTTCGAGCAACTTTTGTTCAGTAAGAGCCGAGAAACCCTCTCCTTTTTGACCGTTGATGATGTCCTGTAAAACAAATATCGTGATAATTACAAAAACTGGACATTTAAATCAAACATTGTTTAGCTGAATATTTAAATTTAATCTAATTGAAGTGCTTTTTTCAAACGCACTGTTTTTTTTTTGCAAACGAATATTCGTCTAATGACGAATTGTTGTCCTACTTTTTTGCGTCTGTTTGGTAGTCCTGGCAAAGTCATGCAGTGTGCAATGAGAGACATTTGTCAGAACAGTTGTAAAGCCTATTTTTTTTTCGATTTCCAAGTGTCGAGGGCTCTTTAACGTGCGTGCACAGCCTGTAGCACACAAGGCCTCTACCACTCAAAGGCAGGTTTTATCTGACTAACAAGGCCTCCTGACAAACAGTAATATTTTGAGCTATTCCATTTTTTTACTTAATAATATTATCAAAGCATTCAAAGACATTTTACTTATCTCAATCAATACTCTCTTCTCAATGTTTTCACCACATAAGGTCTCTCCAACCCTGTATTGGAAATAACTCACGGTGTTCTCCTGTGTAAAATTTCGTCTTCGCTGTCCATGGCGTCCTTTCTGAGTACAACTGACAGACCACGTGATTAACTACACTCACATGCACGTGTGAGTTGTGTTCGCGCTATACTCGTTTTGCGACATGGCTTATTTACATGGTGGATTGAAAATTATTTTTTGGATAAAAATGAAATTAAGGTTCAAAATCGGTTTATAAGTCAGATAAAACACTTCCCCTCGGGTTTTTGTGATATTTAAAACCCTTTCCCTCGGTAAATCCCTCGGGGCAAGCCCCTCGTGATTATGTCCCTCGGGATGCGGGTTTTAAATAGCATAAAAAACCCCGGCCGTGTTTTATCCTTTACATAGTGAACGCTTGTAGCGAGCGCGGACCTATGAGAGACCCTCATAGTTGTCTCCCTTGAATAGCTGTAAGCAGTGTAACATTTCGGCTCACTCCCTTCATTTATCACATTTATCACAACTTAATAGGCTTTATCCTTGGGTGATTTCAAACACTCACACCAAGTTTCATCAAAATCCATCAAGAAATCAACTCTCTATCGGGTCCACAAACAATTCGAGAAAGAGGGCAATAATTCATAGTAAATTCAATTGCTCTTATTTTCAATAGGCTTAATCCTTGGGTGATTATAAACACTCACACCAAGACCCCAGGAAACTTCAAGGTTTTAGATATTTGAAACAATGTAGGAAGGCTATTTGAAGCTATATTTTTGTATTTTTTGTATGTTTATGTCTGCTGTCGGTCGGCTCAACTTTACCGACGGATATCAATAACGGGGGCGGATCCAGGATTTAGAGAAAGGTGGGGGGCGAGCGGAAATTTTATAGAGGGTTCTGACATTATTCGGCCAAAAATAAGGGGGAGGGCCCGTGTTGTATTGGGACTAAAAGAATAAGCTAAAAAAAAAAAAATATTTCTTACCGACCGACTTTTTTTCGAAGGGCTTTTGGCGCCCCTGGTTTCCATTCATAAAATTTGTCGACTTCTTCAACGGTTATGTTCTTATCCACATGATGATGTTTGAACAGCAGTGAACGTGGCTAGTATAGTTGGGACGATTTCTGGAAGCATTAATCAACCGTTGCCACCGTTACTCCCATGTGAGAATAGTACTCTCTGTTTTAAACACTGAATCTATTCTACACCATCTTTTTCTGCATTAATTGTATTGTATTATCTCATTTCATTTCTAAAATGGTACGATTCCATTCGTTGGTTTAAGAGTTATTGCCCTTGACTTCGTGAGAAAAAAAACGTTAAAATTAACTTGGTATATGTATTCCTCTTGATAATATCTCGGATGAGTTCGGAAATGGTACAATTCTAGTCGTCGGTTTATGAGGTATTGCCCTTGACTTAAAGAAAAACACGATAGAGGCTAGATTTTCATTCGAATTGATTAATCTAAATATAAGCTCAAATAAGTGCGATGGTGCAATCAACTTTTTCAAATATTCAAATTTGCTGAAGTGGGCGTATGTTACCTTGCCTGGCAAGCTATCTTTTGTCTATCCTATCATGTATTGTTGTCTGCTTTCTTGTTCCATTTTTTAGGTAATTAAATTAAGTGAACTTCTGATAAAAAAATGAAAATGAAATGAATGGAGTTTTACGTCCTACTTTCTGCACCTATATGGGCTAATTGAGGACGGGCAAACGCCATGCAGTGTGCAATGAGGGAAATTTTGCCAGGACAGCGGCATTAGCCTGCTCTTATTTTCGATTTCCAACTGTCGAGGGATCTTTAACGTGCACAGCCAATAGCACACGGGGCCTCGGTTTATTGTCCCATCCGAACGACTAGACGCTTTTCCATGTCAGCCCCTCCGACCTGCATCACTGACAGGGGGAAACCGGGTTGAAAAATCCGAAGGTATCATCTCGACCCATGCCGGGATTGAACCCTGGACCTCCAGGTTAGCGAGCAAGCGTCTAACTCACTGAGCCACCGCGGCTCCCCAACTTCTGATAAAGCAAAAGATGGAAAATGGTCAACTTGTGTAATACCGTACAAGCCCTGCCACGAGTTAGTTTTTCTTTATCTGTTATAATTACTTCGGGTGTGCAAATATTAACGTCTATGGATACTAATGATATTTCTTCTTTCGAATCATTAATCTTATTCAGATGAACTGTAAATTTTGGTTTTTCAATATTGATTTTAATCTCACATCTACAAGTATATACTAGTAAACCACCAAGTTCTGAAAACCTAAGATGATTTTCATAACGTTCAATTATTGATGAACATATTATAAATTCTTTGTTTTGTTGACTTTTATGAATATCAACTGGGGTAAATAAATCATTTGAAGAGTAATTTGTGTTTGAATAAATATTATTAACAAAATATAGTTTCATATATTCAAAGTCTTTTGATGTCAAAAACGTAAAATTCTTTCTTGTATATGTTTTTGTGGAGTTGTATTTCTAATAATGTTCATTGATGGTAAAGTTTTTGTCTCCAATATCATATAAAAATCTCTAAATCCAAGAGTATCATTGTTGTTATTTGGTATGATTGATATTCTAAAGGTATCTATATATTTTCCATTTGTTTTAATTTCTTATAAGTGATCAACCTTGTTGTTTTTTTCGTTTATTTATAATTCTTTAGTTTCTACATCCTTCCACGTTATATGTTGTTTCACCTGTAGGAAAACGGTCAGTATTTCTCACACTCAAAACTGGAAGATTGAAATTATATTTTACTTGAGTTTGATTTTTAATGCGGTTATATTTTTTTCTTGTTTCCAAACTTCGTTATTAATAGTAGTTATCTGTTGTTGAATCTCACTATCATCAATATTTTGTAGCTGTTGTTGAATATAAGTTTTAATTTCACTATCACCAATATTTTGTATCTTTTGTTGAATATTTGTAAGTTCGTTTTGTAATTCAATTTTAAATTTAGTTTCAAGAACAGTTAATGCCAGTTGTAATTTTTCTTAACTTATACCTGGATAAATATTACCAACTAATTGTTGAAGATCTACTTTTTGCTTTGTAATCTTATCGTCTAAATTAGATCTTAATGAACTTAAACTTTGTAATTGAGTTTTATCCACTACATTGATTAATTGTTGTTGAATAGATTCTATTTGTTTTTGTATTTCGCTATCATCACTAAGTTTACTTTCTAATGCGGTTAATTTATCTTCACATATACCTGGTTGAATATTATCTATTGATTCTATAAGATTCATCTTTTGTTGTGCTATTTTATCATCTGATTTAGTTATTGATGAACTTAAAGCTTGTAATTGAGTGTTATATACTGTATTGTCTAATTGTTGTTGAATAAACTTTTTAAACTTGTTACTTCTTGTTGTAATTTAGTATCATAATTATAATCTAATTCTTTCAATTTAGCTTCAGTAATAAAATCTTTATTATTTATTTGACGTTTGAAAAATCTTTTCACATCAGCTATTCTGTCTTTCAGGGCAGCAGCATCAACTCTGTTGGCAGGTTCTTCGCCTGGTTGGAGTTTATCGTTTTGGTTTAAGCGTAGATCTAACCTTGTGCCCGGACCAGTATAAGCATGACCTATAAGATGTTTTTCTTCAGGATATTTTTTCCATAGAAAGCCAGGTAGATTGCCTAATTTTTTTATAATGTCAGAACCGAAATAAATTTTAGGACTTTGAGCAATTATCATTGACATTTTTAACCAATAACTTTAATACCTTTTCTTTTTTTTCTTCTTGTTCTCCTGTTTCGTAGTTCTCTTATATATTTTTTCAATTTATCAGACTTTTTCACAGCATTGTTTATTCTAATCCTTGCTTTTGCAACTGACCCAAGAGCTTGTGCTCCCGAAGAAAGAAGGGATTTATTGTTTGAAACAAAGCTAGCTACTTTTTGGGATTAGGGATGTTAGTGTTCCCAAATTATATTTTTTTTGCCATTTTGAATCCGTCCATACTACTTTGACGGATTCAAAATGGCAAGAAAAAATGTAATTTTAACACTTCGTAACTTGACTAAATGATCTCCATTCTGAAAAAGGTTTCCATTATCAAAAAAAAACTAGAATCGTGAGACGATACTGGGCAGTGCGCATCCGGTTTCGTCTATGGGTGAAAAGTGTCATATTCAATCCATACATATAAATTGTTTATATTCGGGAGTGAAAAGTAGAATAACCAGTTCACGTTCGGTGAAAAATGGAATAACTAGCGTATGATCGGTAGTGAAAAGTCATCTGATTAAAAAGTCGTTGTTTTTATTTATGTACATTTTTATGCATCATTGGAAGTTTTTTCCATGTCGGCCCCTTCGACGTGCATCACTGACGGGAATCAATCCTGGACGTTCAGGTTGGCGAGCAAGCGTCTTACTCACTGAGCTCCCGCGGCCCCCTTCATATCATAACACCATTTATCATTTTAATATACTTAGCAAAAAAATTATGTTATTATTTTTTTAAAAAACATTTTAATGGTCAACGTTTTTAGACATGCAGTTTTAAAACTTTTTTTTTAATAAATGACAGAACCATATTTTTAGAACGAATTTTCTTTTTTTGGCATCGGATCGTTATCTTCTATATTTAGATTTTATTTTTTCATTTTTACTACATAATTTAAAACGTTAAAAGCGCAAGTGACAATGTAAGAAAGTAAGCACTTGCAATTGTCAGTTGAGGGGATAGAACTGCATTTGAACATAATATAGACAACAAACATTTGTCAGTTGAAGGGAAAGAACTGCATTTAAACATACAGACAACAAACATGTAAGTTTTAATCTTATATTTTGCAAGCAAGTGTTTTTTCAGATCTTTTGGAAAATTCTTAATATAGTTTAGTAGGATACAATTCTTCCCAAAAAATTTCTTTGTTGTATTTTAGTTTTATGATATTATAAAAAAACATTTGTTGTACATTATATCAAAACATTGACCAGTGAGAAGCGTTAAATGAAACAATACACTGTACACAGTACACTGCTTATGAATTGTTTGACGTGCAGAGGGGAAGATACGTTGAAACACAACAACGTAGACTCTCACATGCCATCAGACATGGGAGGATATAATGACCCTTCCTATGCGATTTTAAAAGGTAATGAATGTCCAATACTAGTACCCCCTGTCAGTGATGCAGGGTTAATGATATGAAGGTGGCTTAATGAGTCAGACGCTTGCTCGCCAACCTGAACGTCCAGGGATGAATCCCGTCAGTGATACAGGTCGGAGGGGCTGACATGGTAAGGGCGTTCAATCGTGGGTGTAAATAAACCGATGTTAAAGATCCCTCGACAAATGAAAATTGATAATGATATCAGGCTAATGCAAAATTTTCCTCATTACGCACTGCATGGCGTTTGCCCGTCCTCAATATAGGTGCATTCATTTTCATTTTCATTTTCAAAAAATGGAAATTTGTATAATACTTCCACTGTAATATATTTTTTCCGGGTCGCCTACATTATTTTTTTCTTTTAGTATGACCATTTTTAACATAATGCAAACAAATATTTTCAAATATCTCCAAAACTAAGGAAGTTAAAATTTCATGATTACAAGCAAATGACGTCAAAACCGGGAGTGATATAAAGATTCTAGAAATATTTTTTTGTTCAGAATCAAATTGTCTATCTACCTGTAAGTTTTTAGATCGATCGAACAAATTTAAAAAAAAACACGCACAGTTTCAATGGAATTTGACACAAAATTTTCAAGTTTTAAAAAGCGCAATTTTGATTCAAATATATTGTGCTATATATCATTTGAAAGAGCAGATTTAGCACAGTAAAAATCAAATAGAATTTGTGACGTATGTAAATTAGGTCACGTGACAGAGCTCTTTAAAGTTAAAAATTGCAATTTTCAAATGGCGATAAAACCGGAAGTAAACATCAGAAATCAGAAATGAATATATCATCTGATAGATCTCGTCAAGGGCAATAATTTCTGTACAGGTCAAGAGGTCACCAAAGGTCAAGGTCACTAGATATGAGCCTTGAAAGTTTCGGTCATTACTGAAATTCTTGTTCCGGAAATGTAAAGAAATTGAAATCGAAATTCAAAAATCGACAACCTACATTTTTTTTGCAATCGATTGCAGAAGTCGTAGATTTCAAAATTAAAAAAATCCGATTAACCCTCGGATCTGAATTAAAATTTTAAGAAACATAGGTCAGTTCAAGATGGCGGCTGATCCCTTACACCTGGATAAAATTTCATCATTTTATTTTTTATGTATGACCAAATCTATGATAACACAAAACATTTTTTTCAAATATCTTCAATATTCCGGAAGTTGAAATTGAAAGTTTAGAAGCAAATGACGTCAAAACCGGAAGTGATATCGAAACTTTGAAAATTAATTTTCTTTGGAAATTCATATGTTTATGTTATTGAAAGGTTTCAGATCGATCGAAATAAAATTGCAAAAGTTAAAAAAAAATGCTTTAAAAAGTGCTCCAAAAGTCAGCTACAAATGTCAAAATATGAATTATTCAAAATTGCAATTTGTAGCTATTGGGTTAAACAAATGAACAAAAAAAAGACCGATCACCATCTGTTGGAAAAATGAGTTGAAAATGGAAAAACCCTGATATACGACTTTTTAATATACGTCATTTCCGGTTGGGCAAAAATGCGCCATTTTACATTTAAGCAACACCGAGCAGTTAATCATCACAGGAAATGATGTCAAGTTATGTGTGGTATGTGCAGTTTTGGCTGGGGAGCGTGACCAGAAATAGACAAAAAAAAAAAAATAGTCAATTGCAAACCAAAGCAGTGCGTTCGACAAATCGAACGCACTGCAAAAAACGCAAATGCTACCTGAGAGTATTTTCAAAGTATGCTTATTGTACCTCTATATCTTCTTGATCAAACTGAATTTGGTTTTAAAGGGTTAATTACAAACGTGGAGTACTTATTGTTAATTACGCAATTTGACCTAGTTTTGGTGTTTGCCCTTTAAATGGCTCAATATTTCTAGATGAAACCTTTTAAATACACAAGAGGGACATTTCTCTACAATTAGGCATTTATTTTACTCAAATCCGTTCAGTAGTTTGCTATCAGCGTCCAAAAAACATAAATTTTAGCATGTTTTTAGCGTTTAAAAATTAACGGCTGTATTGTTTTAGTTAAAACTTTCAGATACATTAAAGGGCACATAGTTACAGATTTTGGTGTAAAGTTTTACAAATTTGAGCAAAAAAAAGTTTGACCTAAAAAAAATTCAGACTGTCCCTTTAAGAAAATTTTAAGATGATAGGCAAGTGGTATCTCATGTCAACAAGACGAGAGTGTCTTACCTTCAGTCTTGTTATGTAAGATGAGTCGACTAGCAAAAATTTTAAATGGATTTTTCAGTAAATCGGCACATTTTTCAGTAAATACACAATGTTAATAAGCGTCTTTCAAGAAAAAAAAATAAAATTATAATGCATGTCCCCATGTACCTATGTTTCCATCGGGTGCAGTCACATACTATAGAATGTACTCTTGTACTCCAGAAACGCAACCAGTGCGCTTCAATACTGGTATATGGTATGACCACTTGGGATTAACTCAGACACATTATTCACAAGGTCGACACTGAGCAATGAAAATAACAGATGGGGTATAGTTGGGAGGTAGATAATATGGTACCACATCCCACGGACTGGTCTTTCGTGGACTCTTATACTGCGTTCAGACGACTTAAGTTAAGGCAACTTAATCTCATGAGAAATAACGGTATTTGCATATTATGCAACATAAATATTAGGGATTAAATAAGGATTATAAATATGGATTGAATTATGATTATGGACTGTATATGAAAACTTATAAACTTAAAATATACAATATCTAGATTAATTTAAATGAACAATATTAAATAAAACCGTCACAATAGCAACATACGAGGGGACATAACTAAGTTAAGAATGATTTCGTTCAGACCAAGAGGACTCGCCATGGAAACATTCTATACAAATGATTGTATGTAGTCCGTAGTATTGTTCGACACTTTCCCCTTTTTGGTATTGCAGCTCTTGCGAAGCGTTCGCGATCCAATGAGAATACTGGATACACTAGTCACTAGGTTTGCTGGCGATCCACTCACTCCATTGATTCACATTTGGAATATTAATTGATACCATTGGAATTCGGCATCTGATCCCCGGCTCGGAATTCTGAAGTAAAAGTAGAACCGCGTTCAAGAATGGAAATCTTAACATAGTCATTCTGAGACTTTTCTATCTGAGATACGTTTTCTTTGAAGGAAAAAAAGGCACACATTTGATTCCCTTTTCTCTTGATGTTGATGATATTTTCAACTGTTAGTGCTGTGCATGATAAGAATAGACCGATTGCCATGGCGTAGAACATGCTCTGTAGAGACAATAAATCTACAGTTTTTATTTGAGGTGTTGTAGATGAGAGTGACCAACTTCTAGAGTTACTCCCAGACCACCATTTATCTTTCCACACTTGTAATAATCCACTTTCATACATTTTCATAATACTGAAAATAAGAATTTTTTTTGTTGACAATTAACTCGAAATATACTAAAACTTCAAGATTGAAAATTTATGACCATTATCAGGATGGTCAGTAATGGCTAAGTATTGTGCAGAGCACCATTCAATAGTAGCAAATATGGCATTAGTTGGCGTCGGTGTATTTGATTTTCGAACAGTTGCGCATCCCGACTTCTGGACACTTGAGATATGAAGAGAGCAGGTTCAAAGTGAATGAATTTTGCCGATACTTTACAGAATACAATAGTAGAAAAACTTCTGATTTCGGATGCCGGAGAAGGTACCAATTACAAATTTGATCTTATCTAGGCACATCCATGAAGTTCAGTATACAATTCATGCAAGCGTCTAGATGTCTGGATAAGGTCAGATATATTTTTGGAACTTTCTTTGGAATCTGAAATAGGAGGTAGAATTCCTTTCAATTCTGTAAAATTTCGGCACTATTCACCATCTTGCTTTTCATATCTTGGTGAATGAATCTATGTCTCTTTAATATCATACAGATACCTTTCGTCTTTGAGAAAAAAAAGGTTCATACTTTTCTGTAAACATTATCGTATACTCTGAATTTTTGGTTAATCCAAAACTAAACAGCATTGGATAGAAGTTTTCATTAACAATAACTATATCATTATGATTCTTTTGCCACAGGTACATCGGTGTTTGCTCTCCTAAGAATGCATATGACCCTTCTTCCACCAGAGCAAGATGATCTTCAGAATACAAACTAAGAACTCTGTGATCAGTCTTGTTAAATCCCACAATTCCATTCCATATCTTCTGATAATCTTCTCTTGTGGAATTCTGAAAGCAATGAAATGTGGACGTATAAAGCCGAAAAGAAAAGTGGTTATGTTACCCCTTTTGAAAATACAATCGTATCTTAAAATTCAAGTTCTACGGTATCGTCTCTCCATAAATGCGTCGTGTTTCTTTCTTGAAAGTAAACCTCTTCTTGGGGACTCAAGATAGTACATATTCACGAGTCAGGATTACAAAGCTGATGGTGTATCTCTCCTTTTTCACATCGAAAACCAGAAAGTACACTCATATAATATGTATGTCTTCCATATATTGGACCATATAGTAAAAGATCAAAAGACAAAACATAAGCTACCTTAAAGAGGGACAAATAAACTGAAGATCCAACCAAGCCCCATTTATATTCATCTGAATTTAACATATCTCTTAGACTGGATATGGGAGGCCCATCTTTATTAACGGTTAAAAATGCTATCAAATTACCACTATACGTAGCTGCCATTATAATACAAAATATCCACCAACAACCAATGAGGGTTCTACCAGATGATGACTGTGTTATAGGCTGACCTCCTTCAAAAAGAATATAGTTAAGACTGTATCGTGATTTTGGATGAGTTGTGCTAATAGATGTGATTTTTTCAAGTAACTAATTTAATTTTCAACCAAATCGAAATGAAATCATAGCTACATTCACATCAACATAGAGCTTTTTTTATTCAATAGTTCAGTGTAATATTGTTTCATGTGTAAATTCTTTTTCTTAATTCTATTACATGTCATTAGATGCGATTTCAACTCGTGTCTACTTACCATGTAAAAGTAATGCACCCCACAGATAGGAAATTCTTGTTAGTATAGACTTCAAGTTTCTCTCCTGTCGTCCAACTGCCTCATAATAAGGATTATTCATTTCCATAGCAGTAAAGATCACGGAAAATGACACAAAAGAAATGGCCAAACATAGAAGCACTTGCCACGAAAATGGCTGTAATAATCGCTTCCATTTCGTTGAGTTTGGATCCAGCATCTTCAGACCTATACCAGATTGCTCATAGAAGAAAGGTGTTGTAAAATCTATGACACCTTCTCTATCTGGTGATATCGAAATTGTTGCAGCTACCAAATCAACAGTCTGAAAAAAAAATTATTTTTTATTTCATTATTAAAGATTAAAGTAGATACTTCCAGCTAGCAAGATTTCGTGGAAATATATTATAATTCTTACCTCAGTAACTAAATCTCCAAACAATCCAGTCCACCGACCATCTTTATAGGTACCCCATTGTTTATCATCAGGTTCCCTGACTGTATAACTGAAAGGACAGATAGGTACTGTGTATTATGTATTATAACAGAAGGTTCCTATTCCCAGACTGTAACCCAATGGATTGTTCTATTTGGGACTCTTTTAAAGGGGTATATTCATTAACTCAGTCGGACAATCTCATGCACAGGAATTTTCGTTATGATCTAATCAGAAATAGTGTACTCGGCTTACCGCAGAAATTTGAGTCTCCCTTCCTTGTAAATACATAATTGTCCTTGTTTGAAATCGTACGCGGAGATTCGAAATTGAAAAGGTGTACCCGAGTCAGTGGGAAAACTGAACAGGAACTGAAAAGCATGAAAGTCGTTTCTTGGGAGCAGATACCTTTGGACGTGATCTGTATAAAGGTCACGGGATGTATAAAAAAAACGGTTGCAATTGGTGGAAAAAGATGGGGGGCACATTGCACACATGTTGACAGTTCTTTATTTTTATTTTACAGCTTGCATATTTTGAAATTGGACAGCGACATCTTGAAGAATATTTGTGATAATTTTGAAAGAGATAATTTACCAACAGTAATTGACGATATAAATGTTAACCTCTAGTAATTTAAAAAGTACAAAAGATAAGGACTCTTATATTACAAAATATAATTGTAGAAAATTACCTAAAATTCAAATTATATGATAATTGCTTGAGAATATCCATACAAAATCCATAATACACTGTTGTTGAATTTCTAACTTTCTTCATTACAAACGGTTCCCACTAAAACAAATATTATGTTTTTATTTCATGGCTTTCCAAAACCAATTCATGAACCTGAAAATTATTATAACTGGCTCTCTAATGCCCCAGTCCCACTGAGAATTTAGGCATCTTAGATGGTCTCGCGATGGAGAAACTTGGAAAAGCTTTGCGATGTTTTGCGATGTCTTGCGATGGACAGCGATTCAATTGTAGAAATATCGAAACGGAGATGAATCTGCAATATTAAGCGACAGTTCTGCGATGGATCCGCTGACCATGACAGATTTTTTGGCGATGGTCGGAGATGGTCGACGACTGTTGCTGATGTATCGGAAAATATTCAGCGCTGAATTACCGATGGATTAGCGATGGTTCGAGAATGTTCACTGCTGTATTAGCGATGAATAAGCGAAGGTTCGAGAATGTTCAAAAATATATGGTGATCATCCGCTAACCATTGCAGAGGTGTCGCATAACGTAGCCAAATATAGCCCGACTTGTTTGCGACACGTGGGGGTTGGTATATAAAAAACCTCAATCCCACTGAGCTTTGCAATGGCGAAGAAAAAGGTAAACAATCTTAATGCTTCGCAATGACATGAATTTGCAGAATGTTCGCCGTGCTTTTGCGATGATCGCCAGGTATCCCAAGCCTTCTCACTAGATCACGACAGCGACAGCTTCGCAAGAGTGAAAAAAAAATCATTGCTTGCAATGAAATTCGTCGAGATGCATGCACGACGTTTTGTCACGCGCAATACATCTGCGAAGCTTTGCCGATATCTCTGTCAGCGTTTTATACAATTTCCAGCTTATCAACGTAAAATGAGCGACGTAACGGCAAAATGTTGCCATACACCTGTTACTTGTCGCCGAGACTATTTTAATAGCCTTTCGAATTTTGAGTTACATCCCTTGCCCAGGTAAACCACGTGGACGTTCTGTTTATGTCCATTGTTGTTCTTTATGCGACAAAACGTCATGAATGCATCTTCACAAATTTCATTGCACACGTAAAGCTTTTCCAGCTCTTGCGAAGCGGTCGCGATCGAAGGAGAAGACTTGTGATGACTTGTGATCAGTGCATAAGCACGGCGAACATTCTGCATATGTCATTGCGAAACATTGCGATTGTACACTTTTTCCTTTGCAAATGGTTCGCAAACCATCGCAAAGCCAAGTGGGACTAGGGCATAAGGCTTTTCATATGATATCTGTACTAACAAAAAACCTTACGATGTTAGTAGAAACCAGAATGTTCTTGTTATTGAAACCAAATTTTCTATTGGGAAATATATCATCTTCCATATCGGTTAGACCATCTTTTGAAATATATCCAATATGACGTAACTCTCGTCTGCGATTCGGTCCCCACGCCAATGTTGATATTGAAATTTTTCTTTGATCAACTATATTTTTCAGGTGCTGAAATATCATATAATTTGAATGCTTACAAAAATATTTAGATACAGGTCAACATATAATAAAGATGGCGGAAACTTTTAAAGCCCGAACCAAATTTGTCACAAGTAGGCTAAGGCATAAAACATGTGTATGAGCAGCATTTTCACTCTTCTACATGCATTGCTCATACGTTGAGATATATATGCCAACATGTTATAATGAAAATGGTGGCCATTTTGAAATTAAGTTCACGTTAAAAGTTCATCGAAAGCTAGAAATAAAAAATATAAGTAGGCTTATTCTTGAAATGTTTCCTCTTAGAACACTGTAAGAGTAAGTAACACAAGTAAGACGTAAAATTCTATTTCATTTCATTTCAAGTGCACGTATTATTCTGATTATTACGTTTAAGGCTAGCGCACACGAGCTTTCCAGTTCGCACACGGTATAGTATTTTTCATTCGATGAAAATATTATCAAACACGATAGATAATTTCCTTAACGCCTCGAATGAAAATTACCTTACGTAAACTCCGCGCACACGAGAGCAACGATCTGGGATGAGTGGCAGAATGAAATTTTGCTCAGCTGGGAGTTCTCATGTAAAGCAAATATTGAATGACTGCGTCGGAAATTAATGTACATTACCTGATAAGTATAATCAACGATAAACAAACGATTTTCCTCTTCAGAATTTTCATAACAAGTATCGTTTTCGTAACAATTTGTATCAAAACTGTTCATTAGATACTTCATTCCTTTCTTAAATTTCTGTAATCATTCAAAAGCAACATTTCTTAAAAGGTTATAAATGATAGAAAGATTGAAGGGCTATTTATTAAGAACTATATGAGCAAGACAAATAATTTAACAAAAGATGTCATTAATGATCATAATTGTTCTGAAAAATTCTAGTATTAAAGGGGAATGTTCAGCATTTTCGAGGATAGATTTGGGCCTTGAATTTATGTAAATAGCCTTCAGATTTACCCCAAATCGCACAATCTCCTTTTATTTCCTGTATATGTGTTTTCTATATAAGTTATAGTTTTACTAGTCGTATTTTTCACTTTCAAACGCTGATATTTATGGATACACGGGGATTTCAAGGCTTAAATTTTAAGGGAGAGTTTGGAACATTATTACGGATTAGATCAGTTAAAACATTCCAGGTTCTGAGACTAAAAGTTTTTGGGGCGTACAGTTAGTGAACATATCCCTTTAAACATGTGGATTTCAATTGCAGTTCAGCAAATGTATTGCACAATAATATTTTTTATCAACTTCTTATTAGAACTCATATTACCTGTAATAGATTGAATTCGGTGTTCAAACAATGTTCTTTAAATATAGCAACATTGTCCATAAGTAATGGAATATCTTCTAATTCACAGCGACTTATTAGTGGCGAGGCTATTAACCAATTAGAAAAGTGATGAAACGCTGTTACTCTTCCATAAACTTCGCCAAACCTATTAGCCTGCATATAGATTCAAATACGTATAAAATATCATCAGCGTACTGTTGACGATTAAACATGTTTTTAATTCAATAACGCTATAATCTAATGGAAAATCATCAAACAAAATTGATTGACGATTCATCTTATCTCATCCCATCGCATGTTTTACAGTGAATTGCGCATTAAGAAAATATAGCAACTGCGATCAACGTTATCGGTTGATGACAGATTGTCACCGCCAAGGTTATATTGTTAGCAGCTGCACACGAGTAACTGTCGACAAAAAACACTTAAATGAACTTCAAAAGTAGTGTAGACACAGCAAAGGAATTGAAACATTTAAAATTCCATCAAAACTTAAAACAATGGGTGCATATTACATATTGAATTAAAGGTATACTACCACTTAGAATGATCAAAAAAGCTAAATAAGAGTTTATATTCATTAGGCAACTTCTCTGGTGTCATAACTATACTACAGATTACCTGTATAATCTGATAAATCAAGAAACTACCTTATACATTATAAGATATACAAAATATTAACCGTTTTATTAAGCGTTTTCTAATAATAACCTGTAATTTTATGGAGAAATTTGTCTACTTAGTTTTACGGATTATATGATTCTGTTTGTATACTTGCAGACACCTTTGTTGAATATGTACTCTTATTGGCGAAGTTTGAGAATTAATTTTTTTTTGTTGATTTTTAGAGGTGGTATTGCATTAAGACAATGGGCTCGTACAATTCTTGTTTCCTCGCCGCTGAACTGTGTTGACGCCCTCATATTTTGAGGACTTAAGCCGAATTTGCAAAATGTGTTTACCTCTCGCAAAACAGTTGCTGTACATTCTTGTGAACAAATGAGTACAATATTAAAGTTGGTGTAATTGTTTCGTGTGATGTAAAATGCGTGCAGCTCGGTAATAATATTTTCACAATATAAATCATCAAATTTCATCAAACAAGACGTAATTCCTTTCTCAGATAGTTGTAATTGTAGACGAGAAACCCTGGCCTCTATAAAAAAAAATGATAACATCCATAATAACCTAATAGATCAACAAAACTATCCAATTTAAAAACCATAAAAAATTTGAACAAATATCAAGTTGCTCTGCTCAAATGAAGAAGAGGTTAAACAAAATCCTATCACTCATATTCTATAAGACTTAATTTCTGATTCTGATAACTTCATAGTAAGGGTGGTGGGCTAACATCAGATCGATGATCACATTGAATTCTAACTTTAAAGTAGCGGACCTATAATATAGGCAAATTAGGGGCCTTAATCTTGAATTGGTTTAATGTTCCTGTCTTCTGATTGGTCAATCACTTAATTGATTTTAAATTTAATCCTATCATCTCATATCCTTATCATTCAGAAGGAAATATAGTGTGATGCTTTTATAAGTTTGAAATATATGTTATGGATACTTCTTCATACTTTAAGATCTGACTTTCTGAAACAGTTTACTAGTTAAATTACCTGAATACTTGTCATAAATAAAAATCAAGGATGACCATTGTAGATGACGTATTGTTGTGACCAAACCAGTGATATCAATACTGGATACAAACTGATCACCAGAACAATTGGTATTTCTATTAGGTATATATGTTGGTGATTCTAAACATTTGGTAGACGATGACTCTTCCTTCCTAACATCAACTTGATTTAAAAAGATTTTACGTGATGTGTAAAGTCTTTCAATATGTTTCTGAGTATGGTATGGTAGTTTATATAGGTAAATATCCAAACTGCTATTTAAGTTTACTGAAAATAATTATTATATAAGACATTATATTATACAATTATCATCTGGTTGGACAAAGATTCTTAAAGTTCAGAAATGAAGTGCAAATACATATACTATAAACAATATATGTACATGTATAAGAAACCATGGTTGTCTTCTATTTTTGGTAAAATGAAACACTTTTAATCCATTTCGGGAGAACAAGTTGTTATTTAATCCATATTTATATACATTATCTAAGCATGCTTTCAGCTCAATAGCTTCTTCAGAGATAATAAATAATTTGTATATACATTGTGAAGGAAAGCAGCATTGAGATTTTCCACCGCCATGGCATGACAAGAAGCATGTTGTTTGTTGTACGATATTTGGCATTTTTATCATGGAAATTCTTAAGATGTTCATAATTGAGAGGGAAGGGGGGAATCTTTTAGAGATTTAGTCTCGGACCCACATGTTACCGAGCAAGATCCAATCACTAGCCCAAACAACCGTGCAAATCAGGAAAAATAAAAAAATTTAACCTTAACCTCACTTCTCGGCCCAATACTTCGCCATCTTAGATCTAAAGGTTATTGAGATTGCCATTATGAACTTTAGATATCTAGTTAAACAATAGGTAGGTTAGGAATAATGAGACGCAGGGGAATAAAGTGTTCTACTTCCATCACTGTCTGCAATAAGTTGGATGACTTAACCTTCAACCCCCAAAAGATCAGGAGAACTCGAGTGGTCAAAGATATTTTGAAAAAGTCTAATGAAGACAGACAACGACATTCAATGTGCCAATAGAGACATTTTACAGGACATTCGCATTTGCCTACTCTTTCACGAAAGTCGACTCGGATCTTTGCAGAGCCTTTGACACACGAGTGTTTTAATGTTTCATCCAATTGTTTTGACTCTTTTTCATTGTACCATCATCCGGAAAACCGGGTAAAGAAACATTTTTCTGTTCGTGTGTGGCAACCTCAATATTTGGGATCTTCAAATGCATTTCTAACCTGATGTTCTAACAAATTCGATTTGGATCTACCTTTTCGTTGAAGCCTTCTGTGTTGACATTGGTAACCATCAAATATCATGCAAATCCTTCCAGTAGTCAGCAGGTGTAATGGGTATACTTGTGGCACCCCGTCAGTTTGTCCACATATATCTAATAAACAATAATATAAAGAAATTAAAAAGTTATTTTAAGACTGCAAGATGCTTACAATTTTGTCTTTTAGGTCATTTAAATTCAATTATTTTGTTTCGTGCTGTAAATTCATAAAACCGAAACGAATAGAACAATACAGACTAGATGCTCAAGTATTAGAACCTGATTTATATCTGGGAATAATTGCGTTTATTTTTTCGATTGATTGTCGATTGTAATATACAAACTGTAATTTGGGATTTTGTGCAGTGGCGTTTCTATGGGGGACCAGATGGGTAAGGTAAATTTGCCGTCAGATTAAAAATGATGAAAAGTCAAAAGTGACTCCGCAGTAAAGTTCATTGCATTATTAAGTCTTTGATTAAAATTTGCGGATGACAAACGTATATAGAGTCAGAAACATTAGATATGATTTGTTGCTGATTTTCCGTACAGTACAAATGGTCTTAGTTTTTCAGTTACAATTAGACACATTCCTCCAACAATCTATCGAAAATTGCATTATGTATAGAGACTGTCTGAGTATATAATATGTTGGTACATTTCAAGTCCAATGTCCGTAAAAATCAACCGGCAACACCCATGAATAAGCCAATTAATACTAAAATCCATTGCTGAAAGTCGATGAAAACTGTTTGGTTACCAGGAAAATCGAAAAGCATCATTCTCTCTAATGCCCTCGTCAGATAATGACTTGATAAACTTGGCATGAGGGATCAAATGTCCCACAAGGTCCGAGACTTCTTAACTGAGCGCCATATAGAAGTAAACGTCGCCCATTCTCTCGGTGAGAAGCATTGAATGGTCTTGAGGAATCTGTTATAAGCACTACCCTTAGCATCATGATTAACGATCTGGTACAGAACTATGTGCAACATAAAGATCAAAAGAAGTTTTCGAGAATAAGGCCCAAGATCTTACGAATCCTCAGATTACCAAACCAATTACCAACAACTACGACTACTAGCAACAACTACCTACTTTGTGATATCAGCATCCACTGGAAACGAACTTTAACTTATTAACCTGACCTGACCTGAATGCTAGTGCAGCAAACTTAAAAAAAAGTACTCTAATTGCTGTTTAATAAAATCTTAAATGTCAAGATAGCTAAAAATATTGAATTGATTTTGTCAACATAGCATTACATTCAAATACGTTGACTTGATATAAACAATTTCATTACATTAATCCGTAACATTAGATGCAGGTCAATGAAAATAGAGTCTTGCACTAAATCTAGAAAAATATTCTACAATAGATAGTATGACATTTATTGACATCAATAAAATCTAAATTATATTAATAAAAGCAGCAAATTGTGTTTCCAGAAAACAAGGGTCATTGAAATCTAAGCATCTGAATTCCCTCAAGTTTCCTCGAAACCACACCAACCCCTGCAAAGGTAACTATCTATGAGCCTGGCTTGAAACATATAAATATAATTTTGGAAAGTCTCTGAGTCTATCATTCATAATGACCGTCTCGATCGTAAGTTGGGCCATCGTTATCCCCAATTTTATCATTCAAAACATAGTTCTATATCCATGCCAATGCTCTTATATTGTTTTTTCCTACCACCAAGCTTTGAATCTGGACCCTTTCGCCTGTGCCATTATGTCATGTTCGCCCTGCGTCTTTATTTATTTTGAAAAATTTACAATATGATATTTCTTTTACGTCCATTTAGATAGAAAATGTACTTACTGATTTGTAGAGAATCTTGATGACACGTGTACATACATTGTACAAGCTGGTACATATTGTACAAAATCAGTAATAAGATACAGATAGTTTGTTTGTACATATTCTTGTACATTATCTAAAAATGCTTATTTGAACTGAAGGTCACCTGTAATACAAGGGTAAAGGGTATTTCATCTTTTCATTTCTATCTTGTATTATGATTTATTTTATTAAGCTGTATATCCTGCTCAAATATGACGAACAATACAATAAAATATCTATATATCTCGATAACGCTGCCTATATGAACATGTGAAACGTTTTATAGAGTACATCGCAGTCGACGAGGGACCAAAATATCAGATGTTCTGACCACATTCAATTATGAATTTAAAGGGATACAGATCTACAATATATTTACTTACAATTAAGATATATCCAAAGTAATATCCACCTACGATCACAAAATTTTACCGTCTAGTATATAATATTTGAGAACATACAAGATTTTGTATGAAAGTTCAAAACAATTCAATACACCTACATGCTAATATGATGACTACAATTTTTGTCATAAAATTTATGGCACGTCAATGTCAATAAAAAGACTAACAAAGAAGTCTGCATCCTGTTCACTCGAGATCTAAAATGATAAATGAGCTAAATGAAAGTCATTATAGGCCTATTATAATTACTAATATCGAAATCGAAATTACAAAATACATGATTTGTGTAGTAATAGCCATTGTCAATTGGATTAATATAAAATACAATCAACAACAAACCTTTACTTCATATCAGCAAAGTACAAAGTATTGGAAAATAATTTATTCATAAGTTATAGATGTATTTTAACATGGTAACAACTGTGAACTTAAGTGCCATGAATAAATAATGAAAATTAGCTGACATAATATAACTATATTGATTGGTGAAATTATTTCATATCATATAAAAATATCAAGCCCAGAAAAAACAACGTTTTAAAAACTGGTCTAATAATATGCAACAAGTAATCAAATATGTTAACTCAAAAGACACGCTTCACCTCTTAGAGATGTACTTCACTATAAGTAGCCTGTTTTATTCTGGAATTTTTTCATAATAAATGATTGTTATCATTACAATTTCTATTTCATTCTTCACCATTGACATGGAATTCTATGATAATCAATTAGATAAAAATTAAACGAACCTTTTTGAAAGTAAATAGAGTTGTGTTAAAATTAAAAGTAAATATTTAGTATTAAAACTTACTTTTTTTATTCATTGTTGAGAAATAATAAAGCGATATATTAAACGTATGGCCGCTTAAAAGAATTCAAATCATGGCAGCATAAACCACAAACTGCTAGAATTGAATTGTTTTTCAGCTACTGTTGAATTTTTATTGCCTCTCAGAAATCTTTTTAGTAGCCACGCCTGCAGAGTTCTTGGAAAACAACAGAACAAAGCCTCCTCGAAATCCTCTTTACGAATACAAATTGGACAAAATATTGTGGTTTAATAATCCCAGGAATGAGAGAAAAGGTGGGGTGGTATGGAATATAACAGTCAGATAAAACCTGCCGTTGAGTAGGAATATAACATGCTTCAAATTTAACGGTAAATTTTTAGATGATTCTGACATCAGTCAAATAGGGGGTTTGAGCCGGGGGGGGGGGGGGGGGTGCTTCTTGTATCCGCCCCTGAAAAGAAGATTAGAATAAATATTGGTGAGTGACAGTTGACTTTTAAAAGAACGTATATAATTGGTCACTGCCAACTCTATAATTGAATTGTTAGTTCAGGTAGTATAGATGGGTTATAAGAAATAACGTGGCTGCCAAAATTAATTAGGCAGAGGTTGGATTGACTGCACCAATATCAAATGGCTGACCCGAGAGAATGAGAGGTTTAGATATCTTGGAAGATTAGGCTTTAAAAAATGATCTTCAGGTGTCTAGAGAATACCCTGCATAATAGTACACATAATGTAAGAAGGTAAAAACTAATAAATTAAATCGGCAAAAAAAATTAAGGCTCTAATTCAGGGGAAGTAATTGGTTATAAAAATAGTTAACAACTAAATGTAAAGTTTTTAAATGGCATTTAGCAATTGTAAGCACAATATATAGATACAGCTTTATGGAACAACAATCACTGGTTAAAGTTTCATGCAACGTTTCGACGTGTTTATATGCCTGAAGACGACGGGGGAAACACGTCGAAACGTTGCATGAAACTTTAACTAAATGTAGGTAAATCATAGAAATGTAGATAGGGAATAATAACACAAGATTTATGCTTAGCACGCATGCGTTGAATTCTGGAATCCCACTTAACTTCCGGTTTGTGCAAGAAGTCATATTAATTTAAAAGCCATGATAAACGCGGTGTTATTAGAATCGAACAACCAGTCTCTCTGTCGTCAATTGGATCTTTCATCTTCTTTGTGTGATCTTTGATTGTCGAATACTCTCCAATGAAGGTGTACTGTTTGCCAAAGGACATATAACTAGCATTTGACAAGAAGAGTGTACCGTATCCTGTAAGTTTTTCTTCCAGTTAGTTATGTAATTGCAATGCTGTACCAACATTTCGCCCATGGGATTTACCATTCATGGGTAAAAGAATCTCTACACACAATAACCTGATGCTGGACGTTTTTCAGTGGCAGGTCAAACTGTTCGTCTTAAATCCCCCTCCCCCTTATATGTTCAAGGTTCAATAGCAGCTACCAATGTTTTGGCAATATTTTGTATACTGTTCTGGATTTTGAGTTTCATTTCTTATTATAAAAATTCAAATTTACCTGTTGTAGGATAGCAAATCTGAGATTTATATTGAAAGGAAGGTCTGCTTGTCTTTCAGCATGAAAGATTTATTTTGTGAGTTATTATTTTTACGCTCCATTCACAGCATGATTTTACCAAGCGACCAAGAAACCGTTTTAAACTTCGAATTTCAGGAATGTATTAAAATATTTGCGTTAGTGAAATCATTGGTTCATTACCATTTTGGTGGATTTGCTTTGCTTGGATTTAAGTATTTTACACTCAAAACCAATTAGACTGCAAAAAGCAGACCTTCCCTGTAAACAAGTGCTGAATTTTCCCCGTTAAAGAATCCTCGATCGCTTATTTGGTGTTGTTTTAGGCTAGCTATCTGGCGAAAATCTCATAGTCACCCCACAATAAAATATACAAAGAGTAGGTTTTGTAAAATATCTTTATTAGAATATCAATTATGTTTCTTTCGTTAATTCAATAGAGTTCTAAATGTAATATAACATTATGGACATGAGATAGTTTCATTGTTCCGAATCTGCATGGTTGTCCATCCTCATTTAACCAATAGGTGCAGAAAAGTGAACCAAGGACGCAAAACTCTATTTCATTTCTAGGTGTGCATATAATATTTTATCGAGTAAACAAAGCACAATATCATATTAAATCCACTAGGATACATAAAAAAATGCTTTCATTATATACATGCTGGATTCCTATTAGCAATCATAAAATTGTAATATTTCTATTGCATCTGCTTTGGATGAGCGCAGTGCTGTGCTAAACACGTCTACTGGTAACATAAGGCATTAAATGACGAACATTAAGGCATACAATGATTAACATAAACAGTAAAACAAGTTTTAGTACATTCCCTGAGAGAGAGAGATTACCCTGAGTACCAATCCACGGATGTCCTCAATAAGATTATTGCATTTCGATACATGTAGTTATGGGGATACCTATATATAATTGTATCTGTGTGTCAGGGGCATTTTGCGTTGAATACCCATACATTCTGGGCTCGGTTCCTAACCATTTCGTGCTTAAAACGATTTAAATCTATGCAAGAATTTAGTAAGCATCCTCAAGTCGAATATTGGTTTTAGACTTAGTTAAATGCTAGGAACCGAACCCTGTGGCCATTCAGCGATATCGAGAGCGAAAGAAAATGCCATATGGCGCATTTGCAATTAACATCAACATCTTTGAATGATACAATTGGTGTTCTGTCTCACATCTTTTCTATATAGTAACTTAATTAATATTCACGTAGTTCGCAAAATTACTTATTGTATAAACAACATCCATTAACTATTGTGAAGACATGTTCTTTTGATTCTATTTAATAAAAAACGCCTTTCCTGTGAGCGAATTGTCCCGATATTATACAATATTTTAAATCTCTACCAGCTTATTGAATCAGCAAAATGTCAATACTGAAACAAAAGTTTACAGCTATAAATGTATATCTAATGTAAAAGCGGCTTGACATTTTTGTTCTGAATCTAGCATTAGAAGACAAGTACAATTAGGTGAGGTTTCCATCTAGCTATAACACGTTTAAAATCTTAAAATTTTGTGTTTACATCTCGATTAATCTGGATCACATGGGACTAGCAATCGTCTCAGATGTGGATGTGCGAGAAAAAGATTTGCGTTTCTCATCAATAGAAGGACTTCTATCTTCCGTAATGCACGGAAGGCATGTCCTAAACCCAGACCGTTTAGGGTTGGCGATGTTTTCTATTGTAAGCAACAATAGTGATAAGAAAAGGCCTATAGCAATCACATAGAAGGCACTTTGGAGCGACAAAAGATCCACAGCTTTTACTTGAGTATAAGATGATACTGAACATCTAGTTGAGTTAGGTTTGGGCCACCATTGTTCTTTCCACACTCGTAGTAGTCCACTTTCATAAATCTTCATTAATCTAAAATGATAAGAAATGAAATGAATGGAGTTTTACGTCCTGCTTTCTTCACCTATATGGGCTAATTGAGGACGGGCAAACGCCATGCAGTGTGCAATGAGGGAAATTTTGTCGGGACAGCGGTATTAGCTTATTCAATTTCCAACTGACGAGGATCTTAAACTTTCACATCCAATAGCACACGGGACCAAAAATGATAAGAGAAAAAATTAAAGTAGGTCGGAGAAGTTAGGATACGCAAGGACGCTAACAATGCAACCCAATACAGTTGACTGATTTGTTTAATCAGGCATAAATTGATCTGATTGTATCCTATCATGTTGACCTATATAGTAGTGGAGGGTGTTGCGCGCGAAGAATACCATGCTTACTCTTTTCGAAACACCTGATGGTACTTCTCTTTGTGGTACTACTATACAACTGTTACTCTCGCTTTTGCCATGATTTTGATTAACGGAATTATTTTGCTTTTACTGATTTTTATTACTGTTTATTCAGTAAAAAATGAGAGACGACTGCATATGAAAGTTGAGTTCAAATGTCTTTCAGCCTTTGCATGCATCGACAGTTTGAAAGCGAAAAACAATAAGTATACATTATACAATATTTTGTCAGGTGCAGGAAAGCAGGACGTAAAACTTCATTCCATTTGTTCAGTATCAACAAACAGCAGAATATAATTTCAATACAATTGCTATATTTAGTGAACTTTTTTATAATTTTGCAAATTAATTTCCTCTGTTCAGTTTTATCATTAAGATTTGCTCTTTGATTAGATTTTTTACATGTTGTTTCTATTTCTTTTTGATACGTTTTAATTTCTTGTCAACATAAGAAATAACTCAATATTTAGAGAAGCCAACTCTAATAGGTCTAATCGTCTTAGAATCTGATAGCATCAACTTGCGCCATTCCAACATAGGCGTACGGGAGGGGGAAACAGGCCCCCCCCCCCCCCCCCCCCAAAAAAAAATTTTTTCGGCTCGATCATATTCGGGCAATGAAAGTTCCCGAGTCTTCTTGTTTTTTTTTAGAAAAATACCCACTAACATTGCCGGGAACCGATTCCTGCCCGAATCCCTAGATTCTATTGAAGCAAAATACCCGAATATCGAGATATTCGTGTGGAAGCCTTGTGGGCTGGTGATATTTACCTTGGTTGTTCGGGCACTTTAGGATTCGATGGGACAAACGCGCCTATCTAGTGTGGCCCTTCTCAATAGTGAGAGAGCTGTCACGAACAATGTAACGAGGCTGCCATCGGAGAACATTATGAACGTTTTTGCTGAGCGCAATGAGAAGCGGAAAAAAGCTCTGATATGAAACTAATGTTTATAACGGGACTTGTAATTTCGAATCGATTGATTTAGTATTCGAAAATTCTCAAGACAAATTTCCTATAGGTCTTCATACGATTATGAATTTCTGAAAGTCATCAGAAATTCACTTATTTCATGCATTATTCCAATAAAATCTTGTTGAATTTTGTGAATGAATATGAAATCGTTTTTGATGAATATTCTCATGGAGTATCACATTAGTTTTTTTCTCATCCCTCTCGTCCAATAATCAACCCCCAATTATGTCTCAGAAGTCAGAATGCAACAGATTGAATGTAGATTTTCAAAATTGTTTGGGGGAGGAACTCCCGCTCCGCTGCAGCGGGCTCGCGCCTTCAGCGCTTCTCTCCCGACGCGGCTCCGCGTTCAGTAGAATTCGGGCAGAGTCCGAGATCCGAGCACATATCTCTCCCGCACCCCCAGTTTCAAAACCTCCCGTACGCCTATGCATTCCAATTTCCATTCCGACGTCTGTGGTTCTTGGAATTTCACTAAAACTAACTCGTTTTATGACGTCACTGGCAGTGATCTACCAGAAGCTACTATTGAAATCTATGCAGATCACTGTCAGTGACGTCATAAAACGAGTTAGTTTTAGTGAAATTGCAAAAACCACAGACGTCGGAATGGATGCTATCAGTGTTCCCGATACAACACTTACAAAGTTTAGAAATACGCTTTACAATCCCTTTTGTTTCCCTTTTTTGTAAGGATGATGTATGTGAGAGTGGAAAATTGAAACGATATTTTTCTTTACGGTAAAATAATTTCTTGAAACACATGTAAAATTCATACCTTTCTGTAAATATCAGAGAAAATGCTGAATTATTGGGTAATCCAAAACCAAACAACATAGGAAAGAAATTTTCATTGATAGTTACAATATCACAATGGTCTTTTTGCCACAATTCCATTGGTGTATATTCTCCCAGAAAGGCGTATGGTTCTTCCAATACTAAATCTAGATGATCTTCAGAATTCAAACTCAGAATTCTAGGATCAGTCTTGTTAAATTCTACGATTCCATCCCATATCTTCTGATAATCTTCTCTTTTGGAATTCTTTAAAAAATCAAAAAAAAAATCACTCGATTTAACAACATTCATGTTAAAGCGATACTACGTCTTAGAATGAACATTAAAAAAGAAATGTTCAAACTTGGCCAATAGGAGTATATATTCACCAGGGGACAAACCTAGTGGCATAACTATAAAACAGAAACTAAATAATCTGATAAATCCAGAAAACTATGTTTAAATACAATAATTGATAAATGCCTTATCCTGTTTGTATACTTTGAACACTGTTGATGAATATATAGAGGATTCGTCGCGAGTGTTTTTGAATACGTGAAATATCAACCGAGTCTAAGATAATCGGTATTTTTCGAGCCTTTGGCGAGAAAAATACCGATTATCTTAGACGAGGTTGATATTTCACGTATTCAAAAACACTCGCGACGAATCCTATTTATCATATAACCTCACTGTATCCCCAATTAAGGTAGTTTTGACCGTTTATAGGCCTAATATAATATGTAAGAAAACTTTGACATATGAAACTTGACTGTGTATGAATACATACTCTGTAAAATATGCCTTGCTGATTAGTGTTATTGCGCGACCGATATAGGTCACAAAGTAAAACATGTGATATTAAAATCCTGTTAAAAAATAAAGACAAAATACATTGAACACTGTTTAATACAATTATTAAATCAAATACGAACAGTAAAAAAGGTTCAAAACTTTAGTTGGAGTTTGTTTATTAGAAAAAAGTAGTGCGGCTGCCAGGTATCTAATTTGCATACTGACCTAATTTACCTAATTTGCATAGTTATGTAATGCCGAGTTGATACGTGTTTATATGTAATGGGCTTATCACAGGGATATTTGTCCTATTTATATGATAAATACTCTTATTGACCAAGTTTGAGAACTTATTTGTTTGTTCATTGTTCAAGACGTAGTATCGCTTTAAGTAACTATCCTTAGGGTCGTAGGGTTTGCAAGTCAACGGTCAATAATATTCTGGACCCCTCTTGGATTAACTCTTAAATAATGTCGTGGTACTAACTACAGAATCAGCTGTGCACGTTTAAGATCCCTCGACAGTTGGAATTCGAAACCAACAGATCTATTAAGTTCAGGAATACTACCTCTTAGAATGATCAATAAAACAAAATTCTTGAACTTGGTGAATAAGAGTTAATATTTATAACTATATTGTATAATCTGATAAAACTACCTTATATATTATAATTACTACAAGATATACAAAATATTAAGAATTTTATTAAACGTTTTTCAATAATAACCTGCAATTTTATGGAAAAGTACCTAGTTTTATGATTTATTTGATACCTTTGATGGAATTATAGGCTACTCTTATTGGCCAAGTTTGAGATCTTAAATTGTTTGTTCTTTTTAAGAGGTATAGTATCGATTTAAGTTGTTTGGGTCAAAGTTACGTCAGGTTTTGAAAATCCTGTAAATCAAGGCTTCTGGTCTGGTTTTACCATAGGGAGCGCTGGGTTAGACGATTGGCATTCTATCTTAATTTCTAACCAAATCAAATCTTTTCTGCTGCAATTACTTATAGTATATCTCTCATTTGTCAAGGAAATCCGACCTTTTAACTAATGTTATTGACGTCTGTAATGATCCATCATATGGATTCATTACAGTACAATATAAAAGTACATACTGTAATCAGAAACCTTAATGTAATATATTAGAATAAGCATTGTACGATTGAGGGCAATTTTTTCTTTAAAACTAAAAGACATTATTTTAATGTTTTGCGTGTACATGTATCTGATGTCCATTATTTGTTTTCTAGGTAAATAAAGCAAAGTTTACCTGAAATAATGAAATATAAACAGTTCCACCAAGAATACCCCACTTGTAATCGCCGTTTTCAATCATGTCTTTTAAACTAGAGATCGGAGGCTTGTCTTTACTGACCGTCAAGAACGCTATTAAATTACCACTATACGTAGCTGCCATTATAATACAAAATATCCACCAACATCCAATTAAAATTCGACCAGATGTTGATTTCGTCACAGGCTGACCACCTAGATAAAGAAAGGATAAAACCAAAATCTTCAAAACCAGTTCCTGGAACACTATTAGCCAATATCTGCTGCATGTCGGGTGGTATTGGTATAAAACACAATGTATCCGATACAATGAACAAATGCGCTAGCAACCAGTTCTTTCCCAATTTGACAATGTTTGTCATACTTTATTGACCCCATTAATGACACTATACATTAATAAACCTGTATGTATCATTCTTACAGAATAATGCCTTTATGTGTGTCTTAACCGTAATGGACTTGAGGACTACTTAGTTTTTCCATAGCAGACTTCTTTTTTTATGAATGTTTACCCATGTGTTGAGCTATAGAGTATCCACATTATTTGGATCAACTAAACATGGACCAGTAAAAAAACTTTGAAATGGTTTGTGTGCCTTTTACTTTAATGAACACTCCTTAACCGCATAATGATATCTTACATAAAGCATATCATTTCAAAAGTTATATACCTACCATGTGATAGTAATGCACCCCACAGATAACAAATCTTGGCTTGAACTTGTGTAGATAAATATCGTTTATTACTTCCAATAGTTTGATAATACGGATTGGTCCTTTCCATGACGGTCAAAATCATAGAAACACTCATGAACGAAATCGTCAAACACAGTAGAACTTGCCAGGACAATGGCTGTAATAATCGCTTCCATTTCGTTGAGTTGGGATCCGGCATCTTTAGACCTATACCAGATTTCTCATAGAAAAAGGGAGTGGTAAAATCCATTACTTCTTCTCTATCTGGTGATATTGATATTGGTGCCGCAACCAAATCTACTGTCTAAAAGAAAACGTGTTTCAATGAAACTCACTATCATAAAGTAAAGATCTGTAGGGTGATATTTGTTATGCAAATATAACTTCAACAGAATGTCAAAATTATGGTTGCTAATGATGATTATGTAGACTACCTTTGTTTTTTCTATTTCTATATTTCATTTCTAGATTATCTCACCTCTCTAACTAAATCTCCTATAAGTCCTGTCCATCGGCCATCTTTTATTCTTCCCCATTCTTTATCATCCGGTTCCCGTAATATATAACTGAAACAACATATTATATATCAATAGGAGATCGCATTATGCCGTTTAACATAGTTTAACGGGTAATCATTTGAATATATTACACAAAAACTACATTCATGATACAATTTTTATTGTTACTATGCAAGTTTTGACTTGTGACTGTGACCCGCGGCGCCCTTAACAGTGGTCCCTAAAGACTAAGCTCTATTTGGCCCTAATATTTTATTCATAAAATGTTCTTGACTCTTTACAAGAATTATTTGTGAAGTCCTGGTATAGATATTAAGGAATACATGTTAATTCATCTTGCAAACGAGTGTAATACATGTATATACAAAATTTAAAAGAAATCATTACCTGAAGTTTAAATCATTGGCAAGTTCTTTCAGAATTTCCATACAGAATCCAGAATATTCTGCTGTTTCGTTGATCATAGTCTTCATCACGAAGGGTGCCCACTTAAAAACAAAAACACGTATCCATTTTACGTTGGTTCGTCAATTACAAGAATACATGTATTACCAATAGCTCATTACGTAAAACAATTCAGAAATTCATTTTACGTTGTACTTGATCGCCATTCGTTCGATCTTAGATTCAGAAATGTGATTTTTTCAGCTTAGCTAATATTTGTTGTTTACAGCTCGCTATTACAGCCTTGAAATCCATGTGCGTTCATAACGACTTGTATTTTAGTTAGACTATTACGTAGCATATAGAAAAGATATATGCAAATGGACTATACAATTTCTAGGTAAAATTGAGTTACATTTGAATGGATTTTGTGCAATTCTAGTAATTGTGAACACTATTTTCGTGTATTCAAGTCCCAAATCAATTCCTAAAAATGCTATTCAAAAGCTTGGAGTGTGAAACACTTACTTACAGGATTAGTAGAAACTATAATTGTCTTGTTGTTGAAACCATACTTTCTATTGGGAAATATATCATCTTCCATATCGGCTAGACCATTTTTTGAAATATATCCAATATGACGTAACTCTCGTCTGCGATTCGGCCCCCACGCCAATGTCGATATTGAAATGGTTTTCTGATTTATTATATTATTCAAATACTGAAATATATATTTTTTTTAAATGAATGTCAAAGACAGTGACTTCTAATAATTGTTCATTCCTCTACATAATCAATCTGTAGTAGCCCATGCACGATGACAGCATAGCTGAATTATAAAATTCATAACAATATTGAAACCATGCAGTTCGAATATTGATTTTCTATTGGAACAGGGCATTCGATAGGTCGAATATCAAAATAATTAATTAATAATGAACGTGGGATTCATAACAATTTCTTCAGATCATCGATGGCTAGACCACGTACACCCCGTAAAGTTTCAGAATGGTTGTGAAATGAACTGTTTCTGTAAATTTGCGTTAGAATCGTGGTGAGATATTTTTTTAGAATAAGACTCCACTGAGGGACATCATTTATATTGGGGAAAACTGGGACAAACGTCCCTTGTCAAGACATCTTTATTCATAATATGCAATTTACCTCACTGAGATAATCAATGATGAGTAAACGGTTTTCTGCCTGTGTTTTTGAATAACATGGATCATTTTCTTGACAATCTCTACCAAATATCTTCATAACGAACATAATTTCATTCATAAATCTCTGAAATTGATCAAACAAAACAACGTGAAGTTCATAACAATGTAGAATTAAGTGACATTATGTGACATATAACTGCAAAGGACCAGTTTCGGCCTTCTGGGCCTTTTCAATGCAATGCTGTAACTAAATTTGGTTACTTCTGATGAATGTGAAATAAAAAATCGGTATCAAAAATTTGTTTAATGATCTAAAGATATGAATTTCTTTATGAGGGGAAGTTTAAAGAAATTACCTGTAGTGGATCATGTTCTATTTTTGAGTAAACAAACTCTTTAAATATAGCTACATTGTCCATAAGTAATGGAATATCTTCTAATTCACAGCGACTTATTAGTGGCGAGGCTATTAACCAATTAGAATGGTGATGAAACGCTGTCTGTCTTCCATAAACTTCGTCAAAGCCATTAGCCTGAACATAAAAATGAGACATTCTTTCACAAAACGACATGAAATGGTCATAAAAAAATTTAGTTGTTCTGTTTACAATGTGAGATTTAATATGTATGGATTGAAAATATCATGCCGCCAGAAATAAGTCTATTGTTTTTTAAGAGAATTATCAGTTTTACCAGCTTCCCCTAACCAGTTAAAATGGAAATACATCAACATACAACAAAAAAGTGCAAGGAAACATTTAACAATATGAGTTTGTAGTACGGAACAGAAGCGTCATCTGAGCACCGACATGCAGAAGATTAATAAACATGTACCATGATGAAATGAAATAAGCATTTAACCCATATATATCTTAGAACTCTTTAACAAGGAAACAACTTTTCCCGGAATTTTAAGATTCCCTCCATAAAAAATATAACATTGAACGCTTGACAACCATTAACAAGCACCGATAATGTCAAATCCAATTCTTAGGCTCTCGTCCACGTTACTTTCACTTTCCCTGGGTTTTCAACTGGTTTTCTCAAATGTCCCGATTACACACAAGGAAAATGACCATGTTACCTAATAAATTGTCTGCAGAAGTAATCGAAAACGTGCAATTTTGAAGCATTATAAAGTCACAGCATTTTGCATAATACTTATTTTTTTTAGACCTAGAAAATGTCCCCCAAGTTGAAAACCCAGGTCTTAGACACTGGTTTAAAAAGGTATTTTATGTTAAAAAAAATAACTATTACCGCTTGTAAGACATTTGATGTACATTCTCGAGAACAGATTAGGACGATATTGAAGTTGGAACTATCGTTTCTACGTAACATATAGAATTCATGTAGTTGGTAGACAATATCTGTACAGTAAATATCCTCGTATTTCATTAAACCAGACTTTATGCCTTTCTCAGACAACAGTACTTGAAGATGGGAAACTCGGGCTTCTGTAATGGAGAATAATAGGTAGACCCTAAATGATCATCATTGGTCTTCTTCAGCATTGGCATAACATCATAAGACGACATGCCACTTGTAAACAAACTTCGCAATAAATGTGTTTTACTCAATTTGTACAATATAGAATCAGGGCATTATCAAGACGAATATAACCTCATTTGCTTGCCCATTGGATTTGACGCTTTATCTCCGAGACTACATGATCTAGACTGTATTATGTATGCTACTGACTCTTCAAAATGGTGTATACAGTACAAACATATCCCTTTATTGCATAATGCATGTCGCTTTTCATTGTTCCTTCTTCTCAATATCTATTAATTAAATCCTTTTCATTTAGTATGCTTCAACTAACCTGGTGGTACTTCTCTTTGGAGTATTCCATTACTATAGAACTATTTCTCTATTTTAACATGATTTTGGACGAGATTTTTGATGAACGGAATTGTTTTGCCAGTACGGATTTTTATTTCAACTTACCTGAATATTTATCATAGATGAAAATCAAGGAGGACCACTGTAGATGACGTATTGTTGTGACCAAACCCGTGATATCAATACTGGATACAAACTGATCACCAGAACAATTGGTATTTCTATTAGGTATATAATATGTTGGTGATTCTAAACATTTTGTAGAAGATAGTTCTTCTTTTGTAACGTCTACTGTATTCAACAAAATATGTGGTAATTTGGTACTTTTTAGTTGCATCTCTTCTAGATGTGGCAGCTTATATAAGTAGATATCTAAACTACTATCAGAGAGATCTGTAAGAAAAGGGGCTTTCAATAAAGATTTGTGTTAGCCTGCTGTTGTATCGAACGTATTGTTTTCAGTATGTTCAATTATTTTTCAGAAATAAAGTAAACAAATTTTCAAATACATGTAGGTCTTTCAATCAATTCTGTATTAAGTCTCAAGAAATAGCATTGACACTTTTAGACAGTTAATTTTTTCCAGCTATTTAAGAAAATTGTAACAATAATGTACAATTTCAGTAATAGAGACAAATGGGGTATTACTAGAAATTGTTGTAAATATTGTAAAAAGTTATTATAAAACCAGTCAATACCTCAAGAACCACTTATCCTATTTTCTGCAAAAATATTATCTAATCATAGAACTCGAGAAAAAACTCAAAACATCGATCGTGAATTTGTGAAAGCTTTGCAGGGCGGTCGAAGATTTGAGGGTTTAAAACGATACCACCTCTTGAAATGAACATAAAATTTTAAGTTCTCTAACTCAATAATTATAGTGTATATTCATCAAAGGTTATTGAAAAACGCTTAATTAAAAGCTTAATATTTTGTATATCTTGTAGTAATTATGATATATATAGTTATTTTCTGAATTTATCAGGTATACAGAATAGTTACGATACCGGACAAGGTGACTATTGAATATAAACTCACTAAGTTTGAGAATTTTGCTTTTTTTGATCATTCTAAGAGGTAGTATTACTTTAACTACTCTGGATAGTGAAGATTACAATGAATCAGTGGCGTTTCTAGGAATCTTAAGGAGAAAAGCCACTGCAATGAATCAATTTTATCTACCTGTTCTATGTAAACTTTTGAGGCGACAATGGCTGCTCTCTGATGCCATACATATCTGACCCACCTTTGATACGTTGAATAACAGTCTAGTTGCGGGATAATGATTTCCGGCACAGACATCTGAAATGGGTCAATAGAATTATAAGTAAACCATAAGAAAAACTAGTCTATGATAAAATACCACCTTTAATAAAGATATTATATTAACTATAATTTCTAGCAGACAGATAAGACAGTGGGCGGAATTTCTATTGATGAATATGGGTGTTACGGTCAATCTTTAAAAGATAGCCTTTAAGCATAGCCGTAGGGGCCCACGACTCACCGAATTTGAATGATATTTTGCCGGATTTGGGTGATTTTTTGCCCGAAAACATAATATTTAGGGTGGCAACTGACGCTGCCCCACTGTCTCCAACGGCTATGCTGTCAAGGGTATAATTGGTAATCACTGATATGTTCTCAAAAGATAGTCACATAGTATAATAATCATGTTCCTAGTGATAGTGGAATCGAGAAATTGATGTGTATCATTACCTTTTAAGACAAGATAGTATCTAAAATTTAAAATCGATTGCTAGAAAATTAATCATGTCATGTATTGACTATGGTATTAATATTTTCAGTATTGTTCTTGTCAGACGTTAAACATCAAAAAGCATTAAAACCGTCTTTTCATACTGACATGTTATAATCCTAATTGTATTTATTCAACAGTGCCTTATGGCTTTACAGAAATACTTAAAGTGATACCACCTCTTAAAATGAGAATACATAGGCCTACCCTTATTATCCAAATTTGAGAATTTTGATTTTTTAAAGGTCCTATGATGACGAACAACTAACAAGTAATGCAAGCAAATGAAGATAAAGATCAAAAAAGATTTCTTGGGGAAATGACCAGTTGAATAATTTGAATTCAGAACGTTGTATTTCAAATTTTAAATTTTAAGATTGTGTAGGGCTCCATGAAAGATTTGGTTGTATATGGCTGAACTCAGTCGCGGTGCAAGCCTCCTGGAACTGGAGGTGCAAAAAGGAGCTGGTGGGTTACTGTCGAGGTTGAGATTCTAAATACGAAAGAGCCAATAACGATCACATTCGATACGATACCGAGGGATCTGCGCTGATATTAGAATAAGGAAATGAAAAGAAAAAAACAACTAAGAAATGACATCGGCGTCTTAATGGGGATATTGGAGGACATAATGTGGCTGCTATCAAATTATGATATTAATGGAAATAATATTGACGTATACTTACTTATTTGGATTGAATTTTGTGGACACATGGAGTCAGAGAGAGTACTTTGGTAGATCTCGTATAAAAATACAAGGATGATACAAATTCGTTTATACATCTTACTGTGCAATAGGTGGTAACATCACTTGGATCAAATATCACAATCTATAATATATACAAGAAGTATAATCTCTCTTTTAATAAAATTTAGATAATATCCATTAGAGAAATTAAACTGCTACACGAATTCTATCAAGATCGGATGCTATTTTTAAAAATGAAAAGACAATCAAAAGACCAACTGCGAATCTGTCAGGATATGTATGTATTACATGTGTGTTTGCAATTTTAGGTCGGCGTACATGTAGCCTACTACCAATCAAAAATGGAGTTTTACGTCCTGCTTTTCTGCAGCTGTATGGGCTATTTGAGTACGGACAAATTCCATGCAGTGTGCAATGGGGGAAATTTTGCACAGACTGTAGCACTGACACTGTTGTTGAGGCCCATAACATTCGTTCCCTTTTATTAGATGGTCTGACAAAGATATTATGCTACATACGTGGATGAGAACATAAGCTAAGGTCATGAGTGAATTTTGGGTCTGATGTATTTGGAATAAAAGTGTCAGATGGAACAGAGCTGCTTACGCACATTCCCCACGTTTCACTCCAAGTCACAGAAAAATAAGACTTCTATGGAATATAAATATGTTTAATAACCTTGAAGTTATCTATAATTGTTTGATGGTTATATATAGGTTATTACTAAGCCTTTCTGGTTTTAATTTACTTGTTTTTCTGTACTTAACTTACCATTGCTCCTCATTTGCTTATGTCATTCAAATATATTTTTTCTAGGGTAAATGTCATCCAGTTGATGCTTAAAGCGATACCACCTCTTAGAATGAGCAAAAAAATGAATTATTTATCAACGGTGTCAAAAGTATACAAACAGATCCAATAAACCGTTAAAATTCAAGTCAATTTCCATATAATTACAGATTATCGTTGAAAAACGCTTAAAATTTCTGTAGGCTTTTTTTAATTATTAATTTTAACTTAGTTTTTTTTTGCATTTATGTGATATGGTAATGACAGCGGGTAAGTTCACTGTTGAATATATAGGGCCTACTCTAATTTACCAAGTTTGATAATTTTGATTTTGTGATCATACTGAGAGGTGGTATCAAATAAGTTTTTGTAATTTGAGGTTTTGTAAACCGGGGTTTAATTGGGAAAGGGGCGAAGTGAGATAATGGTGGTATAGTAGCAAGTGACAACCAGTTAATAACAATCTTTACACATGGGTCTTTTTGATAACTACCTTTCACTTATAAATATAAAAAAAAAACTGCTAAATCATCCGGACGCATTTGTTGGATATTCCATTGTAACCAGTTTTTAAAGGGCCATTCTGCTTTTTTCGAAAAAAGTGTTAATAAATAAAAACGTCGCAAATGTTACCTGAAAGTCATTCTAAAGTATGCTTATTGTATCTCTGTATCTTCTTGATCAAACTGAATTTGTTATTAAAGGGTTAATTACAAACAGGGAGTACTTATTGTTAATTAAGTAGTTTTGGTATGTGTCTTAATAATTGATAAATATTTCCAGCTGAAACTTTTGAATACATTAGCGATTCATTTCTGTACAATCAAGCGTTAATTTTACTCAAACCTGTTCAGTATTTTTCTTACAGCGTTAATAAAGCATAACAAACTTTTAAAACGTACTTGTAAGGTTTTTAAATATTTTAGCATGTTTTAAACTTTCAGATACTTTTAAGGGTACATGTCTTGAGATTATGGTGTATTTTTTTAGCAAAAAATTTTTTGACCTAGACTTTCCCTTTAAGGTACGGTATAATAACAAAAATTGAATTTTCACAATAACGCCGTATTTTCTACATGTACACTTTACCAAATAAAGAATCCCTTAATGCAAAGACTAGAATAGTTCCAATACAAGTACAAATTGTGCTCGATTGATAGTATAAAAAAGCTACGCGTATATTTATGGATAAATGGGGTTTTAATTATTCATTCCCTGCTAATGGCAGTCATTATATTGTAATAAATTGGCAGATTTTTATTGTCCGCAACATTATTTTGCTAAAAACAAAAGGTCGTCTAACCATGGGATGTCCATACGTGGTAGACACAATAAAGATATAAGTCTTATATAATAGGGTCTGTTTTGTTTTTTTTAACTTAATAAATATACATGTATGGGTCCAAAAACATAGCTTTGTTTCCTTTCTTTGATTTTTGACTTTCACAAAACAGGCCAAAGTGGGAACAAAGGGGGGGGGGGGGGGGCAGGGTGTGCATCCGCCCCCAATAATTTTGACATTGACTGAAGCAATACAATTTTGTTTTTTAAGATATAACAAAAAATTACTGGTATGTTGTTAGGGCCAGTGAAAACAAAATTGCTTTGTATAGGCAGGATCAGCTTTTAATTCTGCACAACCCCCTTGAGAAAGAGGTTTTGTACATTTACAATATAAAAATCATAATTATTTCTAAGACGTCATAATAGTAACTTATTTTAATTAAAAAATTAAGCCAAAAACAGATTAATTAGGATAAATAATAATCGGATACCATTGATTAGTACTTAGTACCATGTCCACTACGGTTACAATGGATGGACCAATGGTCATATCAGGTGGTCACCAAGTTCAGTCACTGTCCTTTTAAAACGTTAATTATCTTAGCCTTACTAATCCTGAAACTAATAAGAGATTTAGCTGTTTTAAATTTCCCGAAGTGTTGTATATTATAAATATACCGTGTCACCTTAAAGGGATTGTAAAGAGGTTTTTTAAACTATGTATGTGCATCGGAGACACTGATAGCATCAATTTGCGCCATTCCAATTTCCATTCCAACGTCTGTGCTTTTTGCAATTACATTTAAACTAACGGGTTTTATGACGTCACCCCCACTGATCTGATCTGCAAAGATATCAATAGCAGCTTCCGGTAGATCAGTGGGGATGACGCGTTAGTTTAAAATGGAATTGCAAGAACCACAGACATCGGAATGGAAATTTATATGGCGCAAATTGATGCTATCAGTGTCCCCGATACACATACAAAGTTTAAAAACCTCTTTACAATCCCTATATGAAATAAGCTATTGTTTTTCTTTCCTTGCTGATGAAAGTTCACTTTATTTAGTCATGTTAGTTTTCAGTATTATTTTCTTATTTCTGGCTCGCTTGCAATCTAAGTTTTGCGTCCTACTTTTCTGCACCTAAGAAAGACATGCAAACGCCATACAGTGTGCAACAAAGGACATTTGGCCAAGACAACGGCACTAGTCTAAGCTTATTTTCTATCTTATGTCGACTAGACGCTTATTCATGTCAGCCTCTCCAACCTGAATCGGGGATTGAAAGGTATCATCTTGGGATCAAACCCCGGACGTTCAGGTTAACAAGTAAGCGTCACAACCACAAGAAGAACTCAAAAAGATTACCCAGTTATACCAAACTGCCCCCTTTGAGATTTGAGAAATTTTAACAACACATTTCATAATATAAATAAGCTATAATAATGTACCAAAATACTCGATTTATCGATTTACAGACAATCAAGTGCTGTCATTAAAGTTTCAAAAAGTAAATTAGAGGTAAGACTTGTGGTAATTTTGTCATCATTTTTGACAATTAATCAATAAAGGTTGTCATTTTGTTAACATCAGATTAGAACTTAATTGTATGTCATTGTACTGAAATATCACTGAAAAGGCGTCTCGTCGTTTTCAATTACAATAAAATGTGACACATTGTCCTTTACGCTGAATATGTCAGAAATACTGTTGATCAATTATTGATACACAGGGAGATAAAGAAAATTTGGTTCCTACTGCATACCCTGATATTGCAAGAAATTCCTCGTTTGGAACAGAAAAATGTATAACAAAAGTCACACTTTACCTTCGTTAAAAAAAAAAACGAAACAGATAGGCCTAGCAATATTTGTCATGGTAATCAAAAGGAAAATGGCTTCTTTGAATTTCGAATCAAGAAAAAATAGTTATTAAAGTAATGATGCTAACATTTTAAAAAGAACGACAAATACAGTAAGACAGAAACATATATTACAAAAAGAGCAGAGATGACAATTACCTTTACAAGTCCCTATTCCAATACATTCAGTTCGATGTAATAGCTTCCTCGGACGATGTTCTTCCAAATGATTATCTATTAAGAAAAACATCATTTCTTATTAGTGAAAGGTGATGCAAATTACCTATATAATGTAATAGGTGAGAAATGGCGTTCCATAAATCAATACTAGTAGTTCCATTCCTCACTATCCTGCATAATCAACACCTGTGGCCTCTGTTTATATACACGACAGTGAACAATAATATACAGTCTGATTCAAATGTCATTAGGTATTTTCAAGTATACTCCAAACATTTCATTCCGCAGAATATATTTATTCTCTCTAGAGAATATGGATAACGCGACATTAGATTTCAGACTAAATGCATGACATATTTAAAATTTCCTTACACATCTTACCATTATAGAAGGTCGAGGTAAAAATGCAATCAAAAAGACATCTTAGACTGGACTTCGACTTGAGGAATCCAAAATTTCGAGAAATTCAAAATATATTCAGAAACAAAAGATTATATACATATTTATTTAGGTGGTCTTTAAAACCATTCGTAAGATACTCTTTGTAACTAGGCCTATTTCGGCATAGGGTCATCATCTTAATTTGACACGTTTTTGCAAAAAAAAAAAATATTCTGGCTCTCTTGGTGGAAAATTTGTGAAAACTATACGCCAAATTCTAAAGATATGTAGGCATACCCTTTAACGTATCTGAAAGTTTTAAATAAAAAGCTGCAGCCTTTATTTTTTAAACGCTAAAGATATTTAAATCATTTCGTAAGGTCCGTTTTACTTTTTGGACGCTGTTAAAAAACTACTATGCAGATTTGTGAAAAATAAACGTCGAAAGTTTAAATTAACCGTTAGCCGTGTTGACAGTCAGCGACTCGATTTGCTGGTGACTTTTTACAAGAGGCAAAATCACATTTGCAGTGCCGTATTTAGAAGAATACCACACCGTATCTCTTTCAAATTTTTCTCTAACTTTTAAAGTGTTTTAAATAATATCGCATTTGATGACTATTGAAGTTTTTTTCAAGTAAATGACGTGGACATATATTGAAAGTAAGAAGGCTTCTATCTCGAGAACTTTACTTTACTTCACTCCTATATCTTTAAATAATTGCATCTAGGAAACATAAAATATTCAGCTACTGCTTTCATCCCTAAGAGATCAACAAGCTTTAAACAGTATTTAATGTCTCTTATTAAAAAAAGAATCTCGTATGGCATATCCGTATTGTATATCTTGCTCTTCAACAGAACATATACACATAATGCCAAATTTAATATGTATATTATTGATAAATGACCTGATGTTTACTCGCATCCTCAGACTATTTTATTCTAATTTTATTGTGATTTTGGCGTCTAGATGATTCAATATGGCGACAGTCCACAGTGCATCTTTTTTAACTGATCGTTTGGAAGGTAGAAATGAAAAAGCTGATGCCCTTTGATCAAAACTAACAAGGGTACAGCGAGGATCAGGTTTCTTTTAACTAATTAAAAACCTGTGACATCTGTATCTGACTAATGGTGGTTAATTAAGTTTGTTAATAAGATAAGATAATTACAAGTAGTGAGAATGTAATTAAAAATGTAGAGTTTTCTCATTTTATCTGGATTGAGAGTGTACGGATAAACGGGGTTCCATACTGATCAAAGAGGAATTGTGAATATGTAACTTAAGATATTTTGATTTAGAATTTAGACATAATTTAGTTATGTTAATATACACTTTTTGTAGACTATTTCTTTTCTTATTTTGTAGGCTATTGCTTTAAGTTGCTTTTTTAAAGGGACTGTAAAATGGTTTTCTAAACTTTTTATGTGTATCTAAGACACTGATGATAGCATAAAACGAGTTAGTTTGTGTGGAATTGCAAGAACCACAGACGTCGGAATGGAAATTGGAATGGCTTAAATTGATACTATCAGTGTCCCGATACACATACAATGTTTAGAAAACCACTTTACAATCCCTTTAAGAACATTGCAAATTGAAGAAACTTACTAAATAAAATGTATCAACTTCCGGTGATACTAATTAAATTCAAAAAAGGATTTATCCGGAAAAGAATTAAACGTGAGTTATAACGTGAGTAAACATTGTCGTCCCCTGTTGATTGATACATTATAGGACTTATTGGAAATATTTGATAATAACAAGAAAGGGATAAGACCAGTCTGAAGAATGATATGCATCTATGACATCACTGATACAACTGTACAAGAAAAGAAGCGAATTATTGTTTTTAGTTCTGTTAAATTAACAGCCTTTGAAGTTTTTTTCTTTTATGTCTGGGCCAGATCGCAATCCAGTTTTTTTCTTTGTAGATAAATGCATTTCAAGCATTCTAAGACTATTATCAGCAAATAGTATGGCATTAAAAATTGTTTGAATTTCCTATCCTAGTTAACCGTGATGAGAGAGTATGTAGAGGATGAAACGGCGCACCCGACCTTGATATCAGAATTGACAATGTATAATATATTTTTCCCGAAAATTTTCGATAACTGTTACTATGGTCGAATAAATTTATAATTAAAATAAATTTGATCCAGATGTATGGGTGCTGTATTTGGTTCAAAATAGAATCCAAATCTTAAAATCACTAAGGTTAATTTCTAAGGTAGAAAAGACGAATCTTATAAATCTAAGTATGTTTTATGTTGGAAATGGAATATTTCGGACTACCAAGCCTGCACCAAAAGACTCTTGTTACGAAAAGACTCTATCGTGTATGCACGTGCAGCTTGCGTACGCATCCAATTTTGTATTTGTGAAATAAATCATAATTTGAAAATCTATCGAACGAGTTGGTTGTTTATTACCCCTCTCCATCCCTACGCCCAGTCGTAGAGTCAATATGGGCCCAGATTGTAATCCTTGAACATCATCTCTGGATCGTAATCTTCGGAACTTAACATTGAATCGATATCGAATCGAATATCATTATTGCTCGTGTTGCTAACGGAAAGCCCACGATGTCGTTATTATTCCAACAAGCTCCGATTACAAAGATATGCCTACAGATCATTTTGGGGTATTTTTTCAATTAAAAACAACTTATGACACTAGCTTTTTCAACCGGGAATTATGAAACAAAGATAAATGGTAATTCTTTGACAAACAATAAATCGACAACCCGTGTGTTACAGGCTGTGTACGTTAAAGACCCTTGTCATTTGGTTATCAAAATAAGAGTAGGCTAATGCCGCTAGACAAAACTCCAACTGCACAGGTGCAGAAAAGCATGACGTAAAACTTCACTTCATTTCTTAAGCCGTTTGAAATGGTTAATTATAGGTGACCTTATTTTAAAAATTACTGGGGAAGATTAGAATACAAATTTTCAACTCGGACTAAGCTATACCATATATGTTGTTATATTATATATTTATATGTTAAGGCAAATATCCTATCACAATACAAATGGTTTCGTAATTGAATTGTCAGTAAAAAAAAAAGTACCAAACGGCCCATAGACGACATCGAAGCAGGCATTCACAAGATACTGTTTGATGAATCACATGTTGCCCATGATTTTTAAATGAATTGTAATATTAACCTCAAATGGTTTTGAGAGTCCTAGATTGTCTTTAGATTAATAAAATTTAATTTAATTATAAGAAAGTCATTTATATTTATATAGGAATATCTTAGTAATCGGAGCTTGTCAGAATAATAACGACATCGTTGGTTTTCCGGTAGCAACACGAGCAATGATGATATGCAGAAAATGTCACGTGGTATAATTTAAGTTCTGTATTATTCAATGTTACGATTCAGTCAACGCGATCCAATGAAGAAAGTCGAATGTGGAAAGTTTCAAAGATTACGATTCAAAGAACACGATCCAGTAGTAAAGTTCCAAAGGTTGAATTCGCATTCTGCCTTCTGCAAAATCTACGGTTAAAATTAGGTTTAGCAAGACTCAAATTGAAAAAAAAAGTAAATAATAAGCTTACAGGAGATGTAACATGTAAAAATACTTCAATTTTATAAGATTTGTGATTTCTACCTAAGTAATGACCACGCGATTTTAAGAACTTATACAAATCATCCGTTTTCAACATCTGCAAGCAGAATAGAGGCGCGTTCCCCATCCGTTCGAAAAATTCTGCTATTCAATACAGAAAGTGTTAGTGCAACAAATATTTGAAGGGATTATTTGAAATTGCCGACTGTTCCCATTTATAAATTCAAGAACCAAGGTCATCGGACTTGAAAACCCCGATAAAAAATCGAACTCTCAACTATCACCATACATAAAAAAAACTTCACTTCATAATATCCAAGCAAAAGACGTCATGTTTGTTTGAAGACACAGTAGCCGACTAGAAAGGTATCAAAATGTGACCTACTTTGCTAGTTCTCATTGTTTATCCATTCCGCAGGGCCCTTCAGAAACCAATGTAAATTTTGAACCGCTGACGGGGCCTCATAACGTATTTCAATGTAAAGTCGATGGAGATATATCCAGGTTCCGACCTAAATTGGACTTAAAAAAAAAAAAAAAAAAAAAAAAAAAAAAAAATGGCCATAAACTAAAAGTGCTCTAGCAGCCAGATCGTTGACGGTAGGAACTTGAAAAATGACATATAATAACTTCACAGCGATGTGCAAACACAGTGCAAATGGCAACTCTCTATCTCTAATAGTTTGCGAGTTACAGGCTTTCAAAGATTTGGTCTTTTCCCAACCAGAGATTGAAAAAAACCGACCCCGAAACTAAAATGGCCATAACTTGGCCAATTTTGATCCTAGAGCTATAAATTTGCTATGGTGTGAAAATTTAACATCTCTGCTATCTTTTTTATGCAGAAAAAAAAATTTCATATTTTTCAAAATTTCGAGAAAAATGAGTTTGAAAATTTGTACCCAATTTTCGAGAAGACAAATTCCTCAAATTTGAGTTTCAGAGAGTTACCAACACTAAAAAATGCGTAGCACCCAGACTATTATCGCCAGGAACTTGAAATTTAGAACATCATAACTTCATATCAATGCGCAAATGCAGTGCAAATTGCAACTCTCTAGCTCCAATGGTTTCTGAGTTACAGCCTGTCAAAGATTTGGTCTTTTATTGAAAAAGTGAAAAATTGACCCCAAAACTAAAATGGCCATAACTTGGCCAATTTTGATCCTAGAGCTATAAATTTGCTATGGTGTGAAAATTTAACATCTCTGCTATCTTTTTTATGCAGAAAAAAAAATTTCATATTTTTCAAAATTTCGAGAAAAATGAGTTTGAAAATTTGTACCCAATTTTCGAGAAGACAAATTCCTCAAATTTGAGTTTCAGAGAGTTACCAACACTAAAAAATTCGTAGCACCCAGACTATTAACGCCAGGAACTTGAAATTTGAAACATCATAACTTCATATCAATGCGCAAATGCAGTGCAAATTGCAACTCTCTAGCTCCAATGGTTTCTGAGTTACAGCCTGTCAAAGATTTGGTCTTTTATTGAAAAATTGAAAAATTGACCCTAAAACTAAAATGGCCATAACTTGGCCAATTTTGATCCTAGAGCTTTGATTTTTGTACTGGGTGAATGTTTAACATCTCTGCTGTCTATTTCAGTCGAAAACAGAATTCGGATAAATTTTCAAACTTTCGAGAAAATCGACTTTGAAGTTTAGCCATTTTTTTGAAGAGGAAAACTGAAAGTTCTCGAAACTAAAAGTGCTCTAGCAGCCAGATCGTTGACGGTAGGAACTTGAAAAATGACATATAATAACTTCACAGCAATGTGCAAACACAGTGCAAATGGCAACTCTCTATTTCTAATAGTTTGCGAGTTACAGGCTTTCAAAGATTTGGTCTTTTCCCAACCAGAGATTGAAAAAAACCGACCCCGAAACTAAAATGGCCATAACTTGGCCAATTTTGATCCTAGAGCTATAAATTTGCTATGGTGTGAAAATTTAACATCTCTGCTATCTTTTTTATGCAGAAAAAAAAATTTCATATTTTTCAAAATTTCGAGAAAAATGAGTTTGAAAATTTGTACCCAATTTTCGAGAAGACAAATTCCTCAAATTTGAGTTTCAGAGAGTTACCAACACTAAAAAATGCGTAGCACCCAGACTATTATCGCCAGGAACTTGAAATTTAGAACATCATAACTTCATATCAATGCGCAAATGCAGTGCAAATTGCAACTCTCTAGCTCCAATGGTTTCTGAGTTACAGCCTGTCAAAGATTTGGTCTTTTATTGAAAAAGTGAAAAATTGACCCCAAAACTAAAATGGCCATAACTTGGCCAATTTTGATCCTAGAGCTATAAATTTGCTATGGTGTGAAAATTTAACATCTCTGCTATCTTTTTTATGCAGAAAAAAAAATTTCATATTTTTCAAAATTTCGAGAAAAATGAGTTTGAAAATTTGTACCCAATTTTCGAGAAGACAAATTCCTCAAATTTGAGTTTCAGAGAGTTACCAACACTAAAAAATTCGTAGCACCCAGACTATTAACGCCAGGAACTTGAAATTTGAAACATCATAACTTCATATCAATGCGCAAATGCAGTGCAAATTGCAACTCTCTAGCTCCAATGGTTTCTGAGTTACAGCCTGTCAAAGATTTGGTCTTTTATTGAAAAATTGAAAAATTGACCCTAAAACTAAAATGGCCATAACTTGGCCAATTTTGATCCTAGAGCTTTGATTTTTGTACTGGGTGAATGTTTAACATCTCTGCTGTCTATTTCAGTCGAAAACAGAATTCGGATAAATTTTCAAACTTTCGAGAAAATCGACTTTGAAGTTTAGCCATTTTTTTGAAGAGGAAAACTGAAAGTTCTCGAAACTAAAAGTGCTCTAGCAGCCAGATCGTTGACGGTAGGAACTTGAAAAATGACATATAATAACTTCACAGCAATGTGCAAACACAGTGCAAATGGCAACTCTCTATTTCTAATAGTTTGCGAGTTACAGGCTTTCAAAGATTTGGTCTTTTCCCAACCAGAGATTGAAAAAAACCGACCCCGAAACTAAAATGGCCATAACTTGGCCAATTTTGATCCTAGAGCTATAAATTTGCTATGGTGTGAAAATTTAACATCTCTGCTATCTTTTTTATGCAGAAAAAAAAAATTTCATATTTTTCAAAATTTCGAGAAAAATGAGTTTGAAAATTTGTACCCAATTTTCGAGAAGACAAATTCCTCAAATTTGAGTTTCAGAGAGTTACCAACACTAAAAAATGCGTAGCACCCAGACTATTATCGCTAGGAACTTGAAATTTAGAACATCATAACTTCATATCAATGCGCAAATGCAGTGCAAATTGCAACTCTCTAGCTCCAATGGTTTCTGAGTTACAGCCTGTCAAAGATTTGGTCTTTTATTGAAAAAGTGAAAAATTGACCCCAAAACTAAAATGGCCATAACTTGGCCAATTTTGATCCTAGAGCTATAAATTTGCTATGGTGTGAAAATTTAACATCTCTGCTATCTTTTTTATGCAGAAAAAAAAATTTCATATTTTTCAAAATTTCGAGAAAAATGAGTTTGAAAATTTGTACCCAATTTTCGAGAAGACAAATTCCTCAAATTTGAGTTTCAGAGAGTTACCAACACTAAAAAATTCGTAGCACCCAGACTATTATCGCCAGGAACTTGAAATTTAGAACATCATAACTTCATATCAATGCGCAAATGCAGTGCAAATTGCAACTCTCTAGCTCCAATGGTTTCTGAGTTACAGCCTGTCAAAGATTTGGTCTTTTATTGAAAAATTGAAAAATTGACCCTAAAACTAAAATGGCCATAACTTGGCCAATTTTGATCCTAGAGCTTTGATTTTTGTACTGGGTGAATGTTTAACATCTCTGCTGTCTATTTCAGTCGAAAACAGAATTCGGATAAATTTTCAAACTTTCGAGAAAATCGACTTTGAAGTTTAGCCATTTTTTTGAAGAGGAAAACTGAAAGTTCTCGAAACTAAAAGTGCTCTAGCAGCCAGATCGTTGACGGTAGGAACTTGAAAAATGACATATAATAACTTCACAGCAATGTGCAAACACAGTGCAAATGGCAACTCTCTATTTCTAATAGTTTGCGAGTTACAGGCTTTCAAAGATTTGGTCTTTTCCCAACCAGAGATTGAAAAAAACCGACCCCGAAACTAAAATGGCCATAACTTGGCCAATTTTGATCCTAGAGCTATAAATTTGCTATGGTGTGAAAATTTAACATCTCTGCTATCTTTTTTATGCAGAAAAAAAAATTTCATATTTTTCAAAATTTCGAGAAAAATGAGTTTGAAAATTTGTACCCAATTTTCGAGAAGACAAATTCCTCAAATTTGAGTTTCAGAGAGTTACCAACACTAAAAAATGCGTAGCACCCAGACTATTATCGCCAGGAACTTGAAATTTAGAACATCATAACTTCATATCAATGCGCAAATGCAGTGCAAATTGCAACTCTCTAGCTCCAATGGTTTCTGAGTTACAGCCTGTCAAAGATTTGGTCTTTTATTGAAAAAGTGAAAAATTGACCCCAAAACTAAAATGGCCATAACTTGGCCAATTTTGATCCTAGAGCTATAAATTTGCTATGGTGTGAAAATTTAACATCTCTGCTATCTTTTTTATGCAGAAAAAAAAATTTCATATTTTTCAAAATTTCGAGAAAAATGAGTTTGAAAATTTGTACCCAATTTTCGAGAAGACAAATTCCTCAAATTTGAGTTTCAGAGAGTTACCAACACTAAAAAATGCGTAGCACCCAGACTATTATCGCCAGGAACTTGAAATTTAGAACATCATAACTTCATATCAATGCGCAAATGCAGTGCAAATTGCAACTCTCTAGCTCCAATGGTTTCTGAGTTACAGCCTGTCAAAGATTTGGTCTTTTATTGAAAAAGTGAAAAATTGACCCCAAAACTAAAATGGCCATAACTTGGCCAATTTTGATCCTAGAGCTATAAATTTGCTATGGTGTGAAAATTTAACATCTCTGCTATCTTTTTTATGCAGAAAAAAAAATTTCATATTTTTCAAAATTTCGAGAAAAATGAGTTTGAAAATTTGTACCCAATTTTCGAGAAGACAAATTCCTCAAATTTGAGTTTCAGAGAGTTACCAACACTAAAAAATGCGTAGCACCCAGACTATTATCGCCAGGAACTTGAAATTTAGAACATCATAACTTCATATCAATGCGCAAATGCAGTGCAAATTGCAACTCTCTAGCTCCAATGGTTTCTGAGTTACAGCCTGTCAAAGATTTGGTCTTTTATTGAAAAAGTGAAAAATTGACCCCAAAACTAAAATGGCCATAACTTGGCCAATTTTGATCCTAGAGCTATAAATTTGCTATGGTGTGAAAATTTAACATCTCTGCTATCTTTTTTATGCAGAAAAAAAAATTTCATATTTTTCAAAATTTCGAGAAAAATGAGTTTGAAAATTTGTACCCAATTTTCGAGAAGACAAATTCCTCAAATTTGAGTTTCAGAGAGTTACCAACACTAAAAAATTCGTAGCACCCAGACTATTAACGCCAGGAACTTGAAATTTGAAACATCATAACTTCATATCAATGCGCAAATGCAGTGCAAATTGCAACTCTCTAGCTCCAATGGTTTCTGAGTTACAGCCTGTCAAAGATTTGGTCTTTTATTGAAAAATTGAAAAATTGACCCTAAAACTAAAATGGCCATAACTTGGCCAATTTTGATCCTAGAGCTTTGATTTTTGTACTGGGTGAATGTTTAACATCTCTGCTGTCTATTTCAGTCGAAAACAGAATTCGGATAAATTTTCAAACTTTCGAGAAAATCGACTTTGAAGTTTAGCCATTTTTTTGAAGAGGAAAACTGAAAGTTCTCGAAACTAAAAGTGCTCTAGCAGCCAGATCGTTGACGGTAGGAACTTGAAAAATGACATATAATAACTTCACAGCAATGTGCAAACACAGTGCAAATGGCAACTCTCTATTTCTAATAGTTTGCGAGTTACAGGCTTTCAAAGATTTGGTCTTTTCCCAACCAGAGATTGAAAAAAACCGACCCCGAAACTAAAATGGCCATAACTTGGCCAATTTTGATCCTAGAGCTATAAATTTGCTATGGTGTGAAAATTTAACATCTCTGCTATCTTTTTTATGCAGAAAAAAAAATTTCATATTTTTCAAAATTTCGAGAAAAATGAGTTTGAAAATTTGTACCCAATTTTCGAGAAGACAAATTCCTCAAATTTGAGTTTCAGAGAGTTACCAACACTAAAAAATGCGTAGCACCCAGACTATTATCGCCAGGAACTTGAAATTTAGAACATCATAACTTCATATCAATGCGCAAATGCAGTGCAAATTGCAACTCTCTAGCTCCAATGGTTTCTGAGTTACAGCCTGTCAAAGATTTGGTCTTTTATTGAAAAAGTGAAAAATTGACCCCAAAACTAAAATGGCCATAACTTGGCCAATTTTGATCCTAGAGCTATAAATTTGCTATGGTGTGAAAATTTAACATCTCTGCTATCTTTTTTATGCAGAAAAAAAAATTTCATATTTTTCAAAATTTCGAGAAAAATGAGTTTGAAAATTTGTACCCAATTTTCGAGAAGACAAATTCCTCAAATTTGAGTTTCAGAGAGTTACCAACACTAAAAAATGCGTAGCACCCAGACTATTATCGCCAGGAACTTGAAATTTAGAACATCATAACTTCATATCAATGCGCAAATGCAGTGCAAATTGCAACTCTCTAGCTCCAATGGTTTCTGAGTTACAGCCTGTCAAAGATTTGGTCTTTTATTGAAAAAGTGAAAAATTGACCCCAAAACTAAAATGGCCATAACTTGGCCAATTTTGATCCTAGAGCTATAAATTTGCTATGGTGTGAAAATTTAACATCTCTGCTATCTTTTTTATGCAGAAAAAAAAATTTCATATTTTTCAAAATTTCGAGAAAAATGAGTTTGAAAATTTGTACCCAATTTTCGAGAAGACAAATTCCTCAAATTTGAGTTTCAGAGAGTTACCAACACTAAAAAATTCGTAGCACCCAGACTATTAACGCCAGGAACTTGAAATTTGAAACATCATAACTTCATATCAATGCGCAAATGCAGTGCAAATTGCAACTCTCTAGCTCCAATGGTTTCTGAGTTACAGCCTGTCAAAGATTTGGTCTTTTATTGAAAAATTGAAAAATTGACCCTAAAACTAAAATGGCCATAACTTGGCCAATTTTGATCCTAGAGCTTTGATTTTTGTACTGGGTGAATGTTTAACATCTCTGCTGTCTATTTCAGTCGAAAACAGAATTCGGATAAATTTTCAAACTTTCGAGAAAATCGACTTTGAAGTTTAGCCATTTTTTTGAAGAGGAAAACTGAAAGTTCTCGAAACTAAAAGTGCTCTAGCAGCCAGATCGTTGACGGTAGGAACTTGAAAAATGACATATAATAACTTCACAGCAATGTGCAAACACAGTGCAAATGGCAACTCTCTATTTCTAATAGTTTGCGAGTTACAGGCTTTCAAAGATTTGGTCTTTTCCCAACCAGAGATTGAAAAAAACCGACCCCGAAACTAAAATGGCCATAACTTGGCCAATTTTGATCCTAGAGCTATAAATTTGCTATGGTGTGAAAATTTAACATCTCTGCTATCTTTTTTATGCAGAAAAAAAAATTTCATATTTTTCAAAATTTCGAGAAAAATGAGTTTGAAAATTTGTACCCAATTTTCGAGAAGACAAATTCCTCAAATTTGAGTTTCAGAGAGTTACCAACACTAAAAAATGCGTAGCACCCAGACTATTATCGCCAGGAACTTGAAATTTAGAACATCATAACTTCATATCAATGCGCAAATGCAGTGCAAATTGCAACTCTCTAGCTCCAATGGTTTCTGAGTTACAGCCTGTCAAAGATTTGGTCTTTTATTGAAAAAGTGAAAAATTGACCCCAAAACTAAAATGGCCATAACTTGGCCAATTTTGATCCTAGAGCTATAAATTTGCTATGGTGTGAAAATTTAACATCTCTGCTATCTTTTTTATGCAGAAAAAAAAATTTCATATTTTTCAAAATTTCGAGAAAAATGAGTTTGAAAATTTGTACCCAATTTTCGAGAAGACAAATTCCTCAAATTTGAGTTTCAGAGAGTTACCAACACTAAAAAATTCGTAGCACCCAGACTATTAACGCCAGGAACTTGAAATTTGAAACATCATAACTTCATATCAATGCGCAAATGCAGTGCAAATTGCAACTCTCTAGCTCCAATGGTTTCTGAGTTACAGCCTGTCAAAGATTTGGTCTTTTATTGAAAAATTGAAAAATTGACCCTAAAACTAAAATGGCCATAACTTGGCCAATTTTGATCCTAGAGCTTTGATTTTTGTACTGGGTGAATGTTTAACATCTCTGCTGTCTATTTCAGTCGAAAACAGAATTCGGATAAATTTTCAAACTTTCGAGAAAATCGACTTTGAAGTTTAGCCATTTTTTTGAAGAGGAAAACTGAAAGTTCTCGAAACTAAAAGTGCTCTAGCAGCCAGATCGTTGACGGTAGGAACTTGAAAAATGACATATAATAACTTCACAGCGATGTGCAAACACAGTGCAAATGGCAACTCTCTATCTCTAATAGTTTGCGAGTTACAGGCTTTCAAAGATTTGGTCTTTTCCCAACCAGAGATTGAAAAAAACCGACCCCGAAACTAAAATGGCCATAACTTGGCCAATTTTGATCCTAGAGCTATAAATTTGCTATGGTGTGAAAATTTAACATCTCTGCTATCTTTTTTATGCAGAAAAAAAAATTTCATATTTTTCAAAATTTCGAGAAAAATGAGTTTGAAAATTTGTACCCAATTTTCGAGAAGACAAATTCCTCAAATTTGAGTTTCAGAGAGTTACCAACACTAAAAAATGCGTAGCACCCAGACTATTATCGCCAGGAACTTGAAATTTAGAACATCATAACTTCATATCAATGCGCAAATGCAGTGCAAATTGCAACTCTCTAGCTCCAATGGTTTCTGAGTTACAGCCTGTCAAAGATTTGGTCTTTTATTGAAAAAGTGAAAAATTGACCCCAAAACTAAAATGGCCATAACTTGGCCAATTTTGATCCTAGAGCTATAAATTTGCTATGGTGTGAAAATTTAACATCTCTGCTATCTTTTTTATGCAGAAAAAAAAATTTCATATTTTTCAAAATTTCGAGAAAAATGAGTTTGAAAATTTGTACCCAATTTTCGAGAAGACAAATTCCTCAAATTTGAGTTTCAGAGAGTTACCAACACTAAAAAATTCGTAGCACCCAGACTATTAACGCCAGGAACTTGAAATTTGAAACATCATAACTTCATATCAATGCGCAAATGCAGTGCAAATTGCAACTCTCTAGCTCCAATGGTTTCTGAGTTACAGCCTGTCAAAGATTTGGTCTTTTATTGAAAAATTGAAAAATTGACCCTAAAACTAAAATGGCCATAACTTGGCCAATTTTGATCCTAGAGCTTTGATTTTTGTACTGGGTGAATGTTTAACATCTCTGCTGTCTATTTCAGTCGAAAACAGAATTCGGATAAATTTTCAAACTTTCGAGAAAATCGACTTTGAAGTTTAGCCATTTTTTTGAAGAGGAAAACTGAAAGTTCTCGAAACTAAAAGTGCTCTAGCAGCCAGATCGTTGACGGTAGGAACTTGAAAAATGACATATAATAACTTCACAGCAATGTGCAAACACAGTGCAAATGGCAACTCTCTATTTCTAATAGTTTGCGAGTTACAGGCTTTCAAAGATTTGGTCTTTTCCCAACCAGAGATTGAAAAAAACCGACCCCGAAACTAAAATGGCCATAACTTGGCCAATTTTGATCCTAGAGCTATAAATTTGCTATGGTGTGAAAATTTAACATCTCTGCTATCTTTTTTATGCAGAAAAAAAAAATTTCATATTTTTCAAAATTTCGAGAAAAATGAGTTTGAAAATTTGTACCCAATTTTCGAGAAGACAAATTCCTCAAATTTGAGTTTCAGAGAGTTACCAACACTAAAAAATGCGTAGCACCCAGACTATTATCGCTAGGAACTTGAAATTTAGAACATCATAACTTCATATCAATGCGCAAATGCAGTGCAAATTGCAACTCTCTAGCTCCAATGGTTTCTGAGTTACAGCCTGTCAAAGATTTGGTCTTTTATTGAAAAAGTGAAAAATTGACCCCAAAACTAAAATGGCCATAACTTGGCCAATTTTGATCCTAGAGCTATAAATTTGCTATGGTGTGAAAATTTAACATCTCTGCTATCTTTTTTATGCAGAAAAAAAAATTTCATATTTTTCAAAATTTCGAGAAAAATGAGTTTGAAAATTTGTACCCAATTTTCGAGAAGACAAATTCCTCAAATTTGAGTTTCAGAGAGTTACCAACACTAAAAAATTCGTAGCACCCAGACTATTATCGCCAGGAACTTGAAATTTAGAACATCATAACTTCATATCAATGCGCAAATGCAGTGCAAATTGCAACTCTCTAGCTCCAATGGTTTCTGAGTTACAGCCTGTCAAAGATTTGGTCTTTTATTGAAAAATTGAAAAATTGACCCTAAAACTAAAATGGCCATAACTTGGCCAATTTTGATCCTAGAGCTTTGATTTTTGTACTGGGTGAATGTTTAACATCTCTGCTGTCTATTTCAGTCGAAAACAGAATTCGGATAAATTTTCAAACTTTCGAGAAAATCGACTTTGAAGTTTAGCCATTTTTTTGAAGAGGAAAACTGAAAGTTCTCGAAACTAAAAGTGCTCTAGCAGCCAGATCGTTGACGGTAGGAACTTGAAAAATGACATATAATAACTTCACAGCAATGTGCAAACACAGTGCAAATGGCAACTCTCTATTTCTAATAGTTTGCGAGTTACAGGCTTTCAAAGATTTGGTCTTTTCCCAACCAGAGATTGAAAAAAACCGACCCCGAAACTAAAATGGCCATAACTTGGCCAATTTTGATCCTAGAGCTATAAATTTGCTATGGTGTGAAAATTTAACATCTCTGCTATCTTTTTTATGCAGAAAAAAAAATTTCATATTTTTCAAAATTTCGAGAAAAATGAGTTTGAAAATTTGTACCCAATTTTCGAGAAGACAAATTCCTCAAATTTGAGTTTCAGAGAGTTACCAACACTAAAAAATGCGTAGCACCCAGACTATTATCGCCAGGAACTTGAAATTTAGAACATCATAACTTCATATCAATGCGCAAATGCAGTGCAAATTGCAACTCTCTAGCTCCAATGGTTTCTGAGTTACAGCCTGTCAAAGATTTGGTCTTTTATTGAAAAAGTGAAAAATTGACCCCAAAACTAAAATGGCCATAACTTGGCCAATTTTGATCCTAGAGCTATAAATTTGCTATGGTGTGAAAATTTAACATCTCTGCTATCTTTTTTATGCAGAAAAAAAAATTTCATATTTTTCAAAATTTCGAGAAAAATGAGTTTGAAAATTTGTACCCAATTTTCGAGAAGACAAATTCCTCAAATTTGAGTTTCAGAGAGTTACCAACACTAAAAAATGCGTAGCACCCAGACTATTATCGCCAGGAACTTGAAATTTAGAACATCATAACTTCATATCAATGCGCAAATGCAGTGCAAATTGCAACTCTCTAGCTCCAATGGTTTCTGAGTTACAGCCTGTCAAAGATTTGGTCTTTTATTGAAAAAGTGAAAAATTGACCCCAAAACTAAAATGGCCATAACTTGGCCAATTTTGATCCTAGAGCTATAAATTTGCTATGGTGTGAAAATTTAACATCTCTGCTATCTTTTTTATGCAGAAAAAAAAATTTCATATTTTTCAAAATTTCGAGAAAAATGAGTTTGAAAATTTGTACCCAATTTTCGAGAAGACAAATTCCTCAAATTTGAGTTTCAGAGAGTTACCAACACTAAAAAATTCGTAGCACCCAGACTATTAACGCCAGGAACTTGAAATTTGAAACATCATAACTTCATATCAATGCGCAAATGCAGTGCAAATTGCAACTCTCTAGCTCCAATGGTTTCTGAGTTACAGCCTGTCAAAGATTTGGTCTTTTATTGAAAAATTGAAAAATTGACCCTAAAACTAAAATGGCCATAACTTGGCCAATTTTGATCCTAGAGCTTTGATTTTTGTACTGGGTGAATGTTTAACATCTCTGCTGTCTATTTCAGTCGAAAACAGAATTCGGATAAATTTTCAAACTTTCGAGAAAATCGACTTTGAAGTTTAGCCATTTTTTTGAAGAGGAAAACTGAAAGTTCTCGAAACTAAAAGTGCTCTAGCAGCCAGATCGTTGACGGTAGGAACTTGAAAAATGACATATAATAACTTCACAGCAATGTGCAAACACAGTGCAAATGGCAACTCTCTATTTCTAATAGTTTGCGAGTTACAGGCTTTCAAAGATTTGGTCTTTTCCCAACCAGAGATTGAAAAAAACCGACCCCGAAACTAAAATGGCCATAACTTGGCCAATTTTGATCCTAGAGCTATAAATTTGCTATGGTGTGAAAATTTAACATCTCTGCTATCTTTTTTATGCAGAAAAAAAAATTTCATATTTTTCAAAATTTCGAGAAAAATGAGTTTGAAAATTTGTACCCAATTTTCGAGAAGACAAATTCCTCAAATTTGAGTTTCAGAGAGTTACCAACACTAAAAAATGCGTAGCACCCAGACTATTATCGCCAGGAACTTGAAATTTAGAACATCATAACTTCATATCAATGCGCAAATGCAGTGCAAATTGCAACTCTCTAGCTCCAATGGTTTCTGAGTTACAGCCTGTCAAAGATTTGGTCTTTTATTGAAAAAGTGAAAAATTGACCCCAAAACTAAAATGGCCATAACTTGGCCAATTTTGATCCTAGAGCTATAAATTTGCTATGGTGTGAAAATTTAACATCTCTGCTATCTTTTTTATGCAGAAAAAAAAATTTCATATTTTTCAAAATTTCGAGAAAAATGAGTTTGAAAATTTGTACCCAATTTTCGAGAAGACAAATTCCTCAAATTTGAGTTTCAGAGAGTTACCAACACTAAAAAATTCGTAGCACCCAGACTATTAACGCCAGGAACTTGAAATTTGAAACATCATAACTTCATATCAATGCGCAAATGCAGTGCAAATTGCAACTCTCTAGCTCCAATGGTTTCTGAGTTACAGCCTGTCAAAGATTTGGTCTTTTATTGAAAAATTGAAAAATTGACCCTAAAACTAAAATGGCCATAACTTGGCCAATTTTGATCCTAGAGCTTTGATTTTTGTACTGGGTGAATGTTTAACATCTCTGCTGTCTATTTCAGTCGAAAACAGAATTCGGATAAATTTTCAAACTTTCGAGAAAATCGACTTTGAAGTTTAGCCATTTTTTTGAAGAGGAAAACTGAAAGTTCTCGAAACTAAAAGTGCTCTAGCAGCCAGATCGTTGACGGTAGGAACTTGAAAAATGACATATAATAACTTCACAGCGATGTGCAAACACAGTGCAAATGGCAACTCTCTATCTCTAATAGTTTGCGAGTTACAGGCTTTCAAAGATTTGGTCTTTTCCCAACCAGAGATTGAAAAAAACCGACCCCGAAACTAAAATGGCCATAACTTGGCCAATTTTGATCCTAGAGCTATAAATTTGCTATGGTGTGAAAATTTAACATCTCTGCTATCTTTTTTATGCAGAAAAAAAAATTTCATATTTTTCAAAATTTCGAGAAAAATGAGTTTGAAAATTTGTACCCAATTTTCGAGAAGACAAATTCCTCAAATTTGAGTTTCAGAGAGTTACCAACACTAAAAAATGCGTAGCACCCAGACTATTATCGCCAGGAACTTGAAATTTAGAACATCATAACTTCATATCAATGCGCAAATGCAGTGCAAATTGCAACTCTCTAGCTCCAATGGTTTCTGAGTTACAGCCTGTCAAAGATTTGGTCTTTTATTGAAAAAGTGAAAAATTGACCCCAAAACTAAAATGGCCATAACTTGGCCAATTTTGATCCTAGAGCTATAAATTTGCTATGGTGTGAAAATTTAACATCTCTGCTATCTTTTTTATGCAGAAAAAAAAATTTCATATTTTTCAAAATTTCGAGAAAAATGAGTTTGAAAATTTGTACCCAATTTTCGAGAAGACAAATTCCTCAAATTTGAGTTTCAGAGAGTTACCAACACTAAAAAATTCGTAGCACCCAGACTATTAACGCCAGGAACTTGAAATTTGAAACATCATAACTTCATATCAATGCGCAAATGCAGTGCAAATTGCAACTCTCTAGCTCCAATGGTTTCTGAGTTACAGCCTGTCAAAGATTTGGTCTTTTATTGAAAAATTGAAAAATTGACCCTAAAACTAAAATGGCCATAACTTGGCCAATTTTGATCCTAGAGCTTTGATTTTTGTACTGGGTGAATGTTTAACATCTCTGCTGTCTATTTCAGTCGAAAACAGAATTCGGATAAATTTTCAAACTTTCGAGAAAATCGACTTTGAAGTTTAGCCATTTTTTTGAAGAGGAAAACTGAAAGTTCTCGAAACTAAAAGTGCTCTAGCAGCCAGATCGTTGACGGTAGGAACTTGAAAAATGACATATAATAACTTCACAGCAATGTGCAAACACAGTGCAAATGGCAACTCTCTATTTCTAATAGTTTGCGAGTTACAGGCTTTCAAAGATTTGGTCTTTTCCCAACCAGAGATTGAAAAAAACCGACCCCGAAACTAAAATGGCCATAACTTGGCCAATTTTGATCCTAGAGCTATAAATTTGCTATGGTGTGAAAATTTAACATCTCTGCTATCTTTTTTATGCAGAAAAAAAAAATTTCATATTTTTCAAAATTTCGAGAAAAATGAGTTTGAAAATTTGTACCCAATTTTCGAGAAGACAAATTCCTCAAATTTGAGTTTCAGAGAGTTACCAACACTAAAAAATGCGTAGCACCCAGACTATTATCGCTAGGAACTTGAAATTTAGAACATCATAACTTCATATCAATGCGCAAATGCAGTGCAAATTGCAACTCTCTAGCTCCAATGGTTTCTGAGTTACAGCCTGTCAAAGATTTGGTCTTTTATTGAAAAAGTGAAAAATTGACCCCAAAACTAAAATGGCCATAACTTGGCCAATTTTGATCCTAGAGCTATAAATTTGCTATGGTGTGAAAATTTAACATCTCTGCTATCTTTTTTATGCAGAAAAAAAAATTTCATATTTTTCAAAATTTCGAGAAAAATGAGTTTGAAAATTTGTACCCAATTTTCGAGAAGACAAATTCCTCAAATTTGAGTTTCAGAGAGTTACCAACACTAAAAAATGCGTAGCACCCAGACTATTATCGCCAGGAACTTGAAATTTAGAACATCATAACTTCATATCAATGCGCAAATGCAGTGCAAATTGCAACTCTCTAGCTCCAATGGTTTCTGAGTTACAGCCTGTCAAAGATTTGGTCTTTTATTGAAAAAGTGAAAAATTGACCCCAAAACTAAAATGGCCATAACTTGGCCAATTTTGATCCTAGAGCTATAAATTTGCTATGGTGTGAAAATTTAACATCTCTGCTATCTTTTTTATGCAGAAAAAAAAATTTCATATTTTTCAAAATTTCGAGAAAAATGAGTTTGAAAATTTGTACCCAATTTTCGAGAAGACAAATTCCTCAAATTTGAGTTTCAGAGAGTTACCAACACTAAAAAATGCGTAGCACCCAGACTATTATCGCCAGGAACTTGAAATTTAGAACATCATAACTTCATATCAATGCGCAAATGCAGTGCAAATTGCAACTCTCTAGCTCCAATGGTTTCTGAGTTACAGCCTGTCAAAGATTTGGTCTTTTATTGAAAAAGTGAAAAATTGACCCCAAAACTAAAATGGCCATAACTTGGCCAATTTTGATCCTAGAGCTATAAATTTGCTATGGTGTGAAAATTTAACATCTCTGCTATCTTTTTTATGCAGAAAAAAAATTTCATATTTTACAAAATTTCGAGAAAAATGAGTTTGAAAATTTGTACCCAATTTTCGAGAAGACAAATTCCTCAAATTTGAGTTTCAGAGAGTTACCAACACTAAAAAATTCGTAGCACCCAGACTATTAACGCCAGGAACTTGAAATTTGAAACATCATAACTTCATATCAATGCGCAAATGCAGTGCAAATTGCAACTCTCTAGCTCCAATGGTTTCTGAGTTACAGCCTGTCAAAGATTTGGTCTTTTATTGAAAAATTGAAAAATTGACCCTAAAACTAAAATGGCCATAACTTGGCCAATTTTGATCCTAGAGCTTTGATTTTTGTACTGGGTGAATGTTTAACATCTCTGCTGTCTATTTCAGTCGAAAACAGAATTCGGATAAATTTTCAAACTTTCGAGAAAATCGACTTTGAAGTTTAGCCATTTTTTTGAAGAGGAAAACTGAAAGTTCTCGAAACTAAAAGTGCTCTAGCAGCCAGATCGTTGACGGTAGGAACTTGAAAAATGACATATAATAACTTCACAGCAATGTGCAAACACAGTGCAAATGGCAACTCTCTATTTCTAATAGTTTGCGAGTTACAGGCTTTCAAAGATTTGGTCTTTTCCCAACCAGAGATTGAAAAAAAACCGACCCCGAAACTAAAATGGCCATAACTTGGCCAATTTTGATCCTAGAGCTATAAATTTGCTATGGTGTGAAAATTTAACATCTCTGCTATCTTTTTTATGCAGAAAAAAAAATTTCATATTTTTCAAAATTTCGAGAAAAATGAGTTTGAAAATTTGTACCCAATTTTCGAGAAGACAAATTCCTCAAATTTGAGTTTCAGAGAGTTACCAACACTAAAAAATGCGTAGCACCCAGACTATTATCGCCAGGAACTTGAAATTTAGAACATCATAACTTCATATCAATGCGCAAATGCAGTGCAAATTGCAACTCTCTAGCTCCAATGGTTTCTGAGTTACAGCCTGTCAAAGATTTGGTCTTTTATTGAAAAAGTGAAAAATTGACCCCAAAACTAAAATGGCCATAACTTGGCCAATTTTGATCCTAGAGCTATAAATTTGCTATGGTGTGAAAATTTAACATCTCTGCTATCTTTTTTATGCAGAAAAAAAATTTCATATTTTACAAAATTTCGAGAAAAATGAGTTTGAAAATTTGTACCCAATTTTCGAGAAGACAAATTCCTCAAATTTGAGTTTCAGAGAGTTACCAACACTAAAAAATTCGTAGCACCCAGACTATTAACGCCAGGAACTTGAAATTTGAAACATCATAACTTCATATCAATGCGCAAATGCAGTGCAAATTGCAACTCTCTAGCTCCAATGGTTTCTGAGTTACAGCCTGTCAAAGATTTGGTCTTTTATTGAAAAATTGAAAAATTGACCCTAAAACTAAAATGGCCATAACTTGGCCAATTTTGATCCTAGAGCTTTGATTTTTGTACTGGGTGAATGTTTAACATCTCTGCTGTCTATTTCAGTCGAAAACAGAATTCGGATAAATTTTCAAACTTTCGAGAAAATCGACTTTGAAGTTTAGCCATTTTTTTGAAGAGGAAAACTGAAAGTTCTCGAAACTAAAAGTGCTCTAGCAGCCAGATCGTTGACGGTAGGAACTTGAAAAATGACATATAATAACTTCACAGCAATGTGCAAACACAGTGCAAATGGCAACTCTCTATTTCTAATAGTTTGCGAGTTACAGGCTTTCAAAGATTTGGTCTTTTCCCAACCAGAGATTGAAAAAAAACCGACCCCGAAACTAAAATGGCCATAACTTGGCCAATTTTGATCCTAGAGCTATAAATTTGCTATGGTGTGAAAATTTAACATCTCTGCTATCTTTTTTATGCAGAAAAAAAAATTTCATATTTTTCAAAATTTCGAGAAAAATGAGTTTGAAAATTTGTACCCAATTTTCGAGAAGACAAATTCCTCAAATTTGAGTTTCAGAGAGTTACCAACACTAAAAAATGCGTAGCACCCAGACTATTATCGCCAGGAACTTGAAATTTAGAACATCATAACTTCATATCAATGCGCAAATGCAGTGCAAATTGCAACTCTCTAGCTCCAATGGTTTCTGAGTTACAGCCTGTCAAAGATTTGGTCTTTTATTGAAAAAGTGAAAAATTGACCCCAAAACTAAAATGGCCATAACTTGGCCAATTTTGATCCTAGAGCTATAAATTTGCTATGGTGTGAAAATTTAACATCTCTGCTATCTTTTTTATGCAGAAAAAAAAATTTCATATTTTTCAAAATTTCGAGAAAAATGAGTTTGAAAATTTGTACCCAATTTTCGAGAAGACAAATTCCTCAAATTTGAGTTTCAGAGAGTTACCAACACTAAAAAATGCGTAGCACCCAGACTATTATCGCCAGGAACTTGAAATTTAGAACATCATAACTTCATATCAATGCGCAAATGCAGTGCAAATTGCAACTCTCTAGCTCCAATGGTTTCTGAGTTACAGCCTGTCAAAGATTTGGTCTTTTATTGAAAAAGTGAAAAATTGACCCCAAAACTAAAATGGCCATAACTTGGCCAATTTTGATCCTAGAGCTATAAATTTGCTATGGTGTGAAAATTTAACATCTCTGCTATCTTTTTTATGCAGAAAAAAAATTTCATATTTTACAAAATTTCGAGAAAAATGAGTTTGAAAATTTGTACCCAATTTTCGAGAAGACAAATTCCTCAAATTTGAGTTTCAGAGAGTTACCAACACTAAAAAATTCGTAGCACCCAGACTATTAACGCCAGGAACTTGAAATTTGAAACATCATAACTTCATATCAATGCGCAAATGCAGTGCAAATTGCAACTCTCTAGCTCCAATGGTTTCTGAGTTACAGCCTGTCAAAGATTTGGTCTTTTATTGAAAAATTGAAAAATTGACCCTAAAACTAAAATGGCCATAACTTGGCCAATTTTGATCCTAGAGCTTTGATTTTTGTACTGGGTGAATGTTTAACATCTCTGCTGTCTATTTCAGTCGAAAACAGAATTCGGATAAATTTTCAAACTTTCGAGAAAATCGACTTTGAAGTTTAGCCATTTTTTTGAAGAGGAAAACTGAAAGTTCTCGAAACTAAAAGTGCTCTAGCAGCCAGATCGTTGACGGTAGGAACTTGAAAAATGACATATAATAACTTCACAGCAATGTGCAAACACAGTGCAAATGGCAACTCTCTATTTCTAATAGTTTGCGAGTTACAGGCTTTCAAAGATTTGGTCTTTTCCCAACCAGAGATTGAAAAAAACCGACCCCGAAACTAAAATGGCCATAACTTGGCCAATTTTGATCCTAGAGCTATAAATTTGCTATGGTGTGAAAATTTAACATCTCTGCTATCTTTTTTATGCAGAAAAAAAAATTTCATATTTTTCAAAATTTCGAGAAAAATGAGTTTGAAAATTTGTACCCAATTTTCGAGAAGACAAATTCCTCAAATTTGAGTTTCAGAGAGTTACCAACACTAAAAAATGCGTAGCACCCAGACTATTATCGCCAGGAACTTGAAATTTAGAACATCATAACTTCATATCAATGCGCAAATGCAGTGCAAATTGCAACTCTCTAGCTCCAATGGTTTCTGAGTTACAGCCTGTCAAAGATTTGGTCTTTTATTGAAAAAGTGAAAAATTGACCCCAAAACTAAAATGGCCATAACTTGGCCAATTTTGATCCTAGAGCTATAAATTTGCTATGGTGTGAAAATTTAACATCTCTGCTATCTTTTTTATGCAGAAAAAAAATTTCATATTTTACAAAATTTCGAGAAAAATGAGTTTGAAAATTTGTACCCAATTTTCGAGAAGACAAATTCCTCAAATTTGAGTTTCAGAGAGTTACCAACACTAAAAAATTCGTAGCACCCAGACTATTAACGCCAGGAACTTGAAATTTGAAACATCATAACTTCATATCAATGCGCAAATGCAGTGCAAATTGCAACTCTCTAGCTCCAATGGTTTCTGAGTTACAGCCTGTCAAAGATTTGGTCTTTTATTGAAAAATTGAAAAATTGACCCTAAAACTAAAATGGCCATAACTTGGCCAATTTTGATCCTAGAGCTTTGATTTTTGTACTGGGTGAATGTTTAACATCTCTGCTGTCTATTTCAGTCGAAAACAGAATTCGGATAAATTTTCAAACTTTCGAGAAAATCGACTTTGAAGTTTAGCCATTTTTTTGAAGAGGAAAACTGAAAGTTCTCGAAACTAAAAGTGCTCTAGCAGCCAGATCGTTGACGGTAGGAACTTGAAAAATGACATATAATAACTTCACAGCAATGTGCAAACACAGTGCAAATGGCAACTCTCTATTTCTAATAGTTTGCGAGTTACAGGCTTTCAAAGATTTGGTCTTTTCCCAACCAGAGATTGAAAAAAACCGACCCCGAAACTAAAATGGCCATAACTTGGCCAATTTTGATCCTAGAGCTATAAATTTGCTATGGTGTGAAAATTTAACATCTCTGCTATCTTTTTTATGCAGAAAAAAAAATTTCATATTTTTCAAAATTTCGAGAAAAATGAGTTTGAAAATTTGTACCCAATTTTCGAGAAGACAAATTCCTCAAATTTGAGTTTCAGAGAGTTACCAACACTAAAAAATGCGTAGCACCCAGACTATTATCGCCAGGAACTTGAAATTTAGAACATCATAACTTCATATCAATGCGCAAATGCAGTGCAAATTGCAACTCTCTAGCTCCAATGGTTTCTGAGTTACAGCCTGTCAAAGATTTGGTCTTTTATTGAAAAAGTGAAAAATTGACCCCAAAACTAAAATGGCCATAACTTGGCCAATTTTGATCCTAGAGCTATAAATTTGCTATGGTGTGAAAATTTAACATCTCTGCTATCTTTTTTATGCAGAAAAAAAAATTTCATATTTTTCAAAATTTCGAGAAAAATGAGTTTGAAAATTTGTACCCAATTTTCGAGAAGACAAATTCCTCAAATTTGAGTTTCAGAGAGTTACCAACACTAAAAAATTCGTAGCACCCAGACTATTAACGCCAGGAACTTGAAATTTGAAACATCATAACTTCATATCAATGCGCAAATGCAGTGCAAATTGCAACTCTCTAGCTCCAATGGTTTCTGAGTTACAGCCTGTCAAAGATTTGGTCTTTTATTGAAAAATTGAAAAATTGACCCTAAAACTAAAATGGCCATAACTTGGCCAATTTTGATCCTAGAGCTTTGATTTTTGTACTGGGTGAATGTTTAACATCTCTGCTGTCTATTTCAGTCGAAAACAGAATTCGGATAAATTTTCAAACTTTCGAGAAAATCGACTTTGAAGTTTAGCCATTTTTTTGAAGAGGAAAACTGAAAGTTCTCGAAACTAAAAGTGCTCTAGCAGCCAGATCGTTGACGGTAGGAACTTGAAAAATGACATATAATAACTTCACAGCAATGTGCAAACACAGTGCAAATGGCAACTCTCTATTTCTAATAGTTTGCGAGTTACAGGCTTTCAAAGATTTGGTCTTTTCCCAACCAGAGATTGAAAAAAACCGACCCCGAAACTAAAATGGCCATAACTTGGCCAATTTTGATCCTAGAGCTATAAATTTGCTATGGTGTGAAAATTTAACATCTCTGCTATCTTTTTTATGCAGAAAAAAAAAATTTCATATTTTTCAAAATTTCGAGAAAAATGAGTTTGAAAATTTGAACCCAATTTTCGAGAAGACAAATTCCTCAAATTTGAGTTTCAGAGAGTTACCAACACTAAAAAATGCGTAGCACCCAGACTATTATCGCTAGGAACTTGAAATTTAGAACATCATAACTTCATATCAATGCGCAAATGCAGTGCAAATTGCAACTCTCTAGCTCCAATGGTTTCTGAGTTACAGCCTGTCAAAGATTTGGTCTTTTATTGAAAAAGTGAAAAATTGACCCCAAAACTAAAATGGCCATAACTTGGCCAATTTTGATCCTAGAGCTATAAATTTGCTATGGTGTGAAAATTTAACATCTCTGCTATCTTTTTTATGCAGAAAAAAAAAGTTCATATTTTTCAAAATTTCGAGAAAAATGAGTTTGAAAATTTGTACCCAATTTTCGAGAAGACAAATTCCTCAAATTTGAGTTTCAGAGAGTTACCAACACTAAAAAATTCGTAGCACCCAGACTATTATCGCCAGGAACTTGAAATTTAGAACATCATAACTTCATATCAATGCGCAAATGCAGTGCAAATTGCAACTCTCTAGCTCCAATGGTTTCTGAGTTACAGCCTGTCAAAGATTTGGTCTTTTATTGAAAAATTGAAAAATTGACCCTAAAACTAAAATGGCCATAACTTGGCCAATTTTGATCCTAGAGCTTTGATTTTTGTACTGGGTGAATGTTTAACATCTCTGCTGTCTATTTCAGTCGAAAACAGAATTCGGATAAATTTTCAAACTTTCGAGAAAATCGACTTTGAAGTTTAGCCATTTTTTTGAAGAGGAAAACTGAAAGTTCTCGAAACTAAAAGTGCTCTAGCAGCCAGATCGTTGACGGTAGGAACTTGAAAAATGACATATAATAACTTCACAGCAATGTGCAAACACAGTGCAAATGGCAACTCTCTATTTCTAATAGTTTGCGAGTTACAGGCTTTCAAAGATTTGGTCTTTTCCCAACCAGAGATTGAAAAAAACCGACCCCGAAACTAAAATGGCCATAACTTGGCCAATTTTGATCCTAGAGCTATAAATTTGCTATGGTGTGAAAATTTAACATCTCTGCTATCTTTTTTATGCAGAAAAAAAAATTTCATATTTTTCAAAATTTCGAGAAAAATGAGTTTGAAAATTTGTACCCAATTTTCGAGAAGACAAATTCCTCAAATTTGAGTTTCAGAGAGTTACCAACACTAAAAAATGCGTAGCACCCAGACTATTATCGCCAGGAACTTGAAATTTAGAACATCATAACTTCATATCAATGCGCAAATGCAGTGCAAATTGCAACTCTCTAGCTCCAATGGTTTCTGAGTTACAGCCTGTCAAAGATTTGGTCTTTTATTGAAAAAGTGAAAAATTGACCCCAAAACTAAAATGGCCATAACTTGGCCAATTTTGATCCTAGAGCTATAAATTTGCTATGGTGTGAAAATTTAACATCTCTGCTATCTTTTTTATGCAGAAAAAAAAATTTCATATTTTTCAAAATTTCGAGAAAAATGAGTTTGAAAATTTGTACCCAATTTTCGAGAAGACAAATTCCTCAAATTTGAGTTTCAGAGAGTTACCAACACTAAAAAATGCGTAGCACCCAGACTATTATCGCCAGGAACTTGAAATTTAGAACATCATAACTTCATATCAATGCGCAAATGCAGTGCAAATTGCAACTCTCTAGCTCCAATGGTTTCTGAGTTACAGCCTGTCAAAGATTTGGTCTTTTATTGAAAAAGTGAAAAATTGACCCCAAAACTAAAATGGCCATAACTTGGCCAATTTTGATCCTAGAGCTATAAATTTGCTATGGTGTGAAAATTTAACATCTCTGCTATCTTTTTTATGCAGAAAAAAAAATTTCATATTTTTCAAAATTTCGAGAAAAATGAGTTTGAAAATTTGTACCCAATTTTCGAGAAGACAAATTCCTCAAATTTGAGTTTCAGAGAGTTACCAACACTAAAAAATGCGTAGCACCCAGACTATTATCGCCAGGAACTTGAAATTTAGAACATCATAACTTCATATCAATGCGCAAATGCAGTGCAAATTGCAACTCTCTAGCTCCAATGGTTTCTGAGTTACAGCCTGTCAAAGATTTGGTCTTTTATTGAAAAAGTGAAAAATTGACCCCAAAACTAAAATGGCCATAACTTGGCCAATTTTGATCCTAGAGCTATAAATTTGCTATGGTGTGAAAATTTAACATCTCTGCTATCTTTTTTATGCAGAAAAAAAAATTTCATATTTTTCAAAATTTCGAGAAAAATGAGTTTGAAAATTTGTACCCAATTTTCGAGAAGACAAATTCCTCAAATTTGAGTTTCAGAGAGTTACCAACACTAAAAAATTCGTAGCACCCAGACTATTAACGCCAGGAACTTGAAATTTGAAACATCATAACTTCATATCAATGCGCAAATGCAGTGCAAATTGCAACTCTCTAGCTCCAATGGTTTCTGAGTTACAGCCTGTCAAAGATTTGGTCTTTTATTGAAAAATTGAAAAATTGACCCTAAAACTAAAATGGCCATAACTTGGCCAATTTTGATCCTAGAGCTTTGATTTTTGTACTGGGTGAATGTTTAACATCTCTGCTGTCTATTTCAGTCGAAAACAGAATTCGGATAAATTTTCAAACTTTCGAGAAAATCGACTTTGAAGTTTAGCCATTTTTTTGAAGAGGAAAACTGAAAGTTCTCGAAACTAAAAGTGCTCTAGCAGCCAGATCGTTGACGGTAGGAACTTGAAAAATGACATATAATAACTTCACAGCAATGTGCAAACACAGTGCAAATGGCAACTCTCTATTTCTAATAGTTTGCGAGTTACAGGCTTTCAAAGATTTGGTCTTTTCCCAACCAGAGATTGAAAAAAACCGACCCCGAAACTAAAATGGCCATAACTTGGCCAATTTTGATCCTAGAGCTATAAATTTGCTATGGTGTGAAAATTTAACATCTCTGCTATCTTTTTTATGCAGAAAAAAAAAATTTCATATTTTTCAAAATTTCGAGAAAAATGAGTTTGAAAATTTGTACCCAATTTTCGAGAAGACAAATTCCTCAAATTTGAGTTTCAGAGAGTTACCAACACTAAAAAATGCGTAGCACCCAGACTATTATCGCTAGGAACTTGAAATTTAGAACATCATAACTTCATATCAATGCGCAAATGCAGTGCAAATTGCAACTCTCTAGCTCCAATGGTTTCTGAGTTACAGCCTGTCAAAGATTTGGTCTTTTATTGAAAAAGTGAAAAATTGACCCCAAAACTAAAATGGCCATAACTTGGCCAATTTTGATCCTAGAGCTATAAATTTGCTATGGTGTGAAAATTTAACATCTCTGCTATCTTTTTTATGCAGAAAAAAAAATTTCATATTTTTCAAAATTTCGAGAAAAATGAGTTTGAAAATTTGTACCCAATTTTCGAGAAGACAAATTCCTCAAATTTGAGTTTCAGAGAGTTACCAACACTAAAAAATGCGTAGCACCCAGACTATTATCGCCAGGAACTTGAAATTTAGAACATCATAACTTCATATCAATGCGCAAATGCAGTGCAAATTGCAACTCTCTAGCTCCAATGGTTTCTGAGTTACAGCCTGTCAAAGATTTGGTCTTTTATTGAAAAAGTGAAAAATTGACCCCAAAACTAAAATGGCCATAACTTGGCCAATTTTGATCCTAGAGCTATAAATTTGCTATGGTGTGAAAATTTAACATCTCTGCTATCTTTTTTATGCAGAAAAAAAAATTTCATATTTTTCAAAATTTCGAGAAAAATGAGTTTGAAAATTTGTACCCAATTTTCGAGAAGACAAATTCCTCAAATTTGAGTTTCAGAGAGTTACCAACACTAAAAAATGCGTAGCACCCAGACTATTATCGCCAGGAACTTGAAATTTAGAACATCATAACTTCATATCAATGCGCAAATGCAGTGCAAATTGCAACTCTCTAGCTCCAATGGTTTCTGAGTTACAGCCTGTCAAAGATTTGGTCTTTTATTGAAAAAGTGAAAAATTGACCCCAAAACTAAAATGGCCATAACTTGGCCAATTTTGATCCTAGAGCTATAAATTTGCTATGGTGTGAAAATTTAACATCTCTGCTATCTTTTTTATGCAGAAAAAAAATTTCATATTTTACAAAATTTCGAGAAAAATGAGTTTGAAAATTTGTACCCAATTTTCGAGAAGACAAATTCCTCAAATTTGAGTTTCAGAGAGTTACCAACACTAAAAAATTCGTAGCACCCAGACTATTAACGCCAGGAACTTGAAATTTGAAACATCATAACTTCATATCAATGCGCAAATGCAGTGCAAATTGCAACTCTCTAGCTCCAATGGTTTCTGAGTTACAGCCTGTCAAAGATTTGGTCTTTTATTGAAAAATTGAAAAATTGACCCTAAAACTAAAATGGCCATAACTTGGCCAATTTTGATCCTAGAGCTTTGATTTTTGTACTGGGTGAATGTTTAACATCTCTGCTGTCTATTTCAGTCGAAAACAGAATTCGGATAAATTTTCAAACTTTCGAGAAAATCGACTTTGAAGTTTAGCCATTTTTTTGAAGAGGAAAACTGAAAGTTCTCGAAACTAAAAGTGCTCTAGCAGCCAGATCGTTGACGGTAGGAACTTGAAAAATGACATATAATAACTTCACAGCAATGTGCAAACACAGTGCAAATGGCAACTCTCTATTTCTAATAGTTTGCGAGTTACAGGCTTTCAAAGATTTGGTCTTTTCCCAACCAGAGATTGAAAAAAACCGACCCCGAAACTAAAATGGCCATAACTTGGCCAATTTTGATCCTAGAGCTATAAATTTGCTATGGTGTGAAAATTTAACATCTCTGCTATCTTTTTTATGCAGAAAAAAAAAATTTCATATTTTTCAAAATTTCGAGAAAAATGAGTTTGAAAATTTGTACCCAATTTTCGAGAAGACAAATTCCTCAAATTTGAGTTTCAGAGAGTTACCAACACTAAAAAATGCGTAGCACCCAGACTATTATCGCCAGGAACTTGAAATGTAGAACATCATAACTTCATATCAATGCGCAAATGCAGTGCAAATTGCAACTCTCTAGCTCCAATGGTTTCTGAGTTACAGCCTGTCAAAGATTTGGTCTTTTATTGAAAAAGTGAAAAATTGACCCCAAAACTAAAATGGCCATAACTTGGCCAATTTTGATCCTAGAGCTATAAATTTGCTATGGTGTGAAAATTTAACATCTCTGCTATCTTTTTTATGCAGAAAAAAAAATTTCATATTTTTCAAAATTTCGAGAAAAATGAGTTTGAAAATTTGTACCCAATTTTCGAGAAGACAAATTCCTCAAATTTGAGTTTCAGAGAGTTACCAACACTAAAAAATTCGTAGCACCCAGACTATTAACGCCAGGAACTTGAAATTTGAAACATCATAACTTCATATCAATGCGCAAATGCAGTGCAAATTGCAACTCTCTAGCTCCAATGGTTTCTGAGTTACAGCCTGTCAAAGATTTGGTCTTTTATTGAAAAATTGAAAAATTGACCCTAAAACTAAAATGGCCATAACTTGGCCAATTTTGATCCTAGAGCTTTGATTTTTGTACTGGGTGAATGTTTAACATCTCTGCTGTCTATTTCAGTCGAAAACAGAATATAAATTTGCTATGGTATGAAAATTTAACATCTCTGCTATCTTTTTTATGCAGAAAAAAAAAATTTCATATTTTTCAAAATTTCGAGAAAAATGAGTTTGAAAATTTGTACCCAATTTTCGAGAAGACAAATTCCTCAAATTTGAGTTTCAGAGAGTTACCAACACTAAAAAATTCGTAGCACCCAGACTATTATCGCTAGGAACTTGAAATTTAGACCATCATAACTTCATATCAATGCGCAAATGCAGTGCAAATTGCAACTCTCTAGCTCCAATGGTTTCTGAGTTACAGCCTGTCAAAGATTTGGTCTTTTATTGAAAAAGTGAAAAATTGACCCCAAAACTAAAATGGCCATAACTTGGCCAATTTTGATCCTAGAGCTATAAATTTGCTATGGTGTGAAAATTTAACATCTCTGCTATCTTTTTTATGCAGAAAAAAAAATTTCATATTTTTCAAAATTTCGAGAAAAATGAGTTTGAAAATTTGTACCCAATTTTCGAGAAGACAAATTCCTCAAATTTGAGTTTCAGAGAGTTACCAACACTAAAAAATTCGTAGCACCCAGACTATTATCGCCAGGAACTTGAAATTTAGAACATCATAACTTCATATCAATGCGCAAATGCAGTGCAAATTGCAACTCTCTAGCTCCAATGGTTTCTGAGTTACAGCCTGTCAAAGATTTGGTCTTTTATTGAAAAATTGAAAAATTGACCCTAAAACTAAAATGGCCATAACTTGGCCAATTTTGATCCTAGAGCTTTGATTTTTGTACTGGGTGAATGTTTAACATCTCTGCTGTCTATTTCAGTCGAAAACAGAATTCGGATAAATTTTCAAACTTTCGAGAAAATCGACTTTGAAGTTTAGCCATTTTTTTGAAGAGGAAAACTGAAAGTTCTCGAAACTAAAAGTGCTCTAGCAGCCAGATCGTTGACGGTAGGAACTTGAAAAATGACATATAATAACTTCACAGCAATGTGCAAACACAGTGCAAATGGCAACTCTCTATTTCTAATAGTTTGCGAGTTACAGGCTTTCAAAGATTTGGTCTTTTCCCAACCAGAGATTGAAAAAAACCGACCCCGAAACTAAAATGGCCATAACTTGGCCAATTTTGATCCTAGAGCTATAAATTTGCTATGGTGTGAAAATTTAACATCTCTGCTATCTTTTTTATGCAGAAAAAAAAATTTCATATTTTTCAAAATTTCGAGAAAAATGAGTTTGAAAATTTGTACCCAATTTTCGAGAAGACAAATTCCTCAAATTTGAGTTTCAGAGAGTTACCAACACTAAAAAATGCGTAGCACCCAGACTATTATCGCCAGGAACTTGAAATTTAGAACATCATAACTTCATATCAATGCGCAAATGCAGTGCAAATTGCAACTCTCTAGCTCCAATGGTTTCTGAGTTACAGCCTGTCAAAGATTTGGTCTTTTATTGAAAAAGTGAAAAATTGACCCCAAAACTAAAATGGCCATAACTTGGCCAATTTTGATCCTAGAGCTATAAATTTGCTATGGTGTGAAAATTTAACATCTCTGCTATCTTTTTTATGCAGAAAAAAAAATTTCATATTTTTCAAAATTTCGAGAAAAATGAGTTTGAAAATTTGTACCCAATTTTCGAGAAGACAAATTCCTCAAATTTGAGTTTCAGAGAGTTACCAACACTAAAAAATGCGTAGCACCCAGACTATTATCGCCAGGAACTTGAAATTTAGAACATCATAACTTCATATCAATGCGCAAATGCAGTGCAAATTGCAACTCTCTAGCTCCAATGGTTTCTGAGTTACAGCCTGTCAAAGATTTGGTCTTTTATTGAAAAAGTGAAAAATTGACCCCAAAACTAAAATGGCCATAACTTGGCCAATTTTGATCCTAGAGCTATAAATTTGCTATGGTGTGAAAATTTAACATCTCTGCTATCTTTTTTATGCAGAAAAAAAAATTTCATATTTTTCAAAATTTCGAGAAAAATGAGTTTGAAAATTTGTACCCAATTTTCGAGAAGACAAATTCCTCAAATTTGAGTTTCAGAGAGTTACCAACACTAAAAAATGCGTAGCACCCAGACTATTATCGCCAGGAACTTGAAATTTAGAACATCATAACTTCATATCAATGCGCAAATGCAGTGCAAATTGCAACTCTCTAGCTCCAATGGTTTCTGAGTTACAGCCTGTCAAAGATTTGGTCTTTTATTGAAAAAGTGAAAAATTGACCCCAAAACTAAAATGGCCATAACTTGGCCAATTTTGATCCTAGAGCTATAAATTTGCTATGGTGTGAAAATTTAACATCTCTGCTATCTTTTTTATGCAGAAAAAAAATTTCATATTTTACAAAATTTCGAGAAAAATGAGTTTGAAAATTTGTACCCAATTTTCGAGAAGACAAATTCCTCAAATTTGAGTTTCAGAGAGTTACCAACACTAAAAAATTCGTAGCACCCAGACTATTAACGCCAGGAACTTGAAATTTGAAACATCATAACTTCATATCAATGCGCAAATGCAGTGCAAATTGCAACTCTCTAGCTCCAATGGTTTCTGAGTTACAGCCTGTCAAAGATTTGGTCTTTTATTGAAAAATTGAAAAATTGACCCTAAAACTAAAATGGCCATAACTTGGCCAATTTTGATCCTAGAGCTTTGATTTTTGTACTGGGTGAATGTTTTACATCTCTGCTGTCTATTTCAGTCGAAAACAGAATTCGGATAAATTTTCAAACTTTCGAGAAAATCGACTTTGAAGTTTAGCCATTTTTTTGAAGAGGAAAACTGAAAGTTCTCGAAACTAAAAGTGCTCTAGCAGCCAGATCGTTGACGGTAGGAACTTGAAAAATGACATATAATAACTTCACAGCAATGTGCAAACACAGTGCAAATGGCAACTCTCTATTTCTAATAGTTTGCGAGTTACAGGCTTTCAAAGATTTGGTCTTTTCCCAACCAGAGATTGAAAAAAACCGACCCCGAAACTAAAATGGCCATAACTTGGCCAATTTTGATCCTAGAGCTATAAATTTGCTATGGTGTGAAAATTTAACATCTCTGCTATCTTTTTTATGCAGAAAAAAAAAATTTCATATTTTTCAAAATTTCGAGAAAAATGAGTTTGAAAATTTGTACCCAATTTTCGAGAAGACAAATTCCTCAAATTTGAGTTTCAGAGAGTTACCAACACTAAAAAATGCGTAGCACCCAGACTATTATCGCCAGGAACTTGAAATGTAGAACATCATAACTTCATATCAATGCGCAAATGCAGTGCAAATTGCAACTCTCTAGCTCCAATGGTTTCTGAGTTACAGCCTGTCAAAGATTTGGTCTTTTATTGAAAAAGTGAAAAATTGACCCCAAAACTAAAATGGCCATAACTTGGCCAATTTTGATCCTAGAGCTATAAATTTGCTATGGTGTGAAAATTTAACATCTCTGCTATCTTTTTTATGCAGAAAAAAAAATTTCATATTTTTCAAAATTTCGAGAAAAATGAGTTTGAAAATTTGTACCCAATTTTCGAGAAGACAAATTCCTCAAATTTGAGTTTCAGAGAGTTACCAACACTAAAAAATTCGTAGCACCCAGACTATTAACGCCAGGAACTTGAAATTTGAAACATCATAACTTCATATCAATGCGCAAATGCAGTGCAAATTGCAACTCTCTAGCTCCAATGGTTTCTGAGTTACAGCCTGTCAAAGATTTGGTCTTTTATTGAAAAATTGAAAAATTGACCCTAAAACTAAAATGGCCATAACTTGGCCAATTTTGATCCTAGAGCTTTGATTTTTGTACTGGGTGAATGTTTAACATCTCTGCTGTCTATTTCAGTCGAAAACAGAATTCGGATAAATTTTCAAACTTTCGAGAAAATCGACTTTGAAGTTTAGCCATTTTTTTGAAGAGGAAAACTGAAAGTTCTCGAAACTAAAAGTGCTCTAGCAGCCAGATCGTTGACGGTAGGAACTTGAAAAATGACATATAATAACTTCACAGCAATGTGCAAACACAGTGCAAATGGCAACTCTCTATTTCTAATAGTTTGCGAGTTACAGGCTTTCAAAGATTTGGTCTTTTCCCAACCAGAGATTGAAAAAAACCGACCCCGAAACTAAAATGGCCATAACTTGGCCAATTTTGATCCTAGAGCTATAAATTTGCTATGGTGTGAAAATTTAACATCTCTGCTATCTTTTTTATGCAGAAAAAAAAAATTTCATATTTTTCAAAATTTCGAGAAAAATGAGTTTGAAAATTTGTACCCAATTTTCGAGAAGACAAATTCCTCAAATTTGAGTTTCAGAGAGTTACCAACACTAAAAAATTCGTAGCACCCAGACTATTATCGCCAGGAACTTGAAATTTAGAACATCATAACTTCATATCAATGCGCAAATGCAGTGCAAATTGCAACTCTCTAGCTCCAATGGTTTCTGAGTTACAGCCTGTCAAAGATTTGGTCTTTTATTGAAAAAGTGAAAAATTGACCCCAAAACTAAAATGGCCATAACTTGGCCAATTTTGATCCTAGAGCTATAAATTTGCTATGGTGTGAAAATTTAACATCTCTGCTATCTTTTTTATGCAGAAAAAAAAAATTTCATATTTTTCAAAATTTCGAGAAAAATGAGTTTGAAAATTTGTACCCAATTTTCGAGAAGACAAATTCCTCAAATTTGAGTTTCAGAGAGTTACCAACACTAAAAAATGCGTAGCACCCAGACTATTATCGCCAGGAACTTGAAATTTAGAACATCATAACTTCATATCAATGCGCAAATGCAGTGCAAATTGCAACTATCTAGCTCCAATGGTTTCTGAGTTACAGCCTGTCAAAGATTTGGTCTTTTATTGAAAAAGTGAAAAATTGACCCCAAAACTAAAATGGCCATAACTTGGCCAATTTTGATCCTAGAGCTATAAATTTGCTATGGTGTGAAAATTTAACATCTCTGCTATCTTTTTTATGCAGAAAAAAAAATTTCATATTTTACAAAATTTCGAGAAAAATGAGTTTGAAAATTTGTACCCAATTTTCGAGAAGACAAATTCCTCAAATTTGAGTTTCAGAGAGTTACCAACACTAAAAAATTCGTAGCACCCAGACTATTAACGCCAGGAACTTGAAATTTGAAACATCATAACTTCATATCAATGCGCAAATGCAGTGCAAATTGCAACTCTCTAGCTCCAATGGTTTCTGAGTTACAGCCTGTCAAAGATTTGGTCTTTTATTGAAAAATTGAAAAATTGACCCTAAAACTAAAATGGCCATAACTTGGCCAATTTTGATCCTAGAGCTTTGATTTTTGTACTGGGTGAATGTTTAACATCTCTGCTGTCTATTTCAGTCGAAAACAGAATTCGGATAAATTTTCAAACTTTCGAGAAAATCGACTTTGAAGTTTAGCCATTTTTTTGAAGAGGAAAACTGAAAGTTCTCGAAACTAAAAGTGCTCTAGCAGCCAGATCGTTGACGGTAGGAACTTGAAAAATGACATATAATAACTTCACAGCAATGTGCAAACACAGTGCAAATGGCAACTCTCTATTTCTAATAGTTTGCGAGTTACAGGCTTTCAAAGATTTGGTCTTTTCCCAACCAGAGATTGAAAAAAACCGACCCCGAAACTAAAATGGCCATAACTTGGCCAATTTTGATCCTAGAGCTATAAATTTGCTATGGTGTGAAAATTTAACATCTCTGCTATCTTTTTTATGCAGAAAAAAAAATTTCATATTTTTCAAAATTTCGAGAAAAATGAGTTTGAAAATTTGTACCCAATTTTCGAGAAGACAAATTCCTCAAATTTGAGTTTCAGAGAGTTACCAACACTAAAAAATGCGTAGCACCCAGACTATTATCGCCAGGAACTTGAAATTTAGAACATCATAACTTCATATCAATGCGCAAATGCAGTGCAAATTGCAACTCTCTAGCTCCAATGGTTTCTGAGTTACAGCCTGTCAAAGATTTGGTCTTTTATTGAAAAAGTGAAAAATTGACCCCAAAACTAAAATGGCCATAACTTGGCCAATTTTGATCCTAGAGCTATAAATTTGCTATGGTGTGAAAATTTAACATCTCTGCTATCTTTTTTATGCAGAAAAAAAAATTTCATATTTTTCAAAATTTCGAGAAAAATGAGTTTGAAAATTTGTACCCAATTTTCGAGAAGACAAATTCCTCAAATTTGAGTTTCAGAGAGTTACCAACACTAAAAAATTCGTAGCACCCAGACTATTAACGCCAGGAACTTGAAATTTGAAACATCATAACTTCATATCAATGCGCAAATGCAGTGCAAATTGCAACTCTCTAGCTCCAATGGTTTCTGAGTTACAGCCTGTCAAAGATTTGGTCTTTTATTGAAAAATTGAAAACTTGACCCTAAAACTAAAATGGCCATAACTTGGCCAATTTTGATCCTAGAGCTTTGATTTTTGTACTGGGTGAATGTTTAACATCTCTGCTGTCTATTTCAGTCGAAAACAGAATTCGGATAAATTTTCAAACTTTCGAGAAAATCGACTTTGAAGTTTAGCCATTTTTTTGAAGAGGAAAACTGAAAGTTCTCGAAACTAAAAGTGCTCTAGCAGCCAGATCGTTGACGGTAGGAACTTGAAAAATGACATATAATAACTTCACAGCAATGTGCAAACACAGTGCAAATGGCAACTCTCTATTTCTAATAGTTTGCGAGTTACAGGCTTTCAAAGATTTGGTCTTTTCCCAACCAGAGATTGAAAAAAACCGACCCCGAAACTAAAATGGCCATAACTTGGCCAATTTTGATCCTAGAGCTATAAATTTGCTATGGTGTGAAAATTTAACATCTCTGCTATCTTTTTTATGCAGAAAAAAAAAATTTCATATTTTTCAAAATTTCGAGAAAAATGAGTTTGAAAATTTGTACCCGATTTTCGAGAAGACAAATTCCTCAAATTTGAGTTTCAGAGAGTTACCAACACTAAAAAATGCGTAGCACCCAGACTATTATCGCTAGGAACTTGAAATTTAGAACATCATAACTTCATATCAATGCGCAAATGCAGTGCAAATTGCAACTCTCTAGCTCCAATGGTTTCTGAGTTACAGCCTGTCAAAGATTTGGTCTTTTATTGAAAAAGTGAAAAATTGACCCCAAAACTAAAATGGCCATAACTTGGCCAATTTTGATCCTAGAGCTATAAATTTGCTATGGTGTGAAAATTTAACATCTCTGCTATCTTTTTTATGCAGAAAAAAAAATTTCATATTTTACAAAATTTCGAGAAAAATGAGTTTGAAAATTTGTACCCAATTTTCGAGAAGACAAATTCCTCAAATTTGAGTTTCAGAGAGTTACCAACACTAAAAAATTCGTAGCACCCAGACTATTAACGCCAGGAACTTGAAATTTGAAACATCATAACTTCATATCAATGCGCAAATGCAGTGCAAATTGCAACTCTCTAGCTCCAATGGTTTCTGAGTTACAGCCTGTCAAAGATTTGGTCTTTTATTGAAAAATTGAAAAATTGACCCTAAAACTAAAATGGCCATAACTTGGCCAATTTTGATCCTAGAGCTTTGATTTTTGTACTGGGTGAATGTTTAACATCTCTGCTGTCTATTTCAGTCGAAAACAGAATTCGGATAAATTTTCAAACTTTCGAGAAAATCGACTTTGAAGTTTAGCCATTTTTTTGAAGAGGAAAACTGAAAGTTCTCGAAACTAAAAGTGCTCTAGCAGCCAGATCGTTGACGGTAGGAACTTGAAAAATGACATATAATAACTTCACAGCAATGTGCAAACACAGTGCAAATGGCAACTCTCTATTTCTAATAGTTTGCGAGTTACAGGCTTTCAAAGATTTGGTCTTTTCCCAACCAGAGATTGAAAAAAACCGACCCCGAAACTAAAATGGCCATAACTTGGCCAATTTTGATCCTAGAGCTATAAATTTGCTATGGTGTGAAAATTTAACATCTCTGCTATCTTTTTTATGCAGAAAAAAAAAATTTCATATTTTTCAAAATTTCGAGAAAAATGAGTTTGAAAATTTGTACCCAATTTTCGAGAAGACAAATTCCTCAAATTTGAGTTTCAGAGAGTTACCAACACTAAAAAATGCGTAGCACCCAGACTATTATCGCTAGGAACTTGAAATTTAGAACATCATAACTTCATATCAATGCGCAAATGCAGTGCAAATTGCAACTCTCTAGCTCCAATGGTTTCTGAGTTACAGCCTGTCAAAGATTTGGTCTTTTATTGAAAAAGTGAAAAATTGACCCCAAAACTAAAATGGCCATAACTTGGCCAATTTTGATCCTAGAGCTATAAATTTGCTATGGTGTGAAAATTTAACATCTCTGCTATCTTTTTTATGCAGAAAAAAAAAATTTCATATTTTTCAAAATTTCGAGAAAAATGAGTTTGAAAATTTGTACCCAATTTTCGAGAAGACAAATTCCTCAAATTTGAGTTTCAGAGAGTTACCAACACTAAAAAATGCGTAGCACCCAGACTATTATCGCTAGGAACTTGAAATTTAGAACATCATAACTTCATATCAATGCGCAAATGCAGTGCAAATTGCAACTCTCTAGCTCCAATGGTTTCTGAGTTACAGCCTGTCAAAGATTTGGTCTTTTATTGAAAAAGTGAAAAATTGACCCCAAAACTAAAATGGCCATAACTTGGCCAATTTTGATCCTAGAGCTATAAATTTGCTATGGTGTGAAAATTTAACATCTCTGCTATCTTTTTTATGCAGAAAAAAAAAGTTCATATTTTTCAAAATTTCGAGAAAAATGAGTTTGAAAATTTGTACCCAATTTTCGAGAAGACAAATTCCTCAAATTTGAGTTTCAGAGAGTTACCAACACTAAAAAATTCGTAGCACCCAGACTATTATCGCCAGGAACTTGAAATTTAGAACATCATAACTTCATATCAATGCGCAAATGCAGTGCAAATTGCAACTCTCTAGCTCCAATGGTTTCTGAGTTACAGCCTGTCAAAGATTTGGTCTTTTATTGAAAAATTGAAAAATTGACCCTAAAACTAAAATGGCCATAACTTGGCCAATTTTGATCCTAGAGCTTTGATTTTTGTACTGGGTGAATGTTTAACATCTCTGCTGTCTATTTCAGTCGAAAACAGAATTCGGATAAATTTTCAAACTTTCGAGAAAATCGACTTTGAAGTTTAGCCATTTTTTTGAAGAGGAAAACTGAAAGTTCTCGAAACTAAAAGTGCTCTAGCAGCCAGATCGTTGACGGTAGGAACTTGAAAAATGACATATAATAACTTCACAGCAATGTGCAAACACAGTGCAAATGGCAACTCTCTATTTCTAATAGTTTGCGAGTTACAGGCTTTCAAAGATTTGGTCTTTTCCCAACCAGAGATTGAAAAAAACCGACCCCGAAACTAAAATGGCCATAACTTGGCCAATTTTGATCCTAGAGCTATAAATTTGCTATGGTGTGAAAATTTAACATCTCTGCTATCTTTTTTATGCAGAAAAAAAAATTTCATATTTTTCAAAATTTCGAGAAAAATGAGTTTGAAAATTTGTACCCAATTTTCGAGAAGACAAATTCCTCAAATTTGAGTTTCAGAGAGTTACCAACACTAAAAAATGCGTAGCACCCAGACTATTATCGCCAGGAACTTGAAATTTAGAACATCATAACTTCATATCAATGCGCAAATGCAGTGCAAATTGCAACTCTCTAGCTCCAATGGTTTCTGAGTTACAGCCTGTCAAAGATTTGGTCTTTTATTGAAAAAGTGAAAAATTGACCCCAAAACTAAAATGGCCATAACTTGGCCAATTTTGATCCTAGAGCTATAAATTTGCTATGGTGTGAAAATTTAACATCTCTGCTATCTTTTTTATGCAGAAAAAAAAATTTCATATTTTTCAAAATTTCGAGAAAAATGAGTTTGAAAATTTGTACCCAATTTTCGAGAAGACAAATTCCTCAAATTTGAGTTTCAGAGAGTTACCAACACTAAAAAATGCGTAGCACCCAGACTATTATCGCCAGGAACTTGAAATTTAGAACATCATAACTTCATATCAATGCGCAAATGCAGTGCAAATTGCAACTCTCTAGCTCCAATGGTTTCTGAGTTACAGCCTGTCAAAGATTTGGTCTTTTATTGAAAAAGTGAAAAATTGACCCCAAAACTAAAATGGCCATAACTTGGCCAATTTTGATCCTAGAGCTATAAATTTGCTATGGTGTGAAAATTTAACATCTCTGCTATCTTTTTTATGCAGAAAAAAAAATTTCATATTTTTCAAAATTTCGAGAAAAATGAGTTTGAAAATTTGTACCCAATTTTCGAGAAGACAAATTCCTCAAATTTGAGTTTCAGAGAGTTACCAACACTAAAAAATGCGTAGCACCCAGACTATTATCGCCAGGAACTTGAAATTTAGAACATCATAACTTCATATCAATGCGCAAATGCAGTGCAAATTGCAACTCTCTAGCTCCAATGGTTTCTGAGTTACAGCCTGTCAAAGATTTGGTCTTTTATTGAAAAAGTGAAAAATTGACCCCAAAACTAAAATGGCCATAACTTGGCCAATTTTGATCCTAGAGCTATAAATTTGCTATGGTGTGAAAATTTAACATCTCTGCTATCTTTTTTATGCAGAAAAAAAATTTCATATTTTACAAAATTTCGAGAAAAATGAGTTTGAAAATTTGTACCCAATTTTCGAGAAGACAAATTCCTCAAATTTGAGTTTCAGAGAGTTACCAACACTAAAAAATTCGTAGCACCCAGACTATTAACGCCAGGAACTTGAAATTTGAAACATCATAACTTCATATCAATGCGCAAATGCAGTGCAAATTGCAACTCTCTAGCTCCAATGGTTTCTGAGTTACAGCCTGTCAAAGATTTGGTCTTTTATTGAAAAATTGAAAAATTGACCCTAAAACTAAAATGGCCATAACTTGGCCAATTTTGATCCTAGAGCTTTGATTTTTGTACTGGGTGAATGTTTAACATCTCTGCTGTCTATTTCAGTCGAAAACAGAATTCGGATAAATTTTCAAACTTTCGAGAAAATCGACTTTGAAGTTTAGCCATTTTTTTGAAGAGGAAAACTGAAAGTTCTCGAAACTAAAAGTGCTCTAGCAGCCAGATCGTTGACGGTAGGAACTTGAAAAATGACATATAATAACTTCACAGCAATGTGCAAACACAGTGCAAATGGCAACTCTCTATTTCTAATAGTTTGCGAGTTACAGGCTTTCAAAGATTTGGTCTTTTCCCAACCAGAGATTGAAAAAAACCGACCCCGAAACTAAAATGGCCATAACTTGGCCAATTTTGATCCTAGAGCTATAAATTTGCTATGGTGTGAAAATTTAACATCTCTGCTATCTTTTTTATGCAGAAAAAAAAATTTCATATTTTTCAAAATTTCGAGAAAAATGAGTTTGAAAATTTGTACCCAATTTTCGAGAAGACAAATTCCTCAAATTTGAGTTTCAGAGAGTTACCAACACTAAAAAATGCGTAGCACCCAGACTATTATCGCCAGGAACTTGAAATTTAGAACATCATAACTTCATATCAATGCGCAAATGCAGTGCAAATTGCAACTCTCTAGCTCCAATGGTTTCTGAGTTACAGCCTGTCAAAGATTTGGTCTTTTATTGAAAAAGTGAAAAATTGACCCCAAAACTAAAATGGCCATAACTTGGCCAATTTTGATCCTAGAGCTATAAATTTGCTATGGTGTGAAAATTTAACATCTCTGCTATCTTTTTTATGCAGAAAAAAAAATTTCATATTTTTCAAAATTTCGAGAAAAATGAGTTTGAAAATTTGTACCCAATTTTCGAGAAGACAAATTCCTCAAATTTGAGTTTCAGAGAGTTACCAACACTAAAAAATTCGTAGCACCCAGACTATTAACGCCAGGAACTTGAAATTTGAAACATCATAACTTCATATCAATGCGCAAATGCAGTGCAAATTGCAACTCTCTAGCTCCAATGGTTTCTGAGTTACAGCCTGTCAAAGATTTGGTCTTTTATTGAAAAATTGAAAAATTGACCCTAAAACTAAAATGGCCATAACTTGGCCAATTTTGATCCTAGAGCTTTGATTTTTGTACTGGGTGAATGTTTAACATCTCTGCTGTCTATTTCAGTCGAAAACAGAATTCGGATAAATTTTCAAACTTTCGAGAAAATCGACTTTGAAGTTTAGCCATTTTTTTGAAGAGGAAAACTGAAAGTTCTCGAAACTAAAAGTGCTCTAGCAGCCAGATCGTTGACGGTAGGAACTTGAAAAATGACATATAATAACTTCACAGCAATGTGCAAACACAGTGCAAATGGCAACTCTCTATTTCTAATAGTTTGCGAGTTACAGGCTTTCAAAGATTTGGTCTTTTCCCAACCAGAGATTGAAAAAAACCGACCCCGAAACTAAAATGGCCATAACTTGGCCAATTTTGATCCTAGAGCTATAAATTTGCTATGGTGTGAAAATTTAACATCTCTGCTATCTTTTTTATGCAGAAAAAAAAAATTTCATATTTTTCAAAATTTCGAGAAAAATGAGTTTGAAAATTTGTACCCAATTTTCGAGAAGACAAATTCCTCAAATTTGAGTTTCAGAGAGTTACCAACACTAAAAAATGCGTAGCACCCAGACTATTATCGCTAGGAACTTGAAATTTAGAACATCATAACTTCATATCAATGCGCAAATGCAGTGCAAATTGCAACTCTCTAGCTCCAATGGTTTCTGAGTTACAGCCTGTCAAAGATTTGGTCTTTTATTGAAAAAGTGAAAAATTGACCCCAAAACTAAAATGGCCATAACTTGGCCAATTTTGATCCTAGAGCTATAAATTTGCTATGGTGTGAAAATTTAACATCTCTGCTATCTTTTTTATGCAGAAAAAAAAAAGTTCATATTTTTCAAAATTTCGAGAAAAATGAGTTTGAAAATTTGTACCCAATTTTCGAGAAGACAAATTCCTCAAATTTGAGTTTCAGAGAGTTACCAACACTAAAAAATTCGTAGCACCCAGACTATTATCGCCAGGAACTTGAAATTTAGAACATCATAACTTCATATCAATGCGCAAATGCAGTGCAAATTGCAACTCTCTAGCTCCAATGGTTTCTGAGTTACAGCCTGTCAAAGATTTGGTCTTTTATTGAAAAATTGAAAAATTGACCCTAAAACTAAAATGGCCATAACTTGGCCAATTTTGATCCTAGAGCTTTGATTTTTGTACTGGGTGAATGTTTAACATCTCTGCTGTCTATTTCAGTCGAAAACAGAATTCGGATAAATTTTCAAACTTTCGAGAAAATCGACTTTGAAGTTTAGCCATTTTTTTGAAGAGGAAAACTGAAAGTTCTCGAAACTAAAAGTGCTCTAGCAGCCAGATCGTTGACGGTAGGAACTTGAAAAATGACATATAATAACTTCACAGCAATGTGCAAACACAGTGCAAATGGCAACTCTCTATTTCTAATAGTTTGCGAGTTACAGGCTTTCAAAGATTTGGTCTTTTCCCAACCAGAGATTGAAAAAAACCGACCCCGAAACTAAAATGGCCATAACTTGGCCAATTTTGATCCTAGAGCTATAAATTTGCTATGGTGTGAAAATTTAACATCTCTGCTATCTTTTTTATGCAGAAAAAAAAATTTCATATTTTTCAAAATTTCGAGAAAAATGAGTTTGAAAATTTGTACCCAATTTTCGAGAAGACAAATTCCTCAAATTTGAGTTTCAGAGAGTTACCAACACTAAAAAATGCGTAGCACCCAGACTATTATCGCCAGGAACTTGAAATTTAGAACATCATAACTTCATATCAATGCGCAAATGCAGTGCAAATTGCAACTCTCTAGCTCCAATGGTTTCTGAGTTACAGCCTGTCAAAGATTTGGTCTTTTATTGAAAAAGTGAAAAATTGACCCCAAAACTAAAATGGCCATAACTTGGCCAATTTTGATCCTAGAGCTATAAATTTGCTATGGTGTGAAAATTTAACATCTCTGCTATCTTTTTTATGCAGAAAAAAAAATTTCATATTTTTCAAAATTTCGAGAAAAATGAGTTTGAAAATTTGTACCCAATTTTCGAGAAGACAAATTCCTCAAATTTGAGTTTCAGAGAGTTACCAACACTAAAAAATGCGTAGCACCCAGACTATTATCGCCAGGAACTTGAAATTTAGAACATCATAACTTCATATCAATGCGCAAATGCAGTGCAAATTGCAACTCTCTAGCTCCAATGGTTTCTGAGTTACAGCCTGTCAAAGATTTGGTCTTTTATTGAAAAAGTGAAAAATTGACCCCAAAACTAAAATGGCCATAACTTGGCCAATTTTGATCCTAGAGCTATAAATTTGCTATGGTGTGAAAATTTAACATCTCTGCTATCTTTTTTATGCAGAAAAAAAAATTTCATATTTTTCAAAATTTCGAGAAAAATGAGTTTGAAAATTTGTACCCAATTTTCGAGAAGACAAATTCCTCAAATTTGAGTTTCAGAGAGTTACCAACACTAAAAAATGCGTAGCACCCAGACTATTATCGCCAGGAACTTGAAATTTAGAACATCATAACTTCATATCAATGCGCAAATGCAGTGCAAATTGCAACTCTCTAGCTCCAATGGTTTCTGAGTTACAGCCTGTCAAAGATTTGGTCTTTTATTGAAAAAGTGAAAAATTGACCCCAAAACTAAAATGGCCATAACTTGGCCAATTTTGATCCTAGAGCTATAAATTTGCTATGGTGTGAAAATTTAACATCTCTGCTATCTTTTTTATGCAGAAAAAAAATTTCATATTTTACAAAATTTCGAGAAAAATGAGTTTGAAAATTTGTACCCAATTTTCGAGAAGACAAATTCCTCAAATTTGAGTTTCAGAGAGTTACCAACACTAAAAAATTCGTAGCACCCAGACTATTAACGCCAGGAACTTGAAATTTGAAACATCATAACTTCATATCAATGCGCAAATGCAGTGCAAATTGCAACTCTCTAGCTCCAATGGTTTCTGAGTTACAGCCTGTCAAAGATTTGGTCTTTTATTGAAAAATTGAAAAATTGACCCTAAAACTAAAATGGCCATAACTTGGCCAATTTTGATCCTAGAGCTTTGATTTTTGTACTGGGTGAATGTTTAACATCTCTGCTGTCTATTTCAGTCGAAAACAGAATTCGGATAAATTTTCAAACTTTCGAGAAAATCGACTTTGAAGTTTAGCCATTTTTTTGAAGAGGAAAACTGAAAGTTCTCGAAACTAAAAGTGCTCTAGCAGCCAGATCGTTGACGGTAGGAACTTGAAAAATGACATATAATAACTTCACAGCAATGTGCAAACACAGTGCAAATGGCAACTCTCTATTTCTAATAGTTTGCGAGTTACAGGCTTTCAAAGATTTGGTCTTTTCCCAACCAGAGATTGAAAAAAACCGACCCCGAAACTAAAATGGCCATAACTTGGCCAATTTTGATCCTAGAGCTATAAATTTGCTATGGTGTGAAAATTTAACATCTCTGCTATCTTTTTTATGCAGAAAAAAAAATTTCATATTTTTCAAAATTTCGAGAAAAATGAGTTTGAAAATTTGTACCCAATTTTCGAGAAGACAAATTCCTCAAATTTGAGTTTCAGAGAGTTACCAACACTAAAAAATGCGTAGCACCCAGACTATTATCGCCAGGAACTTGAAATTTAGAACATCATAACTTCATATCAATGCGCAAATGCAGTGCAAATTGCAACTCTCTAGCTCCAATGGTTTCTGAGTTACAGCCTGTCAAAGATTTGGTCTTTTATTGAAAAAGTGAAAAATTGACCCCAAAACTAAAATGGCCATAACTTGGCCAATTTTGATCCTAGAGCTATAAATTTGCTATGGTGTGAAAATTTAACATCTCTGCTATCTTTTTTATGCAGAAAAAAAAATTTCATATTTTTCAAAATTTCGAGAAAAATGAGTTTGAAAATTTGTACCCAATTTTCGAGAAGACAAATTCCTCAAATTTGAGTTTCAGAGAGTTACCAACACTAAAAAATGCGTAGCACCCAGACTATTAACGCCAGGAACTTGAAATTTGAAACATCATAACTTCATATCAATGCGCAAATGCAGTGCAAATTGCAACTCTCTAGCTCCAATGGTTTCTGAGTTACAGCCTGTCAAAGATTTGGTCTTTTATTGAAAAATTGAAAAATTGACCCTAAAACTAAAATGGCCATAACTTGGCCAATTTTGATCCTAGAGCTTTGATTTTTGTACTGGGTGAATGTTTAACATCTCTGCTGTCTATTTCAGTCGAAAACAGAATTCGGATAAATTTTCAAACTTTCGAGAAAATCGACTTTGAAGTTTAGCCATTTTTTTGAAGAGGAAAACTGAAAGTTCTCGAAACTAAAAGTGCTCTAGCAGCCAGATCGTTGACGGTAGGAACTTGAAAAATGACATATAATAACTTCACAGCAATGTGCAAACACAGTGCAAATGGCAACTCTCTATTTCTAATAGTTTGCGAGTTACAGGCTTTCAAAGATTTGGTCTTTTCCCAACCAGAGATTGAAAAAAACCGACCCCGAAACTAAAATGGCCATAACTTGGCCAATTTTGATCCTAGAGCTATAAATTTGCTATGGTGTGAAAATTTAACATCTCTGCTATCTTTTTTATGCAGAAAAAAAAAATTTCATATTTTTCAAAATTTCGAGAAAAATGAGTTTGAAAATTTGAACCCAATTTTCGAGAAGACAAATTCCTCAAATTTGAGTTTCAGAGAGTTACCAACACTAAAAAATGCGTAGCACCCAGACTATTATCGCTAGGAACTTGAAATTTAGAACATCATAACTTCATATCAATGCGCAAATGCAGTGCAAATTGCAACTCTCTAGCTCCAATGGTTTCTGAGTTACAGCCTGTCAAAGATTTGGTCTTTTATTGAAAAAGTGAAAAATTGACCCCAAAACTAAAATGGCCATAACTTGGCCAATTTTGATCCTAGAGCTATAAATTTGCTATGGTGTGAAAATTTAACATCTCTGCTATCTTTTTTATGCAGAAAAAAAAAGTTCATATTTTTCAAAATTTCGAGAAAAATGAGTTTGAAAATTTGTACCCAATTTTCGAGAAGACAAATTCCTCAAATTTGAGTTTCAGAGAGTTACCAACACTAAAAAATTCGTAGCACCCAGACTATTATCGCCAGGAACTTGAAATTTAGAACATCATAACTTCATATCAATGCGCAAATGCAGTGCAAATTGCAACTCTCTAGCTCCAATGGTTTCTGAGTTACAGCCTGTCAAAGATTTGGTCTTTTATTGAAAAATTGAAAAATTGACCCTAAAACTAAAATGGCCATAACTTGGCCAATTTTGATCCTAGAGCTTTGATTTTTGTACTGGGTGAATGTTTAACATCTCTGCTGTCTATTTCAGTCGAAAACAGAATTCGGATAAATTTTCAAACTTTCGAGAAAATCGACTTTGAAGTTTAGCCATTTTTTTGAAGAGGAAAACTGAAAGTTCTCGAAACTAAAAGTGCTCTAGCAGCCAGATCGTTGACGGTAGGAACTTGAAAAATGACATATAATAACTTCACAGCAATGTGCAAACACAGTGCAAATGGCAACTCTCTATTTCTAATAGTTTGCGAGTTACAGGCTTTCAAAGATTTGGTCTTTTCCCAACCAGAGATTGAAAAAAACCGACCCCGAAACTAAAATGGCCATAACTTGGCCAATTTTGATCCTAGAGCTATAAATTTGCTATGGTGTGAAAATTTAACATCTCTGCTATCTTTTTTATGCAGAAAAAAAAATTTCATATTTTTCAAAATTTCGAGAAAAATGAGTTTGAAAATTTGTACCCAATTTTCGAGAAGACAAATTCCTCAAATTTGAGTTTCAGAGAGTTACCAACACTAAAAAATGCGTAGCACCCAGACTATTATCGCCAGGAACTTGAAATTTAGAACATCATAACTTCATATCAATGCGCAAATGCAGTGCAAATTGCAACTCTCTAGCTCCAATGGTTTCTGAGTTACAGCCTGTCAAAGATTTGGTCTTTTATTGAAAAAGTGAAAAATTGACCCCAAAACTAAAATGGCCATAACTTGGCCAATTTTGATCCTAGAGCTATAAATTTGCTATGGTGTGAAAATTTAACATCTCTGCTATCTTTTTTATGCAGAAAAAAAATTTCATATTTTACAAAATTTCGAGAAAAATGAGTTTGAAAATTTGTACCCAATTTTCGAGAAGACAAATTCCTCAAATTTGAGTTTCAGAGAGTTACCAACACTAAAAAATTCGTAGCACCCAGACTATTAACGCCAGGAACTTGAAATTTGAAACATCATAACTTCATATCAATGCGCAAATGCAGTGCAAATTGCAACTCTCTAGCTCCAATGGTTTCTGAGTTACAGCCTGTCAAAGATTTGGTCTTTTATTGAAAAATTGAAAAATTGACCCTAAAACTAAAATGGCCATAACTTGGCCAATTTTGATCCTAGAGCTTTGATTTTTGTACTGGGTGAATGTTTAACATCTCTGCTGTCTATTTCAGTCGAAAACAGAATTCGGATAAATTTTCAAACTTTCGAGAAAATCGACTTTGAAGTTTAGCCATTTTTTTGAAGAGGAAAACTGAAAGTTCTCGAAACTAAAAGTGCTCTAGCAGCCAGATCGTTGACGGTAGGAACTTGAAAAATGACATATAATAACTTCACAGCAATGTGCAAACACAGTGCAAATGGCAACTCTCTATTTCTAATAGTTTGCGAGTTACAGGCTTTCAAAGATTTGGTCTTTTCCCAACCAGAGATTGAAAAAAACCGACCCCGAAACTAAAATGGCCATAACTTGGCCAATTTTGATCCTAGAGCTATAAATTTGCTATGGTGTGAAAATTTAACATCTCTGCTATCTTTTTTATGCAGAAAAAAAAATTTCATATTTTTCAAAATTTCGAGAAAAATGAGTTTGAAAATTTGTACCCAATTTTCGAGAAGACAAATTCCTCAAATTTGAGTTTCAGAGAGTTACCAACACTAAAAAATGCGTAGCACCCAGACTATTATCGCCAGGAACTTGAAATTTAGAACATCATAACTTCATATCAATGCGCAAATGCAGTGCAAATTGCAACTCTCTAGCTCCAATGGTTTCTGAGTTACAGCCTGTCAAAGATTTGGTCTTTTATTGAAAAAGTGAAAAATTGACCCCAAAACTAAAATGGCCATAACTTGGCCAATTTTGATCCTAGAGCTATAAATTTGCTATGGTGTGAAAATTTAACATCTCTGCTATCTTTTTTATGCAGAAAAAAAAATTTCATATTTTTCAAAATTTCGAGAAAAATGAGTTTGAAAATTTGTACCCAATTTTCGAGAAGACAAATTCCTCAAATTTGAGTTTCAGAGAGTTACCAACACTAAAAAATGCGTAGCACCCAGACTATTATCGCCAGGAACTTGAAATTTAGAACATCATAACTTCATATCAATGCGCAAATGCAGTGCAAATTGCAACTCTCTAGCTCCAATGGTTTCTGAGTTACAGCCTGTCAAAGATTTGGTCTTTTATTGAAAAAGTGAAAAATTGACCCCAAAACTAAAATGGCCATAACTTGGCCAATTTTGATCCTAGAGCTATAAATTTGCTATGGTGTGAAAATTTAACATCTCTGCTATCTTTTTTATGCAGAAAAAAAAATTTCATATTTTTCAAAATTTCGAGAAAAATGAGTTTGAAAATTTGTACCCAATTTTCGAGAAGACAAATTCCTCAAATTTGAGTTTCAGAGAGTTACCAACACTAAAAAATGCGTAGCACCCAGACTATTATCGCCAGGAACTTGAAATTTAGAACATCATAACTTCATATCAATGCGCAAATGCAGTGCAAATTGCAACTCTCTAGCTCCAATGGTTTCTGAGTTACAGCCTGTCAAAGATTTGGTCTTTTATTGAAAAAGTGAAAAATTGACCCCAAAACTAAAATGGCCATAACTTGGCCAATTTTGATCCTAGAGCTATAAATTTGCTATGGTGTGAAAATTTAACATCTCTGCTATCTTTTTTATGCAGAAAAAAAATTTCATATTTTACAAAATTTCGAGAAAAATGAGTTTGAAAATTTGTACCCAATTTTCGAGAAGACAAATTCCTCAAATTTGAGTTTCAGAGAGTTACCAACACTAAAAAATTCGTAGCACCCAGACTATTAACGCCAGGAACTTGAAATTTGAAACATCATAACTTCATATCAATGCGCAAATGCAGTGCAAATTGCAACTCTCTAGCTCCAATGGTTTCTGAGTTACAGCCTGTCAAAGATTTGGTCTTTTATTGAAAAATTGAAAAATTGACCCTAAAACTAAAATGGCCATAACTTGGCCAATTTTGATCCTAGAGCTTTGATTTTTGTACTGGGTGAATGTTTAACATCTCTGCTGTCTATTTCAGTCGAAAACAGAATTCGGATAAATTTTCAAACTTTCGAGAAAATCGACTTTGAAGTTTAGCCATTTTTTTGAAGAGGAAAACTGAAAGTTCTCGAAACTAAAAGTGCTCTAGCAGCCAGATCGTTGACGGTAGGAACTTGAAAAATGACATATAATAACTTCACAGCAATGTGCAAACACAGTGCAAATGGCAACTCTCTATTTCTAATAGTTTGCGAGTTACAGGCTTTCAAAGATTTGGTCTTTTCCCAACCAGAGATTGAAAAAAACCGACCCCGAAACTAAAATGGCCATAACTTGGCCAATTTTGATCCTAGAGCTATAAATTTGCTATGGTGTGAAAATTTAACATCTCTGCTATCTTTTTTATGCAGAAAAAAAAATTTCATATTTTTCAAAATTTCGAGAAAAATGAGTTTGAAAATTTGTACCCAATTTTCGAGAAGACAAATTCCTCAAATTTGAGTTTCAGAGAGTTACCAACACTAAAAAATGCGTAGCACCCAGACTATTATCGCCAGGAACTTGAAATTTAGAACATCATAACTTCATATCAATGCGCAAATGCAGTGCAAATTGCAACTCTCTAGCTCCAATGGTTTCTGAGTTACAGCCTGTCAAAGATTTGGTCTTTTATTGAAAAAGTGAAAAATTGACCCCAAAACTAAAATGGCCATAACTTGGCCAATTTTGATCCTAGAGCTATAAATTTGCTATGGTGTGAAAATTTAACATCTCTGCTATCTTTTTTATGCAGAAAAAAAAATTTCATATTTTTCAAAATTTCGAGAAAAATGAGTTTGAAAATTTGTACCCAATTTTCGAGAAGACAAATTCCTCAAATTTGAGTTTCAGAGAGTTACCAACACTAAAAAATGCGTAGCACCCAGACTATTAACGCCAGGAACTTGAAATTTGAAACATCATAACTTCATATCAATGCGCAAATGCAGTGCAAATTGCAACTCTCTAGCTCCAATGGTTTCTGAGTTACAGCCTGTCAAAGATTTGGTCTTTTATTGAAAAATTGAAAAATTGACCCTAAAACTAAAATGGCCATAACTTGGCCAATTTTGATCCTAGAGCTTTGATTTTTGTACTGGGTGAATGTTTAACATCTCTGCTGTCTATTTCAGTCGAAAACAGAATTCGGATAAATTTTCAAACTTTCGAGAAAATCGACTTTGAAGTTTAGCCATTTTTTTGAAGAGGAAAACTGAAAGTTCTCGAAACTAAAAGTGCTCTAGCAGCCAGATCGTTGACGGTAGGAACTTGAAAAATGACATATAATAACTTCACAGCAATGTGCAAACACAGTGCAAATGGCAACTCTCTATTTCTAATAGTTTGCGAGTTACAGGCTTTCAAAGATTTGGTCTTTTCCCAACCAGAGATTGAAAAAAACCGACCCCGAAACTAAAATGGCCATAACTTGGCCAATTTTGATCCTAGAGCTATAAATTTGCTATGGTGTGAAAATTTAACATCTCTGCTATCTTTTTTATGCAGAAAAAAAAAATTTCATATTTTTCAAAATTTCGAGAAAAATGAGTTTGAAAATTTGAACCCAATTTTCGAGAAGACAAATTCCTCAAATTTGAGTTTCAGAGAGTTACCAACACTAAAAAATGCGTAGCACCCAGACTATTATCGCTAGGAACTTGAAATTTAGAACATCATAACTTCATATCAATGCGCAAATGCAGTGCAAATTGCAACTCTCTAGCTCCAATGGTTTCTGAGTTACAGCCTGTCAAAGATTTGGTCTTTTATTGAAAAAGTGAAAAATTGACCCCAAAACTAAAATGGCCATAACTTGGCCAATTTTGATCCTAGAGCTATAAATTTGCTATGGTGTGAAAATTTAACATCTCTGCTATCTTTTTTATGCAGAAAAAAAAAGTTCATATTTTTCAAAATTTCGAGAAAAATGAGTTTGAAAATTTGTACCCAATTTTCGAGAAGACAAATTCCTCAAATTTGAGTTTCAGAGAGTTACCAACACTAAAAAATTCGTAGCACCCAGACTATTATCGCCAGGAACTTGAAATTTAGAACATCATAACTTCATATCAATGCGCAAATGCAGTGCAAATTGCAACTCTCTAGCTCCAATGGTTTCTGAGTTACAGCCTGTCAAAGATTTGGTCTTTTATTGAAAAATTGAAAAATTGACCCTAAAACTAAAATGGCCATAACTTGGCCAATTTTGATCCTAGAGCTTTGATTTTTGTACTGGGTGAATGTTTAACATCTCTGCTGTCTATTTCAGTCGAAAACAGAATTCGGATAAATTTTCAAACTTTCGAGAAAATCGACTTTGAAGTTTAGCCATTTTTTTGAAGAGGAAAACTGAAAGTTCTCGAAACTAAAAGTGCTCTAGCAGCCAGATCGTTGACGGTAGGAACTTGAAAAATGACATATAATAACTTCACAGCAATGTGCAAACACAGTGCAAATGGCAACTCTCTATTTCTAATAGTTTGCGAGTTACAGGCTTTCAAAGATTTGGTCTTTTCCCAACCAGAGATTGAAAAAAACCGACCCCGAAACTAAAATGGCCATAACTTGGCCAATTTTGATCCTAGAGCTATAAATTTGCTATGGTGTGAAAATTTAACATCTCTGCTATCTTTTTTATGCAGAAAAAAAAATTTCATATTTTTCAAAATTTCGAGAAAAATGAGTTTGAAAATTTGTACCCAATTTTCGAGAAGACAAATTCCTCAAATTTGAGTTTCAGAGAGTTACCAACACTAAAAAATGCGTAGCACCCAGACTATTATCGCCAGGAACTTGAAATTTAGAACATCATAACTTCATATCAATGCGCAAATGCAGTGCAAATTGCAACTCTCTAGCTCCAATGGTTTCTGAGTTACAGCCTGTCAAAGATTTGGTCTTTTATTGAAAAAGTGAAAAATTGACCCCAAAACTAAAATGGCCATAACTTGGCCAATTTTGATCCTAGAGCTATAAATTTGCTATGGTGTGAAAATTTAACATCTCTGCTATCTTTTTTATGCAGAAAAAAAAATTTCATATTTTTCAAAATTTCGAGAAAAATGAGTTTGAAAATTTGTACCCAATTTTCGAGAAGACAAATTCCTCAAATTTGAGTTTCAGAGAGTTACCAACACTAAAAAATGCGTAGCACCCAGACTATTATCGCCAGGAACTTGAAATTTAGAACATCATAACTTCATATCAATGCGCAAATGCAGTGCAAATTGCAACTCTCTAGCTCCAATGGTTTCTGAGTTACAGCCTGTCAAAGATTTGGTCTTTTATTGAAAAAGTGAAAAATTGACCCCAAAACTAAAATGGCCATAACTTGGCCAATTTTGATCCTAGAGCTATAAATTTGCTATGGTGTGAAAATTTAACATCTCTGCTATCTTTTTTATGCAGAAAAAAAAATTTCATATTTTTCAAAATTTCGAGAAAAATGAGTTTGAAAATTTGTACCCAATTTTCGAGAAGACAAATTCCTCAAATTTGAGTTTCAGAGAGTTACCAACACTAAAAAATGCGTAGTACCCAGACTATTATCGCCAGGAACTTGAAATTTAGAACATCATAACTTCATATCAATGCGCAAATGCAGTGCAAATTGCAACTCTCTAGCTCCAATGGTTTCTGAGTTACAGCCTGTCAAAGATTTGGTCTTTTATTGAAAAAGTGAAAAATTGACCCCAAAACTAAAATGGCCATAACTTGGCCAATTTTGATCCTAGAGCTATAAATTTGCTATGGTGTGAAAATTTAACATCTCTGCTATCTTTTTTATGCAGAAAAAAAAATTTCATATTTTTCAAAATTTCGAGAAAAATGAGTTTGAAAATTTGTACCCAATTTTCGAGAAGACAAATTCCTCAAATTTGAGTTTCAGAGAGTTACCAACACTAAAAAATTCGTAGCACCCAGACTATTAACGCCAGGAACTTGAAATTTGAAACATCATAACTTCATATCAATGCGCAAATGCAGTGCAAATTGCAACTCTCTAGCTCCAATGGTTTCTGAGTTACAGCCTGTCAAAGATTTGGTCTTTTATTGAAAAATTGAAAAATTGACCCTAAAACTAAAATGGCCATAACTTGGCCAATTTTGATCCTAGAGCTTTGATTTTTGTACTGGGTGAATGTTTAACATCTCTGCTGTCTATTTCAGTCGAAAACAGAATTCGGATAAATTTTCAAACTTTCGAGAAAATCGACTTTGAAGTTTAGCCATTTTTTTGAAGAGGAAAACTGAAAGTTCTCGAAACTAAAAGTGCTCTAGCAGCCAGATCGTTGACGGTAGGAACTTGAAAAATGACATATAATAACTTCACAGCAATGTGCAAACACAGTGCAAATGGCAACTCTCTATTTCTAATAGTTTGCGAGTTACAGGCTTTCAAAGATTTGGTCTTTTCCCAACCAGAGATTGAAAAAAACCGACCCCGAAACTAAAATGGCCATAACTTGGCCAATTTTGATCCTAGAGCTATAAATTTGCTATGGTGTGAAAATTTAACATCTCTGCTATCTTTTTTATGCAGAAAAAAAAAATTTCATATTTTTCAAAATTTCGAGAAAAATGAGTTTGAAAATTTGTACCCAATTTTCGAGAAGACAAATTCCTCAAATTTGAGTTTCAGAGAGTTACCAACACTAAAAAATGCGTAGCACCCAGACTATTATCGCTAGGAACTTGAAATTTAGAACATCATAACTTCATATCAATGCGCAAATGCAGTGCAAATTGCAACTCTCTAGCTCCAATGGTTTCTGAGTTACAGCCTGTCAAAGATTTGGTCTTTTATTGAAAAAGTGAAAAATTGACCCCAAAACTAAAATGGCCATAACTTGGCCAATTTTGATCCTAGAGCTATAAATTTGCTATGGTGTGAAAATTTAACATCTCTGCTATCTTTTTTATGCAGAAAAAAAAATTTCATATTTTTCAAAATTTCGAGAAAAATGAGTTTGAAAATTTGTACCCAATTTTCGAGAAGACAAATTCCTCAAATTTGAGTTTCAGAGAGTTACCAACACTAAAAAATGCGTAGCACCCAGACTATTATCGCCAGGAACTTGAAATTTAGAACATCATAACTTCATATCAATGCGCAAATGCAGTGCAAATTGCAACTCTCTAGCTCCAATGGTTTCTGAGTTACAGCCTGTCAAAGATTTGGTCTTTTATTGAAAAAGTGAAAAATTGACCCCAAAACTAAAATGGCCATAACTTGGCCAATTTTGATCCTAGAGCTATAAATTTGCTATGGTGTGAAAATTTAACATCTCTGCTATCTTTTTTATGCAGAAAAAAAAATTTCATATTTTTCAAAATTTCGAGAAAAATGAGTTTGAAAATTTGTACCCAATTTTCGAGAAGACAAATTCCTCAAATTTGAGTTTCAGAGAGTTACCAACACTAAAAAATGCGTAGCACCCAGACTATTATCGCCAGGAACTTGAAATTTAGAACATCATAACTTCATATCAATGCGCAAATGCAGTGCAAATTGCAACTCTCTAGCTCCAATGGTTTCTGAGTTACAGCCTGTCAAAGATTTGGTCTTTTATTGAAAAAGTGAAAAATTGACCCCAAAACTAAAATGGCCATAACTTGGCCAATTTTGATCCTAGAGCTATAAATTTGCTATGGTGTGAAAATTTAACATCTCTGCTATCTTTTTTATGCAGAAAAAAAATTTCATATTTTACAAAATTTCGAGAAAAATGAGTTTGAAAATTTGTACCCAATTTTCGAGAAGACAAATTCCTCAAATTTGAGTTTCAGAGAGTTACCAACACTAAAAAATTCGTAGCACCCAGACTATTAACGCCAGGAACTTGAAATTTGAAACATCATAACTTCATATCAATGCGCAAATGCAGTGCAAATTGCAACTCTCTAGCTCCAATGGTTTCTGAGTTACAGCCTGTCAAAGATTTGGTCTTTTATTGAAAAATTGAAAAATTGACCCTAAAACTAAAATGGCCATAACTTGGCCAATTTTGATCCTAGAGCTTTGATTTTTGTACTGGGTGAATGTTTAACATCTCTGCTGTCTATTTCAGTCGAAAACAGAATTCGGATAAATTTTCAAACTTTCGAGAAAATCGACTTTGAAGTTTAGCCATTTTTTTGAAGAGGAAAACTGAAAGTTCTCGAAACTAAAAGTGCTCTAGCAGCCAGATCGTTGACGGTAGGAACTTGAAAAATGACATATAATAACTTCACAGCAATGTGCAAACACAGTGCAAATGGCAACTCTCTATTTCTAATAGTTTGCGAGTTACAGGCTTTCAAAGATTTGGTCTTTTCCCAACCAGAGATTGAAAAAAACCGACCCCGAAACTAAAATGGCCATAACTTGGCCAATTTTGATCCTAGAGCTATAAATTTGCTATGGTGTGAAAATTTAACATCTCTGCTATCTTTTTTATGCAGAAAAAAAAAATTTCATATTTTTCAAAATTTCGAGAAAAATGAGTTTGAAAATTTGTACCCAATTTTCGAGAAGACAAATTCCTCAAATTTGAGTTTCAGAGAGTTACCAACACTAAAAAATGCGTAGCACCCAGACTATTATCGCCAGGAACTTGAAATGTAGAACATCATAACTTCATATCAATGCGCAAATGCAGTGCAAATTGCAACTCTCTAGCTCCAATGGTTTCTGAGTTACAGCCTGTCAAAGATTTGGTCTTTTATTGAAAAAGTGAAAAATTGACCCCAAAACTAAAATGGCCATAACTTGGCCAATTTTGATCCTAGAGCTATAAATTTGCTATGGTGTGAAAATTTAACATCTCTGCTATCTTTTTTATGCAGAAAAAAAAATTTCATATTTTTCAAAATTTCGAGAAAAATGAGTTTGAAAATTTGTACCCAATTTTCGAGAAGACAAATTCCTCAAATTTGAGTTTCAGAGAGTTACCAACACTAAAAAATTCGTAGCACCCAGACTATTAACGCCAGGAACTTGAAATTTGAAACATCATAACTTCATATCAATGCGCAAATGCAGTGCAAATTGCAACTCTCTAGCTCCAATGGTTTCTGAGTTACAGCCTGTCAAAGATTTGGTCTTTTATTGAAAAATTGAAAAATTGACCCTAAAACTAAAATGGCCATAACTTGGCCAATTTTGATCCTAGAGCTTTGATTTTTGTACTGGGTGAATGTTTAACATCTCTGCTGTCTATTTCAGTCGAAAACAGAATATAAATTTGCTATGGTATGAAAATTTAACATCTCTGCTATCTTTTTTATGCAGAAAAAAAAAATTTCATATTTTTCAAAATTTCGAGAAAAATGAGTTTGAAAATTTGTACCCAATTTTCGAGAAGACAAATTCCTCAAATTTGAGTTTCAGAGAGTTACCAACACTAAAAAATTCGTAGCACCCAGACTATTAACGCCAGGAACTTGAAATTTGAAACATCATAACTTCATATCAATGCGCAAATGCAGTGCAAATTGCAACTCTCTAGCTCCAATGGTTTCTGAGTTACAGCCTGTCAAAGATTTGGTCTTTTATTGAAAAATTGAAAAATTGACCCTAAAACTAAAATGGCCATAACTTGGCCAATTTTGATCCTAGAGCTTTGATTTTTGTACTGGGTGAATGTTTAACATCTCTGCTGTCTATTTCAGTCGAAAACAGAATTCGGATAAATTTTCAAACTTTCGAGAAAATCGACTTTGAAGTTTAGCCATTTTTTTGAAGAGGAAAACTGAAAGTTCTCGAAACTAAAAGTGCTCTAGCAGCCAGATCGTTGACGGTAGGAACTTGAAAAATGACATATAATAACTTCACAGCAATGTGCAAACACAGTGCAAATGGCAACTCTCTATCTCTAATAGTTTGCGAGTTACAGGCTTTCAAAGATTTGGTCTTTTCCCAACCAGAGATTGAAAAAAACCGACCCCAAAACTAAAATGGCCATAACTTGGCCAATTTTGATCCTAGAGCTATAAATTTGCTATGGTGTGAAAATTTAACATCTCTGCTATCTTTTTTATGCAGAAAAAAAAATTTCATATTTTTCAAAATTTCGAGAAAAATGAGTTTGAAAATTTGTACCCAATTTTCGAGAAGACAAATTCCTCAAATTTGAGTTTCAGAGAGTTACCAACACTAAAAAATTCGTAGCACCCAGACTATTAACGCCAGGAACTTGAAATTTGAAACATCATAACTTCATATCAATGCGCAAATGCAGTGCAAATTGCAACTCTCTAGCTCCAATGGTTTCTGAGTTACAGCCTGTCAAAGATTTGGTCTTTTATTGAAAAATTGAAAAATTGACCCTAAAACTAAAATGGCCATAACTTGGCCAATTTTGATCCTAGAGCTTTGATTTTTGTACTGGGTGAATGTTTAACATCTCTGCTGTCTATTTCAGTCGAAAACAGAATTCGGATAAATTTTCAAACTTTCGAGAAAATCGACTTTGAAGTTTAGCCATTTTTTTGAAGAGGAAAACTGAAAGTTCTCGAAACTAAAAGTGCTCTAGCAGCCAGATCGTTGACGGTAGGAACTTGAAAAATGACATATAATAACTTCACAGCAATGTGCAAACACAGTGCAAATGGCAACTCTCTATCTCTAATAGTTTGCGAGTTACAGGCTTTCAAAGATTTGGTATTTTCCCAACCAGAGATTGAAAAAAACCGACCCCGAAACTAAAATGGCCATAACTTGGCCAATTTTGATCCTAGAGCTATAAATTTGCTATGGTGTGAAAATTTAACATCTCTGCTATCTTTTTTATGCAGAAAAAAAAATTTCATATTTTTCAAAATTTCGAGAAAAATGAGTTTGAAAATTTGTACCCAATTTTCGAGAAGACAAATTCCTCAAATTTGAGTTTCAGAGAGTTACCAACACTAAAAAATGCGTAGCACCCAGACTATTATCGCTAGGAACTTGAAATTTAGAACATCATAACTTCATATCAATGCGCAAATGCAGTGCAAATTGCAACTCTCTAGCTCCAATGGTTTCTGAGTTACAGCCTGTCAAAGATTTGGTCTTTTATTGAAAAAGTGAAAAATTGACCCCAAAACTAAAATGGCCATAACTTGGCCAATTTTGATCCTAGAGCTATAAATTTGCTATGGTGTGAAAATTTAACATCTCTGCTATCTTTTTTATGCAGAAAAAAAATTTCATATTTTTCAAAATTTCGAGAAAAATGAGTTTGAAAATTTGTACCCAATTTTCGAGAAGACAAATTCCTTAAATTTGAGTTTCAGAGAGTTACCAACACTAAAAAATGCGTAGCACCCAGACTATTATCGCCAGGAACTTGAAATTTAGAACATCATAACTTCATATCAATGCGCAAATGCAGTGCAAATTGCAACTCTCTAGCTCCAATGGTTTCTGAGTTACAGCCTGTCAAAGATTTGGTCTTTTATTGAAAAAGTGAAAAATTGACCCCAAAACTAAAATGGCCATAACTTGGCCAATTTTGATCCTAGAGCTATAAATTTGCTATGGTGTGAAAATTTAACATCTCTGCTATCTTTTTTATGCAGAAAAAAAAATTTCATATTTTTCAAAATTTCGAGAAAAATGAGTTTGAAAATTTGTACCCAATTTTCGAGAAGACAAATTCCTCAAATTTGAGTTTCAGAGAGTTACCAACACTAAAAAATTCGTAGCACCCAGACTATTAACGCCAGGAACTTGAAATTTGAAACATCATAACTTCATATCAATGCGCAAATGCAGTGCAAATTGCAACTCTCTAGCTCCAATGGTTTCTGAGTTACAGCCTGTCAAAGATTTGGTCTTTTATTGAAAAATTGAAAAATTGACCCTAAAACTAAAATGGCCATAACTTGGCCAATTTTGATCCTAGAGCTTTGATTTTTGTACTGGGTGAATGTTTAACATCTCTGCTGTCTATTTCAGTCGAAAACAGAATTCGGATAAATTTTCAAACTTTCGAGAAAATCGACTTTGAAGTTTAGCCATTTTTTTGAAGAGGAAAACTGAAAGTTCTCGAAACTAAAAGTGCTCTAGCAGCCAGATCGTTGACGGTAGGAACTTGAAAAATGACATATAATAACTTCACAGCAATGTGCAAACACAGTGCAAATGGCAACTCTCTATCTCTAATAGTTTGCGAGTTACAGGCTTTCAAAGATTTGGTCTTTTCCCAACCAGAGATTGAAAAAAACCGACCCCGAAACTAAAATGGCCATAACTTGGCCAATTTTGATCCTAGAGCTATAAATTTGTTATGGTGTGAAAATTTAACATCTCTGCTATCTTTTTTATGCAGAATTTTTTTTTCATATTTTTCAAAATTTCGAGAAAAATGAGTTTGAAAATTTGTACCCAATTTTCGAGAAGACAAATTCCTCAAATTTGAGTTTCAGAGAGTTACCAACACTAAAAAATGCGTAGCACCCAGACTATTATCGCTAGGAACTTGAAATTTAGAACATCATATCTCATATCAATGCGCAAATGCAGTGCAAATTGTAACTCTCTAGCTCCAATGGTTTCTGAGTTACAGCCTGTCAAAGATTTGGTCTTTTATTGAAAAAGTGAAAAATTGACCCCAAAACTAAAATGGCCATAACTTGGCCAATTTTGATCCTAGAGCTATAAATTTGCTATGGTGTGAAAATTTAACATCTCTGCTATCTTTTTTATGCAGAAAAAAAAATTTCATATTTTTCAAAATTTCGAGAAAAATGAGTTTGAAAATTTGTACCCAATTTTCGAGAAGACAAATTCCTCAAATTTGAGTTTCAGAGAGTTACCAACACTAAAATATTCGTAGCACCCAGACTATTAACGCCAGGAACTTGAAATTTGAAACATCATAACTTCATATCAATGCGCAAATGCAGTGCAAATTGCAACTCTCTAGCTCCAATGGTTTCTGAGTTACAGCCTGTCAAAGATTTGGTCTTTTATTGAAAAATTGAAAAATTGACCCTAAAACTAAAATGGCCATAACTTGGCCAATTTTGATCCTAGAGCTTTGATTTTTGTACTGGGTGAAAGTTTAACATCTCTGCTGTCTATTTCAGTCGAAAACAGAATTCGGATAAATTTTCAAACTTTCGAGAAAATCGACTTTGAAGTTTAGCCATTTTTTTGAAGAGGAAAACTGAAAGTTCTCGAAACTAAAAGTGCTCTAGCAGCCAGATCGTTGACGGTAGGAACTTGAAAAATGACATATAATAACTTCACAGCGATGTGCAAACACAGTGCAAATGGCAAATCTCTATCTCTAATAGTTTGCGAGTTACAGGCTTTCAAAGATTTGGTCTTTTCCCAACCAGAGATTGAAAAAAAACGACCCCGAAACTAAAATGGCCATAACTTGGCCAATTTTGATCCTAGAGCTATAAATTTGTTATGGTGTGAAAATTTAACATCTCTGCTATCTTTTTTATGCAGAAAAAAAAATTTCATATTTTTCAAAATTTCGAGAAAAATGAGTTTGAAAATTTGTACCCAATTTTCGAGAAGACAAATTCCTCAAATTTGAGTTTCAGAGAGTTACCAACACTAAAAAATGCGTAGCACCCAGACTATTATCGCTAGGAACTTGAAATTTAGAACATCATAACTTCATATCAATGCGCAAATGCAGTGCAAATTGCAACTCTCTAGCTCCAATGGTTTCTGAGTTACAGCCTGTCAAAGATTTGGTCTTTTATTGAAAAAGTGAAAAATTGACCCCAAAACTAAAATGGCCATAACTTGGCCAATTTTGATCCTAGAGCTATAAATTTGCTATGGTGTGAAAATTTAACATCTCTGCTATCTTTTTTATGCAGAAATAAAAATTTCATATTTTTCAAAATTTCGAGAAAAATGAGTTTGAAAATTTGTACCCAATTTTCGAGAAGACAAATTCCTTAAATTTGAGTTTCAGAGAGTTACCAACACTAAAAAATGCGTAGCACCCAGACTATTATCGCCAGGAACTTGAAATTTAGAACATCATAACTTCATATCAATGCGCAAATGCAGTGCAAATTGCAACTCTCTAGCTCCAATGGTTTCTGAGTTACAGCCTGTCAAAGATTTGGTCTTTTATTGAAAAAGTGAAAAATTGACCCCAAAACTAAAATGGCCATTACTTGGCCAATTTTGATCCTAGAGCTATAAATTTGCTATGGTGTGAAAATTTAACATCTCTGCTATCTTTTTTATGCAGAAAAAAAAATTTCATATTTTTCAAAATTTCGAGAAAAATGAGTTTGAAAATTTGTACCCAATTTTCGAGAAGACAAATTCCTCAAATTTGAGTTTCAGAGAGTTACCAACACTAAAAAATTCGTAGCACCCAGACTATTAACGCCAGGAACTTGAAATTTGAAACATCATAACTTCATATCAATGCGCAAATGCAGTGCAAATTGCAACTCTCTAGCTCCAATGGTTTCTGAGTTACAGCCTGTCAAAGATTTGGTCTTTTATTGAAAAATTGAAAAATTGACCCTAAAACTAAAATGGCCATAACTTGGCCAATTTTGATCCTAGAGCTTTGATTTTTGTACTGGGTGAATGTTTAACATCTCTGCTGTCTATTTCAGTCGAAAACAGAATTCGGATAAATTTTCAAACTTTCGAGAAAATCGACTTTGAAGTTTAGCCATTTTTTTGAAGAGGAAAACTGAAAGTTCTCGAAACTAAAAGTGCTCTAGCAGCCAGATCGTTGACGGTAGGAACTTGAAAAATGACATATAATAACTTCACAGCAATGTGCAAACACAGTGCAAATGGCAACTCTCTATCTCTAATAGTTTGCGAGTTACAGGCTTTCAAAGATTTGGTCTTTTCCCAACCAGAGATTGAAAAAAACCGACCCCGAAACTAAAATGGCCATAACTTGGCCAATTTTGATCCTAGAGCTATAAATTTGCTATGGTGTGAAAATTTAACATCTCTGCTATCTTTTTTATGCAGAAAAAAAAATTTCATATTTTTCAAAATTTCGAGAAAAATGAGTTTGAAAATTTGTACCCAATTTTCGAGAAGACAAATTCCTCAAATTTGAGTTTCAGAGAGTTACCAACACTAAAAAATGCGTAGCACCCAGACTATTATCGCTAGGAACTTGAAATTTAGAACATCATAACTTCATATCAATGCGCAAATGCAGTGCAAATTGCAACTCTCTAGCTCCAATGGTTTCTGAGTTACAGCCTGTCAAAGATTTGGTCTTTTATTGAAAAAGTGAAAAATTGACCCCAAAACTAAAATGGCCATAACTTGGCCAATTTTGATCCTAGAGCTATAAATTTGCTATGGTGTGAAAATTTAACATCTCTGCTATCTTTTTTATGCAGAAAAAAAAATTTCATATTTTTTAAAATTTCGAGAAAAATGAGTTTGAAAATTTGTACCCAATTTTCGAGAAGACAAATTCCTTAAATTTGAGTTTCAGAGAGTTACCAACACTAAAAAATGCGTAGCACCCAGACTATTATCGCCAGGAACTTGAAATTTGAAACATCATAACTTCATATCAATGCGCAAATGCAGTGCAAATTGCAACTCTCTAGCTCCAATGGTTTCTGAGTTACAGCCTGTCAAAGATTTGGTCTTTTATTGAAAAATTGAAAAATTGACCCTAAAACTAAAATGGCCATAACTTGGCCAATTTTGATCCTAGAGCTTTGATTTTTGTACTGGGTGAAAGTTTAACATCTCTGCTGTCTATTTCAGTCGAAAACAGAATTCGGATAAATTTTCAAACTTTCGAGAAAATCGACTTTGAAGTTTAGCCATTTTTTTGAAGAGGAAAACTGAAAGTTCTCGAAACTAAAAGTGCTCTAGCAGCCAGATCGTTGACGGTAGGAACTTGAAAAATGACATATAATAACTTCACAGCGATGTGCAAACACAGTGCAAATGGCAACTCTCTATCTCTAATAGTTTGCGAGTTACAGGCTTTCAAAGATTTGGTCTTTTCCCAACCAGAGATTGAAAAAAAACGACCCCGAAACTAAAATGGCCATAACTTGGCCAATTTTGATCCTAGAGCTATAAATTTGTTATGGTGTGAAAATTTAACATCTCTGCTATCTTTTTTATGCAGAAAAAAAAATTTCATATTTTTCAAAATTTCGAGAAAAATGAGTTTGAAAATTTGTACCCAATTTTCGAGAAGACAAATTCCTCAAATTTGAGTTTCAGAGAGTTACCAACACTAAAAAATTCGTAGCACCCAGACTATTATCGCCAGGAACTTGAAATTTAGAACATCATAACTTCATATCAATGCGCAAATGCAGTGCAAATTGCAACTCTCTAGCTCCAATGGTTTCTGAGTTACAGCCTGTCAAAGATTTGGTCTTTTATTGAAAAAGTGAAAAATTGACCCCAAAACTAAAATGGCCATAACTTGGCCAATTTTGATCCTAGAGCTATAAATTTGCTATGGTGTGAAAATTTAACATCTCTGCTATCTTTTTTATGCAGAAAAAAAAAGTTCATATTTTTCAAAATTTCGAGAAAAATGAGTTTGAAAATTTGTACCCAATTTTCGAGAAGACAAATTCCTCAAATTTGAGTTTCAGAGAGTTACCAACACTAAAAAATTCGTAGCACCCAGACTATTAACGCCAGGAACTTGAAATTTGAAACATCATAACTTCATATCAATGCGCAAATGCAGTGCAAATTGCAACTCTCTAGCTCCAATGGTTTCTGAGTTACAGCCTGTCAAAGATTTGGTCTTTTATTGAAAAATTGAAAAATTGACCCTAAAACTAAAATGGCCATAACTTGGCCAATTTTGATCCTAGAGCTTTGATTTTTGTACTGGGTGAAAGTTTAACATCTCTGCTGTCTATTTCAGTCGAAAACAGAATTCGGATAAATTTTCAAACTTTCGAGAAAATCGACTTTGAAGTTTAGCCATTTTTTTGAAGAGGAAAACTGAAAGTTCTCGAAACTAAAAGTGCTCTAGCAGCCAGATCGTTGACGGTAGGAACTTGAAAAATGACATATAATAACTTCACAGCGATGTGCAAACACAGTGCAAATGGCAACTCTCTATCTCTAATAGTTTGCGAGTTACAGGCTTTCAAAGATTTGGTCTTTTCCCAACCAGAGATTGAAAAAAACCGACCCCGAAACTAAAATGGCCATAACTTGGCCAATTTTGATCCTAGAGCTATAAATTTGTTATGGTGTGAAAATTTAACATCTCTGCTATCTTTTTTATGCAGAAAAAAAAATTTCATATTTTTCAAAATTTCGAGAAAAATGAGTTTGAAAATTTGTACCCAATTTTCGAGAAGACAAATTCCTCAAATTTGAGTTTCAGAGAGTTACCAACACTAAAAAATTCGTAGCACCCAGACTATTAACGCCAGGAACTTGAAATTTGAAACATCATAACTTCATATCAATGCGCAAATGCAGTGCAAATTGCAACTCTCTAGCTCCAATGGTTTCTGAGTTACAGCCTGTCAAAGATTTGGTCTTTTATTGAAAAATTGAAAAATTGACCCTAAAACTAAAATGGCCATAACTTGGCCAATTTTGATCCTAGAGCTTTGATTTTTGTACTGGGTGAAAGTTTAACATCTCTGCTGTCTATTTCAGTCGAAAACAGAATTCGGATAAATTTTCAAACTTTCGAGAAAATCGACTTTGAAGTTTAGCCATTTTTTTGAAGAGGAAAACTGAAAGTTCTCGAAACTAAAAGTGCTCTAGCAGCCAGATCGTTGACGGTAGGAACTTGAAAAATGACATATAATAACTTCACAGCGATGTGCAAACACAGTGCAAATGGCAACTCTCTATCTCTAATAGTTTGCGAGTTACAGGCTTTCAAAGATTTGGTCTTTTCCCAACCAGAGATTGAAAAAAACCGACCCCGAAACTAAAATGGCCATAACTTGGCCAATTTTGATCCTAGAGCTATAAATTTGTTATGGTGTGAAAATTTAACATCTCTGCTATCTTTTTTATGCAGAAAAAAAAATTTCATATTTTTCAAAATTTCGAGAAAAATGAGTTTGAAAATTTGTACCCAATTTTCGAGAAGACAAATTCCTCAAATTTGAGTTTCAGAGAGTTACCAACACTAAAAAATTCGTAGCACCCAGACTATTAACGCCAGGAACTTGAAATTTGAAACATCATAACTTCATATCAATGCGCAAATGCAGTGCAAATTGCAACTCTCTAGCTCCAATGGTTTCTGAGTTACAGCCTGTCAAAGATTTGGTCTTTTATTGAAAAATTGAAAAATTGACCCTAAAACTAAAATGGCCATAACTTGGCCAATTTTGATCCTAGAGCTTTGATTTTTGTACTGGGTGAAAGTTTAACATCTCTGCTGTCTATTTCAGTCGAAAACAGAATTCGGATAAATTTTCAAACTTTCGAGAAAATCGACTTTGAAGTTTAGCCATTTTTTTTTAAGAGGAAAACTGAAAGTTCTCGAAACTAAAAGTGCTCTAGCAGCCAGATCGTTGACGGTAGGAACTTGAAAAATGACATATAATAACTTCACAGCGATGTGCAAACACAGTGCAAATGGCAACTCTCTATCTCTAATAGTTTGCGAGTTACAGGCTTTCAAAGATTTGGTCTTTTCCCAACCAGAGATTGAAAAAAACCGACCCCGAAACTAAAATGGCCATAACTTGGCCAATTTTGATCCTAGAGCTATAAATTTGCTATGGTGTGAAAATTTAACATCTCTGCTATCTTTTTTATGCAGAATTTTTTTTTCATATTTTTCAAAATTTCGAGAAAAATGAGTTTGAAAATTTGTACCCAATTTTCGAGAAGACAAATTCCTCAAATTTGAGTTTCAGAGAGTTACCAACACTAAAAAATTCGTAGCACCCAGACTATTAACGCCAGGAACGTGAAATTTAGAACATCATAACTTCATATCAATGCGCAAATGCAGTGCAAATTGCAACTCTCTAGCTCCAATGGTTTCTGAGTTACAGCCTGTCAAAGATTTGGTCTTTTATTGAAAAAGTGAAAAATTGACCCCAAAACTAAAATGGTCATAACATGGCCAATTTTGATCCTAGAGCTATAAATTTGCTATGGTGTGAAAATTTAACATCTCTGCTATCTTTTTTATGCAGAAAAAAAAAATTTCATATTTTTCAAAATTTCGAGAAAAATGAGTTTGAAAATTTGTACCCAATTTTCGAGAAGACAAATTCCTCAAATTTGAGTTTCAGAGAGTTACCAACACTAAAAAATGCGTAGCACCCAGACTATTATCGCCAGGAACTTGAAATTTAGAACATCATAACTTCATATCAATGCGCAAATGCAGTGCAAATTGCAACTCTCTAGCTCCAATGGTTTCTGAGTTACAGCCTGTCAAAGATTTGGTCTTTTATTGAAAAAGTGAAAAATTGACCCCAAAACTAAAATGGCCATAACTTGGCCAATTTTGATCCTAGAGCTATAAATTTGCTATGGTGTGAAAATTTAACATCTCTGCTATCTTTTTTATGCAGAAAAAAAAAATTTCACATTTTTCAAAATTTCGAGAAAAATGAGTTTGAAAATTTGTACCCAATTTTCGAGAAGACAAATTCCTCAAATTTGAGTTTCAGAGAGTTACCAACACTAAAAAATGCGTAGCACCCAGACTATTATCGCCAGGAACTTGAAATTTAGAACATCATAACTTCATATCAATGCGCAAATGCAGTGCAAATTGCAACTCTCTAGCTCCAATGGTTTCTGAGTTACAGCCTGTCAAAGATTTGGTCTTTTATTGAAAAAGTGAAAAATTGACCCCAAAACTAAAATGGCCATAACTTGGCCAATTTTGATCCTAGAGCTATAAATTTGCTATGGTGTGAAAATTTAACATCTCTGCTATATTTTTTATGCAGAAAAAAAAATTTCATATTTTTCAAAATTTCGAGAAAAATGAGTTTGAAAATTTGTACCCAATTTTCGAGAAGACAAATTCCTCAAATTTGAGTTTCAGAGAGTTACCAACACTAAAAAATTCGTAGCACCCAGACTATTATCGCCAGGAACTTGAAATTTAGAACATCATAACTTCATATCAATGCGCAAATGCAGTGCAAATTGCAACTCTCTAGCTCCAATGGTTTCTGAGTTACAGCCTGTCAAAGATTTGGTCTTTTATTGAAAAAGTGAAAAATTGACCCCAAAACTAAAATGGCCATAACTTGGCCAATTTTGATCCTAGAGCTTTGATTTTTGTACTGGGTGAAAGTTTAACATCTCTGCTGTCTATTTCAGTCGAAAACAGAATTCGGATAAATTTTCAAACTTTCGAGAAAATCGACTTTGAAGTTTAGCCATTTTTTTGAAGAGGAAAACTGAAAGTTCTCGAAACTAAAAGTGCTCTAGCAGCCAGATCGTTGACGGTAGGAACTTGAAAAATGACATATAATAACTTCACAGCGATGTGCAAACACAGTGCAAATGGCAACTCTCTATCTCTAATAGTTTGCGAGTTACAGGCTTTCAAAGATTTGGTCTTTTCCCAACCAGAGATTGAAAAAAACCGACCCCGAAACTAAAATGGCCATAACTTGGCCAATTTTGATCCTAGAGCTATAAATTTGTTATGGTGTGAAAATTTAACATCTCTGCTATCTTTTTTATGCAGAAAAAAAAATTTCATATTTTTCAAAATTTCGAGAAAAATGAGTTTGAAAATTTGTACCCAATTTTCGAGAAGACAAATTCCTCAAATTTGAGTTTCAGAGAGTTACCAACACTAAAAAATTCGTAGCACCCAGACTATTAACGCCAGGAACTTGAAATTTGAAACATCATAACTTCATATCAATGCGCAAATGCAGTGCAAATTGCAACTCTCTAGCTCCAATGGTTTCTGAGTTACAGCCTGTCAAAGATTTGGTCTTTTATTGAAAAATTGAAAAATTGACCCTAAAACTAAAATGGCCATAACTTGGCCAATTTTGATCCTAGAGCTTTGATTTTTGTACTGGGTGAAAGTTTAACATCTCTGCTGTCTATTTCAGTCGAAAACAGAATTCGGATAAATTTTCAAACTTTCGAGAAAATCGACTTTGAAGTTTAGCCATTTTTTTGAAGAGGAAAACTGAAAGTTCTCGAAACTAAAAGTGCTCTAGCAGCCAGATCGTTGACGGTAGGAACTTGAAAAATGACATATAATAACTTCACAGCGATGTGCAAACACAGTGCAAATGGCAACTCTCTATCTCTAATAGTTTGCGAGTTACAGGCTTTCAAAGATTTGGTCTTTTCCCAACCAGAGATTGAAAAAAACCGACCCCGAAACTAAAATGGCCATAACTTGGCCAATTTTGATCCTAGAGCTATAAATTTGCTATGGTGTGAAAATTTAACATCTCTGCTATCTTTTTTATGCAGAATTTTTTTTTCATATTTTTCAAAATTTCGAGAAAAATGAGTTTGAAAATTTGTACCCAATTTTCGAGAAGACAAATTCCTCAAATTTGAGTTTCAGAGAGTTACCAACACTAAAAAATGCGTAGCACCCAGACTATTATCGCCAGGAACTTGAAATTTAGAACATCATAACTTCATATCAATGCGCAAATGCAGTGCAAATTGCAACTCTCTAGCTCCAATGGTTTCTGAGTTACAGCCTGTCAAAGATTTGGTCTTTTATTGAAAAAGTGAAAAATTGACCCCAAAACTAAAATGGTCATAACATGGCCAATTTTGATCCTAGAGCTATAAATTTGCTATGGTGTGAAAATTTAACATCTCTGCTATATTTTTTATGCAGAAAAAAAAATTTCATATTTTTCAAAATTTCGAGAAAAATGAGTTTGAAAATTTGTACCCAATTTTCGAGAAGACAAATTCCTCAAATTTGAGTTTCAGAGAGTTACCAACACTAAAAAATTCGTAGCACCCAGACTATTATCGCCAGGAACTTGAAATTTAGAACATCATAACTTCATATCAATGCGCAAATGCAGTGCAAATTGCAACTCTCTAGCTCCAATGGTTTCTGAGTTACAGCCTGTCAAAGATTTGGTCTTTTATTGAAAAAGTGAAAAATTGACCCCAAAACTAAAATGGTCATAACATGGCCAATTTTGATCCTAGAGCTATAAATTTGCTATGGTGTGAAAATTTAACATCTCTGCTATATTTTTTATGCAGAAAAAAAAATTTCATATTTTTCAAAATTTCGAGAAAAATGAGTTTGAAAATTTGTACCCAATTTTCGAGAAGACAAATTCCTCAAATTTGAGTTTCAGAGAGTTACCAACACTAAAAAATTCGTAGCACCCAGACTATTATCGCCAGGAACTTGAAATTTAGAACATCATAACTTCATATCAATGCGCAAATGCAGTGCAAATTGCAACTCTCTAGCTCCAATGGTTTCTGAGTTACAGCCTGTCAAAGATTTGGTCTTTTATTGAAAAAGTGAAAAATTGACCCCAAAACTAAAATGGCCATAACTTGGCCAATTTTGATCCTAGAGCTTTGATTTTTGTACTGGGTGAAAGTTTAACATCTCTGCTGTCTATTTCAGTCGAAAACAGAATTCGGATAAATTTTCAAACTTTCGAGAAAATCGACTTTGAAGTTTAGCCATTTTTTTGAAGAGGAAAACTGAAAGTTCTCGAAACTAAAAGTGCTCTAGCAGCCAGATCGTTGACGGTAGGAACTTGAAAAATGACATATAATAACTTCACAGCGATGTGCAAACACAGTGCAAATGGCAACTCTCTATCTCTAATAGTTTGCGAGTTACAGGCTTTCAAAGATTTGGTCTTTTCCCAACCAGAGATTGAAAAAAACCGACCCCGAAACTAAAATGGCCATAACTTGGCCAATTTTGATCCTAGAGCTATAAATTTGTTATGGTGTGAAAATTTAACATCTCTGCTATCTTTTTTATGCAGAAAAAAAAATTTCATATTTTTCAAAATTTCGAGAAAAATGAGTTTGAAAATTTGTACCCAATTTTCGAGAAGACAAATTCCTCAAATTTGAGTTTCAGAGAGTTACCAACACTAAAAAATTCGTAGCACCCAGACTATTAACGCCAGGAACTTGAAATTTGAAACATCATAACTTCATATCAATGCGCAAATGCAGTGCAAATTGCAACTCTCTAGCTCCAATGGTTTCTGAGTTACAGCCTGTCAAAGATTTGGTCTTTTATTGAAAAATTGAAAAATTGACCCTAAAACTAAAATGGCCATAACTTGGCCAATTTTGATCCTAGAGCTTTGATTTTTGTACTGGGTGAAAGTTTAACATCTCTGCTGTCTATTTCAGTCGAAAACAGAATTCGGATAAATTTTCAAACTTTCGAGAAAATCGACTTTGAAGTTTAGCCATTTTTTTGAAGAGGAAAACTGAAAGTTCTCGAAACTAAAAGTGCTCTAGCAGCCAGATCGTTGACGGTAGGAACTTGAAAAATGACATATAATAACTTCACAGCGATGTGCAAACACAGTGCAAATGGCAACTCTCTATCTCTAATAGTTTGCGAGTTACAGGCTTTCAAAGATTTGGTCTTTTCCCAACCAGAGATTGAAAAAAACCGACCCCGAAACTAAAATGGCCATAACTTGGCCAATTTTGATCCTAGAGCTATAAATTTGCTATGGTGTGAAAATTTAACATCTCTGCTATCTTTTTTATGCAGAATTTTTTTTTCATATTTTTCAAAATTTCGAGAAAAATGAGTTTGAAAATTTGTACCCAATTTTCGAGAAGACAAATTCCTCAAATTTGAGTTTCAGAGAGTTACCAACACTAAAAAATGCGTAGCACCCAGACTATTATCGCCAGGAACTTGAAATTTAGAACATCATAACTTCATATCAATGCGCAAATGCAGTGCAAATTGCAACTCTCTAGCTCCAATGGTTTCTGAGTTACAGCCTGTCAAAGATTTGGTCTTTTATTGAAAAAGTGAAAAATTGACCCCAAAACTAAAATGGTCATAACATGGCCAATTTTGATCCTAGAGCTATAAATTTGCTATGGTGTGAAAATTTAACATCTCTGCTATCTTTTTTATGCAGAAAAAAAAAATTTCATATTTTTCAAAATTTCGAGAAAAATGAGTTTTAAAAATTTGTACCCAATTTTCGAGAAGACAAATTCCTCAAATTTGAGTTTCAGAGAGTTACCAACACTAAAAAATGCGTAGCACCCAGACTATTATCGCCAGGAACTTGAAATTTAGAACATCATAACTTCATATCAATGCGCAAATGCAGTGCAAATTGCAACTCTCTAGCTCCAATGGTTTCTGAGTTACAGCCTGTCAAAGATTTGGTCTTTTATTGAAAAAGTGAAAAATTGACCCCAAAACTAAAATGGCCATAACTTGGCCAATTTTGATCCTAGAGCTATAAATTTGCTATGGTGTGAAAATTTAACATCTCTGCTATATTTTTTATGCAGAAAAAAAAATTTCATATTTTTCAAAATTTCGAGAAAAATGAGTTTGAAAATTTGTACCCAATTTTCGAGAAGACAAATTCCTCAAATTTGAGTTTCAGAGAGTTACCAACACTAAAAAATTCGTAGCACCCAGACTATTATCGCCAGGAACTTGAAATTTAGAACATCATAACTTCATATCAATGCGCAAATGCAGTGCAAATTGCAACTCTCTAGCTCCAATGGTTTCTGAGTTACAGCCTGTCAAAGATTTGGTCTTTTATTGAAAAAGTGAAAAATTGACCCCAAAACTAAAATGGCCATAACTTGGCCAATTTTGATCCTAGAGCTTTGATTTTTGTACTGGGTGAAAGTTTAACATCTCTGCTGTCTATTTCAGTCGAAAACAGAATTCGGATAAATTTTCAAACTTTCGAGAAAATCGACTTTGAAGTTTAGCCATTTTTTTGAAGAGGAAAACTGAAAGTTCTCGAAACTAAAAGTGCTCTAGCAGCCAGATTGTTGACGGTAGGAACTTGAAAAATGACATATAATAACTTCACAGCGATGTGCAAACACAGTGCAAATGGCAACTCTCTATCTCTAATAGTTTGCGAGTTACAGGCTTTCAAAGATTTGGTCTTTTCCCAACCAGAGATTGAAAAAAACCGACCCCGAAACTAAAATGGCCATAACTTGGCCAATTTTGATCCTAGAGCTATAAATTTGCTATGGTGTGAAAATTTAACATCTCTGCTATCTTTTTTATGCAGAAAAAAAAAATTTCATATTTTTCAAAATTTCGAGAAAAATGAGTTTGAAAATTTGTACCCAATTTTCGAGAAGACAAATTCCTCAAATTTGAGTTTCAGAGAGTTACCAACACTAAAAAATGCGTAGCACCCAGACTATTATCGCCAGGAACTTGAAATTTAGAACATCATAACTTCATATCAATGCGCAAATGCAGTGCAAATTGCAACTCTCTAGCTCCAATGGTTTCTGAGTTACAGCCTGTCAAAGATTTGGTCTTTTATTGAAAAAGTGAAAAATTGACCCCAAAACTAAAATGGCCATAATTTGGCCAATTTTGATCCTAGAGCTATAAATTTGCTATGGTGTGAAAATTTAACATCTCTGCTATCTTTTTTATGCAGAAAAAAAAATTTCATATTTTTCAAAATTTCGAGAAAAATGAGTTTGAAAATTTGTACCCAATTTTCGAGAAGACAAATTCCTCAAATTTGAGTTTCAGAGAGTTACCAACACTAAAAAATTCGTAGCACCCAGACTATTATCGCCAGGAACTTGAAATTTAGAACATCATAACTTCATATCAATGCGCAAATGCAGTGCAAATTGCAACTCTCTAGCTCCAATGGTTTCTGAGTTACAGCCTGTCAAAGATTTGGTCTTTTATTGAAAAATTGAAAAATTGACCCTAAAACTAAAATGGCCATAACTTGGCCAATTTTGATCCTAGAGCTTTGATTTTTGTACTGGGTGAAAGTTTAACATCTCTGCTGTCTATTTCAGTCGAAAACAGAATTCGGATAAATTTTCAAACTTTCGAGAAAATCGACTTTGAAGTTTAGCCATTTTTTTGAAGAGGAAAACTGAAAGTTCTCGAAACTAAAAGTGCTCTAGCAGCCAGATCGTTGACGGTAGGAACTTGAAAAATGACATATAATAACTTCACAGCGATGTGCAAACACAGTGCAAATGGCAACTCTCTATCTCTAATAGTTTGCGAGTTACAGGCTTTCAAAGATTTGGTCTTTTCCCAACCAGAGATTGAAAAAAACCGACCCCGAAACTAAAATGGCCATAACTTGGCCAATTTTGATCCTAGAGCTATAAATTTGCTATGGTGTGAAAATTTAACATCTCTGCTATCTTTTTTATGCCGAAAAAAAAAAATTCATATTTTTCAAAATTTCGAGAAAAATGAGTTTGAAAATTTGTACCCAATTTTCGAGAAGACAAATTCCTCAAATTTGAGTTTCAGAGAGTTACCAACACTAAAAAATGCGTAGCACCCAGACTATTATCGCCAGGAACTTGAAATTTAGAACATCATAACTTCATATCAATGCGCAAATGCAGTGCAAATTGCAACTCTCTAGCTCCAATGGTTTCTGAGTTACAGCCTGTCAAAGATTTGGTCTTTTATTGAAAAAGTGAAAAATTGACCCCAAAACTAAAATGGCCATAACTTGGCCAATTTTGATCCTAGAGCTATAAATTTGCTATGGTGTGAAAATTTAACATCTCTGCTATCTTTTTTATGCAGAAAAAAAAATTTCATATTTTTCAAAATTTCGAGAAAAATGAGTTTGAAAATTTGTACCCAATTTTCGAGAAGACAAATTCCTCAAATTTGAGTTTCAGAGAGTTACCAACACTAAAAAATTCGTAGCACCCAGACTATTAACGCCAGGAACTTGAAATTTGAAACATCATAACTTCATATCAATGCGCAAATGCAGTGCAAATTGCAACTCTCTAGCTCCAATGGTTTCTGAGTTACAGCCTGTCAAAGATTTGGTCTTTTATTGAAAAATTGAAAAATTGACCCTAAAACTAAAATGGCCATAACTTGGCCAATTTTGATCCTAGAGCTTTGATTTTTGTACTGGGTGAAAGTTTAACATCTCTGCTGTCTATTTCAGTCGAAAACAGAATTCGGATAAATTTTCAAACTTTCGAGAAAATCGACTTTGAAGTTTAGCCATTTTTTTGAAGAGGAAAACTGAAAGTTCTCGAAACTAAAAGTGCTCTAGCAGCCAGATCGTTGACGGTAGGAACTTGAAAAATGACATATAATAACTTCACATCGATGTGCAAACACAGTGCAAATGGCAACTCTCTATCTCTAATAGTTTGCGAGTTACAGGCTTTCAAAGATTTGGTCTTTTCCCAACCAGAGATTGAAAAAAACCGACCCCGAAACTAAAATGGCCATAACTTGGCCAATTTTGATCCTAGAGCTATAAATTTGTTATGGTGTGAAAATTTAACATCTCTGCTATCTTTTTTATGCAGAAAAAAAAATTTCATATTTTTCAAAATTTCGAGAAAAATGAGTTTGAAAATTTGTACCCAATTTTCGAGAAGACAAATTCCTCAAATTTGAGTTTCAGAGAGTTACCAACACTAAAAAATTCGTAGCACCCAGACTATTAACGCCAGGAACTTGAAATTTGAAACATCATAACTTCATATCAATGCGCAAATGCAGTGCAAATTGCAACTCTCTAGCTCCAATGGTTTCTGAGTTACAGCCTGTCAAAGATTTGGTCTTTTATTGAAAAATTGAAAAATTGACCCTAAAACTAAAATGGCCATAACTTGGCCAATTTTGATCCTAGAGCTATAAATTTGCTATGGTGTGAAAATTTAACATCTCTGCTATCTTTTTTATGCAGAAAAAAAAATTTCATATTTTTCAAAATTTCGAGAAAATGAGTTTGAAAATTTGTACCCAATTTTCGAGAAGACAAATTCCTCAAATTTGAGTTTCAGAGAGTTACCAACACTAAAAAATTCGTAGCACCCAGACTATTATCGCCAGGAACTTGAAATTTAGAACATCATAACTTCATATCAATGCGCAAATGCAGTGCAAATTGCAACTCTCTAGCTCCAATGGTTTCTGAGTTACAGCCTGTCAAAGATTTGGTCTTTTATTGAAAAAGTGAAAAATTGACCCCAAAACTAAAATGACCATTTTGATCCTAGAGCTATAAATTTGCTATGGTGTGAAAATTTAACATCTCTGCTATCTTTTTTATGCAGAAAAAAAAATTTCATATTTTTCAAAATTTCGAGAAAAATGAGTTTGAAAATTTGTACCCAATTTTCGAGAAGACAAATTCCTCAAATTTGAGTTTCAGAGAGTTACCAACACTAAAAAATTCGTAGCACCCAGACTATTAACGCCAGGAACTTGAAATTTGAAACATCATAACTTCATATCAATGCGCAAATGCAGTGCAAATTGCAACTCTCTAGCTCCAATGGTTTCTGAGTTACAGCCTGTCAAAGATTTGGTCTTTTATTGAAAAAGTGAAAAATTGACCCCGAAACTAAAATGGCCAATTTTGATCCTAGAGCTTTGATTTTTGCACTGGGTGAAAGTTTACCATCTCTGCTGTCTATTTCAGTCGAAAACAGAATTCGGAGAAATTTTCAAACTTTCGAGAAAATCGACTTTGAAGTTTAGCCATTTTTTTTAAGAGGAAAACTGAAAGTTCTCGAAACTAAAAGTGCTCTAGCAGCCAGATCGTTGACGGTAGGAACTTGAAAAATGACATATAATAACTTCACAGCGATGTGCAAACACAGTGCAAATGGCAACTCTCTATCTCTAATAGTTTGCGAGTTACATGCTTTCAAAAAAAATTGACCCCAAAACTAAAATGACCATTTTGATCCTAGAGCTATAAATTTGGTATGAGGTGAAAAATTAACATCTCTGCTATCTTTATCATGCAGCAAAAAAAAATTCATATTTTTCCAAATTTCGAGAAAAATGAGTGTGAAAATTTGTACCCAATTTTCGAGAAGACAAATTCCTTAAATTTTAGTTTCAGAGAGTTACCAACACTAAAAAATTCGTAGCACCCAGACTATTAACGCCAGGAACTTGAAATTTGAAACATTATAACTTCATATCAATGCGCAAATGCAGTGCCCCTTCCCGTTAGGCCCCTTTTCCATTTCACCCCCTTTTTAGTTCGTCCCTTGTCCATTTCGCCCCTTTCTATTTCGCTTATTCCACCTTTTAAAATACTTATACCACTTAAGACATATTGTATAAGGCCGCGTTCCCCGTTTTCCGTGATAAGGAACTGGGGGACTGACAATGAAAAGTGACTTTTCTTGCGGACTGATGAGACGATAAACAATTGTATGCGCCAACAAAGATAAAAGGGGCAGTATGAAAATTTTTAATATAAAAAACTGTGTAAATTATACTTCTGTATTTCCATATAACCTAAATTTGTTTTAAAAGGGTTCATAAAAACGAAGTGTTCAACTATTTTATGTATAATTTTTTTTGTCATAATGCAATTGGTTTTAAGCATGGAATGAGAATTAAAGTGAGGGGTGGGGGGGGGGAGGCGAAATGGGAAAGGGGCGAAGTGAGAATAGGGGGCGAGATGGGAAAGGGGCGAATTGGGACAGGGGCAAAATGAAAAAAGAAGTGAAATGGAAAAGGGGCAAAACAGAAAAGTGGCACATTGGGAAGGGACCAAATGGGAAGGGGCAAAATGGGAAATATTATTTCTGTTTGGGTGGGGTGGGGTGGGGCAGCTGGTAAGGTGCCATCATTAAAAAAATTCAATATACATTTGTCCCGTTGACAAATTCAATCAGATTTAACTGAGTAAAAATGCCTATGGGCTGCAAGGCAAGGGAAGACAACTTTGATTGGGTTCTTTCTTACTTTGTTACAAATACATCAGAAAATCACCTTGGTTTTAACCTGCAAACTCAAATTGCAGCTCTGTTTGACTACTGTCTACAATTCGAGCACATGGGATGGATAATGTGCCCTCATTAAAAACAATAATACTAATATTGCACTCACAAACTGGTTATGATGCCATTATTGAAAAACCATTTAGTATTTGTGATTGTTATAATCTAGAATAAATTTTAAAACATTTTAATTTACTTATATTATGTTATAGAACCCATAAGTGGAAAAAAAAAATTTACTTTAGTTTTATTTAACATATCATGAGTTTTATTATATAAAATAATATTTACAGATAGTCAAATAGTCAATTCAACATCAGCTATTAAAAAAATAAACTAAGTATTAAATAAGTATTCAACTGTAAAATGGCAGTCTATGACTGATATAATGGTACAAATTTTTCGATATGATTTCTACAAACAGGACAAGTTTGATTAGGTAACATTTGGGCACATGTCGAACAAATAGCCACATGACCACAGTTTAAAATCACAACATCTCTGGGATTTGTCAAACATATAACACATTCATTGTTCTCTCCACTTGTCTCCGCATTAGTTAACCCTAATCTAGCCTCTTCAAAAACTTGTCTGTTTCTGCGTTCTTCTATATATTTCTTGGTGTATTTCCAAACAAGATAAATGAGAAAACCAGAGCTGAAACAACCCCAGATAACCATTAGAACTTTAAATATTGTAGATTGTGACCTTAATGATTTGATGATCTCATTTTTGCTCAGTTTTGATAATATATATTTTGTTCCTTCTCCAGGTCCAAATTTTACTTTACCATTCTCAAGAAAAATTTCTCCAAATCCAACAAGAGGAGTTCCAACTAACAGCATCCTTTCTTTCTCATGTAATCCCTTAGATACATCTCCAAGAACTCGATCCAGACCAACTTGTAACAGTGAAGCATTATTTGGTTGATATCTGTCATATGTTACAGATAAATCGTCCATTAAAAATTCAGCATCAGCAACATCAGTAATATATATTTCAGTTCCAACATCATAATCAGTTGTCAAAGCAAATGGTACACAATCATAAAGACTTCTCAACACCTTCCTTGTATCAGACCTAGAAATATCATTAAGAAAGTCAGACATTTTAGAGCTGCAATTTCATTTCAGAAATGGAATATGGTAATTTTTTAAATAAAATTTTACGGGACAGCCAGTTAGAGTGTCTTTCTTTACAAATATGATGTGGTGAGTTCAGATCTCAATTGGGGTGTAAAAGTCTGATGACCTTAAATAAATCATCTTCACTCAATTCAATTCAAGTCGACCCAGCTATAAATGGCTAGGCCTATATATAATCCAGGAAAGATCAATGGCAAGAGGTTTGACAAAGAACCAGCTGGGAGAAGCTATCCTCATGGGAATCAAAGTTAGTAAAATATAGATGTTTCTTTCCTTTCTTTCATTTTGTTCTGCCATTGTCACTTATTGACTGTTAACTTTTGATGGTGACTGATATTTTCTTTATGTTTGTGTTCTTGTGACCTTGGCCAGTGATTCTATAACACCCAATACTAGAGATACAAAAAGGACAACAATTTTGTGCAAGACTTACCAAAAGCCATTTACTCTTCTAGATTTATGCTCCTCAAGTGTTGAGTTAACAAGAACACCTTCCTTGGTGGAGTCATACTGGCTAAATAAAGTTCTTCCAAGACTTGTAACTACACCCTCTATCTTAGCATACGCTATCCTGTGATCTTCACTCTCTTCTAACTGACGTTTCAAATCACTCACTAATTCAACATCAACTGCAGCCTTAAATATATAAAATAACATATAAAAGATATTTAGACATCAAAATGATTCCTATGACACTAATGTTTGAGGTCCAGTGATAGTGATATGTATACTATTGTCAAGGAAAAGTCTTTTGTATGGCATCTTTTTTTGACAATTTGAAAAAGTTAAAGGGATTGTAAAGAAGTCTTCTAAACTTTTAATGAGCATTGGAGACATTGACAGCAACAATTTGTATCATTCCAATTTTCATTCAGAAATCTCCGGTTCTTGCAATTTCATTTCAGAAATTCATTTGTCAACCTTTTACTTTGTTTTAAAGGGACATATTCACCTTTTATTTAACCAAAAAACCTTAGTGAACTCTAGCTTAGCTAATTATTAACACCACTCACAGCTCTCCCTCGAAATTAATTAGGCTAATTAGCTTAATTATCAGTTTTTGAAAGTTATTAATTAATACAACTCATATTTTACTAAATTTTTGTGTGATTTAAAAAGCAACTAATAAAGACATTGATAATTCCATTTTCGTGCAATGGTTCAATGTTCTTAACTTAAATCCAAAACTCAAATCTTTAAGAGAAAATATTGAACGTTCCCTTAGTTCTGTCCTTTTTTATAATAATAATAATAATAATTTAGTAACCTTGACTTGATCGGCTGATATTTGACGGTTTTTGTACCGATTGTAAAATATATAGAACAGGACACTTGAAACACTGAACCCGACAGTGGCTAGTTTATCTGCTGTATCAAAGCTTAGCATTTTGTTTAGATTCACATAAGGATATTTTACATCAGAAAAATTGAAGGAAGGATTTCAGAAAATGAAACCAAAAGTAGGCTTAGTCTAGTCTAGATTATCCAGACACTCAGTAGTTTATCAAATGTAAAGATATGTATGTTCTAATATCAATATTATGCTTGATGAAACAAATATGAAGCTGTGGATATTATCGTTGATATATTCATTCATTTATCTGAAAAACCCAGCTAAGATCGAGTATGAAAACTGGAGAGAGACAAAAAAAAGTGTCTAAATAATCATTAATTTACAGAAGGGAAATAACTCAAGGAGGTCTACAAGACCTGTTGATGTGTCACTCGTCACTGAAGACAGTTGTTGGTCTCTTGTGAAGGCTACCGTTCATACAGGAAGCCCAGATCAAGACGTTGATTAAACAGGACAAAAAGCGAATCATTGAATCTGTACCAAAATTTCCAAAGAAAGTCGAAATCTTTATTGTTCACACTTAACTTTTAAAAACAATTGCACAGTTTCAAAAGAGATAAAATGCTTCTTTGGAAAAAATAAATAAAATCAATTAAATATTTGGGCCTATTTGTTAATTCAACACATTTGTAATTTTGATTCCTTTCTTACTTCATATTATGACTTATTACAGGATCGGGTGCTTTGATTTATGCATGAAATATAAGTCAGTTGCCATTAAACTTGTCTTTCACAAGACCAGTGTTTCGGTAAAAATATTAAGTTGATTTAGAGTGTCATTTTCAATTATTCCTTACACAAATTGAATAGTGAAGTTGATTTGATATGTGTTATCTTGAATGGTGAGAATATCTCCTTTGAGGATCAGGTCTCAAATTCGACAATATACACTCGAGAAATATAGTTGTGAGGCGACGTAGCTCTTCCAAGGAGCCCCACAGGCAAACCTCCAATAATAGGGTACAGTTTAGACCCCCCCCCCCCCCCCTCGGTGAATTGTTACGCTTTACAGTGGTGCAAACAAGCCCGTAGCCAGCTAAGTACTTCTAAGGGGGGGGGGGGGGGCATCCATTCAAGGTGGACAGTTTTCGCTAGTTGATGACTTCCAGCAAAGGCCTTAAAGTCAGAGCGTAGGGGGATTTACTTTAAGCAATCTATGCAAATGCCTACTACAGCCCATGAAAAGAAAAATCAAACAGTTGCACAATTTCTGCAGTCACAGATACACTTCAAATTTTGCTTCATAGCATTGAATAAACTTCAACCCGAACTAAGATCATTTTGAAATATTTTTAACCCATCCAATTTCGGGTAATGCTTCGTTTTCTATGCCAGTACTTATATTCTTACAAATGTGCGGTAGCATCAACAGGTAACAAATTAATACATTGATGTTCGACAGAACGCACCTACTTACCGGCTCTAATATTACATAACGGGATAAGAAGTTATTTTCAGCTGTTCAGGTTCTTTTACTTTATACTTTATTAGATTTTAAATTTTGACCGACTGCCTTACCTCAATTTTGTGCGAATTTGGATGATAACAGATGATAAGATATTTGCTAGGGAAGTGGGAAGAATTGAAATACCAACAATTTTTACCATGTCCTTTTCTTATTTTTGATTTGATGTGTAATTGTGTAGACTGTATAGGCATATTCACTTTGTGGTGATAGCCTATAGTATTTGTGACATGAAGTTGAAACGTGACAACTATGTAAAGACATCCTATATAACAGGATGTATGTTATAAAGGCATGTAAGTGTCTAGTCAGTTAAAACCTGCTGTTGAGTAGTAAGTGTCCTGAAGCAGGGTTAGAGGTATTTCTCATAGGGCCTAATAATAAATAAATCAAAATTGGAATCAGAACTGTTTATCTTTTAATGAAAAGGAAGGGGGGGGGGGGGGTTGAGTGAATAGGAGTGCTAATTTTCAAACATGCCAGTTTTGCCAGTTACCGGCACTGCTTTATTATACCCAGGGCCAAAGTAGATTATTAATTATTGTGATATCAATTTACCCTAGTCAGTGTTCTCATGTTTTTCACTAATGATTCAAATTTTTCAGAATAGAAATAGTAAGATGTCTGCGTTAGCTGCAAATCCACAACCCAAAAAGGCTGAAAGATTGCGCCTGATAACATATCTATCTCCTGGTATACCTATTAAACTATTTGAAACTTTGATGAATTACTTAGAACAATTGACGGGACGTGAAGCTTACATTATTCATGAGTCAAGATGGAGTTGCCCACCTCCAGATAGAGTTGATCTCTTTACAACAGATGAAGTTGATATTGGTGAGTTTTTGCATACATCTTTTTTTGAAGTGTTATTACCACTAAGAATGATCAAAAAATCAAAGTTGATTACTGGTATATATCTGTATAATCTGATAAATCCAGAAAACTATATATACACGAAATTAAAAAATGCTTACAAAATAATTTAAGCGTTTATCAATGATAACCTGTAATTTTATGAAAAAAAATAACTTAAATTGGTTTATTGGATTCTGTTTGTAGCCTATACATTTTACACAGTTGATGAATATATACCCTTATTCATCAAGTTCGAGAGCTTTATTTTTTTTTTCATTTTAAGAGGTGGTAATTTTTTAAAGGACAACATTCACAATCCGATCGACTTAGTGTCAGAAACAGGGTTTTGTTTTAATTAAGCTTTTGAAGTTCATGTGTATTCTTACTTTAGTCGTTGAAAATACATATCAAATTTAAATGAGACTTCACCTGAAGAATGAATCATTGAACCACTATATTATGTTTTTTATTACAGGATTCATGTGTGGTTCAGGTTATATCAGATTAAGAGATAATCCCAATATAGAACTATGTAAAGCAGCACCATTACATATTCATAAGAATTCCCAGAATAGACCAGTTTATTTTTCAGATGTTATTATTGATAGTTCTAATAAGTAAGTATATTTATGTTGTTATTGATAGTCCTAATAAGTAAGTATATTTATGTTGTTATTGATAGTTCCAATAAGTAAGTATATTTCTCAGATGTTGTTATTGATAGTTCTAATAAGTAAGTATATTTCTCAGATGTTGTTATTGATAGTTCCAATAAGTAAGTATATTTCTCAGACATTGTTATTGATAGTTCTAATAAGTAAGTTTATCTCTCAGACATTGTTATTGATAGTTCTAATAAGTAAGTATATTATTTCTCAGATGTTGTTATTGATAGTTCCAATAAGTAAGTATATTTCTCAGACATTGTTATTGATAGTTCTAATAAGTAAGTTTATCTCTCAGACATTGTTATTGATAGTTCTAATAAGTAAGTATATTATTTCTCAGATGTTGTTATTATTAGTTCTAATACTAATAAGTAAGTTTATCTCTCAGGCGCTGTTATTGATAGTTCTAATACTAATAAGTAAGTTTATCTCTCAGACATTGTTATTGATAGTTCTAATAAGTAAGTTTATCTCCCAGACATTGTTATTGATAGTTCTAATAAGTAAGTTTATCTCTCAGGCGCTGTTATTGATAGTTCTAATACTAATAAGTAAGTTTATCTCTCAGACATTGTTATTGATAGTTCTAATAAGTAAGTATAATTCCTGACAAAAAATATATATTATAGGAAAATAAGGGGAAAAAATCATTCTAGAGGGAAATAATTCAGAGATCCATAATGATTTCTTAGTAAGAAGATTTTATAAAAGTTCAAAAGATTACCTTTTTTACATTTGTTTGGTTTTTTTTGGTTTTTAGTGATCTTCATTCTATAATTTCTTTACCAATCATGTGTATTTTAATCTCTGCAGGTTGAAATATAAAGAATTCCAAGATTTAAAAGGACATAAATGGGCATATAATGATAACTTATCTGTCAGTGGTAATTTAATTGTATTGAAGCATCTCAAACAGATGGGTGTTAATTCGACATTTTTTGGCAATATCTTATGCTCAGGTAAGATTTATAAAGTATTGTTAATAAAGACCATCTGAAGACATAGATCAAGAAAGCTATTTATTGTTCATTTGTCACGCTCTGAACTTAATTTTTTATGGAAGAAAAAAAGACCTTACACTGAAAGAGAGTCACAGGGCCTCAGCTAACCAGTGTTCAAATGGTATGAATTGAGATACTAGCTTTATGATTTTCAATTTGGTTTTCCCCTCTTTGTACACTTCATGGTTTTTACTGGCCTCATTTCCTTTAATTGCACTGATTGGTTGTTGCGGGTGATCAGCAGTCTTGAACATTAATATTTCTTTTTCTTTTTAAATGTTTTTATTTGGCTAACCATTTTAATGTATATTTTGTAGGTAGCCATCATAAATCAATAGAAATGATATTAGATGGTACAGTTGATGCAGCAGCTATAGATTCTAATACTTTAACAGCATATCTTAAATCATATCCACACCTTAAAGAAAGACTTACTGTTATTACTTCCTTTGGACCAATGCCAGTTTATCCTATTGTCTTTAACTCAAGATTACCAGGTAAAAAAATTTGTTGTGACATTTATTTTACTTTACTTGAGTTTACTATGTAAATTGAGTTGCTTAATATATTGTTCAAATTTGGTTCTAAAATTGGAATTTACATGCATAAATCGCTGAACGATTAATTTTAAGCATCACTTTAATCTTTAGAGAGTTCAACGATCTATGGGTATTGGGGACACTTATTGAATATATCTATCAAGAATAGTCTAATATTGATGTTAAATGTTTAAATGCTGTCTGGAAAGTCATAGAAATGTCAGGGAAAATTTGTTCAGATGAACTGTATGAACCCTGTGTTTTAGTCGATTTGCAAGTGAGTGCCAAAGAAAAATAAATTGGTGCAAATTGATGCCATCAATTTCCTCGATACATATAAACTGTTTAAACCACCTTTTATAATAAAATACCAATAATGAAAATGTATTTGCAGGAGAACTTAAAGATCAAATAACTAAAGGATTATTAGAAATGGATAAGAAGCCAGAGTGGAAAGAGAAATTGTTAGAACTTGGTGTCAATGGATATATTCCTATAGATTCCTCATTATATAACCTAGAAACTGAACTAGTTGATTTGGTGAAAGGACTGAGTATAGCTGCTGCTTATTATTAATATTAAATCATGTCTAATTTTAGTCTAATTTACTAATTGATTGTATCAGATTAAAGGTTTAATAATATATCGTGGTCTCTGAATTGTAATTCATGATATTGTTCACAACTCTCCCTCGAAATTCAACTCCCTGTGTAGCCATAAATATGAGCGTTTGAAAGTAAAAACTTAGCGTTTAGTAAGACTATGCCTTATATAGAAAACACATATACACAAAATGAAAGATAAATGTTTAGGTAGGGGTATAATTGTATTTTTGAAGATTCATTTGCAAAATTCTTTTAACTTGCAAATGTAGGTATTGTAATTGCTTCTGTACTATAAGATATTAAATATAAAAGAAGATGCATTTTGAATAATTTTTTAAAGATTTTGTAACAATCTCAATTTAAGACATAGACTAAGTATCTACATCCTTCCTTTTCAAGATAATCACAAAAGTCTTGTTGATATTGTTATTAATATCGGATATTGATATACACATTTCATTGACCCAAAAATGAACAAATTAATATATTCTACTTTTATTTACGATAATGTCAATAATGTCATGTTAAGTATGTTTAGAAATTTCATTTATATATTCTCTATATTGTTTGTTATGTAAATTGTTATGTTTTGAATATATTTCTCTCCTTTGCTAGAATTAATTCTGAAATGCATGTACATGGCTACATGCATATGTATCTGCATTTATCACCATTTTAATCACCAGCTAATATTTAAAATGTTTTATCTGAAGATTATTTACATAAATTCAGGCCCAAATCGATCCTCGAAAATGCTGAACATTCCCCTTTAAAATACTTATAGTTGCAAGAAGCACAGTGAAAATGTGAGGTGCAAATGGATGCAATCAGTGTCAACGCATAAAAGTTTATTAAACCTCTTTACAATCTTTTTGCAATATTTATGACTGGCGTACACAAACTAGAATTGGATTGATTTCATATTCTTCATAGAAAGTCTATGTTGTAATTTAGTCTAATTCTATTTGGTAGCCATCTTGTTAATTTTTTTGTTTGTTGATAATTATGAAATATTACCGGTAATAAAAGGGATCAAAATATTAACTTTATTGTTTATGAATTTATGTTTCTTAGGTATGTAGATTAATATATTTGAAGGTGGTTTTCAGGGTAGCTTCATCTTTCCATCATGGCTTTCAAAGAATATTATCCAAGTCATGAGGATTTAGACTATATATTTGCTTCACCATCTGATATGGCTGAGTTTCAGCTACCTATGCGTGCCATCTAGTTTCTCAATAATTCAACAAAAGCTTCTGTGTCACTAGTAGTGACTCACTACTAGACCAATTGTGTTTGTCACACGTTTTTTTAAAGAGTTATTTTTGATGATGACTTTGAATTTCCTTTCTGAAATTTAGAAATAGTTGGTAAAGCAAATATTAAGCATTTTCTCAAACTGTGGTATTGTTAAGTAAATCATGTGTTAATCATGTTTATTGGGATCTGCTATATATGAATATGTAGACTTATAATGCCTGTATATGTACTAGAAAGTTTTAAAAAATTTCATTTTCAGCCCGATTACTTACAAATAGAATACACACATTAATGAAGACCCTGTCGATTTTGTCATACTCTTTGATGTTGAAATGATAGATGAATTTTGACTCAGGACTCTATTTTCTTTGAATGTAAATGTTGTATTTTTCTAAAATTAAATTATATCAATGTTTCTTTGGGTTTTTTTGTTGTGATTGATATATCTTCAAGATAGAGGATAGTTTAATATGATATTCCATGGTTTACATATTGTGGCATTCAAATTCTATATTAGTGACATCATCAAGCTCTTAGTATCAGCAACCACAGACATCTGATTGAAAATTGGAATGGTGCAAATTGATGCTATCAGTGTCTTTGATATGCACTTTGCACTGAAAACCATCCCTCTAAAATCAGTACTTGCCATTTTCACAAAGAGGAATCAACACAAAAATAGCCTTTATTATAATAACCTAAAATTTTAATTCATCAAATGATATTTAACAACTAATAATAAAATATAAATAATGGAGGGAAGATCATTAACAAGTGTAAATGAAACAATAAAGAATAATGTAAAAAATTTCAGTTTCAGACATAAAATTAATCATTTAAATAATTTGTGTATAAACAATATATTGTGTCCAATAATATTTATGACTTCACAAAAGAAACATATTTTACATGGGTAACTTAGGTTCCAGAAAATCCTTTGTCCCAGCTGGTCCTTGGCCCAACCTCTTGCCACATTATCTGTACTCATTTGCAACTGGGTTGACTGGAATAACATTGAAAGATGGTGATTTTTTTCTTACTTATTAAAAGCACTAGATTAGATTGCTGAATCACATGAAAGATATCTTTGGTGTTGGTAGGCTAGTGTTTGGAGTTTAAGTATGCATTTCTTGTAATTTCTGTTATGATAAAGAACCATGATCATCATCTGAAGGTTGATGCCTAATTGGAAAGGAGTGATTCATCTATAATTTGGCTTTGACATATAAACATCACCTTCACTAAGCATAGCTCTAATAGCTTTAGGAGGATGATGATATCTATTAGGATTGTCTAATTGAGTTGAAGCTACACTAATAGGTCTCTTAGCTTCATCATTCTCTATAGAACTCAGACCAGATTGAGCTTGTGGACTGATATTATGTACATCATTAGATATTGTATCTTGTACAGTCTTTATCATATAGCAGATCTCTTCTAATACTTGAAGGGTCTAAAAAGAGAAATAATACTTTTTTAAAGCTACAATAACAAACGGAATGAATTTACTATGTCCCAACTTCCACTTCCAGATCAACTACAGTGAAATATGTTGAACCAGAATATAGCTTTAAAAACCCTTTGCACAATAGCTGATTTTTTGTAAGATGAGATTTATTGACTGCATTATATTTAATTTGTCAGCCCAAATTTGATTTATTTATGGCGATTGGGTGCATCTTGTGGCCTTGTACAGAACTACAGGAATATTATAAGTTACAACAATGAATTTTTTTTCATGTATGCACATCCCAAGATATATCCTTCCAACAATAAGGGCCACCAAAACCAAGTCAAGCACTATTAAAGTGTCTACTTCAAGCTGACAGGAATTGTCACTTTGAATTCTCCACAAAGCTTTTATATATATCACTACTATTTCACTACTCATGAACAGATAAAGAAATATTCAATATAAACTTCATATACACACTCTTTAGCTTTTACCAATATACAAGGACTCCATGTTGTAGTTAATTTGAATGTCAAAATATGTCAAATTCCTCTGTTAATATCACTTACCTCTGTGTCTGCTACAGGATATGCTTCACCAGTTTGTTTATCTTTTTCTAAAACAGTTTTTAACTTATCGAGAACTATTTGTGAGAAATCATCAGCCATCATGGAGATTCTATGATCAGTAACATCAGTTAATTTCTGTTCAAATGCTCGTGTCATTTTACTAAAAATTCTACTGTCTAGAGGTTCCTGGAAGTATACAATGGAATTGGAATATAAAAAATATTAAGTCAGTTCACAAATCAGCATATGTTTCTTTGTAACATTTTTAGGATTAATGGATTAATACTAACTGCACAGTGCATATTACAGCTGGATATTTAAAATTTGTACACTTTTCTCGTGGAATTTCCAGGACGTAAAATTTAATTTTCTTGTGGAATTTCACGTTTCAATAAGTTACATTGTCATCATTGGAATTATTGTTGAATATTGAAAATAACCATACCTTTTTTCCTATTGTTGAGTTTGCAAAGCTGTTCACTTCAGTTCCCACATCAGATTCTATCAAATTTAACCATTTAATATATTCTGTGTTAAACAGGGTCAGATCTCTTAATGACATTCCTAAACAATAAACATATTCAGCTTGTGCTGCCATAGAATGTAACATTCTCCAACTTTCCACTATATGATCTGGTCTCTGTAAAAAATAATGACAATCAAGTCCACAGCTTAATAAAGAATTTCAAGATTTAAACTTAAATAGATATGTCACACACTCAAAGTCTGCCTGACTTGTGGAAGAGTGCTATAGCAATGGCTCATTGTAGATTCCAATAGACATGATTACCTTGACTCATTGTAGATTCTTATAGTCTTGATTACCGGACTTATTGTAGATTCTTATAGTCTTGATTACCTGACTCATTGTAGATTCTAATAGCAATGACTACCTAACTCATTGTAGATTCTAATAGCAATATTTACCTGACTCATTGTAGATTCTAATAGCAATGATTACCTGACTCATTGTAGATTCTAATAGCAATGTTTACCTGACTCATTGTAGATTCTAATAGCAATGTTTACCTGACTCATTGTAGATTCTTATAGTCATGACTCATTGTAGATTCTTATAGTCATGACTCATTGTAGATTATTAAAGCAATGTTTACCGGACTCATTGTAGATTCTAATAGACATGATTACCTGACTCATTGTAGATTATAATAGCAATGTTTACCTGACTCATTGTAGATTCTAATAGTAATATTTACCTGACTCATTGTAGATTCTAATAGCAATATTTACCAGACTCATTGTGGATTCTAATAACAATGATCACCTGACTCATTGTAGATTCTAATAGTAATGCTTACTTGACTCATTGTAGATTCTAAAAGACATGATTACCTGACTCATTGTAGATTATAATAGCAATGATTACCTGACTCATTGTAGATTCTAATAGCAATGCTCTATGTAATTTAAGCCAATCTCCATGTTGTTTTGCAGAACTTATGATATCTTTCAACCGTATAGAAACAGATCTTATATTGGCATCACTCATTGGATCACCTGATCTGGGAGGACCACCATTTTGAAAATGGAATGCTGCCTGAAAAAGTAAGAGTTTTACAAAGCTATAAGCATATATCAATTACAAGGTTGATTCTTCAAGTTAACCTGCTGCAGGTTAGTATCAAGAGAAGGAGCAACTTATATAACAAAATACTTCTCTCTAACACTGGGTTGGAAAACTGTCTTTTTGTGGCAGTGGAATAGCTCAGTCAGGTGAGAGTTGAGTTGGATTGCTGTCTGCCTAGAATCGCCCTCAAGGTAGAAATATTCTGATGTCACGGCCAGTGCTTTGAGAGTCAGCTCAGTGTCAGCTTTCATCCCTTGTCAACAAATGAAGATAAACATTCTCTTATGAAAAAAATCTTACCCTATCTTTTGAAAGGAAAACACTATGATAATATCCACTTGGATTTTCTGAAAACATATTTTCTTTCCTGAAATAATTAAGAATATGAAATCATTTTATCTTTTGCTGTAAACACAAAATGGATAAAAGTCGAATAAGACAAATAGAAAATGTCTAGAAATTTATTTTCAAAACTTACTCAATTCCATCTGTGTTTAGAAAATGCAACAGAAAATTCTTTTTTACTGGAACATAACGCCAACCATCAACCACAATATAAGCCTGAAAAAAAAAAAAACAGATGAAAACTCAGTAAACTACCATAATACCAGCATCAAGTAATAAATGAAATGTTTTTTATGATGTAATTTCTGGTGGAGAACACCATACAGTGTGCAAGGAGGGAAATTTCAACTATTAAGAGATCAACTGCCTGCAGAGATTATTGCAACATTTGGGCATTTCGCTATTTTTCTGGGGTCAATCTGGTTAAGACCTTTGAGTTAGAGAGACTGGGCCATGGCCTCTGCCTCTTTAGCCTTCTACTTGACCACAAAGCTTTACCTTCAGATAAGCGGGTTCCTTTCTTGATGCCACCATCTCAAATTCTGTCCAAAATCCTTTACGTTTATTGAGAATATCTTCCCATGGCCAGCGAACCTCCTCGTCACCCATATAAACACCCATAACAGGATAGGTCTTTCTCTCTATCAGTTCACAGACATGACTATGGACTGAAAGCAATACAATAAGTTTCATACAGTAAGCACAAAGAAATTTTTTTTGTTCTTCATTGGAACTGTTGGCATTTTTGGAGGTTGATTTTGGGTGTTGAATATATGTAGATGTTTTTTGACTTACAAAACTGCATAAAAATTGCACAATTCCTTAAAATATATTTCAAACTTGAAATTTCAATTCCTTTTCTTTAAATATATTTGCTATGTATGGCATATTCTCAATAACATAAAATAAAAGAATGGATTTGAAGGCAGATTGACAGTGTGTTGTGACTATTTCTGATAAGCTCTGTTTTTTCTAAGACTAAGGTAAATTTGTTGAATGGATTGTGAACATACACCCCTTTAAAGTAAACCTATTTTATACAAAACACCCCCTTTTGATGGAGAATGATATCTTTAAATAAATGGATAACAAATATGTGAACTAAATATAGCAAAACTATTGTTATATTACATACCTATTTTAGCAAAGAGTTCTCTGACATCAGCTTCACAACCAGTAGGACCTTGTATATAATAATGTTCATCTATAGTTATTTCACGTATATAGGGCTGTAATTTCCCATAATACACTGTGTTTCCTGTAATAGCTGGGCAAATGCCAACCTGAAATTTGTTAAAGAATAAGGATAATCCATTTGAAAACATCCTGTAGACAAAATAAGTTTCTTTTCAAAATGTTTTTTTTTACAGATTTTCATTGAAACATACTGCCATTTTGAATTTATGCTTCCTAAAGACTTGGTGAAAGTTGATAAAATATATCAAACAGCCAGTGAATGTCCTTACCCTGAAAGGACCTTTTCTCTGTATATAATTTCTGGGTATAAAATGTTTACCCACTATCTGGGCTATAGGAAGGAAAGAATCAGCATCTAATACAGACATTATAGACAGTGGACCTGAAACAGAAATACAGCACAAAATATCACTTTTCTAAAAACATGCAACTTTACAATTCAAAAAATTCAGTAGAAGTCAAATGGCAGATGTTTAAAATGCATAGAATATTTTTGAGCATATTCCTTCAGCAAAGTTTATGACACATTGAAAAGGACTTCTAAATTTTTTAGGTGGATCAGGAAAACCTGAAAACCTCAATTTATCATCAAACATTTTTGGTTCCAGCAATTCAAATTTAATGTAAGATTGTGATGACATCACACCTGTGCAGGTTTCTGTGAAACAAACCTATCTTGAGGGTGTGACTTCATCAAACACTTAATGGAATTGCTACTAGAACCATAGAAAATCTCTTTACAATCAAATTTTACTTACCAAAAACATCACAGTTGGGTAGCTGATACACAAAATTCTCTGAATCTACCAGTTTTGGTGAATTATCCATTATTCTGTCTAATAAATCAGATGATTTTTCAAAACATAAATCCATTCTGAAAGAATTTTGATGAAAGGTAAAAGTTCAAAATATTCTAAAAATGTTATCGTTACAACATTGATAGAATCAAATTGCACCACTCCAATTTTAAGTCAGAAATCTGTGGTTCTTGCAATTCAATGAGTGACCCATGCAAAGATTGAACAATTGACCTTCAGGCTAGGGGGATATTTTAAACCAATTAAGCCACAGAGGCCTCTGCTGTTCTTGAGAAAAAGTTAACAAAGTCCTTTATAAATGACCACAATCTAGATGATAACAAGAATTTGCTCTACAAACCTCATCGCACATTCTCTAAGTCGTGTGATAAACCTGGCGTAGGGATTTGGTGGTAAATAGTCTCCTGTAAATATTTCTACTAAGAAATTATACCACGTTTCATCAAGATGGGTGTCTATCATATACTGCAAAACAAAAAAATGAAACAAAATATGTTTCGCAATATACCAAATAACCAATATTAGATATATGGACTCCATGAAAGGGATCTCCCTTTGACAAACCCAAACAAAGAGGTGTTTTAAAGAAGAAGAATGCCATGTCTTGTAATGATTTATAAGCTTCACAAGCAGACGTTTCTGTTCATTATAAAAAAATAATTTCAGCTTTCCTATTGGTGATAAAACAGATGCTGATTTAAATTCTCCAAAAATAATGTGATGGAGCAGACGCTCAAATAAACAATTGAAGGATTCTTACTTTCATTAAAACTGATTCTGTAGACATTATTTTAGGTGAAGTATCTCTTTCTATACACATCTGTACATTTATAACTGTAAAACAAAATATCAATTTCCATGGAGCAAGAGAAATATTTTTTTTGAAAAGAATCTTGATTTTGATTGTCATTAAGTTCAAATTTTTCAGGGTCCAAATAAAATAGGAATGATGGATGGAAAACTTAATAAACTGGTCACTGCAACAATATTTCTTGATAAATACTAAGTTAAATACTAATATTTTCTTTTCCGTTATTTTCTGAACCTTAAACTTACCACTGTTTTCATGTTTAATAATATTTTCATCTTCTATACCATGTTTATAAACTTCATCAACTTCTCTTTTTAATGTTCCAGTCTGAAATATATAACAGGGAGAAAATCATTCACAAAAAGTCTTTCAAAATACTCCAATGAGCTGTGAGCAGACCAATTCAGCAATAAGTCAAGACAAAAAAAATGCCAAAGATGATATTTTGACGCACTTGCCAACTCATTAAATGGTATAAATAAATTTAGGAATTATACCTTCTTTTTAGGTTCAGATTTATCACGTAATTTTGTTTGTGGTCTTTGCATTTCTGTTGGAAAAGTCTTCTGCATCTTTTCAATTAAATCCTGAAAAAACAAATTATCTTTTATATAATTAATTTAAAAAAGGACAAAATGATCAGGATTTACCTCCCTTGACACATTAAGGGGAGATAATTAACTCTTGCCACCATTCTAAGACACCATTACAAACTTACAAAAGTGAGCAAGAAAGCAGCACGAAACTTGCTACAAAAATCGATTACAAGAAGATCAGGATTTATCTCCCTTGACACATTAAAGGGAGATAATTAACTCTTACCACTAACTTAGGACACCATTGTAAACTGTCTTCTGCTACTTGTATTGCCACTGTTTGACAATAAGAGTTGATATTACGTAGAGTGTTCACAATCTGAAATGTACAGAGTACAGATACAATGAAGTAGACAACTGGGGACATAGGCTACATCAAAAACTTGTGTGTTAAGCAGCATTTTCTCTCAAAATCCTTCCCTAAATACATTTTAAGCTTAGATCCAGATGACCTACAACAATGTGTTGTAGATCTTTTTCTTGAGACATTATTTCATTGAAAGTGCCCTCTGATGAAGATAAATATAAAGCAGTCACATACCAACATAAGATGAGATGCAGAACCGAACTGAAAATCATCTGGAGCCAACAAATCATCTATTTTAGCTAATAAAGTTCTACCACAGGCTACTATATTGTCACTTCTTTCTTGTCTACAAAACAAGTTCAACCAAAAATATATTTAGCTACAATACATTTGATTGATTATTAAAACATTGTAATGACATTTGATGAGAGATGGTAATTCCAGGGGCTTTTGGCTGGCTCAAAAAGATCATTGGATAAAATCATTTAAAATTTTTACTGATTGATTGCTGGTTCCAAACTTCCAACTTAAAGGAGTACAGCTAGCTTTTTGGGTCTTAGAGATATATATAAATAGTCTTCAGAAGTATTCGAACTGCACTAAAATTGTTTGATCCTAAGATAAACTTACAAACTGCTGGATAAAAGTTCTTCTATATCTGATTTATATCTTGCTAGTAAATATCTTATTATATAAATATCATCAGTCTAAAATATATAATAAATATCTAATTTATACCCTGTGAAACAATATCAATAATGGGGAATTTCTATTTTTTCAACAACAATGACAATATATGTATATCATCAAGAGAATTGTTAGATAAGGAATGTCAAATCTTGAAGTAAAATCTTCTACATAAATAATAACATATAACTTACATTAGCAAATCCTCTTAATAAAGCTCTAATAGATATATTTTGTTCCATTAATAAATAAAGACGACCTGGTGAACCGTGTAATAAACGATATATTTCTATTAATAAAGTCGGAGAGTAGGAAGATCTGAAAATAAATTGACATGTTTACAGTAACAGATCCAATAACTAGTCATATACGGTAATTATAACAATTAAGTTATAGCATTTTTACCTAGATTTTATTTGGCACCCTTAAGGACATTTTGCCAATGGTGCAAAGAGGGTGACTTCAAAATAAAAGTAATCACTTCCTAAAAAATATCAGGGCATGAAAGTAAAGAAATGCCTTTATTGATAATTGTGTGATATACAAAGAATCAGATTTTTTTCTTTGATAGAGATGGTCACTTTTGTAAATAAGTGTAAAACAAATACCTTTCCATAAGCACTAATAATAAAGCATTATAAACAGTAGTGAACAAGTCATTGGTAGGACTATTTTTAGCTATATTTCTTTGGTAATAGGATCTGAAATAAAACATAGAAGTTACTCACATATTTCTATCCCAACAAATCTGGCCCTGAATATTTGCTCTGATGTGATTTTGAATGGAATAAAACAAAAATTTTCCTTCGTTGCACACTGTATTGCATTTTCCCGCCTTGTTCGCCATAAAAGTAAGGTGCAGAAAGGTAAGACATAAAATTCCTTTAATGTTGAAGATAGAACTCACTTCAAAGGAGAGACAATTTGCCAAGCAAACGGACCACTACCAGTATCATCACCTAGTTTAAAACCATCTATTCTAATTTTCTGTGGTTTATAACGTTCTAACTGTTGATAAACATGATTCTGTAATCCACTGACATTGGCACCCTGAGAACTTGTTGATAGTCTTCTAGTAGAACTTTGTCTTGTCATACCTCGTGCTGAAATTAAATTGGTTCCTTCTTAATCCAAATATTACTTTTCTTAGGAGTACTAATAAACATAAATCTTAAATTTTCAAACTTGTTGACTTACATGATGTCATAAATATACATGAGAATCTTTGATTAATCAAATAAATCCATAAAACAAAGAAATTATTGAAAATATAATAAAGTTATATAATAATTTGTTGGCCAAGTTTGAGAATTCAAATTTTATTTTCATTCTAGGAGGTAATATTCTGCAATCTTAAGCATTAAACAAAAGAAACAGTGTTCATAAGAATGTGACCACCAATGTCAAAGGCGGAGTTTCATCTTTCTGCAGACACTTGACCTTTTTATTGATTTTGATAAGCTAATAGACTGATGTAACCTAGGAACTCTGTATCTAAGACAGATATCTTTACAGATATACAGATGAACGGCTTTCATGTGTGATGACTTTGAAAGGTAAATGATATTTTTCTCCTTGTGATCAAATCAATACCAAGTAGCTTACCAGATCCAATGTGTATATTCTGTAAATCTGCTTCTTCTGTTTGTGGAGTAAAAATACAGAAATAATGTTCAGCCTGTGTTTGGTTCAGGAACACTCCTTCATGTAAGGAAGACATGGGAAATTCAGAAAAACAGGAAAGCCTAAAAATAACACATTTTGTAAACAGATTTTGAAAAGATTATAGGTGTAGGTGGCAGACTTAAAATTATACGAAAGATTCATTTTTCTTTTATCAAAAGTCCAAATACCAAAATTATGTTCCCCACACCCATCCCTTCCTCCATACATCAGGAATAAAAGTAACAACAATAATTCCAAAATTATTAAAAAAATTAAAAAAATCAATAACTGCATGAAAAAATCTTATAAATACAAACCCATTTTCTTTCATGGTATCAGCTACTTCAATAAAATTTAAAGCATATTGTTTCTGTCCTCTAACATATGACATCTGATTGGAAGGATCTACTCGGAATACACACTGTCAAATAAAAAATAAATAAAATTTGAACATCTTAAAACTTATCAAGGTGGGCAGCAATTCCAAATTTGATGCATCCATGACTGATTCTGCTTACTTTGGGCAGTAACAAATTTATTAAGAAATCTTACCAACCTCTACATTTATATATCTATTACCAATAACGGCATCACTGACTTGCTGTAAAAATTCAGCCTGAAATTAAAGACATCAATAATGTCATTAAAATGTAAAACCTGCAACCCAAACCTAGAAATTTTCACCAAAAATCTACAAACATTCTATTAGAAGAGATTTCCAAAGTAAGAGACCCAGCTTGCGTATTTCATATATGCAAAAATTGATGCTAACAATATAAATGATATTCTTTTTCAGCCAAACAATACCAACAAAAATTGTGGTAAAAAGTTCCAAAAATCACATCCTACCTTATCCTCTTGTATGGAATTAGGATCCCAGAAACCTGAACTCCATTCTGCAGTTTTACCCTCACCACTAATACGTATTGGAACATTTACTCCTGATAATAAAAAAATTCAACAAACATAGAAAATATAACACAATGTTAGAACGAACAAAACCTTTCAATTCTAAAACTTGGCCAGTAAACTGTTTTTTCAATAATTTATTTGATAATTCTTTAGTTTATGGATTTTTCAGATTATAGAGAAATTGAATTATAGTTATGACACTATGATCATACCCGTAGCCAGGGGGGGTGGGAGTCGGATGAAAACAAATAAGCACTGTTAAAGTAGACGTTCTGTTTGAATTGTACCTGTTAAAGTTGAGTTTGATTGCTTTGCGAGTCCATATAACCCCCCTTGGAAATTCCTGACTACGGGCCTGATGATGAAACAAATAGAAAACAAAAATAGCCTTGATTCACATAAAACCTGTTAATAATCTTTAATAGTCTAAGTACTGTACCTAGCAGTCTATGTTGTTTACTGTTATCAAGATCATCAATATCTCTCATTACATTGTTCACAAATAATGGTACACCCTGGAATAAAATATACTACATGTATAGTCTTTTCAAATTTTTAACAACAAGTACATGTACTAACGATTTGAACCGCAAAACGAAACCCGTTTATGAACTTTTCACATGAGGAATCAAACATGAGTAAGTAAGGATCTTTAACATTTACACTTATGGATTTGTATCCCAGATGTGAGGTGATATCTAATTTTACATTTTGACCGACATTGTTGGCTAAACAACAAATATATCAGACAATTTAGTAGTCCTAGCTGTCAGTCATATATAGAAAATAGAGTCAAATCAAATGCACTGTACCCTGTACAGTCTTTGGTTCAAAGAGCACAGTTGATGGTCTTATCCAAGTGTCTAATTGGTCCTTCCATGCAGGGGCGGACTGGGCCGCATGGCTACATGGCTAAAGCCATGCGGGCCGGTGTGCACGGGGCCGGTTTGTGAAAAATGACAAAAAAAAATATTTATATGTTGAAAAAAACATACATGGTCCACGTCAAAAACCGTTAAATTAGTACAATTTACACTTATTCTATGTTTTTAAGCCAAAAAAATGTCAAAAAAATTTTTGAATCGCTTCGCTCGCCTAAAATTTGTATCTACGCCCCTCTTTTGAAATAACCTGCATCCGCCCCTATTAATACCCATACGCTCTGGGTTGGTGCTTTGCCCGCCACACTTAAGTGGGCCGGTCAATGGAAAAAAAAGCCATGGCCGCTTCACGGTCCCAGTCCGCCCCTGCTTCCATGTTATTACAGCCAACCTGCATTGCAGTGGGAACAGGTAAATTACTACCGGCTGCAAGCATAATTTCCATAAGATAATCAAACTCCTACCTGAGAAACATCTGGTCCAGTAATAATATAAGTTATTCTCAGTTGTAGTAAATGGGTTTGATTATAAAATGAACCTAAGAAAACAGTTGGTCCAACTAAAGCAACTATTGGATGTACCTTAAAGAAAACAAAACACTGTAATATCATAAGTCATTTTCACTAGCAGAAAGCTTTTTGGCCACACAATGCCAACTCATTTAAGTAAAGGGCCTCAGATTATGCACAGATCCAAATGCTCTTTCCATGTCAGTCTGTCAACTTGCATAAGCATTAAATCAACTCCTTCCGGGATCAATTCATATACTTTCAATTAGTGAGCAAGCCTCTAACTCACTGAAATCTGTATCTCGGGTCATAAAGAACATTAAGATAATTGGAAGAAACTCAAATTGAGTTTTGTGACATCGTTTACTTCTATGAAACATGTTGTGTGGACATCTTTGCTTAAAGGGATTGTAAAGTGGTTTTCTAAACATTGTATGTGTATCGCTATTCCAATTTCCATTTCAACGTCTGAGGTTCTTGCAATTCCACTAAAACTAACACATTTTATGACGTCACTGACAGACGTCGGAATGGAAATTGGAATGGCACAAATTGATGCTATCAGTGTCCCCAATGCACATACAAAGTTTAAACAATCCCTTTAAATGAAACATACTGTAAAGTCTTCTTCTGTTATGATATCATTAGTTGTAGGTGTAATATCATCTATTAACCATTTATAATGTAATAATGTACCGGGATTAACAGTGGGTAGTAAACTACACAAACCCCAAACACTTGGATTCTCTTTTAATGTATAGAGATTTAATAGTGAAGTTTCTTTTAGCAACTTTCCTGAAGAAAATATCAAATTTTTCCAAACTCACTAATTAACTATTCAATGAAATTTATTTTATATAATGGACATTAGAACACATAACACAAGCTGTTTGAAAAATGAGATGAAATAAGACTACTGAGTAATGAATAGAGATGCCAGAGTCAGGACAAAATGCCACCTACCAATTGCCATTTCAATTTTCTCTGTAGTATCTCCTTCTAAATAAAATCTAAAACAAATATATAAATGTATGTTAGTTGTCTCCCTTTATTGTGTCAAGGGAGATAACAAAAGTCACTACCAACAGATAATTTTCAACTTAAATTCTACTTCCAAGCTGACTTAATTTACTGAATAGCACTTTCAAATACAGGTTTTGTTTCTATCCTAGGCCAGTGCATTTCATGAATTTTCTTTTCATTTGAACAACAAACAAATTCTGCAAAATAAATCTTAATCAATGCCTAGACTAACCAGTTGATTGTATGGCAGTTTTAATCAACTCAATTGTAACATTATTGTCAGTGTTTTAAAAGAGATTTAAGTAGAGTTCAAATCAAATAACTTAAATTGTCAAACTCAATTACAAAGTGGCATCAGGTGTCTTAATAACATAAACTTACTTTTCTGCAAATTTTCTCATTCTAACAGCAAAACCGGGATAAGGATTATAGGGTAGGTCGGTACGATTCAATAGTCTATTTAACACCATTTTAAAATTATTCTCTAAACCAGTCTGGTCTAAATATTCTTGTATTTGATTGTTCAATCTGGCGTTTGGTCCTAAAGGTGCTTCATATCTACCTCTAGTTAATATATCTGATACCTAAAATAATTAACAAAAAAGAATAAGAAAAGAGATAGGTTTAATGTAAGAAAACTTTTGAGAGAATCCTGTGAAAAGTATCATAGGTTGGAAATTTAGAATACTCATCAAGGATGAAAAAATGGACTCTGCTGTCACAACCATTGCATTGACCTGTCCAGTGGCGTGGTCAGAAATTTGTTCAATTACGCCACTTGTCCTGTCGAATTCAAAATGTGACAATAATCAAATAATTGAGTTTCCTAATGGCATATTGTCTCAAAAGATTACTTCTCCATGTAGGTTACTTAAATTTTAATCTTACATCTGAAGCTATTGTATCAGTTTCTGATATGGTACTTATACCAATTGATCCGCGAGTTGGACGTCTGGTTAACGGTGGTGGTGGACCATTATTATTGTTAGTTGATTTTCTCCGTCCAGCACTTCCAGCTTTACTTGGTTTATACTGGGCTTTTTGCTGAAATATATTGAGACATGCAAATTAATGGAAGGTTTATGATTAATGACCATTTCATCAAATTGATTCAATTTTTTTGTGAAATCAATATGTCTTTTCTTTCTTATCTTAAGCTTTTTCTAAACTTAGTTCAAATCATGGTATAAAGTGGTTATTTTTATGATTATTGATAATATAATCTACAGATGTGAGTGCTGCATACTTCCAAACATACCACAATATGAAATATATTGGGTAAAACTTAAAAAGGGATATGATACAATACCAGTCATGATATATAGGATATCGAGTTCAAATAGACCAGTTTAGTTAATGCAAATCGAGTTAAAGTTTCAATGATTTAACAACTACAATTTTAGTTAGAATTTCAATTTCTTACTTTATTTGGTTTAGATTTGGTTGACATGATGTTTGCTCTTTTGTATTTCCTATATTGTTGAAGTTTGTGAGTCTGGCAATAATTTTTTGGTCAACTTGAATAAAGCAAAGCAAAGTTTCATATCATTTATCAAAAATGCAAAATGAAACTATCACAAAATAATATTACTTAGATTCTAGAAATCTCATGTTATGCTGCTATGCTAATCAAAGGACAATTTTAGCGTATCCCAAATCAGTCATTTTTGCTGTATAAAGTTAGTGTGAGCTTATGTGATGTACATGTATGATATTATGATATGAATGTTTAACTTGAGATAAGGAATGTGCTTCAACTGGCAACTTGAGAGGTAAACAAAGTCATGTGACTCTTTGATCACGTGATGTAAATAAATTAAATTTTTCATGGCAACATTAAAAATATGTAAGGGAGAAGTGCACATTTTTGCATACATTCAATAAAACTAAAAAGAATGTGGTATGTGTAACTGATTGATCATTTTCGCCATCAATGAAGAAAACTAAAATAATAAAAAAATTTCACTTCCGGAATATAAAATTCAAAATGGCTGCGCCCAGAAAAGAGCATGAACATGGAACAAAACAAAAAGTTATCAAAAAAGTCTCGAAATCAAGTACTGAAAAGCGTTTAGTTGTGGTCCTCGAGAATGCTTCATTGGAAACGGTCAAGGTAAACTGAAAAAAAGCTGAAAATTATTTTGAGATTGAATTAAAAATGTGAATGAAAGTCTTGTTTAGTTTTCTTGAAATAGAATCCAGCCAGGGGAGATAATTCTCTCAGAAATGTTCATCATCATTTTAAATAAATTGGGGCCATTTCGGTTCTGGTTAAGGGCCAAGTTTTATAACCCTTCTTTCTCCAGCTGTTTACAAAATCAGGAAAACTCTGGGCATTTTTGTGTTAACAATGACAATATGGCCAGTTTGCTGTGGGGTTGTTTGCCGTGTTGCCCAACTTGCGACATCGAGGCATCGAGCCCAACTGCACTAAAAACAAACAAAAGGTTTCTGATAAAATCTGGTATGGCCATCAAATATTTAAATCTGTTGTTCTGCATCATTTTTTTATATTTATAAATTGGACCTGTTTGGGAAATATAAACTCTAGTTTTATGATAAAATCTGGATTAAAATTAATAAGCAAGTTTATACGATCTGAACCATAATACAAAATACATAAACTTACCTGGCGGTTTCCAAGAAAGTAGTTTTAAGACTTCAGAAACCTTTAGTCATTTTTGTGCAGTTGAGCACAATGCGGCAAGTTGGGCAATATGGCTAAACAACCCCACCGGCCAGTTGGTCATTTAAAGTTACACTTTTTCTTTGGGTGTAGTATGTAAGTTAATGTAACTATAAGTTAAGTTACCTACATGAAGTTTATGCCATCTTATAATTTTTATATTCCAGACGGGTAAATCATATGAATTGTTAAATTGTGATAGACACAAACATTTATCAAAGAAGTTTAAAAAAGATATTTCACAGTGTAGACCAGATATAACACATCAGGTTTGTTTGAAATCCAGCTTATGTGCGATTAGAATTTGCTAGATAGTAAGGGCTACTCCAGTAGTCGGGATGATCATAATAATTTGCTTTGATAATGCAAATTTATCAGCATGGGATATAACTCTTTTCATGTATCTTCACTGTATATTGTTTGAATCAAAGATTAATTTTATGGACCATTTTGACTTTGAATTTTGTGGCCATTTTGGTCATCCTTGAATTGGAATGTATTAGATGCATGATTGAGTTACAGAAGTGTCAATTGAAGAATAATTCTCCAGAACATTTTGTATAACCAAATAGACGTGACCAGGATTGCATCAAAATAACAATTTTTTCTTTATTTCAGTGTTTGTTAATGTTGATGGACAGTCCATTAAATAGAGCTGGTTTATTACAAGTTTATATACATACAGAAAATAATGTTTTAATAGAAATTAATCCTCAAACCAGAATACCCAGAACATTTGAAAGATTCTGTGGTCTCATGGGTAAGTTCATCTTATTTATAATGACTAAAAATATACTGTGATGTGTGAGTGATCCAGATGACGAATATGAGCTGTCCAAATTGCTGTTAGATAGAATAAATACTAAATATCTTTAAATGGACTGGCATGTTTTTTGTTTATTTTGAGGATACTTTATGTACAGGATACATATTTTCCACTCATTATGTGAGGTGGATGAATAATCATGTTTTCAACCATTAGCTTGAAAATGATTTTACCTGGAAACGAAAGTTGTAAGAGTGCATTATAAGGAAAATGTTTTTGTTATAAACCTTTGTTTTGTTAAAGTTATTATTCTTAAGTGTTGATTGACTGTATATTTCAGTTCAGTTGTTACATAAATTAAGTATACATGCCTCAGATGGTCCACAAAAATTATTAAAGGTAAGTTGGTTTATTAAGATAAGTTCAAAACTCTGAGACCAGCTGACAGAAAAGTCCAACTTGTGTGAACGGGCATATAAACTGCTGAACCTGGGTCGAATTGGAGTTGAACCGGCGCGGCTCCATAGTCGACTCTTAAGAGCATCTGATGTGTGAACAAAAGCCCCATGCTGTCCCTTGGTTGACCCAGGGATTTTACTCATGTGTAAACAATCCTTATGAAGAGAGAACATAAACATTCTTTACAGCACTATATTAAGTAATACACAAATCGTTTTTAAAGATAAAAATTTCCTTCACAGGTGATAAAAAATCCAGTCAATGATCATTTACCAGTAGGATGTTTAAAATTAGGAACATCATTTCAAGCTGAGGAAGTCATCAACCCTAAGACAATAGTACCAAAAGATAAACCCGCAGTGGTTGTTATAGGAGCTATGGCTCATGGCAAGGTATAGTTCTCAATCAACAAGATATCCAAATAAAGCTCATTTAAGAATTAAACTTGGCAATTAAGGTTTAAGGGGTATGTTCATTAACTCTGTTGTACTATCGACCCTTTCCTCAGAAACAAGAATTTTTTATGCTAGACTAATTGATAGTTATATTGCTGAAAGTTCTACCCAGAAATTTAAGCCTACAAATCCATGTCTAGTATCAGGGTTTGAAAGTAAATAATACTTCTCATAATTTAGTCAGACTATACCTTAAATACAAATATCATAAGATAAATGTTTAATAAGAGGTATATTAGAAGCCATTTTTGTTAAAAAAAATTAGATTATCATATCTGAGCAGATGAAACAATTTTAATCAATATTTTTATTAGTTTATGAATTTATGTAACATGCCTTTTTGTATAATTTTATTTCAGGTTGATGCTGACTATGTAGAGAGTTCTGTTTCCATCAGTAATTATCCTTTATCTGCAGCGTTAACTTGTGCAAAATTCTGTTCAGCTTTTGAAGAAGAGTGGGGTGTAGTTTAAAATAAAAAATTGTTTTGTAAATAAACTTTTTGTTTGTATTTATCCTGTTGTCTTAATACTTTAAACCCTTTGGACAAAAACCAGTCATTTTATTGCATCACAGAATTCTATGATTCAAAGATGTATATTTTTAGGTTCCACTGAAGATAAATCTAATGGGCTAATCATTTGATCTCTGGCTGTGTAGGTGTAGAGCAAACCAAATGTTCTCAATCAACAGAATCCTTATTTTCTTTAAGACTAAGTTGACGTCTGATTTCATATAAAATGACACTTGTAGCAGAAGTAACATTTAGACTGTTTATAGCAGGCATCATGGGTATAGTCACAACTTGACCATAGGACTCGAACACAAACTTTTTAGCTTCTGGGCTAATTCCACTAGATTCATTTCCAATAATCAAAGCCACATCTTCAGTGATATTAAGTTTGTCATACGTTGTTAAAGACAAAGGAGTTGCTTTATAAAGTTTATGTTCAGCTACAGTAAATTTTTTATCGGACACATCTTCATCACTATCCTCATTTTCTGCTAATTCTTGATAATGTTCTATGTTTTCAGTATCAGACTTTTCAGTTATTTTTTCTGGAATTCGGTTGTCTGCTACTAGAACCTGACAACTAATTGGTAAATAGTTGGTTAACATGTTCCAATTTAACTGAGTTATGATAGGTATATGAAAATGTGATGCCATGCCAGACCGTATGACTTTTGGTTCCCATGGATCTACACATCCTATAATTAGAAAAATAGTTCATTTGGATTGGCCCTTAATAATGAGGTAGCGATGTTCATAAAGTTCAGTAACTTGAATATACTTGAAATATTGAACAATTAATTGCTCAGTCTTAGAATTTGTCAGTAAGTAAGTACCAATACCCAAATTTAACTGTTTGTATTTATAACTCATGCAGTATTGCAAAGTTTCAAGTGCTATCTGATTTAACCTTAAGTAAAATGTTAATTTAAACTTTTGATGCTTTTGGTAGTCTCTAGATGTTTTCAAGATGAAGGTATCTGTCTAAAAATGTTGTAAAAATTATTTTACCTTTAACAGCTAGAATTCTTTCACAGCCAACAGCTGCAGCAGTTCTAATTAATGTACCCATATTTCCAGGATCTCTAAGTTGATCACATATTATAGTAATAGGTAATCTTTGATGTTGAAGATAGACTTCTCCTTGTTCAGGTTTCTCAAATATAGCTAGAAAACAGAATAATGTGATACCTTAAATATAAATGTTGCTTATAGTTGTGAGTAATTTAACATTTACAGACTTTATTTAGAAAAAAGTTATGAATGCAATCACATGAAATTTGGAATGCTGTTGTGACATTAACAAGTAAATTAACTTAGGAAAGACTGACAGGTAATCAAACTTAAAAAAAATCATGTTGTGACATCATTATACATCAATATAAACCTAACTCCAATCAGCTTAAAATACAAATGAATGTTAAGTTTCAGGTTTCATTTCATGTGTCTTTTGCAAGGTGATCTAACAAAATTATTATACATATCTTATTCTTGTTCAGGGTGATATAATAATAAAAAAATAATAATATAAAAGAATTCCATACTTCATTACATACCCAATAATCCTGAGGGTGTTTGTGTATCTGACCAGATTTTAGCATCCTTATATGGTATCTTATAAATACGTGCTTTTATTCCAGATGGCAACTTGTCTAACATTTCTACTTCCGTTACAAAGAGTTCTTTCAATCTAGCTCCAGCTTTAATAGCATCAACTATCAATCTCCTTCCCTCTAATAGAATGATACCTTTCTTTTCTCTCTGATCTTTTGATTTACAATACATTATTCGACGACTGAAAATAAAGGTGAAAAATAAATAAAGCAAATATTAATTGCAGTCACCATACAAATAACATTAAATGCTTCAGAACCGTGAATTTTTTAACTATTCTTATTCTTAATAGTGGTTATAGTAACCTTCAAATCCTTACATAGCCTTTATTATCAGCATTTGCCAGTCAAAGATATGACTTGATTTTAAGTGAGTTGTTATAGTTCTGGAGGTTATTTACTTAATATTCAGTGAAAATTGCTGTCAAAACCAGAAGCCATTGGAATACATTGAATGTGAGCTTTAGCTATTTCTTTTAATCATTTCTAAATAGTACCTGAACAATTTGCTTCCCGGTTCTAATTTTTCATATTCATATTGTGAGCTGTAAAATGATCTGCCTTCAAAACCTTCTCTAGTATCACTGTATCTTCTATTTCTATCAAAATTTCTCTGATGCTGGGGATTATGAACTATCTCTTGATCACTTATTATATGATCATAGTCTGAGAGAACTTCTTTGTCATATTTGGGCTTAGATCTGGCCATGTTTTTCATACTCCTTTGAATAGGATCCTGATGGTCATATTGGATATATGGATTTCTTGATGGATCCATTTTCGGATTGTCAAAGTTTTTACGTCTACGATCATCCTGATAATTGTTTTCACCGTAAAAAGACTGTGTATCTCTGGGATATCCACTGCGGCCTCCCGAATTACATCGTAGTGTTATAAAATCTGATAGAATCTGAACAGAAGGTGAATTATAACGAAATAACGTTGAAAATTGTGTTTGTAAACACGTTCTCAAGGTGGCTGACATCTTGGATAATGACGTATTTTGTAGATACGTCACGTGATAATCACATGACTTCAAAGGGGTGAATGAAAAAGCCGACTACCTAAACATATTTCGTAGTATTTTGTACTATCTATAGGCCTACTCAAATACTGTGTTAAAATTTGAAGATGTCATCGAGAAGAGCTCTACACTTTGTTTTCAAAATTGGTAACCGAACCGAGACTGCAAAGTTTTACAGAAATGTTCTTGGAATGAAGGTAATAAATGAATAGAATATTAATTGTGTGATTTTTAATTTATTATGTAATTCATAATTATGACACTAGGCCTATTCAGTTTTGCTTTGTTCTACATTCTTTTTCTTATTATTATTCTTTTAAAGAGTATTTCTAAAACATGCATATCATTAAGAAGCCTTATGTCAAGAATAAATTCCCTGTTGATTGGCATAATCTGGTTACACTAGGCTATAGTTCTATAATACTAATACAGTAATAGTTCATTGAAGTACATTCTCAAGGTCTAATTAGTAAGAAAGGATATATTGTTGTTAATTTTAGTTTTTGAGACATGAGGAGTTTGAAGAGGGTTGTAAAGCAGCCTGCAATGGGTAAGAAAGAAGTTATTCTGATGCATGTATTTGTTATGTGTGTTTATATTAAAGGGATTGTAAAGAGGTTTTCTAAACATTGTATGTGTATCGGGGACACAGGTAGTATCAATTTGCGCCATTCCAATTTCCATTCCGATGTCGGTTGTTCTTGCAATTCCTCTAAAACTAACGCGTTTTATAACATCACTGACAGTGATCTACAGGAAGCTACTATTGATATCTATGCAGATCACTGTCAGTGATGTCATAAAAACGCGTTTTAGTGGAATTGCAAGAACCACAGAAGTCGGAATAGAAAGTAGAATGGCACAAATTGATGCTATCAGTTTCCCAAATACACATACAAAGTTTAGAAAACCACTTTACAATCCCTTTAAACCAAATTTTAGTTAAAGACTTATTATTGCATACAAAGTGAGCATATCATATATGATTGCGGACTACTGTTAAGAAAGGCTATTAATTAGAGGTGAATTTCCATAACCCCTAACCACATCAATTTAGGCCAATACAGTATCTATGTCCCCAGCTTGACCCCTTGATAGGAGATTGTCATGTTAAAGAGAAAGATATCAAATGATGAAAGACAAATATTTAATATAAAGCTAGATTTTCAAAACATACATACAGTATATATATATAGGTTAACTGTGTGACATTATCAATATGTGTTAGATTAGTTAGTACACAAGTTCAGGTTATTGGGGAAAACTACAGGTATTTCACCTGAAGGAAATTTTTCTGTCCAACTATTTTTTTTTTAAATCATGCTTTAATGGTGACATATTATAGATTATACCTTTTTTTTTAGCTAGATAAGTAGAACAATTGTCTTGGTTTTTGAGTAATGTGAAAAACTTTTTGCTTTTTTTTTTTTTGTGAAAGATTTTTTTGGTTCACTTAAAATCCCCAAAGTGTTTATTTCAAACAATTTAAATATTAACCCAGAATCAGAAAAAGAAAGAAACATCTATATTTTACAAGGATAACAACTTAGGTTCTGCGAGGATCCTTTCTTCCAGCTGATCCTTGGTCAAACATCTTGACATTAATCTTTCCCGCATGGGAATTATGATTGAAGATGACTTATTCAAGGGCATCAGACTTTCACACCCTAGTCGGGAACCAACTCTCAAACATTATCTCCTATTCAAGCAAATGGCGTCATGTTTGAAAAGAATGACGCAGGAACCGACCGTGCTATAGAACCCCACAAGATTCTAGGCCCTGTGCTGTAAATTTTATCATGTGCTAAAAATATTCCACTGAAAAATATACAACTTTTTTAACTTGATGAAAGATTTTTTTAAAAACTAAAGTCTGTTAGTAAAAACCCATGAAACAGACTCTAAGAAGTGGTTCACATTGTGTCATATCTTGGGCATTTTAAAAGATAGGCCACTTTGTAGGATTGTAACTTTGAATCTAATGATCTTTATGCTTTTCTAAAATGCAAACCAATATCCTATTTTCTTTCTCAAAACATACACAACATTCTTTCAGACCATATGATGGTAAATGGAGTAAGTCAATGGTTGGTTATGGACCAGAAGATAATCATTTTGTTGTAGAATTAACTTATAATTATGGTTTAGGATTTTATAAAATTGGAAATGATTTTCATGTGAGTAACTTATTCATGTAGAAGATCTATGTCTGGCCTTTTCAAATGGCAGTGCTTAAAGGGATTGCAAAGTGGTTTGATCTACCAGAAACTACTATTGATATCTATGCAGATCACTGTCAGTAAGGTCATAAAACGTGTTAGTTTTAGTGGAATCGCAAGAACCACAGACGTCGGAATGGAAATTGGAATGGCGCTAATTGATGCTATCAGTGTCCCTGATACACATACAAAGTTTAGAAAACCACTTTACAATCCCTTTAAACAGCATGGTTCAATGTTTTATTTCATTTCAGTTTTTTTTTTAATTTGGGCACTAATTTTGGGGCTGCTAATGATGTGTACAGTTTAAAATCCTGGAAGCACTGACCTTGGCATCAGAGTTAATCGTATCTTGAGAAGGATTCAGACCCTTATTGCCTAGCAGACGACAAACTCAATATTTCACTGGTGTTATATTTTAGGGTATTACTATTAAGTCTAATACTGTACTAGAGAATATAAGAAAGACTAATACTACCAATACTGTTAAAGATGATATTACTACTATTGAATCACCTGATGGCTATAGATTTCATATTCTACCTGGAACTGTACCTAATGATGCAGGTAAGATTATATCGGGTGTCCCAGAAAAAACGTCCCCAAGTTTGATGGGACGTATCTCAGCTGCTGGTTAACCGATTTCTTTCAAAATTCTCACAGTTTTACTTCAACATGTCTTTGTCAGACCCTGAAAATATGAAAGTCATCGAATAAAAATTGTACACGTACTGCCTCGAACACATTTCAACCTGTGTCTATTGTGCTTTCACCACATCGACCACAAATATCTTTCATTTTCCATCCCGACGCTCTCACCGATCTCATCTTAAGATATTTTCTCTCAAAAAGCAACCTTCCTGCCTTTCAGTTCCTGTTCATCCAGTTTGTTCCACTGGTGATGTTAATGACTCCGAGCAGTATGGGATTCTCTTAAGAAACAGGTGTACTGCACTTAGGACACACTGATTAAACATGAACTGAAATGCAGGATGGTCGCTTCTCGAGTGGTACCTTAAGATGAGATCCATGAAAGTTTATCAGGATGGAAAATGTTTGATATTGGTTGTTGAAGGCACAATGAACTTTCATATTTTCAGGGTTTGCCAAGGACATGTTGAAGTAAATCTGTGAGAATTTTAAAAGAGATCGGCTCATCAGCAGCTGAGATACTTTTTGTCAAAGTTGGGGACGTTTTTTTTTGGGACACCCGATATATAGACTTGATTCTCTATCAGCTTATTCAGGATTTAGAATTGATATACTTTCAAATTTTTAACCCGTTTCCCCTTGTCAGTGATACCAGTCCAATGGCTCGCAATAAAAAAGGATCTAGATGTTTGAGGCAATAAACTGAGGGAGAAGGTTCATAATTTTTGTAAATTGTCCTAATATCCCTTTGTAATGTTTTACAATAAAATACGTTTAAACTAACTGAGGCCTAAGCTCAAGGTGATATATTGAGGTGATTTTTTTATCAGCTAAATTAGGATTTGGCAGGTTTTTAAAACTGATTTTCTCCAATCAGAGTTGCTGGTCCAATGACTGTCATTGAAAAAGCATCAAGCCATTTGAAACATGTACTACAGTCCGTGCAGGTCAAAAGATTTTATCAGCAGTTGAAAATTGAAAAATAAATTGGCAAATTTCCTTCATGATGTTTACTGTATGATGTTTACTGCATGATGTTGTGATTAAAAGATGTCAATCACAAGATCAAAACCACAAAAATGTTCATTGATAACAAAATTGCACAATCATTGTTGTCCATGATCATGTTACATAAGTACATGTTACAGTTTTTATTGAAATCTAAAGTATTTATCTAAGATAAAGAGTGTTTGATTTTGGATAAACATGTAGGCCACATAATGTTTAATCAATTTTTCATTAATCTTGGAGACATACGTGATACTTTTGATATCACGTTCTCAAGATAAAGTCAGATGATTAATTGTGATTTTATAAGTCATGTGAATAAGTACACAAAACATTTGTCATAATATTTTTATAAAGAACCTTGAACACTCTGGGACCATTTAAAGATGGGCTATTTTTGTTTTTTATTTCATGCAATATTTAAAATTTATTTTTAACATCTCACATTTCTGAACCTATTGGACAAACGAAGATGGGCAAACACCATGCAGTGTGAAATGAGAGAATTTTGTCAGGACATACCGTATGCATTAGCCTCCTCTTATTTTCGATTTCCAAATGTCAAGGGATCTCTACAGCCTGTAGCACACGTGCCTCAGTTTATTGCCCCTCCGACCTGTATCACTGACATGGGGATGTGAGACAAATTGGTATTTTTCCAAGTCATTAGATCATCTCAACTTTCTATTAGCATTTTTTAAAATGAAAATGAGGGAACCCATCTTTAATGGTTGCATGTGATGCCACAAATCTTAAGCCAAATTGTTCCTTCTTTTAAGAACTTTTCAAAAAGAATAATGGTTGTTATTTTTTTTAGGACTTTGATTTTCAAAACATGAGCTATAAATTCTACATTTGTCTACAAGAGCGTTTTCACTGAATGCAATTGAAATTCCACCTGCAATTGAAAAAGTGAATGTTTTTAATATCAAATCAATATTCATTTTTGGACCTCCAATCAGACAAGACTGGCAAATTGGACCCGATCTGATTTATTTGTTATGTACATGGTTTTTGCACAAAAATGTGCAGTGACATGACATTATTTAACATTGAGTTTCTTTTTTAACTAAATTATCATGTTTAGTGATGTATCAACTTTGAAGTGTAATGACAAACATTTTTCACAAAACCTTTTAACATTTACTTTAAAAGATCAATTCAAAAATGTAGACTAAAGATAATATTTTTTTGGTTTGGCCTACTTTTAAAAATAAATATTTGTGTGTCTTTGCTAAGATAACCTAAATAATTTCACCTTTTAAAAAAGGTTTCGTAATCCAGTGCATATATTGTATATTATGTGCTCTACTATCAAAAGTGCATAGAGGATATGACATTTTTCTATACTGGATATCAAAGTCCAATATTTTTTATGAAATCTACAACTTTGAGTCCTTGAAATTCCACAGATTAATTCTAACTATTAGCTTTTTGTTCCTCCAAAAGTAATTTTGTTTCAACAGTTTAAAACAAATTTTAAAAAAGCTTTATTGACTTTTTTTGTTGTTGCAATTTTCAGATCCTGTTCAGTCAGTACAGTTGGGTTGTTCAAACTTAGAGAAAACAATAGGTAAAGATTCCCTTAACCAGCTCAGTTGTGAACTGTATGTAGGCCTATTGTTTTTTAAAAAAGATTTCATGTGTGATTCTCCTGAAGTTAATGTTAAGCATTTTGTTACAAAATTGGACTGACCTGTGCAAATTGATGCTACCAGTGTCCAGATACACATAGAAAATTTCTCTTTATAATCTCTTGTGGAATATGACTTTTTGTTGAATTGTATGAAAACTGAACAAGTAATTTTTATTGCGAAAAACAATTTAGATAAGCCGTTTCAGAGTCTGATTGTTATTATGCAAAAGCCTTTAGAATTTCCATTTGGTAAAGTGGTAATTCAACATATATTTAAGTTTCCTTAGTAGTTACATATCTAAATAGTTTGATATATTTTATAGATTATTGGAAAAGATTGTTAGGAATGCAGATCTACTCTCAAACAGAAAAATCAGTTGTTTTAGGTTATTCAGATGATCAGGTCAGTCCTTGTTGTTGAAACATTTTATATTTTTGTCCCAAATTAGCATCTGATATAGGTAAACAGAGATATTTCTATGAGTATGCATTCAATGGCAGTAAACAGTTGAGTAAATCTGTGCTGATCACAGGTAATGGTATTAGTTTCACAATAATTTACGTGACCACTGCTTTTCTAAAACATCGGAAAAAAAATCTAGTTTATGCAATACCATATATGACAAATGGAAACTGGGATCTAGAATTTGAAATGATGTAGAAACTGTCCTATGCATACTTATCAAAACGGCAAGCTGAGAGATTCAAATATAATTTTTGTTTTAATTCAGTTTTAACAAGAATGCATCTGATTTCTTGGCAGTATGATAAACTATGAATGAGACTTGAAATAGATAACTTCATGTCCAAGTGGTGGGACTTTTGGTTTTTCATTTAAATAATTTTTGCTTCTTTTCTTTTCCTTTTCCTTTCAGTGTAAATTAGAATTTTTTGATCTTGGTGTACCTATAGATCATGCTTCAGCATTTGGAAGAGTTGCATTTAGTTGTCCAAGAGATCAGGTAATGTGTTGAATTATGTATAGAAATAAGTACCTGAAGTATGACTTTTGCATGTAGATCTAGATTAGAAAGTGCCATTTGTTTGAATAAACTTTAAGTGTGTTTCTGTCTGTATTGAAATAGAATATATCGGGTGTCCCCAGTTTGACGGCAAGTATCTTAGCTGCTGATGAACCAAACTCTTTTATATTTGTCACTTCAACATGTCCTAGTCAGACCCTGAAAATATGAGAGTCAGCAAATGAAAATTGCACAAGTACATCTGTGAGACTTTTGAAAGAGATCTGTTCAACAACAGCTGTGATACTTACATCAAATTTGGAGACTTTTTTTGTGACACCCGATATAGCGTTTATTAGTATCTTTTCATACAACTTCTGACAGCAGCAAGATCATTGAAATCATTGTCAAAACTGCTTTTGAAATAGATAAACAGATAGCTTGCCCTCTAATCTGGAAGTAACAAATCATGTTTTATATATGACATTAATAGCATTTTCTGGGATATTTTCAGTTACCATGTATAGAACAAACCATCAAAGATGCCAATGAGAAAATTTTAACCCCATTAGTAAGCTTAGATACACCTGGGAAAGCTACAGTTGAAGTTGTTATATTAGCTGATCCTGTGAGTACTTTAATGATTTTGTTAAAGCCTTTGATGTTATAGTAGTGAACTCCTCAAAAGAGAAGTGCCATCAGGTGTTAAGAAGAGCAAGCTTGGTTCACTTCACTTTCACCATTTCTATATTGGTCTGTTTTCGATCTTCTATTTTTCATATTGTAGGATGGTCATGAGATTTGTTTTGTTGGTAATGAAGCATTTAGAGAATTGTCTCAAGTTGATCCAAAAGCAGATGGTTTATTAGATGAGGTAATGTAAAGTTTTGCACTGTATATTTTATTGAAATAAATTGAGCAGAATGTTTATTTAGAATAAGATTTAGGAAAAAAAGATATTGGTACCAGTAACAAAACATTGTATCATGTCAAGATGATATCTTTATCATTTTTTGTAAGTGACATATCCTTTGCATATAGTTAGACAGATTATGGAATTTAATTTTAATGGCAACAATTTTGTATTCATTTTAAATCTGATTGATATTTCAGGCTATCCAAGCAGATAAAAGTGATGAATGGTTTGCAAGACACAACAAATCTAAAGCTTCTGCTTAAATTGTTATTTTTTGTTTATGTCTGTTTTATTTGTAAAGAAATTTTTATAGTTCTTTATGTGTATCGGGGAAACTAATTACATCAATTCTGCTGAGACTTGGTGTCCCGGATATACATTGAATGCCCAAAAACCTCTTTACAACCAGTTGGAGATATTATTTGTTCATCTCATCTTCCATGACCTTTTTGATGATGTTAGGACATTCTTATTGATGTTGGAAATTGTCTGCAGTGTAGATCTCTCCTATCAGGTATATAATATTAAAACAAGCATTCATTTCATCAGATTATTATTGTAATCATATGTATTTCTTATTAGTGACAATTTATGTATGTTTATTGTTTTATATCACCATAAAAACCTCTTATGACGTCATCCCATTGTTATGGCAGGTCTTTCTTTTTGCTAATATCCCTCAGGGACATTCGAGAGAATATCCCTCAACCCAGGGATATTCGAGATAATATCCCCGTGGACAGGTACATTAGAGATAATATCCCCTCTACCAAAGTACATTCGAGAGAATATACTTTAATCTAACACCAATACATTTTTGAGCAATCAACTCTATGTCTTAAAGATTTTTTTCTTTCAAACTTAATATTGAAGTTTCAAAATCAAGCTGATGAATCGTAACTAGTCACTACCGAGTGACAAAGTATGCAATCTTATCAGGCAATATCAAGTCACAACCCAGTGATCTGTAAGGTTTCTTGCTTCCTATGATACAATAAAGGTTGATACAACAATATATACCCTCACATTTCTTGTAATGTTTTTTACTGGTCATCTTATTTTTTAAAAACGGTTTTAAAAATTTAAAAACTAGATTTTTAGAGCGTAATTAATTTTCGAGGGATTTATATCTTTCAATACTACATTTTAGAATTTTTTAATGTAAAATAAGATATTTAATATTAAAAACTAAATATTTCTGAAAATTCTGGAACATTTTTTTCACACGACATGGATTACCTCCCATGAGATGTTAAATGTATTGATTGATTTTTCAACATATTTACCAATTATTGAATTAGAAATCGGTTTTTATGTCGTATAATGCATGGTTTCTATCGGGATTAGTTGACATAATGCCCTTGGGCGGGAAAGCCCTTGGGCCTTCGGCCCTCGTGCTTTCCCGAACCCGCGGGCATTATGTCAACTAATCCCTCGAAACCATGCATTATCTTATACATAATATGATGTATGCCTACTAGTATGCTATTGTTCTCCCTTTTATACATCATGTAACTGCTTATTGTTTCTCCCAACTTGGCAATTATCCATTGTTGCAGACATAGATGACAACTTTTCTTAAAGGGATAAAAGAGGTTTTTTAAACTTAGTATGTGTATCGAGGACACTGATAGCATCCATTTGCGCCATTCCAATTTCCATTCCGACGTCTATGGTTCTTGCAATTAGTGACGTCATAAAACGCGTTAGTTTTAGTGGAATTACAAGAACCACATATGTCGGACTGAAAATCAGAATAGCGCAAATTGATGCTATCAGTGTCCCCGATACACATACAAAGTTTAGAAATCCTCTTTACAATCCCTTTAATTATCTTTGATTGTAAAAACTCCTATTGATAATATTCAACACATTTTACATTTTTTGAACATGTTATGTTTATTCATATTGAGTAAATAAATGATATGTCTAATTTGACCTGTTTCATACAATTGATGCCAGTTAATACCTTAAAGTCTGGAAACTTTGAAAAAGCCATCTGTAGAAGACATATTTTTATTTTTGCCAGGGTGGGTTGCATATAAACTTCATAGTAAGAGTCTAGGATATTCATTTTTAGGAATTGCTGTGCAAAACACATTAATCACAAAATCTTGACAGATGCCATGTTAAAATGCCATGGGCGCCATTCTGGCCAAATTTCCCTCATTCCACACTGTATGGTTCTCATTATCCCAAACAGATGCTATAAAATTATCACATAAAGATTTAATAGATGTAAATGGTCATGAGAGGGTTAAAATACTATATAATGGGAGGTAACTCTTTTTAAGGGGGCACCTGTTGGAAAGAGTTATCTTGCCGTACTCATCTTTATACCAACAGATGGCGCTAATTTAATAATGGCTGAATAAATCACAAGAAATACGATTATTCCTGATAATTTCAAAGAAAGTGAGTTCATTGTACAGTTTGAAGTAAATCATTCCACTTATTTATAAAAATAGAAGAAACTGGTCCGTTTGATCCTTCAATTTTTATTATCCGACTCTTCTCGAGTCTTAATTCTATTGTCAGTCCAGTTCTGTCAATCTGTGTAAGCACATCTGAATCTCTCAGATCTGTATCAATTCAATATCAATCAAACAGTATCATTCTCTACTAGCAGTCAATAAGAGTGTCACTGTCAGTAGTATCACTATCACTTTATCTTAGCAACACTCACCATTTTTGACCAACCCTGTTAAAAGTCTATAAGAATAATATATTCAAAGCCTTGTTCAACAAAAGTCTGAGAGGTCTGAAGGATAGTCACAATGTCAATAGGCCTACAGTTTAACTCCAAGTCAGATGGTCCTTACTCTCTGATTATATCACAACAGGCACCAGATTCTGGTAAAAAAAATCTTATATTAAAAAAATCTTTTGTAGTTTAGTTACATTGTATAAGAGAATAAAGGTATGAAACTTGAAATGTTTGTCCACAAAGATAACGTCATTAAACTTAGCAACAATAAACTTATATGATTTTAATGGTCTTTGATTAGATTACTATTGTAGTATTGCTTGCATGAGAAACCTTTCCTGTCCTAAATGATTAGAAAACCTGTCGATTGAGCTCTCCATTTCAAACTTGACAGAATTATATACTACAATGTGTAAAATCAGGTTTCAAAGTTTTCAGGAGGGATGTTTTTCCTGATATGGCGAAATGCAAGTGTGACATTTTCCCACAATAATATGTTTTAAGTAATATGATTGGTCGAAAAGAAAACTCTACCTATGAAAATTATATATGAGAAATGTGTCTCATGTATGCATGCAACGGTTAGATATGTAAGATCGTATATATAGCCTACTATTGCTAAAAAAAAAAACAGGGACATCTACTCAACTTGATCACTTATCAATTATAACATACAATCAGTTGTATTAATAATAATTAAACGTCTGAATGTTTGAAGAGAAACAATCAAATCGCACATGAAACATTCAGTCACACATGATCTATGTAGTACAAAGGCTTGTAGTATAATGCAACATCATATTTATTGTGAGAACTCTGGTAGGTCTATGCTAATAATCTGTGTCAGCCATGTTGATAAAGCAAGCCTTCCTCTCCCTCTTTCTTATACCAGATTGGTTTTAAGCAAACCGAATTGTCTTTAAGCTTCAGGAATTTGGTCTGAATTTGTTATAATAAGAATTGACATTTTAAAGAATTAACACAATGATTAAATAGTATAAAAACATATTTTGTTTTGTAGTAAATCAAGATGTATAACGGAATTGGTCTGCAGACTGCCAGGGGTAGTGGTACCAATGGCTTTGTAACTAGAAATCTGTCCTTTATTAAGAAACATAAAGATAGAATAGATTACAAGTCAGAAGAAGAAATGAAGAAATTAGAACAGTCCTTAGTAAAACAACCAAACCAAGATATATTACAACATGAAAGAAAGAGAAAGGTCGAATTGAAATGTTGTGAAATGCAAGAATTGATGGAGGAACAGGGGTAAGTTATGATTATTATGTAGAGGTATCTTGCTGACTTCACTGTCTAGTTATTAGTGAATGTGATAGAGATTAATTTTAGGTAGATAAACCAAACTTGGCATGCTGGTAGATGAATTCAGTTCTAATGTTCTTAGTTTCTGTCATCATGTCTTCGAGTTTATTTGCCTCAGACTATTGTTTTGGCTTTTGATTTTGACGAAATTCTGTTTACTTATCTACTAATATATTGACAGTTCTCAATTTACATATCTTGAGCTACTGAGTTTCTTTCTGGTCCCTTTCAACATATCAGTCATAGCACAGTGTTGTAATTGAAGGAATTTTATGATTTCCGTGCAGTTCTGGTAATTCTGGAGACTATTTTGAAATATTCCTGTCCTAAATCGACCATCGAAAATGCTGAACATTTTCCTTTAAGTTTTGTCTGGACATATTTTGATTGATAACTGAATAGTTTTCTTTAATAGAAGTGTTGTCGTCTATGTATTCTCTTAATAGAGGGAGATCATTCATGTATGATTGTATAGACCATATAGTGGGTATGGATGGTATTCTGTTGAAATGAACAAACTGTAATAATATTTTTTATTTAAAGTTCCAGTTTGCCAATATGACATTTGTATAAGTTTTATATGATTACATGATATTTGGGTTTCAAATGTATAACTATGAAAATATCAGTTTGTAATTATTGAAAATGCTATGGAAAAAGAAAAAAGAAACATCTATATTTTACAAGGATAACAACTTTCTCCCAGCTGGTCCTTGGCCAAACCTCTTGGCATTGATCTTTCCATTGATCTTTCCGGATTATCCGTACCCATTTACAGCTGGGTGGACTGGAATTATGAGTGAAGATGACATTTCAAGATCATCGATAAAGATAAACATTTGTATGATGAGATAACTATTTGTTGGTCATTTTTCATAAAATAAAAATGTTGGTGTCTAAAAAGCTTAATAAATTAGGTTAACGTCGTTTTATTTTTTATGCTTTGGACTCAATAGTTAAGGTGTGAAATTGTCTTGTTTGTTTGCAGACAATTCTTTTTTAGAAACAAGAGTATAGTAAGTAAGTACTGAGTTACAGTTTCAACAACAGACATTATAGTCGTTAAAATTAGGTTAATGAAAATGTATGGATTTGTTTTATTGTATTTACGTTAATGGAAGAAAGACAGAGGTAGTTGGTTGATGTTATTATGTTGGTCTGTAACTAGTATGTAGTGAGACACAGATACTAATTGTAAAATATAAAGGTTAGATCATCAGCTACATTGGTCTATATTCTATTATTCTTCAACCATTCCTCTCTTTTATTACTCTTTAAACAAGATTATGTTAGATTTGTAGACTATTGTTGTAATATTGTTAAGTCAATTCATCCTTACTACCATGTTCCTTCAGCAACGTTAGACATTTGCATTATCTACCGTTGCTGGATTGACGTAGTTTTCTCGTCATTAACAACTAATAACCTCGTTTTAAAAACACTACATCACATTCAATTTATGACCGTTGAGACTCGATTATCACACGGTAAATTTGCTACAAGAAATCTGACGTCTGGTCATTCTAAAGTTTTCCCGCAATAATTTGTTACAAGGAATATAACTGGTCGAACAATAATCGTTCGACCAATCAAAATTAATGACGAGAATATCTTATCATGATAGCAACGGATTAATGTAATGAAATGAAATGATAGCCGTTGCTAAAGGAACATGCCTTACTACTTGTTAAATCAGGGACACTGGTTATGTGGAAACCCAGATGATTAAGGCACTTGCTTGTTGGTTGATGTTGAATAGCTTGAACAATCTTACTAAGTAAATGACGAGTCAAATTTTTTACTTTCAAACGCTGATATTTATGGAAACATGGGGATTTGAAGGCTTAAATTTTGAGAGAGAGTTTGAAACATTATTATGGATTAGATTAGCTAAAAAAAATCCAGGTTCTGAGACTAAAAGTTTTTTGGTTGAACGGTTAGTGAACATATATCCCTTTAAACAGAGAATAGAATAAAAAAAAATTTGTTTAATAAAAAAAAATATCCTATCAAAAAACATGATTATACATGTGGCTAGTTTGAAAACTGTAATGTTAGTGTATGTTACCATGCCTATCAAGCTTACAATCCGTGACATAAAAACTGAAACGAAAGAATATGAAAGGAACTTGATAATTTAATTAATGTAAAACTCAATTTATGTCTGGCATTGATACAGACTGTTGGACAAAAAATATCTATTCTATTTTATTATTAAGATTAATATTTTTATGATTAGATTTACACCTTACAAAAAGAAAATTCATTTATAATGTTTCAATTGTGTTCTGTAAATTAAATTAGTTGATTAGATTGATAAATTTGATTATATCATTTTGTTTAGCACATAATGTTGAGTGAAAATTTATAAAAAAACAAATCACCTTTCATCCATGATGCAAAGATATACTTAAAAATGCTTAGATTGATTTGGGCCTTCAAATGGCATAGTCTTCCTAAACGACTAGTCGTATTTTTTACTTTCAAATGCTGATAATTGGAGAGTTGTGAACATCATTATGTATATTAGCTAAAAAATCCCAGATTCTGAGGAAAAAAAATACTTGGTCGAAGAGTTAGTGAACATATCCCATTAAACATGCCTACTTATATTTTTGGTTAATTTTCAATCATTGACAAAATCAACAGATTCTGTCTGTCTGTCCCATTTCAATGCAGGATTAGGCTTAAACAACCAATCAAAACTAGTTTCAAGCAAGGATTCTAAACGGCAGTCATTAAATTTGAAAACCTTCAATAAGTGTAAGAAAAAATTACAAATTTTGTCTTTTCTTATTAAATGATTAAATTTGACATTGAAATTACTTTTTTGACATAAAGAAAAATAAAATGCAAGCTGTTCAATAATAAAAGTTAAAGATATAAAAAATCATTGGAGTTGAACAAATTAAACTTTTCTTGAAATAAAGTTGTTCATTATGACTACTAATAGGATACTGTATATTAAGACTGCTACACCAAGCATCTGTTTCATAAAATATATCCAAGGGTAAAAGACTATTTGCAATAAAAGTGTGTTTTCGTTTGGATGTGTGATATCAAAATGTGCACTGCCTTTGTTTTTTATTGCCCAAATTTGTAAGTTTTTTACTCAAAGATTTTTACTTTTTTCAAATTTGTTAACTTAAAAAATCTAATTCAGTATCAAAGATTTTTCCATATCGGTTTATTATTTTTATAACATTGTGTGTAGGTTCTGTTGGATTTGCAAAGAATAGTGCTTAATATATAATACTGGTTCTATAGATCATGTTTTGTAACTGAACTTTTCCAAACCTTATGAATCTGGCTTGTGGATAAACTATGTTAATTCAACTTAACTTTCTTTAGGCAAGACTCTCCAAATAAAATATTCTAGTTGGTTGCTGCCAAAAATGTTCCTTATTGCACACTTAATAGGGTTGTCCATCTTCAATAGCACAATTAGTTGCTTACACGTCACACCAAAGAAAATTTATAGATGCAACATAAGCTTATATCAGCTATAAAATATTCGTTTGACTTTCAAGTTCACTTTGATCATGAGATTGTATGAAAATAATTCATTTTTCTATCTAATTTCATGTTTTTTTCTGTTGTAATTGATTAGCAAGCATCGCCACTTTCATTGATAACCAAATACCACCAGTGATATGTATCAGTCAGATGACATTGTGTAAAGGCAACAATCTATACTAGTAGACATATGAGATACAACCTGTCCATACTGAATACTGCATAATTTGATTGTTTTCTACCAGTTTCTAATATAACTAGAATTGAGATTAGTTTTCATCAAAACACAAAAATTTTCTGTAAGAAATATGCCTAATATGCAATTTAGAATTTCTTGAAAGTTCACTTTCAAAGGATATGTTCATTAACCGTTCGATCAAAAAATGTTAGTCTTAGAGTTGGGAATTTTTTAGCTGATCTAATCCGTACAAGTATAATTGAAGGGATTGTGCAATTTTTGAGCGGTTCCAGTAAATCAGAAAGCTATTTGCATAAATTCAAGGCCCAAATCAATCCTCGAAAATTCTGATCATTCCCCTTTAAATTTGAAATGATAACCACTATCACAGTATGGTGATATTTTGGTTTTATCATGAAACTGGATTATCACAAAGCACTAAGTCATCTCAATAGCTGATTAGTACTTCGTTATCACAGAAGTAGCTTTTGTGTTATTAAAAAGATAACAATTGACATATGATTACCCTGATATTCCCAATTGTCTGACTGATCATGGCTCAGCATGAAATAGGTTTGAAATGGCAGCTTGTCAGATAAAGCAATCATTAGAACTATTAATTGATATTTAATGAGGTCTATGTTGAAGTGTTATTAGGCAAATTGTGAACAGTCTTATCTTTCGATAAGTCCATTGTGTTTTTTTTTTTAGTATAACTTCAGGCCACTTCAGGGTTACACAATTTTAAAAGTTCATTACACATTTATTGAATGATCATTACCTAGACTTGCCCTCAAGAATCTCTGTTACTCAATTAGAGCTTTTGCTTTGTTTTTTTTTTTTTTGATTTAATGCATATTGCTCCAAAATACACAAGTTGAGCTGTTGAGTGAACAAAAAAAAAATGGTGGTATAGGGGTGGTATTTGTGAAAATATTACAGCACTCAGCAGGAACACTGATTGCCCATAAAGAGAAGTGTTGAGGCTAGTGTTTCCCATTAAAGACAAAGGAACATTAGGGCCAACATGCCAACATATTGCCCTGGCCAGTTTGTTCTCCAGACATATAACCCCCATTGAACACTGGGGTATCTTGATATCTTGATAGAAAGTTGAGACAACAAATACTTCCTCCAGCAATCTGATAGGAACTTGGACAGACTATTGAACTTTTAGGACAGTTGATGAATATTTATTTTGGTCATGTGAAGTCGATGAAAGCCTTTTTTGCCTGATAAATTTTTCATTCTTAAAGGAGCTTGGTTTTAAACAACAATGGCAATTTAGATTTCTTATGATCCCATAAAGTGACACAACAATGATACCCAATATTTTTTCATAGTTTGTATTTTTATCAACCGCAAAAACAATCTAATACTGCGTTCACACGACTAAAGTTAAGCCAGCTTAACTTCTAACCGTTCTTCGAGCCTGTTTTTTTTTGTCGTCTGAACGGGACCGGTTGAACTTAGCTGCCTTAACTTGCACCTACTTCGGAGGTGGCTTGAAACCTGGCTTGGAAACTTAAGCTGGCTTAGTTATTGCCGTCTGAATGCTCCTGGCTAACAAAGTCGGATATAACATTTCCCGCGCATGCGCAGTCCTGTTACCGGTTACCCGCCATTACCTATTCATTTGTAAACAACTTTAGCCATGGAGCAAGAAAAAGAAAATGAAAATGACCGGCGTAAAAATGAAAGTTGAAAAAGTTTATAAATTAAAATAATCGGTATCGTCACCATTTTGTAGGAAAAGTAAACAATACACGCGCATGCGTCATGGTATCTTGACCTCTGAACTTCCAGAAAAAATTCCGAAGTCATGTCCAAGCTGGCTTAACTTTTATGTCCGTCTGAACGCTCATGGAAAAAACGTAAACCAGGCTCGAAGAACGGTTAGAAGTTAAGCTGGCTTAACTTTAGTCGTGTGAACGCAGTATAAGACTCAAAAATAAAATTTTGATGTTGATATATAAAAAATAATTGGTACCGGGTATGCAATTCTGTAAGTATTGTTGTCGGACAGTAGTTGCTGCAGGGGCAGGGGCGCAGATAGTTTTTCATTGCGGGTGTGAGTGGAGATGATTTGCGAAAGGAACAAATAAGTAAATTCCTGTCATTTGACCATAAATTGTTGTAGTGCTGCAGACAAAAAAATTCTGGATTTTGATGTTCTCGGATGCCAATTTGTGCCTTTTTTATGTCCATTACAGACACTGTACTCAACAAATCTTGACCATTTGTAGGAGGGGGACACAGTATCCCCCCTCCCCCACAATAAGCAATAGAAACACGTTGAGAATTACCATGAATTGTAATCTAAGATAAAGAAATAAATATTGATAAGTTGACTTGTAATAGGAGTGTAAATAGTCTAATTAAATCCTCAATATAGCAGAATGTTAGGTCACAGGGGAAATTACCATATTGAACGTTTCATCATCATAGGATTCCAGGCAAAACAGTATTCCTACCAATTGTTCTCTTGTATTTTTATATCTGTAATATGTCACATTTGCCTGATGCCTCTTAACTCAAATTGAAGGAGGGAAATTGATTACTTGCATAAAAATTTTGACTTGCTTTTACATCATTGTTGAATAGAAGACTATTTTGGAATATTATTTTCTGAATTTGGTCTCTACATATCCTTTAACCACTTCTAATTTTTCTTGATATAAATGTTGAAAAACATATTTTTCAAGAATCATTTTTATACGCCCACATCTCTCTATGTGGACGTATATTGTTGGCACCCCTGTCCTTCCACCCGTCCGTCAACATTTGCTTGTAAACGTTCTAAAAACTAGAGTTTTTGATAAAATCAAATGAATTTCGTAAATGCATACATATTCATAAGACGAAGATCAAGTTCGAAGTTGAGCTATTCTTGACGGTTAGAAGCAGAGTCTTACCATCCTCATGCCATTTAATAATACCTAGATATTTATTATGCTTGCAGATATTCAAAAGATGAAATTGAAGGAAAAGTATCAGTATTTAGGAAAATGCTAATGGAAAAAGAAGGTGTAACAGATTCAGCTATAGAAAAAGATGAATTTGGTAGGCCAATGTAAGTATCTTAACTTTTTTAATGAAACATGCCTTAAACTGCATTTATTTAGAAAAGCATGGTTTTTATAGGCCGACATCTCTTTATGTGGACGTATATTGTCAGCACCCCTGTCCGTTCGCCAACATTTGCTTCTAAACGCTCTTAAAAAATAGAGTTATTGATGGAATCAAATGAAATTCGGTATGTGTATACATATTCATAGTTTTCAACCGATTTTGATGAAACTTAAAATGGATGTTATTGGACCTAAATAGAAACGTTTGAGAAAGTTCTGATTTAATTTAAGGCTTTTTCGTTTTACCATCTGCATGCCGTGGTGGGCGTATATGGCTGTGGTCCATAACCACACTGAGAAACTGAGAAACACGGATGTCCTTTTATATATTCAGAATGCAGAATGCAAAAAACAATGATTTTCAATCTTTTTGCAAGACTTTATGAGAATTGGTTATTAAAACAAGTCCATTTCTTGCTCAAAGAAATGACCTTCACGAGTTTTAATTAAAAGATTAAAATGTTCAATATTTGCCTTAAGTCTTGATATGGAAACATTACGACATCAAGAAACTACAAAGGTGGCATTTGAAATAGTGATATTATGTTACAACAATACCTTGTCAATATTTGATACTTTAACACTGTTCATATCGGCAAACATTCATTTACTTAACCAAACACAAACTACAGATAAACTTTCTTATTAAAATATGTAGCTTTATCAACCTTATAGACCACCAAATCAATTTTTCACATTGATACATTTCATTTTCATACTATATTTCAAATTGATACTAGATATTTCATATTGATACAACACATTTCATATTGGTACAACAAATTCATATTGGTGTAACATGTTTTATTTTCATTTGGCAACATACTTCATATTTATACATCATGCGCTATATTGATAAACATATTTTTATATGCTCTCCGAAATGAAATTCGTTATGTGTATACATATTCATAAAACGAAAATCAAGTTCAAATTTAGCCTTTTTGACTTAAAAGCAGAGTTACTGCCCTTGCCCCAAAATCTTGAATATGCGATTATGATTAAACTTATATTGTATGTTATTGGACCTAAATCAAAAGGTTTGAAAAATTTTACTTCTGATTAAATTTAAAGCTTTTTTGTTTTTAACACTGCATGCTGTGGTTGGTGTATATGGCTGTGGTCCACTATCTTTCACATTAATGCAACGTATTCCATATGAATACAACATTTTTATACGCCCACATTGAATTATACGCCCACATTGAAATGTGGTCGTATATTGCCGTCGCCCCTGTCCGTCCGTCCGTCCGTCGGTCCGGCGGTCCGTCGGTCCGTCTGTCCACAATTGGCTTGTGAACGCAATAGAGACCACAGTTTTGGTTGGATTTGAATGAAATTTTGTATGTAGGATTATATTCATAAGATCTCGGACAAGTTCGAATTTGGGTTTGATTCGACTAAAATTCATGGAGTTTTACACCCAAAATATGTTAAAAATGGCTTGTGAACGCGATAGAGACCACAGTTTTGGTTGGATTTGAATGAAATTTTGTATGTAGGATTATATTCATAAGATCTCGGACAAGTTCGAATTTGGGTTTTATTCGACTAAAATTCATGGAGTTTTACACCCAAAATATGTTAAAAATGGCTTGTGAACGCGATAGAGACCACAGTTTTGGTTGGATTTGAATGAAATTTTGTATGTAGGATTATATTCATAAGATCTCGGACAAGTTTGAATTTAGGTTCGATTCGACAAAAATTCATGGAGTTTTACACCTAAAATACGTTAAAAATGGCTTGTGAACGCGATAGAGCCCACAGTTTTGGTTGGATTTGAATAAAATTTTGTATGTAGGATTATATTCATAAGATCTCGGACAAGTTCAAATTTGGGTTTGATTCGACTAAAATTCATAGAGTTTTACACCCAAAATATGTTAAAAATGGCTTGTGAACGCGATAGAGACCACAGTTTTGGTTGGATTTGAATGAAATTTTGTATGTAGGATTATATTCATAAGATCTCGGACAAGTTCGAATTTGGGTTCGATTCGACAAAAATTCATGGAGTTTTACACCCAAAATACGTTAAAAATGGCTTGTGAACGCGATAGAGCCCACAGTTTTGGTTGGATTTGAATAAAATTTTGTATGTAGGATTATATTCATAAGATATCGGACAAGTTCAAATTTGGGTTTGATTCGACTAAAATTCATGGAGTTTTACACCCAAAATATGTTAAAAATGGCTTGTGAACGCGATAGAGACCACAGTTTTGGTTGGATTTGAATGAAATTTTGTATGTAGGATTATATTCATAAGATCTCGGACAAATTCGAATTTGGGTTCGATTCGACAAAAATTCATGGAGTTTAACACCCAAAGTGTTGAAAATGGCTTGTGAACGCAATAGAGACCACAGTTTTGGTTTGATTTGAATAAAATTTTGTGTGTAGGATTATATCCATAAGATCTTGGACAAGTTCGAATTCCGGATCGATTCAACAAATATTTACAGAGTTTTACACCTAAAATGTGTTAAAAATGACTTGTGAACATGATAGAGACCACAGTTGTGGTAGGAATTTAATAAACTTTTGTGTGTAGGATAATATCCATAAAATCTTGGACAAGTTTGTATTCCGGATCGATTCAACAAATATTTACGGAGTTTTATTAGTTATGAAATTAGATGCTTTATATTAACAAGATATTGGATGTAGTCAAATCTGAACATCATCCAACAAAAATTAAGATAGTAACATTCCTTGATATATTGACAATTTATGTAGTGTAAGTGGGCGTATATTGCTAGGCAACCACTTGTTTATGTTGGTACAACATATTTCATTTTGTTTCAATATCTTTCATTGACAAAAACAATATATTTCTTATATAATGCTCTATATTGATTCAACATATTTCATATTGTTATAACATATTTCTTATTGATGCAAATTTCTGATTAATGCAACATATGTCTTATTGAAAAAACATGTTATGATATTGTTTGATTGAAAGCTTTTAACCAGTTTCGAAATTCATCAGTAATCAATTTATTTTAAAGGGCATTCTTGATAATTATACCCAGAGTGACAAATATTATTTTTTGTTCAATTTGCAAAGTTAATAACAAATGCTTTCAGATTTGTATTTAGAGATTTGATATGATTTGCCTGAGAAAATTTGATTTGAATCTAAATAAAAATTGCTATTTTAAGGTATTGTCTAATATAATGAAATTTTGAATCTAATTTGGATGAATTTATGAATAAAGTGCCTTTAAATTAGGAAAGTTCAGTTGTGTGGAATGTAAAGAAATTTATGGCATTTAACTAATATTTGCTTTGCTCATTTAAATTCTGGTTCTGACATAATTTCTTATTGATGCATTTTTTGACATTAGATTTTCATTTTCAGTGTAATTTTCAGCCAATAAAATGCTTTGCCAAAGTTTATTTCATTGTAAAATTTCTGAACTGTTCATGTCATATGTGTCTAGCAAAATGAAAGAAAGACTCTAATAAACACTATATCACTAAAAAGTACAGTTATCAGTGGCATAGTATATTTCATCTCATGTTTTTATAAAGTACCTTTCTCTCATTATGTCAATCTAATATAAAGCAAGATGTAAAACTCGCCACATTTCTTTAACCTGAGGAATATCAGCTTTTAATTGCCACAATTCCAACTGAAAGTTACTGTAAAAAAAATGATTAAAAAAGTGAAGCTATAAAAGCAAGAAAAGAGTTTTTAAGGAGGTAAAATAAGATGTATATTGATGTTAGGTCTGTTGGTTAGTAACAATCAATAACAATAACTCTTGTAAACCTTGATTTTATTATCTCTTTTCAATTCCCTTACAGAACAATAAATTATAGGATTTCAATTTCTTACTCCTTCTGTTTTCCGACAAAAACAACGCCTGCATTGTGTCTTATTTTATCATCGTTTCTCAAACAACTATTTGTATTCTTACCATTCTCCTGCGGAGCCTCAAGTGTGAAATTTGTTTTGTTTAAAATTCTATTAAAATGCGAGTTGTCTCCTACACATTTGACAACAAAACTAGAGTTTTACAAAGTGCTTTTGAATTTTTTTTCAGTTTGCTTCTTTATTTCTTGATATTTATTTCTGTTTCTAATGAGTGGGCATGATTATTGTCGTTATGCAACGTGGGTGTTTATGAGTTAATGGGTAAAAATGCTACAAAGGAAAATTCTCTTGTCCTTCAGACATCTGATTTAGTTGTATTTGTGGCAAGTTCAAAACATAAAAAAGGATTGAAAAAGTTTTTTTGTCCTTAACAGGGATTTTACTTGAAGTAAGCAATAAGCATGTTTGCAAAAGCCCTAATCAGATCTAGAAGTCATTCCTATGGTGTCGTCCTAAAAGACTTTGTGAACTGACAAAATATTGTAAAAAGATGTTCTAATAGAGAGTGGTTAGAATAATTTTTATTTTTTAGGTCTAAGATTTCTTTTTAATCTAGTTTAAATACTAAATATTAACATCACAGTAGTTTAAACATAACTTTAACCCTGTGACTTCTGTTGAAATGTAACTTGTTGCTTCTCAACCACCCTAATCTGTAAATTACTTTGAAATTTACTCACTATTGATATATGTTCAACTTAAGAAAAATACAAATTGTAAGGTGAGTGTATTTATATTAGTGATGGTCAGTGTAAGGGTATTGTTATGATCTAATTAATTAACAACTCACTACTATTCGTGATTAATTTAAATCGTGATCTATAGTCAGTTATTAATAATTAACTCTTTCAGTACCAACAAACTCTTCTCATTGATCTTTAATCTTATTTATTAATTCAGCACTCAGTGATGGGGTTAAAGCTACAATCATATTTTCTCTTGGGCCATGAACAAAAAAGAAATATGTTTTGTTTGTTGGTTGTACAACAGCGAACTATTGAATCTTTTTATAATGGAATTTATTAATAGTTTCAAGCAAAATGTATTTTTATTTTGTCAAAGAGAAATTTGGAATTATTGCCATTGAAAATCAATGCACTGTCAACATCTCATTGATATGAAAGGAACTTGAAAGTTTTGATGGAATAAGGAAAGGTCTGTGAAAACAATATAAAGCAAATTTGCTCTTGCAGGTCTTTAAGTTTATGACGAATGTAAAGTGTATAAAAATGCACTACTAGAGGTTGATTGATTATCAAAGGCTGGAATAGATGACAAGGTCTTGTTTTAGGACATAAAAAAATGCATGTTTATAGTACAATGGAAAAAATTGGCTGAAGACATATTGAAATTTGCAGCGCTTTATTTTGAATTCATTTTCGCAGAGCACAAACTATTAAGCATCGTTATTAAGCTCATCAAGCTACTCTTAGAGCCTTCATAATTTTTTAACCAATTAGCATTGTCTGAATGTTCTGTGAAGTGGTCCACTTATTCATTAAGAGCTCAACCTGATTTTTAACCAAACCAATTTTTTATCCAATCAAAAATGTTAGGTTAGTTCCTAAGTTTCTGAGATCAATTTGTGTAAAATTTAAAATTTGATTTTGACACCTATGATCATTTATTAATTGATGTATAAGTATATAACAAATAATGTATTTATTCACTACAATGCTGTTTGTTTATGTTTTACCAATCGATAATTTTTCAACAATCTATGAAATCAAAGCTCTATTTTACAAGGAGAAGGTTCATTATATATTGTAATGTAATAAAATATAAAGTAATGGTGAAAATATAATTCAAATATGGATGCTATTTTGTGCTGTTTGTTTATGTTTTTCCAATGAGTAATTTTTCAACAATCTATGAAATCAAAGCTCTATTTTACAAGGAGAAGGTTCATTATATATTGTAATGTAATAAAATATAAAGTAATGGTGAAAATATAATTCAAATATGGATGCTATTTTGTGCTGTTTGTTTATGTTTTTCCAATGAGTAATTTTTCAATAATCTGTGAAATCAAAGCTCAATTTTACAAGGAAATGGTAAAATATATGTTTTTCATGGTATATGAAAAATTAATGGAGAAAATATAAGTCAAATATTGATGCTATTTTACCAGAAGTCATTGTATTTACTTTGTTAGAGTGCAATAATCGGTAATCAGTACTAGTGTAGTGTTGACTTGAAAAATCAGACTGAATTCATTATTCATTATCTCATATTCAACTGCATTATTTTTTAATGCAGCAAAATGCATAAAAGCTAAAAGTAGTCTTTTGTGCTGTAAATGGCTGAATGTAATATTTTTTGTCTATTAAAATGTCAGATTTACAAGTACCTATTATCTCTACTCTATATTTTCAAAATAGAAAATTAAAATCAATGATTTGTCAGTGTTTTGACAATTTTTTTAGCTGTAAATTGAATTCAATGTGAATGTTAATTAGCATTGTGTTAAATTCACTTCTTTAGGCTACTGCTATTCAATAATTTAATTCAATTAGAAAATTTTAAACATGTAGTTAGGAATTGAAGAAATAAGGCTGATCGAAAGACATTTTATAATGGTAATCTGAAATATCATGAGTCCAGGGGCCTTATTCTCAAAAACTTAACTTTGATAAAATCCAGATATTAAGAAATACTGTAATATGATTGGATAATAAGACTAAATTTAAAATCGATTTTAGTGATTGACCAATCAGATATCTATAGAACATTAAAATCATCTTAAGTTAAGTATTTGAGAATAAGGCCCCAGGTATAGATATTAAAATTTTAGCTTGATGACAGCAATGCGTTGTCACTGATTCTTAGATTAACTTGAATAAGATTTTGATTTAGTAATGATCTAGAAAGCGGGTAGTTGCCTTGTTTATTAGACTATAGTTGTTAAGAAATTTCATGTTTTTTCTCCTTTAAACTCACATCTTTTTTATTCGGCACCGAACATTAGGGTGGAACAGAATAGACTGAAAACAGTTCCATCTAAGATAGAGGAAGAATAAAGTTAATAGAATCAAAAAGTCATTTGTCTACCTGTCTTAGATGAGCCTGTAGATAAAAAATAACTTGAGGTTTATGTTAATGTTATAATGAGAGAGAACAGTGACGTTAAGCTGGATTTCCTAACAGTCTTATAACTAGAGTTAACTGTCTTACCCAGCACTATTGTAGCAATCTTGACAAACTCGTCAACTAAATTGGTTTATGATGAAGCTAACAGCTGTAGGCGTTAACCATCTTACAGACAATCTAATAGGCAATTGATTACTACTTACGTAAACTTGAAAAATATTAACTTCTGACTTCTGGAGGATATCAAGAATCTTTAGAAACAATTTGATAAGATCGTCTTACATTGATGCTTTGACTTCCTGGTAACTTTGAAAATTTGAGTTCCAAAACTAAGTTGATATGTTTTGAGACCCAATCCAATATATCCAATCCTATGTAGATTGCAATTGTGTTTCTACTGAGGGGGGAAAAAGTCAACTTTAAGCTACTGTTTGTGTGATTCCACTGGATAAATTGTCAAAGCCTCAATGCCGTTTTGTATTTTGGAAGTTATTAATTAATATAACTTATACATAAGGCACTATTTTATGGAATAAAATTACTATCTTTATTACAACTAGGTTTCACTAGTCTTCACACCAATTACTAAATGCCCTTTAAAGAATATTAACATCACTTGTTCTCAATAATATACAACAAGGTTAATGCCGTTAAAAAGCAGGCTTTACTTTTCAATTCTCAGTGTAATCATAGTTTAAGTGATAGGAGTGGGGTCATCATTGATAGACATGTTCCCCATTAATACAAAATAATTCAACACTCCATATTTTGTCTGTCAATGCTTTCCATATTCAATTGTCCATGTTAATTTGGAAGTAAGAAAGGACATTAGTTAATTAGAAATAAATGTGTGAGCTCTCTTTATTTTTTCATTAAAGAACAATCGAAATCAATGATGACATTTTGTTCCAAGATATAATTATTCCACTTGGCATTTTGACATGATAGTAGAGAGATAATAAACTTAATTGAGTAGCAACTTTTAATTATTGGAATTCCTAAGAACATTCTAATGGTTTTTAAGTTATTGTCTTAACCCTTTGAGCAGTGAGTTTAATTATTACACCATACCGTAGGAAGTGACTTATGTGACATTATGACGTCATAGCATGGTTATACATACATGTCGCTCTGCTCCTTTCATATGTGACGTCATATGTGTCGCTCCACTCATTAAAGGGTTAACTTAACCAAAGTAATTGCAATGAAACTTGGTATGCTTATGTGCATTGATGAGACCTTGTAGGAGTCAATCTTAATCTTTTTAGGATTTATGATTTCTTGTCAACTTGCAATTTTCTTTAGTTTAGCCAGAACTCAACATTATTGACTTTTATGGTTTGTTGGTTGGTAGATTACAATTAAAAGTTCCCTTCCAAGGTACATGTTGGTAGTAGTTGATTCAATTGGATGGAACTGTGCTGTTGTTGAGGTAATTAATAGATCCCTAAGATCTGATCAGGTCAAATAGCATGGGGGTGAAACGCAGCCGTCATTGGTGTGCGGTTGTTGACTTTTATGTAGATAGCATTCTAGACAATTGCTCATTATAAATCTCTAATTAGGCTGTTTATATGATGTGCATTTTGATGTTGTGGTCATGTTACTATTCAGATATGAAACATTCACTCTTAAAAATATTACAAGTCAAGGTTTTAGCAATAGATTGATGTCTATAGTATATTCTTACAGATAACAGTTCGAATTTGGATTTTGACAGTTTTGATTTTTATCCTTTTGTCAGAAACATGTCTGAGTCTATATAACCTTCTATTGGCTGTCAATATCAATAAAAGCTAGAAACATGAAGAATGAATTAAAACAATGGTAGAGAATAATGAGAAATATTTTATGAAACAGGTGTCAAAAGCTTACTTTGATATTTTATTGATGGAAAATAACCAGAGACAAGTATGGCCAGATTGTTCATGTCTATACCTTATTGTGTCATGAAGAATATGAGGGTAGGCCGAAAAGTTTATAGGTGTATTGAAAGGGGTATTGCCTAAGCATAGAAACATGGCACACCTTAAAGGGATTGTAAAGTGGTCTTGTAAACTTTGTATGCGTATCGGGGAATAATTTGCGCCATTCAGACGTCTGTGGTTCTTGCAATTCCATTAAAACTAACACGTTTTATGACGTTACTGACAGTGATCTACCGGAAGCTACTATCAATATCTATGCAGATCACTGTCAGTGACATCATAAAACTCTTAAGTTTGGAATTGATGCTATTGAGGTAGATACAGTTACGCCAATTTGACTTGACTTGCCGATAGTTGAATATTTTTCTTGCATATTGCCAACAATGCTTCAGACATTACGTCATTATGATGGTTCAGAACAAGGTTGGTCTGATTTGTCTGTTGACTCCAATTGCCATTGATTTAAATACCTTAAAGTGTTCCTCTTATCAAAATAATATGTTGAATGATGTGTGTAAATACTTCTGAAAACCTTTTTGAATATTGAAATTTTTCAATAGAATTTCCAAAATTTTATTGATTGATTATCTAAAATGCTCAATTAATATGTTCTATAATTGCCTTGGCTTATGGTGTAAACCTCTATAAAAGAAGTCAGAATTGTGTCTTTGGAAGTAATTTTTAAGAATGAAAGATGGAAGATCATTTATTTTAAATATTCATAAAAATTTAAGTAGGATAAGATTTTGGAGAATTTGAAAATTTTTGTCTATTGGACAAGAGGGCACAATATTTTTAATCAACAGCTCAAACTGATTGAATATTACTATGGAATAAAAGATTAGATATTTCATGTATTTATATCAGAATGACAATGACTTATTACACTTCTATTGTATAGATGATAATTTACTTGGACTCAATGTCTGGAATTTTTCTCTGTTATAATCTGTTAGATCATACAGTGTTGTCAAAGAATGTTAATCAAATAGATTGTGTCCTGTTTGATTGGTAGGAATATGAATCTGGATTACTCTTACAGAGTTTGAATTGTTTAGTGTTTGACAGTAAATATGATTCATCTTATTGAATTCAGCTCTACTGTCTGCACATTCAAATTGTTAATTCATAATCATTCTACTGATTATTGTTTTATAATAGTTATGATGACCATTTGAATGGATTTACACTATCAGAAGTATAAAGTCTGAAAATCTGAAAATGATCAAAATGTTGATTCAAAATTTACATCTGTAGAAAAAATGTTTTCAGGTTATCAATAAAGGTTGAATTTGAACAATTTTAGCATACACGTAGAAAAATTTCTTTTTTTAAAAAAAATGAAGGAACTCCATGTTTTTGACTCCTTCTCTAACTGATCAAGCTGTCAACTACATTAGAGTCCATTAACAAATTAACTTCGGAACTAGATAACCTCGTATACTATACGGTGATCGCCATATTGGATACTTCAGAGAGTGCCACCTACTTTCGCGGTAAAACAGCCAATCAAAATCAATCTCCGAACAAGAGGTATCTTCTCTTGTCCATTTACCTGGCAAGATGGCCACCTCTCATGGCCAAGTCATTACTTAGTCTCGTACAAAACGACAAAGATTGAGTCGTATGAGACTTGTGTTAAAATCTGCCCTTTATGATCTGTCTTATATTATACGTCAGGGGCAGGGCTGTTGATTTATTTTTTTACCAATCGGACATTTTTCAACGTCAAGTGAAATCTCAATTTGACAACAGTTTCCAATAAACATTTTTCAAGTAGAATATCATTTATATATTGACATGGGAGTTGACAATAGGCCAAATATGTCCATTAAAAGTGCCAGTTTGCCACCATTTCGAGTCATTTATAATATTGACAATATCAAGGTAGCAAAATTAATTTTGTATAAAAATATTTCATCACCTCAAGTTCCGTGCTCGCCATTTTTGCTTGGTCAACATTTTTTCACCCCTGCCTTTATAAAACCCTTTATTGCTTTTCCTGGTGATTACCTCACTGACTATGAATTATCATATCTCCTACATATTTTCCATAAGTTTCCTATCACATTGTCACATATTGAAACCTCTTTAACAGATCCCCAATTCCATAAATACATCGTTTTTTGATGTATACAAGCAAAGTTTTAAGACTGCCATTGATTGACAGATAGAGAGATAATTTATGAATGTAACTTCAAGGGAGGTAACTGGTGAACACAAAATACAACTTTCTAAATAGGTCAAAGTTTCAATGTCCGATTCTAATGTAAACAAATGTACCGGTAGTAGATTAATGAATTGATTATTAATTGATCACTTGTAACAGGTAATTAAAGAGCTACGTTCGGCATTTGTTTCGGACAATCATCCGACGGTTGCAAAGATGTGAAATCTTTAGCTTAGCTAATTAGAAATAGTCTACAGAGCTTACCGTTGAAATTTGAGCCTTCAAATCCATGTGTATCCTTAATTATCCGTGTTTGAAAGTCCCAATGCCCTACTACACATTGAGCGTCCCGCCATCTTGATAACAAATAAGTTATTCCCGTGGTGCAACAGCGCGGGTCAGGTCATCCAGACTACTGCACAGGCCCACACAAGCATACCGTATTTTGAATTGTAGACTTGGTCAACAAGACACACAATTTTCACACAGGCTGGAGACCAGTCGCGTACAGCAATGAAAAAAAATAAATAAAAGTGAATTTTTTAGTTTGAGATATATTTGAAGGAAATATGCAATTTTCGTACATTTCTAGTGCTTCTGAAGGATACTTAAGTATATTCAAGACCCAAATCAACCAATAAAAATGAAGACTGGTCCCCTTTAAGGGATTATCAGATAATTAGATTAGTATTTATGTCCTTCTATTACCCTACACTGATTGATGGCATGGTATCTTATCGGTTTGTTCCCACTTTCCCGGCAGATTATCGGGATTAAATTTGTCTAATCCGGATTAGCTGGGTTATAGGGATTAATCGGATTAAGGAAGATAAAATTCCACTAATGAGCTGATATAAACTATGTTCACCTATCTTAAAGTGAATATTAGTTCACATGTTAAAATGGTGAATGAACTTGCAGAAAGTGAGTGTACACTATTTGCAAAGAATGTATATTGCCGAACATATTATACCACCATAATTATGTCCTTTGCATCATGGCTAATGTACAAGTGAACGTGAGATTTGTTTCAAATAGACGTGGTGGTCAGTGCCTTTGCCAACAACCCAAATGTAACCGAGCAGTGGGTTGAGGGAGAAGAAATACGTATGTGGAACCATTTTCACACTTCAGGTCCACGAACCACAAATTATGCTGCAGGGTGCCACGCAAGAATGAACAAGATGACCACCAACAATCCTAACATCTTCAGATTCATCACCCTGATAAAATCTGAGCAAGCAATGACAGAGGTTACCATCAGTCAACTCCAGTCTGGTAGTAAGAAACGCCCTAAGAAGTAACAATATCGCCAATTGGAACATGAACTTGATCGCCTGAAAGTCTGTCTACAGAACAATAGCAAGACCATGGTGGAGTATAGAGATGCCGTCTCACATCTTCTTGGTTTGTAATGTTCTGTGTCTGTATGTACCATTGTTTAATTGTATATAAAATTAAAAAAAAATAAAATAAATAAAAATATCAGCTCATTAGTAGAATTTTATCTGCCTTAATCCGTTTAATCCCTATAACCCAGCTAATCCGGATTAGACAAATTTAATCCCGATAATCTGCCGGGAAAGTGGGAACACCCCATCTTATCAGTGAGTTGTCATCAAATCTGGCATTTTGACTAGCATGGAAAAACACGTAGTGGGTAGCCTATACTTGATGTCCGATTGACCCTTGACCCAGGCGGACATTTGAATGGGTCAGACGGACATGTCCGGAATATAGAGCCAAATCAACAGCCCTGGTCAGGGGCCTCATTCTCGAAAACTTAACATAGATAAAATCCTGATTTTAAGAAATACAGTTATCTGATTGCATAATAAAGCTATATTTAAAATCGATTTTTGTGATTGTCCAATCAGATTACTAGAATACTAAAATCATTGTAAGTTAGGTTTTCGAGAATAAGGCCCCTGGTACAATTGTGATTCTATCAAATATGAAGTATATGCAGTATTAAATGTTACCTATGAGGTAAAGTGTTAGAATTGTCTGGTATATAATATATTAACTGTCTGTACAATACTGACACTAATCGAACTCTTTATTCATTATTCTACTATATCTGTAATATCAGGTTAGACAATATCAGACTTGGCAGTTCAAACTCTTTTAATTTAGTTTCAAAGGGTAACAATCTGCAATTTCAGGTGATTGTCTTCTATTAGATATGACACAGTCTTGATTTGTTGTAGTTATAACTTTCAAATTAGAATATGGATTAACAAGATTTGAAGTCTTTGAAATTTCTACTGCAAACTCTATGACTGATAAGATTGACCTTCTAGTTTCTGAGACTGATGTACAATTGGTGAAACAGATGATGAACTTTTAAAATACCTCTGATATTCATTGATTCTGTTCTTGTTAAGCCAATTCAACCAATGACAAATGCAAAAATATAGCAGAGAAGTTGTTACAAGAGAAAAAGAAAGAAACATCTCTATTTTACAAGGATAACAACTTAGATTCCGTGAGGATCCTTTCTCCCAGCTGGTCCTTGGCCAAATCTCTTGGCATTGATCTTTCCCAGATTATCTGTACCCATTTACAGATGGGTTAACTGGAATTATGAGTGAAGATGACTTATTCAAGGTCTTTGGTCTTTCACACTCTGATCGAGAACCGAATTCTCAAACTGAACGACCAACATTTGCTTGTATCCATGCAAATGACGTCAGGTTTGTAAAGAAAGATAAGTTAACCAACCTCAAAAAGCATTTTTCAAAATATTTTGAAATTGAAATGACATGGTTTTAAAAGTAAACTTAGGAATCATTCTTGGATTTGGCAAACTTCAGTGTTTGGTATGGCCAGTTTAATAAAAGTCCTTTACTGCCAGTCCACTACTCTGATCTAATTGTAAATTACACATGTACCACAGATCAATTTATTTGATTAAGTTTAGAGTTGCCAGAGCACCTAGTGTTTTTATGACTAATGTAATGAAGATTTTACCAGGTACAAGTAGATAGTTGAATGATGAGATGTACTGTATCGCTGTGAACTTCTCTCATTGTTACCATATCACTCATTGATTTGTATTCAGCCAACCACAAACTAAGATATATCATTCACAACTCTATACTCAATGCTTCATTACATCATGTAACAATTCTATCATCATTGCCATCAAAATACTTCTAACCTGTGTGAACATTGTATTTTTGGCATTCTGTGGTGGAGAAAATTGTTTTTGAAGTGGAAATTTTTTATTGTGTTATAATTTTGTGAATTTATTTCTATTTTTTGAAGAATTATCTCTTATATCTGGAGTATCACAAGTGGAAATAAACATTCTGATATGGGTAACGTTTTTAGATGTGTTAAGGTGTATTTTGGGGGGTTTTGACATAACTTTGTTGATAGTGCTAAATTCGGAAATAATGTTGGATGCTCTAGAAAGAGCATGTGTTCCAAGAAAGGTCAGAAAGGTTGTATATTAATGGTTATCAGAGCACTCATGCGCTGTTGATTTTTTATGTTGAGCAATGCAGTAAACTTGTTGAAATTTGCTTATGAATGTGATAAAAGTTTTGATGAGGCATCTTTTCAAATGTTAAGGTTAATAAGGTCATTTAATTTATCAATGATGGTAAATGATTGTAAGATACATGTTTTATTTACCAAAAGCTGAATTGACTTTAGTTGAATTATGTGGTGATAGCTTTTAATTAGATTTAGATTTTTTTTCTTTTACCATTTAGGTTACTAGGCCCCATATCACAAAAATTAATGAAGAGTTTTCGAAATACCTAATGGTACTTCTCGTATGGGAAGTCCACTAGGCTACTATAAAATTATAGCACCCAATTTTGTCATGCTCTGGACGAGATTTGTGATTAACGGAATTGTTTTACTTGTATGGATTTTTATTAGACAATTAAAAAAATTGTTAAATTGAGTTATAAAATTTGCTTGATTAAGCCCAAACTTGAGCAAATTTCTTTTATGGTGTCTGAATTGAGCATGATAATTGATCCTGTTTAGGTTTACACTTTTATCGACGGTATGTTTGAAAACATTACTATTATAAAACTAAGCTCTATTGTGCTTTGTGATTGATAAGTTTTAAATCGTTTCCAGTAAACTAAAATAGCAATCCATTTCTTTTTAAAAGTTTTATCGTTTTTACACTCAATTCATTTGAGATTTCATTGTCTTACAGGAAGCAGCTGTTTTAAGACAGGAAAAAAAAAACATTTTGTAAATAGTATTCGAGGTTAACTAAAAACAAATAATTAAATTTTTATGTAGAATTTAATGAAATGCTGAAACAGTACAATACACCTGATGGTACTTCTCTTTGGAGTAATCCACTACTTTATAACTATTGCTCTCGATATTGCCATGTTTTTGGATGCGATTTTGATTAACAGAATTGTTTTGCTTGTACAGATTTTCATTACTAGTATGAATGGAATTGGAATATGATCATGTTGAAAGTACATACCGGTAGTAAAACCATGACAATGCTTGCAGCGGGAGATATGAATTTATTGTGCCGTTTTTTAGAAACTAGCTGTGATATGGGATATTTAACAGTTTGTCACAGACTTTAATATAGAGGCTCAAAGAGTTTAAGTTTTTGATATTTGTGCACAAACCGGAAGATAACGACACAATAAATTCATATCTCCCGCTGCAAGCATTGTCATGGATTTACTATGAACTTTCAACATGATCATATTCCAATTCCAATCATATAAACTTTGTCAGGTACTTCAGCCAAAATTGATACTGCTTCAGACTGACATCTTGTTCTGAGTAGATTTATTTATTATGAATCAAAACTGTTCAATAGTTTGAAGATGAAAATGCAATTGGTTTCAATTGGCACGTTATCATCATTAATGTTCAGACTGGAAACTTGGCAAGGTGAAACTACACCTTATAATGTTCTCTTTTCATGTCTTATGGCAGTGATCTGGCTGGAAACTTGGCAAGATGAAACTACACCTTATAATGTTCTCTTTTCATGTCTTATGGCAGTTGAACTATAAGATATCTATATAATATAGTTTTATTTAATTAATCAATGATGAAAGTGCTATCAACAACCAATCAAAGAATTTCCTTTCTAAACATGACCTCAAAGTAGCAACTCTCTAGTGCCAAATAAACGATCATTTCTTCATGAATGTTAGATGAGGTGAAAAGAAGCATATTTCCGACGTCAATTCTTTTAGATTGTATTTATCCTGGGGATCAACTTTCTGTGTTATTTAGGATTTAGGAATTACTGAGAAAGTCTTTGAGCTGCAGGCTGATTGGAACTATCATGTGTTGAAGTAGAGACAAGAAGCCTCTATGATTGAAATGTTATTCAATTCGTAAATTACTTGTAAAGAAATTGAAATGTTTTTGTGATTTGTTGTTAGTTGAGCAGATTTGTGAACATAATTGAATATTGAATCTTCATAAAATTCTTTAGTCAGATAATTTTTGTATTAGTTACTTTTTTTGCTAATATTTCCGACTAATGCATTTATAATGAAATTTCATTGATATCTTGATATAAATTCATCGGAAATATTTTTCAGTCTGAAGAACTAATTTTTTGTTCAGGAAATTGGTGGACTTATTTTAGAGATTGGTGTTTAGTTCTTAAGTGTTTTATTAGATTGTTAAGTTTCACTAATATAGTTTTTAAAATGAAGCAATTTCATTTGACAAAATTTTTATGAGGAAAAATACTATTGTCTTTAAAGTCAGTTATGTCTCCCTGGTAGATTTTCTTGTATCAAATTCAGCATTAGGCCTTGATATAGTTATGGCCCTTGTTCTTTCATTTGCTTCAGATTTATTAAATTCCTCTGATATTTAGCCATATGTAATTGTATCTGATAACTTTTGATATTGGAAACTTAGTTTCTGACAGAAGTAAATTGAAGATAGCAAACCATATTTCAAAATTACCAAAAGTTTTTATTTGAGCCACCATAAATGACCAATAATATTGGTTAAAAATGGAGCATTAGTATGTATATATTCTAGTCATTTACTTGTATAATGGTCAATACTGTATTATACTACATGATTATTTACCTAATTACCCTAGTAGACAGTATATTGATCTTAATCTAATAATCTATTGACCATTCTAAATCTCTTTAGTATTCTACTCAACATAGTCTACATATTCTTCTACCATTCTTGTTTCCTGTTTACAAATTTCTCTTTCATAGTTGTCAATTGTTACTGTACTGTTGTGAATTCTAAGTTTTAATAAGAATTCTGTTGATCATACCGATTTGTTCTGTTCTGTGTAGAATTCTGAAGTTAGTTCCTAATTTTAACAAGTCGTCCATTTACAGAAATTGACTTGTTCTGTTCTGTTCTGTTCTGTTCTGGCCAGAATTCAATAGTATTGTTCCTTTACAGAAATTGACTTGATCTTGGTTACCATCTTACTAAAATGATCTGTTCTGTTCTGTTCTGTTCTGTTCCGGCCAGAATTCAATAGTATTATTCCTTTACAGAAATTGACTTGATCATGGTTGCCCATCTTACTATAAGGTGATTTCTTCTGTCGAGTATAGTTCCTGATTTTAACAATGATTCCATAACAGAAGTTCACTTTATAGTTTATTTAAACAATATTTTATTTACTACAATGTATATCAATTTTTACAGAAATTAACTAAGGTTTCGGAAACAAGCAGAGGCTCATGCCAATCCCGTTGTACCAAACCTCTGATTGCCAAACTTGTCTTAGAAAGTAATAAGCAAGATGGTCTCAATTCTGAAGTTTCCTTTATTTCACAGCATGGCTTCACCAATCATAACTAGTGTGATTAAGTACAAAACAGGTTTTAAACTCAATTTGATGAGTCTCTGTTGGTAAACAGTTAATAATGTTGCGTGTTATATTGTTATAAAGCCTGACTCTATATTCAATTGAAACATTAAATATTAAGGAAATCTTTATATAAAGGTGATGATAGGTCTAACATCAATCAGACCACAATACTTCAACATTTACTCTTTTCTTCTATTTTTCACTTCATCGGCAGTATTTTTTTTGTATCCGCTGAGATAATTCCATCTGTATTGCCTTTGCTTAGTCCAATATTTTGTTATTTCATATGATATTCCACAGACACTTTCTCCATGTTCTGTTAACAATATTTCAATTGTAACAGGTTGTGTCATAGTCAGGAACTTGCTGAATCTTTTCTCAGCCTTTGATAGATATTTGGAAAGATATGATTGGGGGAGAGTCAGAAAAACTAGGCCACAATAATTGGGGATTCTCCAAACCTTGCACGTGCAGCCTTCAATGAAGATCGACCGATTAATTTCTCAAATAAAATAGGCATGTAATGAATAGTATAGAGGGATTATAACTACAAAAACATTCATCTTTCCAAATATATCAAGGTTTTATAGTGGATTCAAGATATACAAATACGTTAAAAACTCCTGCACCGGCGAAGTTACGGAAAATCACCAATTTCGGACTCCCCCCAGCCATATTTGTCCAAATAGCTATCGAAGGCTGGGCATAGAGTCAGTAAGTTTCAGACTTAGTTTAAATTTAAAAACAAAACCGAGTTCTTACTTAGACTTACAACATTATTTAGTACTGACTTTGTAAAACAATTTCAACTTGGTCTAGGACTAGTCAGTTTTGTACTTGCGAAATGTTTTAGGAGTGTTGTTTAGTTATTCAGTAGTCTATAGTACCAGTGGCATTCACATTAAGTATCAATTTAATATGTGATAAAATGTCTGACAGAGGGAGATACTGTTAAAGTTCATTAGGGTTTAGGGGATTTTTCACAAACATCTGAATCAGATGATCTAGTCAAAGTCTTGTCACAAATGGTTGAATAGATTTGTTTCCGTATTAAACAAATACTTCAGTTTCTAATGGTTGTGTATAGGTTAATGTCTGATACAGATATTGTTAAAGTTCATTAGGGTTTAGGGATTTTTCACAAATATCTGAATCTGATCTAGTCAAAATTTTGTCACAAATGGTTAAATAGATATGTTTCCGTATTGGACAAACACTTCAGTTTCTAATGGTTGTGTACAGGTTTAATGTAGAATTATTGGTGTGGACTAATGATTAAGTTTACTCTTTGTTTGTTAAAAGTAGACAGTTAAAGTATTTGCTGGAATTTAGTCATTACTTATTCGAATGTAAAAAGAGCAATATTTCAGATGATATCTACTTTAGAGATTGATTTATCTAGGGATATATGCATCAAGTGAGTTAGAAGTGAACATGTATTGTAGATTGTGTGGCTTGATAAGATATCACAGAACTTTAACTACCAGACCTTTTCTTTGTGGAGTGGAATTGTTATAACAATGCCGATTAATAATGTAAATAAAGTTCAACGTCAGAATATAGGATCAAAGGAACTAACTCTTTTATCTATCTTATACTTTTATTGTGTGGCTTAAGACATAGCGTGATTCCTTCCATTTGAATTCAAAATCAACCATGACAGAAGAATTTGATAGAACCTTGTTCCCAAGTCAAGGATCATTAATTCTAGAAAAAATATCGGAATATTCCCATGTGTGCCACTGTGGAGGATCTAATCAATTCTTCTCTTATTTGGGACAAAAGACCGTGAAAAAAGACTTCTACAAGAAGCCATCTATATTTGATTATTTCTGGGATAAAGCAAACAAGGATCAAGAACTATGCAGCGTATCCAGACCATATTTACTACCCTCCAGTCATTCTAGTTATTCTAACCACTCAGGGACGTCATCGTCAATAAAAGATACCTACCATCTACCTGGTATACCATTAGGATGTTTTCAGATTTATTTGTACGTTTCTATATTTTAAAATATGTCTAATCTTAATGCTGTTTATTTAATTATCGAATTATAGATATGGCAAACTCTTCACTTTGATTTAGATTTGATAATATTAAAAGGAAAAGCAAACATTTTTATTTTTTAACTAAAAGTTTCTTTAAGATAAAGAAGATAAACTTCCAGTTAAGAAATTTTTTGGCATGAATCAAGGCTTATATAGGGATTCAAATTCTGGAATCTATAAGAAATTTGGACCATGAATGATATATGTGCATATTATAGCATATATATAAAGCAAATAACTTTAGAATTTTTTTGACCAAATATTTCACTTAAAAAGAACAAAGCTAATTCTATTTTTAAGTGTATTCTGTTGAACTTTCTTTCCTTTTGATTGTAGTGGTTGAAATCATACTCACAAACAAGAAGTTGTTCTTCTTGATATTTTTTTATTTTAGCTAATTAAAATGTCCATGATCATTGCAATGTTATCAATCATTTTACTTGATCTTTTGAACAATATAATGTTACTTCACATGCAAAATAATGATCAGTTTTCATGGTAATTGAATTGAAATTCATTTTTTCTCATTCAGACAGCCAGCTTCAGATAAAAAATAAATTGTCTGCTGATGCATAATTGATAATTCATTATTACATAATCACATTATGATGGATATCCACAGACTTTCTGCCATATATTGCAAGTTTTTATAAATGATAAATTATATTGATATCTTATATCAGAAAATTAAAACTTACACTAATTATAGATAAATCTTTTCAACCCTGCTCTTACAAAATTGTCTTGCAACACAATTCATTAAATAAAATTTCCAACCAATTATTTTTTCCATTGAATAACAAACCTACTGACTATGCAATATACTTCATTGCTTTAGATACAAAAAAAAAAAAAAACATGTATATTGTATACACATCTTTATTTTACTCAAATTGATTGTTAAATTTGAAAATCATTCTCTTGTAAAAAAAAAGTAGGATTCTTCGAACGACATTAACCCTTTCAACCCTGAAAGCCGGTATAAAGGCTCAATCATTACGTGATATAGTATACCGGACATTAGCCGGTAAACCGCACACTATCAAGTGACTTCATACAACGTTAAAGTAATACACTTTAAGAAATATTGCTAGGAATTTAGGGCATATGACATTTTATCCAAAATAATGTCAGGGTTCAAAGGGTTAATTTGTTAAAAATATAACCCAAGCACAAAATACCTTATTTGCAATACAAATCTTAAAATCCATTTATTATGAGATCCATGATTCTTATGTTTTGAATTGATTATATATTTTAGAGCTAAAGAGACTCATCAAATAGCTGAAGCTAATGCAGAGAAAAATGCTAGATTACGAGAAGCTTTCGGTCTGGATACCTATGTTGATGGAAGTGCTTTTGATCCCAATAGAAAAGCCAAAGAAGAGGCTGCACGAGCTGAAGCCATGGCTGCCAAGAAATATCAGTAAGTGAAATTCTAGAAAACTTTAAAACGTATGATGAAAAGCAGCAATCTGTATAATAGGTATCTCATTGGTTTTCTCATTTTGGTGAGATTTAAATCCTTCCAAATGAAAACATTCCTGATGCAACAATTAGTTTCATGATGGTTGCTCTTTTGCTATTAATAGCTACAAAGCAAAAGTAGAGCTGAAAATTTTGATAGTCATGTTAGCTAAAGTATGATGTATATCTGAGCAAAAACTGACATAAACAATGACAATTACCAGTGCTAAAATGAAAACCTGTGTATTGTAGAACTTTGGAATCTGATGAAGAAAAATCACCTTCACCTCCTCCCAAGAAGAAGAAAAAGAGATCCAGGTATGTATATTTGATAATGATTTTTTTTTAACAAATCATGATTGTGTATGCTTTAGTAATCAATTCACTTAATAAACCAAATATTTGATTGAAAGATATTCTGTATTCAGAAGACTCAAATTACATATTTTAAGTAATTTAGAATAAAGTTATCGAAAACTTGATAACTGTGAGATTTTAAACATATAAAAACTATAGAGGTTGAAAGCCAACACTGGGCCATCATTCATGGACAATGGCCTTGGATTCAGAATTGTTTTTACCTTGAAGAGGATGTGAAGTGTGCCTAATAGACAGCAATCTAATCCAACCAAATGAGCTATTTCACTTTGATCTTAACATTGGAATATTAACTGATCAAATTTCATGAAAACTTAATTCAAAAGTTACTAAGGCCCAATGTTGTGCTTGCTACGTTTCACATTGTTATGCACATGAAGACAACATGATATACAGCTCCCATACATCAAAAATATAACTATCTATTTCTTTGTTAGAAGCAAACATAAGGATATTAGCAACTTTCGGTAAGAATAATCTTTTAGGTTGATGGTTTGTGAACTCTGTGTATTTTTATCTTTTAGTAAGTCTATTATCGGTTTGTAACAATACAAACAGTAACAATTGGCTGTATGAGTGATGTAATTTTTTTTTAAAAAGTTGAATTTTGCAAATTCATTCTCCAAGCTCATAACTGTCAGCGTTTCTTATGATGACTTGGAAAAAGCGTTTTGCCAATTAGATGAGTGAATATACCATAGTCCTGTACTCCTGTGTGCTATAGACTGTATTTGTTAAAGACCCTGTAACAGTTGGAAATCCAAAGAAAGTAGCTTTTCTGTCAAAATTTCCCTCATTGCACACTACATGGCATTTAGCCCAAATAGGTGCAAAAAAGTATGATGTAAAACTGTTTCATTTCATTCAAAGCTCATACTTAGGTTATATTATTTTCGTATAATACATGTATCATTTTCATATTGCCAATGACTAGTTCCCAAATTTTTATGGGTACATGAAATTAAGCTTTTAGTAACCCTTGATCATGTGTGATTATTTATTGAATGTGAATTTTTACAGGACAGAAAGTAGCTCTTCAGAAAGAAAGGAGAAGAAAAAGAAATCCAGAAAACATAAACGTGATCGGTAGGTATTGTCCAACATTTTTTTGTTTCAAAGTGGGAAAAGATTTAATAAGATTTAGACAAATTTTTGATGGTCGTACCATTTTTTTGTTGTTCTTAATTCTCATATAATTGGTAAGGTTCTTCATAGGATGATATTTATATGTAGATGGTGTCTTAAGAAATTTTTCGTTTACTGGATTTATGGAAATTATTAAAATTATATTCTTATTTTTTGATATTTTTAATTTCAATACCCCTCACACACAGACAAATTACAAATTATTTAAATATATTATAGAGGTCTGTAAATGTTGTTATTTTTATGTTTTGCCTCATTTTTCCTTAGCTTTTGTTTTATTTTCATTTTATGCATAAAAATATCTGTTTTTATTTTTTTTTATTTTACAGCTCTCAGTCTTGAGAGGACAGTTGTATGTGACTTTATCTTATTATCTTTTTATCAATAAATATCTTTTATTTTTCGTCCAAGTTTTCATACAATTTTTTTGTGATTTGGCAAAAATAATGCATTATTATTTTGTGAAACTGAGTTTAAGGAACCCAAAATGTGACTTTTGAACATTTACATTGTTACCCTTTGATGAAAAACGTTGTGTTTCTAAAGAGAAGTATAGTGCAATGGTTTTGGATTATGTAGTAGAATGGTTTTAAAAGACTGATATCTTTGGCGTGTGTAGATTGATTTAGAGCTAGACATTTGTTATAGATTAATACATTTGTTCCTATTAACATAATATTAACTTTTATATACTTACACCAAACAGTCAGAATCGCTTGACATTGTTTATCTCATATAATTTAGGCCAAATTTAAATCTAACTTTATTTATTGATGTCTTTTGGTGCCTTAAGTGACTGAAAAATTATTTGCGACATTTAATTTTATCTGTTTTGTTATCACCCTTTTGATTTAACTGCATGTTCTTTATATTCTGCTTGATAGAGCTGGCTTGCTGGTACATGTATTGGGTGGGTTCAGCTTATTGCTTGTTCATAAATTTGGACTTATGTCAATTCAAAAAACTGATTGACAGATCAATTGACCAATCATCTCCTATAATATTTTTACAAATATATACTTGTGAAGAGTTAATAAAATTTTTTGCCGATTTATAAAAAATATTAAAGCATAGTTAATGTTTTGTCATTTTGAGTAAAGTAAGAATAATTGCTGAAAAAAACTTAACGAAGCTCTGTGCAAAATTTTCAGTATTTTACGGCAAGCTTGCTCTGTCTGGATCATTTTATCTGCCCTATTCAATCACATAACATCTTTCTTCTTTCTTTCTTCCTTCAATCACTATATCATAACATATTAATTTATAATAGTTTCTATTCCTTATACTATTAACGAGCTTTGCTTTTTGTTGTCTTACATCTGCTTTCTGCACCTTTTTGAGTTTTTCTTCTGATCAACATTTTGCATAATTTTTTAAAACCAAATATAGATATGATGTATGGTTATTTTCATTTTGTGGGGTCTGATATGTACAAGGATAGGAAATGGTTTTGATATGTGTACAGGCCAACTCTCCAAGGCAATATCTAAATGGCCATAATTGTTTAATAATATAGACAAAATGGTTGCAATGACAGTAACTGTTTTTGTATTTTTTTAAAAATGTCATGCATATCACTTGAGCATGATTAATAATATAATGATATGAAAATTGATATTTTGTGTAGAAGAAAAAAAACTTATAACAAAAATTTTTCCCTCCTTTTTTGACTGCCCCCCTTATTGCTGTTAGATAAGCCAGGTAAGGTATAGAACAACAGTTCTGATTGGTTATTCAGGGGATGCATAATCTGTCAATGATTATATGAAAATTTGAGGGCTGATATCTTTCAAAATATCAGGAGGGGAAATAATGAAATTGTTATTATTGTTGGTTGTTTGTATATATTTACTTGTTTGTCTTTATATTTGTGTAACTGTTGTTTTCTTTATAATAAACAAACAAAGCAATACATCTTTATTTGGATTGATTTTCTTGTCCAATGAAACTCTTTTTATTCATGGTAAAATACTTTTTAAATCTTAAGCAATTATTTGACCTTGGCAAATTACTGATTTTTTTTAAAGGTACCATGAGGACAATTGTTCCACAAAAACTATCATATTTTTTTAACGATTTTCATCCAACTAAAATATGTATGCAAATTTTTCTATTACATCCTTAATGTAAAGTTGGAAATTTGTGAAATTTTGCTTTAAAATAGCATTTTGTATTCAAGATGTGTAAAAACTTGGAAACAGGCTACCATGAAAATATGAAAATCAAACTTGCCTTTTTGGAAAATATATTATATATTTTACCATGAATAAATGTGTTTATTTATTCTATATTTGGGGTGTTGGTTAACAGTTGATATATTTCTTAACAGTTTTCACCATTTATTTTATGGACTAACTCAAATGTAGTCCAAGACTACCATTCACTTACAAGTGACTAGCTTCTAAATTATAGTCCAGTGCATGTTGTCAAATAGTGATTTCGATAACCTTATATTATGTAGTGCCTTAAAGACCAAAATATTCTACTACAATCTCGTCATTTTCCTTATTCTTTTAGTAAAATAATAAATTTTAGATTACTTGTATCCCAAACTTGTATGAAATAGGCAATTGAGATAAACTTCTCACTGACTTAAGTGTGCCAGTCATTCATTTGACACCCTTCAATCTTTTAATGAACTCTACCTACACATGCATACATCTAATAATATATGTATGATTGGAAGAGCCCATTTGCAGCAATAGGGTTGTATTTTGTTGCCTGTCAATTAATCCCATATTCATGCCATGTCCATGATCCACATTCCCTTATGGTAGAATATTTTGGACAGTGTAGATGTTTCAAGCTGAAAGCAAAAGTATTCATTCATTAAGTCCCTGAAATGTTGAGCTTTTCAAATCTGAAAAACAAGAAAATGTGCCAGTTACAAACTTATTTTTCCAATTTTCTTTGATCTCTTTCTATAGAAAGTGAAAAGCTCAAAATTTTCAGTCTGCACCATTATCATTCCTCCTAGTTTTTTGTTGTCTTTGTTTTTTGTTTGTAAAGAGAAACATTCATATAACATCCAATTATTAAAAACGGCGAGAAAATACCAAACGACTTGAACTGTTAATATATATTTTTAACACAGAATCCAGCATCCTTTAACTTGCTCATGAACTCTTCCCAGTACATGCATACTGCATAGCATTATGTAAAGGATAATGCATGGTTTCGAGGGATTAAAACTTCAATATTTAATATGAATAAAACTAATCTTTCAAACGCAAATTTGGTCACTCAATTGCATTGGTGGACATGTTGATGGATATTCTATCCAATGTACTTGGGTAGAGGGATATTATAATGAATTCCTCATTTAGAGGGATATTAGCAAAAAGGAAGACATGTCATAACAAGGGGATGAGGTTTATATGATACAATATGATATCCAATGTTGTATATGAATGTTTCTCTTAAAGTGGTATAAAATGTTTTATATTGCGAACGCTTTATGTACTTTGATTTCTTCAGTGGGTTTGGTCGTGAAATATTTGAAGGTAATATTAATATTTGAATATAAATTTAATTTGCAGGTCTGAATCCAAGAGGCATAAAAAATCAAAGAAAAAGAACAAAAAAATGTGAGTAATTGTTGAATCTTTTGTTTATTTGATTGTAATACTGAATTTACAGAGTATCAGAATTAGTGTGATAAATAATTTTCAAATTATAGTACTCTAAACTTTATAAAGCAATGATTGTGGATATAGAAATGAGTACCATCATTAAAACCATATTTTTTAGTACATGAGTATGTTTATTATTTTTTCATTCCATGATGATGTGAACGATCCATAATTATTTCCCTTGTATTAAGTTATTTTTCCAAATGTATGAATTTTCACAAATGTATGAATTTTCAGAGAAAAAAGAGCACGAAAGAGTAAAAAGAATAATGACTCCTCAGAATCGGATTCGGAGAGTGATAGTGACAATAGGTAAGTACAAGCATACTCGTATCAACTTCGGAACTAGACTAGTGTACTACATAACCTCGTATACAATACAGAGATTGCCATATTGAATAAATTATAGTTCTGCCAATCACAATCATTTTTCAGAGAGTATCGTCTTATTTTGCGGTAAAAGCAGCCAATCAAAATCAATCTCCAAACAAGAGTTATCTTCCCATGCCCATTTATCGGGCAAGATGGCCGCTATCATGGCTGAGTCATTTCCTAGTCTCAAACAAAATGACGAAGGTTGAGCAGAATGGTGTCTAAAACTAATCATTTTGGTATGCATATAGAATATTTAGTGAATTCACATATATTATCTCAATTCTAGCAGTTGCGTGAAACATATTCTAATCAATATCATTTATATTTTCTTGAAGTTCTTCATCTGAAGATTCTGATAATGATGAACCACAGCTACCAGAGAAAAGTAAATCACCAATATCAAAACCAACACGAGGTCGTGAAGCTAGAAAATCATCCACTGATAGACGTTATTCTGATGATTCACAGAGTCCATCACCAAGGTAAGAAAATTTATTTATCAGTTGAAATATCAGATCTTCTAGTCACTTGGTTTTCAACTTGGGAACATGTCCCTAACTGGGGACATTGGGACACAAACTGCAAGCTAAAAAGCCTAAAAAATTAAATTATTATCTTGGTACGCATACAGTGTCCACTGCCCAAAGTGACTTTATCATGCTTCGAAATGGCATGTTTTAAATGATCTGCAGAGGCACATGATCATTTCCTTGTTGTTATTCGGGAACATTTGATGAAACCAGTTGAAAACCCAGGCAATCTAGTCAGTGAATATTGATACAGCTTCTCAACTGTTGGAGTAAATATTGTGAACTTGAATGCATGTTTCAAATGGCACTGTCTGTCATAATAAACAATGAGATCTAAATCTTTGTGATTAAATTTTCTGGGAGGCTTGGTCTAGTTTGAAATTAATTACATTTTCCAATTCAAATTTTGTTGATTTTGGTTTGCAGACGTACTAATGGTAACAGCAAACGAAATGGCAGAGAAACAAGTGAATCTCCAAAACGCAGAGAAAAATCATTAAGCTATTCTCCTGCTCGTAGAAATGAAAGATCAATTCAGTCCAAATCATCGCGGTCACCATATAACCATAGACACACAAGGTCAAGGTCAACTTCTAGAAAAAGATCTCAATCAACAAGAAATAGTCATAGGTCCAGGTCATCCAGGTCCAGATCTTATTCTAGAGATCATTCAAAAGTGTAAGTATTGAAATCGTCTTTTAATGAAAATTTGTTATTTTTTCAGTTTTTATAGAATTAGCTGCTAAATTTTGAAATTGTTATCTTTTTAGAAAATCAAGACACAGTGCATCACATTCTAGATCAAGATCTCGCAGTAAAAAACATTCCGCATCACGGAGCAGAAGTCGCAGCCAGAGTCGTAGTTCAAGAAGACGTTTATCTCGTAGTCCATCGATTAGAAGACGCAAAGGATCTCCAAGTCATTTAGACAAGAGACGAATTACCAGGTAGGAGTGGCATCAAACTGAAGCCATAGATAAATCCTTGGAATAAATTACAGGATTTGGGAATTTGATCTCACCTACCTTTTTAGTTTTTTGAGAGGCATATGTGTAGTACTTTCGATTCTCAAATTTTGTTACTCTAGTATTTTACGTCTTAAGAAAACTCTTTTTAAGTTGGTAAATGTTTTATATTTAGCATGCTTCTTTTTCACATGTATCAGTATCACATCAAGAAAAAATAAATGTATTCAGTGTTTCTTGCATTTTTTTTGTCAATTTTTGTCATCAATGTATTCATTTACCTATTTTTCTTGCTATTGGAAAATGTGGTGTCCTATGGTGTTTATGATTTGTCATTTTACCTCATTTTATTTTGTTGTTTTTTATTTCACTTTTTTCAAAGGTCACCATCTAGAGATAGGAATAATTCAAGAAGGTCAAGGTCGCAGTCACCTTATTCACGTCCACAAAGATCTAACTCGCCCTACTCTTGGCGTCAGAAGGAAAGATCTTACTCTCGTAAAGAGAGATCAAGGTCACCCAACTCTCGTCAAGAGAAGATAAGATCACCATATTCACGTAGGGAAAGGTCAAGGTCGCCATACTCTCATCCAGAGAGAAGATCACCACGAAAAGAGAGGTCGAGGTCACCATATTCAAGACAACATCGAAGATAAACCAAGATTTAATATTTCAATCGGCCACAACATGGTATATAAATTTCATTGTGTTGACAAAATTAGCTTTAGCATGTTTCAATTTGCAACTTGAAATTAACTAATTTACTAACCTTGACTAAAAGTTTATCGAAGTTATTACTAAAAGTTTATCAAAGTTTATTACTAAAAGCTTGCATATATGAAAAATAATGGTTTCTTTTAAATGATTCTGCCGCTTTTTATCCCTAATTCAACTTCATCAGAAGATTAAATGTTTCAAGTTAATGGGACCAATTTAACTAATCCTGATCCTCTTAGTATTTAACATTAGTAACACATTTATTTAGTGTAAATGAATTTTAACCGAAGAAACATATAGTACTATAGAACTTAATACTAACTAAAAATCATTCAAACTAATAAGTGAATTTTGTGAATTTGTTTCAGTGACGTTTCTAGAAATCATTAGGTTGAGGGGGCCACAGGATTGTCAAGGGGGCTAAAATCACCAGCATGCATGTACTCAATGATAAAATAATGGAAATTGCGTGATCCAAACCTGGGTCAGCTATAAAAACGCCACTGATCTGTTTCTCAATAAAAACCTCAAGTCTGACTCTTACAAAATATCAATGTTTGATTGTGGCTGAATATTAGAATATGCTTAAATTTATCAAGTCTGCTAGTTCATATACATATTTTTAAGATTTGATACAATCTGCATTTTAGAAACACTAATATTTTAGTAAGTAACTGAATAGTTTTTAAATTATCTTTTCTTTTATTTATTTGCATGCTCTGGTCTCTTATACTGTTCTTTTACCCAAAATTGCATGGTTTATTTAATGTTTTTCCATTTTCTGTTTGAAATTTAATGACAGACGTTATGTATGTTTCTGCAGTGAAAAAAAAAATCATATCTATATTGACCATCAACAACATATTTTATTTTGATGCAAAAGCTCATAGAGTTCATACATGTAACATTGGTTACTGATGTATTTCTGTTTGGATGGGTTCTGTGTGCTACAGACTGTGACCTTAAAGATCCCTCGAGTTGGAAATAAAAAATAAATGTAGGCTAATGCCACTGTCCTGGCAAAATTTCCCTCATTGCAAACTGTATGGCGATTGTCCATCCTATTTAGCCCATACAGGTGTATAAAAGCAGGACGTTAAACTCCATTTACTTCTGCCAAAAAAAAAAATTAATGACTGAATTGAATCTTACAATTTATTTTCACAGTATTTTTATGATGGGACAAGTAAAATACCAACTAGACCTTAGACCAACTTCAAATTGTAATCTAATTGTTTATTTTTTACAGTGCAAGAAAAAGACCCGTTCCATATAATCGTCCATCGCCATCAAGTTCAGAGAGTAGTTATCGTTCATACAGTAGATCTCGTAGTCGTTCACGTTCAGTCCGTCGTTATCGCAGAAAGAGAAGTTGGAGTCGTCACAGTATTGATAGTGCAAGATAACATTTATCTGTGGACACTGAATATATTTATTAAGTTATTATTTGTGTTTGATCATGTGAATTTTCAAAAGAATCATCTTGCCTCGCTCATCTGATTATAACTCAATACTCAGTTTACACTAGATTACTCAGATCATCATACAATTCCTTTTCTTTTTAAAAATTTGCATTTTTTTTAAGGTTTTATTCAAAATTCAAATTATTATATACTTTGAATTTATAATTATTTGCATATTAACATAAGTTTCAGAGCAATATAGAAATATTAAAATATATCCTAAAAAAATCTGTTTTGTTTTTATATTTCTATAACGCTCTGCAATTATTTTAAATTTAATGATCAAATAGTTTGTGATACAGAGCCAAAAGATTTATAAATATTTTAGCATTGATTGTATGTAATTCTTTAATTTAGTGCTTCAACCTCTAAAAAGAAAACAATTTATTCATCTGTAGTAGAGATTTTAATTTTTTGAAAATATTTATATAGATAACTACAGTTTCAGCTTATGAAACAAATATTTAGATGACTAAAGTTATTGTAGATCTTCATACAAGAGATTATATCATAAATTTTCTTAGATTTTATTGATATTATTCCTATTCAACTCTTTTTCATGTGTCTTTATGTTAGCTATACATCATAATTGATAACCACAATCTGATGATAAATACATTGGTATTATGAGTATTTATCAAATATCTACTGAAAATTACAACACAACTTTACATAAACTTGTGCTGTAAAATATGAATTCTATTAGGGAATTATTGTGTGATTTTAATACCTTTGCCCAAAATTTGCATATCTGATTGATGCATCCAAGTTAAAAATACGAGAACAAAACACTGTGACATTATATATAGTTGTCTTTCATTATATAACTTGTTATTATTTATTTGCACATGTTGTGGCTTATTGTATATATCATGTTTTGTATATAGTTTGTATAATGGATACAAGTTTTAATCATGTACATGGAAATAAAATAATGCAATAGAATGAAATTTGTAGTACATAGTAGTTGCTCCCTACCTAGTTTCCCAGAAGTGGTATAACCATGGGCATGGGCTTGCAAATAGAAAATAGCAAATAAAGCAAAAATTGGAAACTTACCCGCCTCTGATACATAGCGCAAAATTTAAAAAAAAAAAACCCATTTTGTTGAGTAGGTCTTATTCAACATGCTGATTACTAGATCAAGAAGCCATGATATTTTTGTTTTTTGGAAAATGAATTACAAATTGTATTTTATCCCAGGTTGGTGGTTATCTTGGACTTGAAAGAAACATAAAATTCTATGAATTTATCAAATTATTTATTGGTATTTCATTAACAACATATAGTGGCGGCAGCAGCCTTCGAAAATTGAGAGTACAAATAGAGGCAGCAGATTAGTCAAAACGTTTTGAGGTTCTCCACTATTTGTACCCCCACTGGCGGCCACCACTGAAATGGACGTATTGTAAATCAACATTACAAAAACAATATCATGTAACTAAAATGATCTTATCAAAAATGAAATATACATGACATTTGCATAGCACCAAATTAAAATGAAATGTAAATTTTCAAATTTGAATAATTTTTTTTTAATTCATACATTAACAAATTTTAATTAAAAGAAATGCAAGTCATCTCTAACCTGTATACAGTTAAATGTTCAATTATATGGCAGAATTTGGTTGTACCCTATTATTTTTGATACAAATGGACCTGCCATTGTTATTTGCTATTGGAATGTCAACTTGTAAAAGGGAAATAACTCTTTCCCATTTTCTTCACTTCTTAAAATTGTACAAAATTTGTCCTTGTAAAACCTGGATTTTCAACTGGTTTTCTTAAGTGTCCCCAATTTATATGCATGAGGAAATTACCCTGAATTGTCTGAATAATTCATTGAAAACATGCAATTATGAAGCATGATAGAGTAACAGCACTTTTCTTTTTAAAATGTTTCTGGCAGTGGACATTACATGCATATCCATCCATATAATACAAAAAAATTAAAATTTATAGATTAAGTTTGTCCCCAGGAAATTGTCCAAATGTCCCCAGTCTAGGACATGTCCCTCAAGTTGAAAACCTAGGTTATAAAATCTTGTTTAAAACTAATTCTGGATTATTGAGCTTTGTTTCTTTTAGTAGAAATATAAGTTGTCCATATCAAAGAGACTAGATTTCCAAATAACACTCGGTACTGAAACAAAAAACCAAATGTTCAATATGTAAAAAAAAATACAAATATAATATCTTTTTACGATTAATTGACAAAACTCATACTTATGTTTGCAGAATAAGTACTCGACTCTTTTTTTTTTGCTTTATTTACATACCATGTTTGAACTACCAAAATCACATTCTAGACATAGTGCTAGTAATCATGGCCACCATAGGTCGTATTCGCAACTATAATCTTGAGAACTCAAGATAGTATAGAACGGAAGAACGGGGAAGTCTTTTTGTCACTCTCCATTTTGCTAGGAATGAAATACAAGAACGGTGGATACAAAATGGCGGCTGGAGGAAAGTGAAAGTATGACTATCATGTTTTGTTCTTAGATGATCTTGTGCATATGTAACTGAGCACTCTAGTCGACTGCTCTCTGTTGTCAAGAACGTAGTTGCGAGTACAACCATAAACGCTGAGATCTGTTAAATGTCATGGTCGACAGTGTAGACCCTTTAACAAGAAAAACAGATTATTACTATACCTTTGTTGGCACGTAGGTTAGGTTAAAATATTGTACAAAAGACCAAATTTTCCAATTTAATTGTAGTAACATCCAATATACTTCTTTTATTCTTTGTTTAGCTCCACTTGTTCCGTGTCCCTGACATAAAAAAAATCACATTTAATCCATCATAATGACTGAAATAATACCTGACATTTTGTTACTGGTTTTAATATGACTGCTTATCTCTATTCATTTCTTAAATGGAACAGGTTTCTAAAGCAGCTTAAAGAGTTAATCCTGCCTTAAGGGTTATCATAGTTCTGAATATTGCCAGCACTTCTGATCAAATCATTTCCCATGCAATTTAACAAACCTACAGGGATATGTTGTCTTAGAATAACATCTGGAAATGAGAATTGTATAATCTTCTTGACCAATGATTTTCAAATCTAATAAAGTGCTGCAGAAATAGGGCTACACACATATAAACAAGTAAAGGAAATATTATGATATACTTACCTCCAGTAGAGCAATTACATATAAATATAGAAACAAATATGGAGGTGCAAAAATGAATCTGTCAAAAATAACACGTTTTATTGCTGAGGTCTTGTCTTTCTTCTTAGGAACTAAATTATCTAAATATTGGTGAAAAAAATGTAACAGTGGTCCATTAAACATTAACCTGAAAATAAACAGTTACAGATGTGAATTGGAATATTTCTTAATCGTTCAGTCCTATACTTGAGATTCAGTTGATTTAACAGGATCAGGTTCAGCTATATAGATATCACTTTTCAGAGTTCAATGTTTGGTTCCACTACAATTCAAAAATCATGCTGTGGAAATTGATTACACTGTCTTCTCTTGCAGGTTGTGCAATAATTACTGATTCTTAAGACATTCTCTCTTATAACTGAAGCAAGTCGGAAGGGTTGACATGGAAAAAGTGTCTAATTGTTCAGATGGGACAATAAACCAGAGGCCCTGCGTGCTACAGGCTGTGCACATTAAAGATCCCTCGATAGTTGAAAATCTAAAAATAAAGTAGGCTAATGCTGTGTGTCCTGGCAAAATTTCCCTCATTGTACACTGCATTGTATTTACCCATTTACACCTGAAAATATATTCACCACAAGTTTTTAAAAATCAACCTGTTTTAGGTTGATTTGTGCATTGCATTAGTCCACCTTCATCAAATTTACAACTAAAATCATACAAAAAGAATTTTCAAGATTCCTGTTACTTACGCAAAGCTTGAATAAGCAAAAGTACTTCTCCACACAATCTTACCACCACTACCAGCATGGGGAGCTAATAATTGAGATAATATATTTCCCACTGCAGATATTATTGAGCTGCAAATAAACATTTAAGATAGTGGATCACAGCCATATACGCCCACCAAGGCATGCGGATGGTAAAACGAAAAAGCCTTAAATTTAGATCCAATAACATCCATTTTAAGTTTCATCAAAATCGGTCAAAAACTAAGAGAGAAATAGCATATTCAAGATTTTTGAGCAAGGGCAATAACTGCTGCAATGTTTGAAAATAGCTCAAATTCAAACTTGATCTTCGTTTTATGAATATGTACAGACATACCAAATTTTATTTGATTCCTTTTTTATAGAGCGTTTACAAGCAAATGTTGACGGACAGACACACAGGGGTGCCGACAATATACGTCCACATAGACATGTGGGCGTATAAAAATGCTAGTAAGAATTAAATCAATGATGAAATTATCCTTTATAGATCTATGTTTTTATCAAATAAGTCTATGTTTTCATATTAAAAAAAAAACAATATTCAAATATACTAGTTTCAGTACCATATACAATTATCTATTATATACTAGGTCTAGGTTGAAATTCAATTTGGAATCAAATCACAAATCCCATTACATTACTTGTTTACTCACTGTTATCTTTGACTGATAGACTTAAAAAATAAAATATTGGAAATCCGAGGGCTATTTCACTGGCCTTTTCCTTTGTTCTTATATTCTATCATCATAGATTAGAAAAGATTTTTGTATTGTATATAACCCCGACCCCGCCCCCTTGGCCTTGGTTCAATCAATCCATGTCCACGTAGCCGTAGAATAGTATGCATTGTTATTTACCTAGAAACGGCTTTCGTAAGAAGTGGCTTTCGTTGTAAAAGAGTATTGTATTCTCTCAGGAGCTTCTCAAAACTATTCTCATCTTCTGGTTTGCTAAAACTCATTTTGTACCTTTACTTTTGCATTTAATTACATTGTTTACAAAATATTATCAGTTACATGGGGGCTGACATCTTGGATTTCGTAAAACCTCGTGCACCTGCGGGATTCTACGAGAGTAGAGTAATTTATTGAAGACGTGAAATTATCAGATAATTTATCATGTAAATTGTATTTTATTTCTTGTGTTTTGAAGGTTTCAATATATTCAGACAATGTAGAATATAGAGAAGACTTCGTGTGTTTGTATTCAGCTGTTTTTCGTTGGATATTACTGACATTAGAGACACAATGTCAAATTGTTTTGACACCGCTATGTTGTGTGTCAATTTTATTTTACCAGCTCTTCTGTTCCTGCGATCAACCTATGGTAAGTGTAAAACATAAATAAATTTGTCATTTTGTATAAACTGTTCTTTGATTTTCATAAATTGAATGGGCTAAATTATATGTAAATTTGAGGTCTGATAAATGTCAAAAATGGAATGGAAAACCCTTATAGAGGTATGGCACTAAGCCTAGTACTAGTAGGAAGGACAGTGCCAATAGGCTAAAGTTACAGGCTACTGACAGTTACTTTATTGTCAAAAAGAATAATACTTCCTGGGCCTGAAATTGGTGCCAATTTTGTACGTAGGCAATTGGTAATTTTTTACATTGTTGATGTACCATACACTAATGCATTTTGACACCCGTGTGCCCACTGCGGCCCGGGAGAAGATTTTGTGCGTCATGTAAAATTTTAAAGAAATGCAGTCCGCGAGCAAATAATTCACTTTCTCTTGTCACTATCTATGTAGCCCACAGAGTGTTGCTGCCTATTCTGGTATCGAATCTCTTATATCGCCACCAGTACTACATGGCCACAGATGACAATAGTTCTACACCACTAAAACAAGATTCTGAAGAAAAAGACCTGGGAATAATTTTTCAAGACAACCTAAAATTTAGTGCCCAGATATCAGCTAGTGTAAGAAAAGCTAATAGATTAGTTGGTATGATAAGAAGAACCTTTAAAAACATCAGTCAAGAAATGCTAGTGCCACTTTATAAATCATTGATACGACCACACCTTGAGTATGCAGCAACTGTCTGGCATCCTGCTAACAAAAAGGACATCATGGCTATTGAGAACGTACAAAGACGAACAACGAAGCTCATTCCAGAATTGAAATTTAAAACGTACCCAGAAAGACTAAGAATATTAGGACTCCCTACACTTGAATACAGAAGAAAAAGAGCCGATGTTATTCAGGTTTTCAGATATATCACTAAGCAAGATACCTGCATCAACCCATCCTTATTGGAATATTCTGCAGAAAATAGAACCAGGGGAAACTCAAAAAAACTTGCCAAAAACGATTCCGACTAGATGTCCGAAAAAACTCCTTTAGTACCAGAACTATTAATTTATGGAATTCTCTGCCAAACTTTGTTGTCAATTCAGAAACACTAAACCAATTTAAATCTAACATCAACAAAGCCTGGAAAGAAGATGAAATGAAATTTACACCAAGTACCATGATATAAACTAAAATAAATTAACAATTAATGTGAAACAAGTGACACTTGATGCGCATCCCAAAATAGTAAAGTCATAATCGAGGTTGTCTAAGAAGCAATTTAGCTTATTAAAGACAGAAAAACAGTATAACAGTATATCCACGCTGTTTTATCAAAGTATGACATTAAAGTGAATCTAACCAATCAAATCGTTTGATACACTAGGCCTGACCTTTACTTATCTAGACCACAGACCACTAGGCCTATTAGTTGGTGGCATTATTTATGTTTTCAGCAAAAACAGCTGAAAAGATGTTCATCAATTTTTGTCTTACAATATCATCAACTTTCTCTCAAGACTCTTTACTTCTTCCAAAGCGTTACCGGTTTCAAGGCCACTTCAGATATTTTGATATCGAGATCTGTACTTTATATTATAAGTAATTAAAGAACAGTTTTCAGAGACTGTGCTTCAAAAACTTTTAGGTTACTATATACATCATACAGTATATATTATATTTTTTTTAATTTTTAGTATGTGTTTTCATTTTCTGATGCTGTACAACATTGGATGTTTGTGATCAATATGTTATTTGATCTCATCAATCAAAGGCTTATTAGCAGTATTGTTTACTAACTTATAGACCCAGGTGATAACTAGGTGCTAATTGCACTTTTAGCATACCTGCCATAACTTTAAATTGTTCCCAAGGTGTGAGCCCTGAAATAATATTAGTCTTCATGTCCAGGTGAGGATTAAGATAAGAGTAAAGTATTTAGAGATGTGTGAAATTCTTTCATGAACCCCACTGATAAATGGCTGTCAAAGTAAATCTTTAAATTGATTAGAATTTTATCTAATTAACACAATAAGAAGCTGATTTGTTTGTTTATTGTTGTCAGATTACTATGGTCAAGTGCTTAACTTAAGTAAACCTTTGAACCATTTGAAGATTTTATTGCAAAGATTTGTGAAATAAAAACTACATAATAAAAAAATTGGTTTCTTTTCTTCATTAAAAAGATTATCTAAAGATTATCTCTTTTGAATGTCATGGTGTCCATTCAGTTAAATTTCATTTATCAAGGAAGTAGGTAGGTTTAGAGTAGTTTAGAGCCTATTAAGTTCATATTCAAGTTTTGAGGCAGTTATGAAAATGAATCATACTGAATCTACCTGTTAGTTTAAGAGAACTATTTTGAACAAATGGTAAAGTTGTTTAGGTTCTGTGGTCAGTCAGTGTTGAGAAGGTAAATATTATTTTACTGGTTCAGTATTGTTTGTTTATTAATGGTTAGATTTGGAACTTATTTTCTCATTCAGTTGTTTTATACATAACTTTGTATCCAGAAAATCTAATCTTCCTAGTCTTTTTTTCAAGGTTTGTGTCATGAAGTACTGTATGTATCACCGTATATCTTGTGGACTTTGCATGCATCATTTAGTTCTGATACCATGTAAAGTCATTCAAGTTGAAGAAATAATAAACTAAAATTAGAAGCTATGAGCTATGTACTGCAATGAAAAATCATTTCTAAGCACATCAATGTGTAGCACAACATGTTCTGGAAAAGTAAACATGACTATATTACTACTGTTTAAGCTTATTCTGAGTGAATATCATTATATTGATATAATTGGTAGTTTATTGATAAAACAAGTTTGATAACAAGACTACATGTATAATCTGTCTGTATAATCTGCTTTCTGTATTGACTTGACTCACTGGAATATTTTACAGCTTTTATTGCCTCAGCTCATGTATGAATTACATGTTTTTACTAGGATATTTACTCGAACTAGTAGAAAATAGAACTGATAAGTGATTAGGGTTTATTTTTATCCTTGTTGGCTAAATACAAATTGTAGATAGCCATGTTGGATATTGGCATCAAAGTAACTTCGTTTTTCAGCCTCATAGCTATTTTTGAGATGAGTAAAACAAATTGGGTCTTTATCACACTTTCTCATTTATGATTTTCAATATTCTACTATAATGATAATTCTGGCCTGGTCTTAGGAATCCAAAATATGTAGGCAGCTGACTGATCCCAAGATTGTGATATCGGTATTCTAGATCTACTGGAATGCTGTATTGTGTTCTTAGTTTTTGTTTACAACAACATTGTAATTGAAACTTGTTTATGGAGCCATAATTTAAAGGTCCTCATAAATATCAATTATAAATGTTGTTGTTTAACATTATTTATTATGTGATAAAAAGTTGGCAATTTGTCAAATTCTTTACATGTATCATGAATTATAGGAAATTTACTATTTAATTTTCTAAAACATGGAATTTGTATTAATTTTATAAACCTGTGACATTTATTGTGTCTTTATTTAGAATCTGAACATATTTTATTGCCCCTATTCGATGACTTTCGATCGCGATATCGACACGAAACATGACAATGTGACACAGTCATGTGTCCTGATTACTCACAAAAAAATTCAGACCGATCAGGCACCCATTTCCAATTTTAATTAATTGTTAAAGTAATGCCCCTATGCCCCTATTGCTGCATCGCCCCTCGATCAATTCCGATCGCGATATCGACATGAAACGTGCTAATGCGAAAGAGTAATGTGTCCTGATCAACGTCAGAAAATTTCAGACCAACCAGACAACATTTTCCGTCTTCATTCAGTTGTTAAACTTTAACAACTCGGCATATTTAAAGTGTTACGAAACATCTCTAAATGATTCCAAATTATATTTTTTGTTGCGAATCGTCCCGAGAGAATGGAATGACAAAGCAAGTACAACTGAACAATCCCCTTGTCGATTCGCCATTATCGGTGAAATATCATTCACTTCGAAACTTTGAAAAATAATTTAAAATAGAAGGAAACGTCGGAATGACACCAAATTTACTGTGAATAATCAGAACATATGTATAAATCATCCTACCAAATTTCAGATTGCTAGCTCAATTAGAACCCGAGAGGCCCGAAAGTGCAACAGTGCCAAATTTTCATTGCAAATGTAAGCAAATTAGAATCTCATCTTACAAGATGTGGTCAATTGATGTGAATTTTTTCATTCTAAAAATTATGATTAGTTAACTATGCAAATGAGTTTTGAATAATTGAGGTTGAAATTCTCATGTACATTTTTATGAATGTTTAGATAATTGTGTTTTTTTTAAATTTTACTATTTCGTCTCAATGAATTCAATGATAAACAGTGTTAAGTACTGTGCACATTGACAACATTTTCGACAACATGCTGCTCAAAAACATTCGGCAACATGTTGTCCAACTGTTTCTGAATAAATTCAAGTTTATTTTTCTTGTCAAAATGCAAAAAATGTGGCTGAGTTTTATCTAATCAGAAAAAGACTATAAATCCCATGATCTGTTTGAAGTCATGTGATATGAAAAAATGGAGCCACCATCAATGAATTGTAACAATTTGTCCAACATGTTGTCGAACTGTTGTCGTGTGTATACAGGAACAAATATTTTTCTGCCCAGATATGTTGGCGAACATGATGTGGAAAATGTTGTCAGTGTGTACAGAAGTCTTACTTAAAGGTACATGAACTCTTAAGTGGTCTTGTATAGTTTATAAACATCATTATTTCTTTAATAACCAATGCTTAAAGAAAGTTATTTTGCATCAAGAACTTCCAGGCATTTCTAAATATAAGATGAAAATGCTGATTTAAAGAGTAACAAATTCTATTAATTACTGGATCTGATTATCACATAGCCAATTACTTAGCATCAACTAGGATAATGAGCCTTCATTAGGTTTGTTTTGGTTATTTACTTTTTTCTCAGTTCAGGAATACAGTGTCACACGAGCTATTAATTCCCTTCAGTCTATGAATAGTTAAACCTGGAGGACTCTCAATGACAAATTAAGAGAAGTTGCCTTTGGTCATTTGTGCCAACCAGTGTTAGATAAATTTCACTTAATGAATGCCACAGTTGTGCTAGTTTGTCTGTGACATCATGATGTTGCAAGTCAAGTCGCAGTGTTGAAATTCTTTCTTCAGGCTGGACGCATATTTTAATTGGCTTGATGTAATAGGATGTCTCATTTTTTATGTCATCTTGTTTTGAACATGAAATATCTGAAAACATTTCTGTTTAGAGAGTACATGTAAGTTGACGTCTGTATCAAATGATAAAGGATTATCCAGTGTTTATAGTCAGGATCAACTGGTGTGCTCAACCTGTCTATTAGAATTTGAAAAATGTTTACCTGTTCATTTGTTAGAAGTAACTTATTTTGTGTGTTTGAAGAATAAAGAAAACAATGGAATGGCGTGTCTGTATCTTGGAACTTGTGTATTTGGATCAAGTTTGTTGTCAGCTCAAGGTAAATTGTTATTGATTTATGTACTGTTTTTCTAACACACAAGTAGCACTAGGTTCTCATCTGTCAAATTGTTAAGTGTATTTCATTTGATTTTTGATATTGTTTTCTCTGTCAATTTTTCATTGTTAAAGTGGCACAGGCTTCATTTTCGTGGGTCGATTTTTCCTAGTCTCAGTAACAGGGACTCTTTTAGCTCAGCAATTTAATACTGGTTATCACAACTCACCATTGAAATTTGAGTCTTCAAATCCATGTGCATCCATAATTATTAGCATTTGAAAGTTATAATGCCCTACTACACATTAGCGATACTATGCAATATATAGGAAAGTCATCTATAGAAATAGAAGGAGAAATGTCTAATTTAAGGTATATTTGAAGGAATTTTCGTGCATTTCTAGTGCTTCTGATGGATACTTTAATATATTCAAGACCCAAATCAACCAATAAAAAGGAAGACTGGTCCCCTTTAAAAGAAAAATTCAATTGATGAGAAATTAATATTATACTAGAATTGTTTTCCATTCTTTTCATAAACCATAACTTGAATAAGCAATTCTTTACAGCATTAGATTCATATTTTATGTCATTTTTTCAATATATTCCTCTTCAAAACAAAAATTGTAAATAAGTGAACAAACGATTTAGAAATACTTCACATCAATTTTGTTAAAGGGATTGTAAAGTGATTTTCTAAACTTAGTATGTGTATCGGGGAACACTGATGGCATCAACTTGAGCCATTCCAATTTCCTTTCCGACATCTGTGGTTCTTGCAATTCCACTAAAACTAACACATAGAAAATCACTTTACAATCCCTTTAAATCCTCATTCCAATTGTCCAGTGTCTGCTAGTATTAGTGGTGTGATACTGACTGGTCGGAAGCTAATCTGTAATCATTGACCACTTATTGTCCATCTTAATGACATTCTATTGTCTTTATATAGGATATTAGTTAGCATCTTATGTCTTCATCAACACTTGATATATATGAAGCTTATACAGTTGATGTTATTGATTCTTAAAGTTAGAACTGAATAAATACTGTTTTTACTAAAAATGATTTTGATCTCTAATATATTGGTACCTGGTACACTGCTATAGGCCTACAACTGTTGCTTTTGATTTTGCCATCCTTTAGATGTGATTTTTGTTTAACAGGATTGTTTTTCTAGTACAGATATTTATTGTTTATGTAATATTTGTTGTTTGAAGGAGTTCTTTAAACAAGAAGATTGCTAGATACTGTAGGCCTATATTATTTTAGGCCAACGAATACAAGTCAGACAGGAGATGTTCTCTGAAGTTGCAGTGAATGTGAATTTTTTCTTGAAATGAAACTACAAATCTTTATGATCACTGATCAGATTCTGATATTAAAGTTATGGCTCCCAAAAAAGGAGACCAATTGCTTAGCAATTCTTACTTATTAGCACATTGTGTACAGGAGATTTTTTATGTGAATTTGGTCACTCATGGTCCTGTGGCAAATATCTATCATATTTTATACACATGTATTATTACTAGTGCTCAATGAATCAATGAACTGTCATATTCATTTTTGTGTTACCATGACCTGAGACTTAATATCTAATTCTAATATCATGTAGGCAGAGTAGTGGGTGAGAAAGTATTTCACATTTTTTGGGATACTTTCCTGTTTACATATCACAATTTGTTGGTCCCTTTAATACACTGGATAAATTTTATAATGCTTAAGTTGTTAATTGTAACAAAAGTGAACTCACTGCATGTTTACACTAAGTCTTTGATTGTTGATAGAACTGTGGGTGGTATTGAATTGAACTGTACAATAGAACTTGGAATTAGGTTGTTACATTCCTGATTTAGAAATGGGGAATATTCAGATGTCATTGTTCCTACGCTTGACATCATTAAGCATTACTCCTACAACATCTTATGTTGTTGACATTCGAATTTGACGTCAAATGCTTGGTTTTCTACTGACATATAAGTTATTGTACTTTAGGCCAGCAATACAAACAAGAAATCATGTAGTAATTACCTTTAGGCAACATGTTTCATAAGTTGATTTTTTTTCCTGTAATCATGATAGATTAAGTCAGAAATCAGATATTAATGAACAGAAGTTTGACGTCATTTCCTTGACACAGATTTCATTTTAGGATTAGTTTTGCAATTAGTAAGTTTTTTTTATTTCCTCCAGGATTCTTATCAAATATGTTGTTGCAATAATTGTAATCCCTGAGGCCCTAGAGATGGCATTTCATACTTTAAGAAATACCGAAATGTAAATTTTGGCCTAAAAAAATTAATGAAAAGCAAACATGTAAATGTGATTTGCAAAAGTATTTTTGTAAATGTGATTGTTATCAATCATAAATGTATGTAAATGCAATCAGTGAAAATCATATATATGTAATTGCATTTTGCAAAATTGTTCATGTAATTTCATGCTTTGAATAGCATATATCCATAAAGATAAATGCAATAGGGGAAATTAATGATTATATGATTTATGTACGTGTTTTAGTTTTGGCCAGTGAAATTTAATTGCGATCAAATTATATGGGAGCCCTGACAATGAATTCACTTAAACTTGGTAGGGTTTTGTTTAGTTCTGTTCATGAAATTTTGTCTTCCTAGTTCAAATTACATATCCTATCCAGTTAGTCTGAATCATATTTTCTGAGTAATATCATTCGTATTATATTGTTGAGAACAAGAAATTGATGAATGTTTTTTATGTTTATTTTATGCCATGCTATTCCTGGCGGTCTAGTAAAATAATCATAATAGTATTTCATGCAGTTCTTTCATCATTTTGATTGGTGTAATGTTGATTCCATTTCAACTATGCTACAGTCAATATCATGTTTCTCACTTTGATGTGTTTTCAACTGGAATAGACTAGGGAAAATAGTTGTAATTTTATCGTTTTGTTATAATTTTTAAGATACCTTCCTGGCGATGTAATTGCTGTTCAGTTATAGTGTATTATATGAATTTGCCTAGAATAATTGCAGATGATAACAAATTCATTCTCAAATTTGTTTTGATGCACAATTATTAGTGACGAGTATTCTTGGTTTCTTGCCTTTTTTTAAACTCTAGTACTATTGTGTCTGAATGATTAGAAAACTCATACTGTTCCCTAAGGATTTTTGTCAAATGTTCTCAGCATATTGGAAATAGGGTTATACTGTTAAAAATATTGCCCAATTTTAATTAGAATGTAGATATTATAGATATTTTGCTTGCGAGGTAGCTTTACTTATCTAATTTTGATAAGTTGTTTAATGAAATGTTACATGATAGGATATTTGATGCTTGTTGTTTTCTAGATCTAATTGGCTGATATTTCTGGATATTTTGACTTTTTACATCAATAATAAAATCCGAGCACGATCGAAGATTCCAACCGTAAAACAAATTTCGTAATGCATGTGAACACATTGGCAATACATTGCTAACAGTTAATGAACTTTTTATTTGAGAAAGTATATCATTAAAAGAGAACATATTTCATAATGTAAATGATATCTTACCTTCATATGTGTCAATGACTGATTATTGACTCTCAGTAATAGAAGCAGATCAATCACGTGTATAAGACGTGTAAGATCAAAAGGAATGAATTATTAAGCCTAGATTATCTTAATAAGTGGATAAGTCATTCTAATTGAGAATTACATTAAGGTAATATCAGTAATATTAAGAATAATGATAAGGTTAATTAGTTTACTGACAGTGTCACAGGAAATAAGATCGGAGGAAGTAAGATTTTTATTTTACAAAATTTTGACAAAACTAATATGCAAGTCCCAACAACAAATTCCAAAGTTAAAGACAGATATCACTTAAAATATTGGAAACAGTAGTGCATACAGTGGATCCAAGACACAGATATAAATTTACCGAAAGGGGGTCTAACTAAGTGACACTCTGCAAGTGAAGCTACATTAAAGGGATTGTAAAGTGGTTTTCGAAACTTTGTATGTGTATCGGGGACACTGATAGCATGAATTTGCGCCATTCCAATTTCCATTCTGACGTCTGTGGTTCTTGCAATTCCACTAAAACTAACACGTTTTATGACGTCACTAATATATATCTGTGATCAGTTTTATTGGAATTGCAAGAACCACAGAATAGATGTCGGAATGGAAATTGGAATGGCGCAAATTGATGCTATCAGTGTCCCCGATAGATATACAAAGTTTAGAAAACCTCTTTACAATCCCTTTAATACCAGTGATAAAATGTGAAATTTTAAGAAAGTAAATAAATTAGTTTTCTTTTTAAAAGTTATAACGGTTGCAGTGTACATTAATATATGATTTGATTCTGTGTTTTGGTAATTATTATATATTGTATGAGTTTCTGAAAGATTATTATCATATTCATGGATTATTAAAACCATACTGAGAATGAATTGTGGTAATTGAAAAATCTACAATATCGTTGACCAACCATAAGGTTAAACTTGACAGAAAATAAAACAAAAGATTAAGATTTGATATTGAAATTAATTGTAAATTTGACAGTGATCCTTGTGATAATCTTGATATATTTCAAGTGGTTAATTGTATTGTACATGTCAAGTGACAGTGAGTTAATGGTGTCTAAATCTAGTAAACTATCATCTTATTGTTTATATCAGATCTTTCTCAAGGATTTAACTCTTCTTTCTGACATTTTCACATTAATTTCATCTAACTACAGAAGTATTTCAAACAATTAAGTCCTATATTGTTATATGCACTTTGTATAAATGTTTTGGTTTTTGATGGTTTATCAGAAGAGTTGTGTTGTGAGCAATGGAGAGATTTAGAAATGTGATCTGACATAAAACTGGAATAAGTAAGCTTGCCCTTAAGATTTTCGATTCCTTCTTTAAGACTAGCATAATATGGCAAGTAAAGTATCAACCTTTTTTCAATTATGTTGTTGGACATCCATACAGAAATCATTTTAACAAAAAAAATTCCCTTTTCTGTTGTATTGCACTGTTCGAGACTGAAAACAGTTTTGCTTGTGCAGATTTTTATTATTAGAAAAATTATTTGTAGGTCAGTAGGTGTGTTTATTTGTACTGAACCAACTCAAATAAAGAGCTGCATTTCAGTCAGGGAAATTAATTCACAAGCTTTGTAGTAATTGAATGGAATTGCATTGATTTCACACTTGATTACATGAGTGTTGAATATTTACAACTATTATTCATAAACGATATTCATTTATAACAATTAATAATTTGAAAACTGTATTGTAAGCCTGGGTAAAATTTTGAAGGGATTTGAATATGAAATAATCAAGAATATGTCACCGTATCTCATTTTTTTTAGAAACCGATCCACAAGCAAACCATTTCCCTGTCTTATGTCTGTGATTGTTAACCTTTAAGCCTAGATTCTGATAGCAAAAGTATTAAATACAGTTTTAAAAGATTATCAGGATTATCTACATCCTGTCCCATATTCAACCTTTACCTGTCATCATAGTGTTTCAATGAATTCTTATCAAATACATTACATACAAGTGGAATTGCTAGAACCACATACGTTGGAATGGAAATTGGGATGGCACAAATTGATGTTATTAGTGTCCCTGACAAAAACCTCTTTACAATCCCTTTAAGGATAACTTAAAGACTTTACAGAAAAAAAAAAAATGTATTAAAGTTTTAAGTTAGTTTTCTCTGCAAATTTTGAATTGTTACAAATTTAAGAAACAAGAAAATGATGTCAATATTGCTTATATATTTGCATTCATTTTAATAATAGCCTAGAAGTAGGAGAAAATACTGAAATGTATGGAATGTAGATAATATACATATATTATAGATTTCTAACCAGTTTTTATAGTTAGGTAATTGCTCAATTACAGGTCAAATAAAGTATAATAGAGATAGGTGTGGTTATATTTTATAGTTATTGATCCACAACCTACTGATAGCTCTATAAACAAATAGATGTCTTTAATGTCAACATCAACTGATAACAAAGATTAAACTCAATATAAAGAGATTTTTAAAAAGTACTGCAGAATAGTTTAAAGGGACTGTAAAGTGATTTTCTAAACTTTGTATGTGTATCGGGGACACTGATAGCATCAATTTGCGCAAATCCACTAAAACTAATGCGTTTTATGACATCACTGACAGTGATCTGCATAGAAATCTATAGTAGCTTCCGGTAGATCACTTTCAGTGACGTCATAAAACGCATTAGTATTAAGGGAAATGCAAGAACCACAGACGTCGGAATGGAAATTGGAATGGCGCAAATTGATGCTATCAGTGTCTCTGATACACATACAAAGTTTAGAAAATCACTTTACAATCCCTTAAATGTTTTCTGTATAACATACAGCTCCACTGTCAAGATTCTACATCAGTTGAAAATTTATTAAATTAAAGTCTTTCATGGAAAAATTCCTCTCTTTGTACACATTCATTGCTATGGAACGCCATTAACGCAAAAGATCAGTTCACAGATTCTGAATTAGTTTGCGAATTTGTCCAGCAGTTTAAAGATTCTAATCTAAATTCGACGAAACTAGAACCAACTTGCGAATTAATACCAACTCGCAAATTTACGCTGTTTCGTGGAAAATCTAGCTATACCGGCAACTTAAACCAGTTGCCGCGAATTAATACCAACTCGCAAATTTACGCCGTATCGTGAAAAATCTTGCTATACCGGCAACTTAAACAACTTAGGGCGAAGGCTTCTCGTATTAATTTACGAAATTTGTTCTAGCAATGTATGGCAGTCTGTATGATTTACGACATTGCTAGAACAAATTTCGTAAATTAATACGAGAAGCCTTCGCCCTAGTTGAATTTTTCTTATTTATTGATTTTTATTAAAACCATCTGTTTATATTTAGAAAACGGCACAAGACAGAAAGTGTTTTGGGAATTGGCAATATTATTCTATTTATAGCTCTATGAACTTTGACACATCGCGCGCCACCTGGCGTAAGATGACGGCGTAACTTTCACGATACGGCAAATTTACAAGTTGGTATTAATTCGCGGCAACTGGTTTAAGTTGCCGGTATAGCTAGATTTTTCACGATACGGCGTAAATTTGCGAGTTGGTATTAATTCGCGGCAACTGGTTTAAGTTGCCGGTATAGCTAGATTTTCCACGAAACAGCGTAAATTTGCGAGTTGGTATTAATTCGCAAGTTGGTTCTAGTTTCGTCGAATTTAGATTAGAATCTTTAAACTGCTGGACAAATTCGCAAACTAATTCAGAATCTGTGAACTGATCTTTTGCGTTAATGGCGTTCCATACATTGCCTCAATTCAGAACAAAAGTAGGATTCGAAATTCACAGTAATTGCTCAAGAGGAACTAAAGCTTCATGTCATTATGTATACATATTTATATTGCATCTGTTGCTATAGATTAGATACCAGTCCAGTACATATTTTCTATTTGAACAGTGAGAACAGATGGGTCACAGCTTCTAATTGTGATACACAGAAGCCTACTGGCCTGCTTCCATTTAATATTGGTCTCTTAAACCAATCATTAACATTTATTATTGAAAGAGGAACATTGTTAAATGTTACAATTCATTATTTAACAAGATTTCCCTTTAGGCTACAATAACATACATACAATATTCATTGATTTTTCTTTCAGTCAATAGCTCAAGTATAGTGACCATTTGATATTTCATTGCTGTCTTCTCTCAATGTCTATAGTAAATAATACTTACTGTCTTACAACAGCTGCCACTTCTATCTAGACTGGTTCCTTTCAGCAAAAACTACATTCATAGAGAAAAGTCAAGATTTTAAGAAGGTTGAATGTGAAGGATAGGGGCATTATACAAGTACAGGCCAGGAGAAAAAATCGCGGGACAGGCCATGAAAAATCGGGAGATTGGGGTAAAACAGCAGGAGACTTTATCAAAGTGTGTAAATCCATGAAATTTCAAGAAATGAACACTTAGAAAAAGATTTTAAGAAGGTCGAATGTGAAGTCGATAGGGGTAAGGTACAATGGACATTTGATTATTGCGAAAGGCTCTGTCTGGTTTGAAGATTTACATCCTGGACAACTTAACATCTGCTGATTCTGTTAAAAAGTGTACAAAGATGTTTTGCCATGACAACTGCATTTGTGAATTCCAACTTTCAAAGAATCTTGAACCTGCACAGCCTTTATGTGTTGTCCCAAACCTTTAAACAAGCATCCCTTCAGATCTGTATCACTGACATTGAAAACAGCACTCTGCACAATAAAAAAATTTAAATGTAAGGTTGGGAGCTTATAATATCATGTATGTTTTATACAATTCATATCCTAAATAATAGATTAAACCAGAATCTACCCAATATCTATCGTTACCATCTGTTTAAAATTGAAATCTTAACTTCACTCAATTTTAATGCTGTATGTTATGCAGTATTTTTTGTGTGAGTTATTTATATGGTTGGTAGCTGTTTCTCATCACTACATGGTAGATAATGAGGTAACAGTATGTTATCAAACTGTGATACACTACACAACATAAACTTCTACTTTTAACTTCTTATTTCATACATTTATCATCTTCTTTCAAGTTATAGTCTACAGGATAACATCGAAATTATACAACATGCACTTTAAAAGTTGGATTTGGGGTGAAGTTTTGTTTCATTTTGATAATCTTTTGCTAGTTGTATTCACTAGGATGAATTTGATTTCATTATCATGTTCGTTTCCTAGTTGGATTCAGATTGAATATTTGATTTTATTTATCATGTTCTTTTACTAGTTGTACCAACCATTATTCAAAAAGAATATTTGATTTCATTATCATGTTCTTTTACTAGTTGTGTTCAGAATGAATATTTGATCTTTTTTATCATGTTCTTTTACTAGTTGTTACCAGTATTCAGAAAGAATATTTGATTTCATTATCATGTTCTTTTACTAGTTGGATTCAGATTGAATTTTATTTTATTATCAAGTTCGTTTCCTAGTTGGATTCAGATTGAATATTTGATTTTATTTATCATGTTCTTTAACTAAGTTGTACCAGTATTCAAAATGAATATTTGATTTTATTATCATGTTCTTTTACTGGTTGTATTCAGAATTAATATTTGATTTTGTTTATCATGTTCTTTTACTAGTTGTGTTCAGAAAGACTTTGATTTTATTTATCATGTTCTTTTACTGGTTGTATTCAGGATGAATATTTGATTTTGTTTATCATGTTCTTTTACTAATTTAGTTGTGTTCAGAATGAATTTGATTTTATTATTATGTTCTTTTTAATATGAGCATTGGCTGTCAAGTTTGTTATAATAACAGGTTCTTTGTAGTAAAATATTTGAGTATTTCAAGCATATTTGATATGAAATAAATGGTCTTCTACTGATTTATTTTACTGTTTTAGTGAGACAAGACTAAGATTATAAATATATTCATCATTATATGATATAATAAGGTTCATGTTTTGTATATTTTTAGGTATGGATAATGCACAGTGTTATGATTTTCAAGGTAATCCTGTGAACAATGGAGAGAAATATGTACCTAATAAAGAAGACCCATGTATGACTTGTATTTGTGATAAAGGTTTTCGGATTATGTGTAAATCTGTAGCCTGTTCTCCACCAGGTAACTGTGAATTATGGGAACAGATTGAAGGCGTCTGTTGTGAATATAAGTGTATAAAATCTGGATCTGGAAACAATGTTCAAGGTGGAGGACCTGGTAATATTTTTAACGTCACTAATCCAGAACTGGATGGTGGAAGAGGTGAGTCAACTTATAGTAGTCCCAGTTAAAGATTTCACCTGTTTAGAAAGAAAGGATTTCCTTTAGGATGAAATGATTATTTCCTCTAGGATGAAATGATTTCCTTTACATCTCTGAGCTCTTTAGGTTTTTGTGTAACATTCAGATGATAATTTAGAGACTGAATTTGGAAGTTGCATTATTATTATTACAGTAACTGTAATGGGTCAGACGGACATGTTTGGAATCAAATCAACAGCCCTGTTACAGTTCATCTTGGTCTAGATTTTATTTGTCCTCAATATTGGTCTTTATTTTAGCTTAATATTTCTTAATTAGACATGTAAAGCCAGTATTAATGATGTGATTTTGCTTCAGCTATAGAAGATGAAAGTATAACTAATCTAGGATTAAGATTAGTAGCCAGTACAGTTACATCTTTCCTAGTATTAGCTTTATTACTATTTATGGTACATAGATTAAGACAGAGACGCTTATTACTGGCAATGAGAAGTAAGTTCGATTTGAAAATATGGAATCTAAAATTGGGATTTTTAGCAAATATTTTGAACGGCCTAGACAGCCATAGATGCACATAGATAATAAGAATGTAAGGCTGAATATCTGGATACAGATTATTATTGGCTGTGCACGTTAAAGATCCCTTGACAGTTGAAAATCGAAAATAAAAGCAGGCTAATGCCGCTGTCCTGGCAAAATTTCCCTCATTGCACACTGCATGGCATTTGCCTGTCCTCAATTAGCCCATATAGGTGCAGAAAAGTAGAACGTAAAACTCAATCATTTCATTTCATTTCTTGGATACAGTAATTGAATCCATCGATGTCATAGGCAATCCAATTTACCAAAATATTAAATTAAGTTTTTGTGTTGATATCTAAATAGTAGTGGCGGGTGTCACACGTGAAGCAGATCACGCTTACGGTTTTCGAAACACCTGGTGGTACTTCTCTTTGGAGTAATCCACTACTATATGAATGTTGCTTTCGTTTTTGCCACGTTTTTGGATGTGATTTTGATTTTCTGGAATTGTTTTCCTTGTATGGATTTTGATTTGTTATCTAAATGTCCTTGTTTGTACATGTGTTGTTTGCAAATAGAAAAAGTTGACATTTGTCTTTCCTGTTATGCTCAATTTGATGAATTGTAAATTTCTAACATAGCTTCGTTGTTTACATAGTTGATTTTTCAATCTTTCAGGATTTGAAGCTCAAGCAAGGCGTCAACAATTAGAGGAGGCAGATTCTGATCATTATATACCAGAGACATTTCTTGGTATAGAATGTCCTCCATATGAGGATCCCCCTCCCCCTTATTCACCTCCTAAACCACATCCTCGTATCATGCCTGGTGAAGCACCACCTCCTTATGAAGAGATAGATCAAAATCCTCTTAGTCCTCTAAATAACAATGAGATCAATCGTGTTATCACTGAAGAAAATAGTGCTCCAACACCTCGACAGTGTTCCTCTAACATGGAAAATAACAATAACACAGATACTAATTCTCAATGTGTTCAAACAAGTGCTACCCCAAATGTGGAATGTCGTATTGAAAATGAAAATATGCGCAGAAGTCAAAATACTAACGATACAGTGACTCGCGGGGTATGTGTTTTACCTGATGCGAGTGGAAATATGCATACATACGCAAATACATCAAGTGCTTCTCAAAATAGAAATTGTGCTAGCTATATTGACAGTCAACCTGATAGTACTGCAACAAGTCCTAGCAGACGTGTTCCTCTATTGAGTTCTTCTCGCGATGATTCACATGAGTGTTCTTGTGATGAAGATCAAACAATGTTAAAAAGATATTATCCTTACGAACACCAAGCTTCAACTAGCTTTAATACACATCTATCTACATGTCAGGAAAGTCCTCTACTTCAACAAAATCAGACACAGTCTAGTCAACCTTCTGAATTATATGCAAATTGTTTACCTCATCCTGTCATGTCTGCTTCCATGACAGAACAACATGATCCCAAAAAGTTAATTCGTCAATACGACAGATTTTCGTCACTGCCAAGACAACTTCGGTCAACTGAAGAACACCAATTGAGCAATCCATCTCCTTTAAGAGAATTAGCAGAAACTGAACAAGGGATTCCATTGGTTGAAATAAGGAAGAATGTCTCAACTCAGGATATTTCTAATGTACCTTCAACATCCACAAGTTCACAACCTCAAGTCTCAATGAGAACTGCAGCTGATGGTGCTTCAAGGCAGGATCTTTTACGAGGAAATTTACAACCTCTTACACTAAGTGATAAAGTGACCCCTTTGTGTAGTAATATTCTAGTTCAAAACAATGGACAAGCTTTAGTTCAATCTAGTGAAGCTCGTTTGAGGAATTTAAGACTTTACAATCTTGCTCATAGTCCAACTAAACAATTAGACAGTCCAAACTCACCAGTTACTCCTGAAGAACTACAAATTAAACGATCTCAATCAGTCACTTCAGAGGTCTCTATTTTCTCAATATGTTCTGAAACTGGTGAACTTCGTATTCCAAAACCCATGACACAAAGTTTAAGATGTGATTCCCAATATGCTGATATTCCAATTAGACCCAATTTCTTAAGACAATTGACTAGCAATGTAGAGACATTTTTAGGAACAGTTCCTAAACGGAATGCTATCAGTTGTAAAGATCAGTCAGTACAGAAAGCTACTGAAGACAATAGTAAAGTGGAAGAAAATCCAGTATTAAATCAGAATGATGAAAATCAGTTTTGTGTTAGTGATGTAGGGGGTCCTATCGGTGCTTCTGCTTTGATCAAAAATTTTAATAAACTCAATTCTGAATTAAAGGACTCTCGGAAAAAAGAAAAACCAAAAGTTAATCGATTCTCAACTGGAAGTTTACCTGCTCAAAAGCCCAAAAAGACACGTTCTGTGAATCCTGAAGCTGGACCATCAAAATCCAGTGAAAGTTCTAACAAAAAACTAGATAGTTCTAGAAGGAAATCTAGTAAACAAAGTAGTTCTATCAAACAATATGGTTTTATTGATAATAGTGCCGGTACTAGTTCACAATCAACTAATAATAATAGTGTTAAATTAGATTGTTTAAAAGGTTCTAGTCGTAGCAAGGAAAGTCGAGGTTGTAAGGAACTGGATAATCAAAGAACAAAGCCTGATATAACAGTATTACAACCAACACCAGAAGTTGTTCCCGTGAAAACTGGTCGACCAATCAAACCTGGTGTCAAACGTCAATTAAATTATTTAGATAAAAACAATCACAGTCCGAGCCCTACTCGACAAAAATCACGACCAAAAACTATGTTTCCATCTTGTCATAAGGAATCTGAATCAGGTACTTGGAATGATCTAAGTAAGGAATCCACTTCCAACTGTGTTCCCAGACGTAAGGGTAAAAGTTCATCTTCACGTAGTAAAAAAAGACAGTCTTATCCAGTGTCTAATATACAAACTGCAGAAAGTTCTGGTATAGTGTTATCTCGACCAAATATTATTGGTTGTGTTTCTGATATGACAAATGAAACTGTGCCACCATTAAATGAAGCCAGTGTTAGTCAGGAACCTACAAGACTCAATGGTTATGTTTATAAGTATAATACAGATAGTCCGCAAGACAATCCTAATGTTTATGTCAAATTAAGACCCACTAGTTTAAGTAGCTATGTTTAGTTGTTTGGAAGTGAATCACCATGAGCCTTGAACATTATAGGGCATTTATCATTGATTTTGACTAATAACAGAGTTATTTCAATGTTTCAACATGCATCTAAAAAACTTTTTCAATATATTTTCAAAAATTACTTTAATAATTTTCATGCAAATATAATGCTCATTGACTTCATTAGTGGCTAGAGCTAGCTTCCTTGAAACATAACAAGCTATTTATTAAAAAATAATTATCAGTTATTATTATCAGGATAAGGAAAATTTATGGATATATGTTTTTATTATCACTTTATTAAATGACAGTTAAAGGAAGTATATAAAGTACATTATGGTCAGTAAGTTCAAAGGGGTATGATAATGATGTTCACAATCACATTATATCCATTATCACTTATTTACCTCAGACAATATAAGCTGTTCATATCCTCAAATGACTGTAAACTGTTTCTATTTGACTACAGTACATTTAGATCTGAGAAGCTCAGCAATTGTGGAGTCTACAGGCACTAATTGCATTGATAACGGAAATTTGTTCCTCATATTTTCTACAGTGTACTTTGTTAAAATTTTACTTATTTCTTGTCTTTTTGTCTCAGGATTGTAAATATATTTATTGAAGACTTCTTCCAGGGAAAATACATGTATCGTAGTATAATTACTTGTATGACTGTTTATGGTTATTGTATTTCTGTCTTTCTAGCACCTGCTCACCGACTTTCTTTCATTTTCGATTATTTATCACCTAAGATATTACACATTTAACAATATTTAAACACTGTATTTTAATCATGTCAAGAAATATAATTTTATTCGATGTCAAAAAGAACATTATTTTAGAACTAAAGGAACTGAATTTATGCACTTTGTCTTGAGTGGAACAAGATAGATTATTATTTGAAGGGTAAATTTTTCTTTTAGTTTCAATCATTGAGTAACTTTGATTTTCAGAATGCCCTCCAGTTCCCCTTACATTAAAATAAAATTGCCCTAAATATTTTCATTAAGGTCACTTTTACTAGTTTTTGAACATGTGAAAATTCAAAGGGACATTTTTTCATAATTCTAGCATAACCAGACCTTTTCTCAAATAGCGAAAATTGAGTTTTTTTCAGTTAGCAAAGAAAATATTAGTGTACTATTTAACAATAGACTTTAAAATTTACTATCACTAGTAATTTCATTAGATATTATATAAAGGGTAAAAAAATGTGTATAGATGTTTGTGACTTTTCACTGTTATCTTTCCACTACTGCATGATGATATTTTGAATGATTGCATAATATATAAGGCTTGTGAAAGCATCTGATGAGTGCTGTAGAGAAAATGAATGAATGAGTGAAATATAAAAATGAATGAATGAATGTCTTTTAGATATATTTATTAACAATTATGTATTTTTATTGTGGTGTCAAAAAGAACACTATTTTAATTGAGAAATTAACATGGTAGCATGGCAACAAAAGTAGAATTTAGATATATTTCACTACACAAAACTAACATCTGAATTTGTAAATTTAACTTAAGAAATGTTTAAGTTACTGCAAGTTTTCCAAGTCTGCATAACATAAGCATTTCCACAGTGAATACATCTTTAATCTGTTAGCCTGTTGCCATCAAAACACAAGGAATTGTAAGTAAAAATATTGTGTTAAATAAATTCTATTTGTATATAAATTAAAATTTTATAAGGTTTCAATGATAAACTGTTTTATTTAATTCTTTGAAATTTAACGCACCACAAAAAAATATTGTTGATTTTCACAAGCACTGATATAATTGTAAATAGATCTTTAACTGGTGAAAAAATGTGATTATGAATGTAAATTATTGTGTATAGAATCAAAGTTTATTAGCATGTGATATTCTAATGTTAAACATTGTTTATTATCATGTTTATCATTAATTATTATTTATGTTTATGTTTTATTAAACATATCTTACGAAGGAATATCATGTTTTATTTCTCTACATTTACCTGCTATGGTTCATAAAATATGGCAAGTTTTCTTTTAACTAATTAGAATGAATGAACAGGCTAATGCAACTAGCCCAAATTCAGAAATGCTGGAATTCCTAATGATCTGTATTACTAGCAAGGATATTTTGTCATTTTACTGTCATGATAGTTTCTCTGTCATAACAGATAGTTTATAGATAGTTCCCCATTCATTTAGATAGTTTCACTGTCATAATTACGAGTTTCTTTGTCATTACATGGTACATGTATATAGTTTCACTAAGTCTATATAACATTTCACTATCATAACAGAGTTTCACTGGCTGTAGAGATAGTTTGTATTTACGAATAGTTTCACTGCCTTTTAAAATAATTTGCTATCCTGTTTGTTACATAGTAAAAAGTTCAAGTGTGAAGGGGATATGTTAAGATCTTTGCATAAAATCTGTACATTAACAATAATTTATTCCAATAACATAATAAATAGCGATATATAGATATAACAATTGATCACATTTACAAATACATCACATCAAATGTGCTGATATAAAATGATTTCACGTAAAAATGGAAATTAAAATATTTGAATGCATGGCAAAGAACAAGCAACACATAGGCAGTCAATAGTGACAAAGTAATATTATTTGTTGAATAAAACTTTCCTTTTATATGCAATTAATGTACTGAAACTCCACAATGAGACAATGTTAACTTCACAATACACAGACAAATTTCTGAGTTTCATTTCTTCTATGGCAAGTGATATCAATACATGGTCCATAACAGTGTCCGTAAATAAAATTCCTCTTTGAATCATAATGGCCTGAAAATAAATTCATTATAAGATTTGAATCTTGAATTTTTAAGTTACAATGACTCTAGATTCAGCTTAAACAAAGGTCCAATGACTCTAGATTCAGCTTATACAAAGTTACAATTACTCTAAACTCAGCTCAAAACAGGTTTCAAAATGCATGCAATATTACTCTTAAAGAGATTATACAAAATTCCGGTAACTCCACATTCAGCTTATACAAAGTTCCAATTATTGGAATCCAATTACTCTATATTCAGCTTATACAAAGTCACTATAACTGTAGACTCAGCTTTCCAGTATACTAAGTTACTTTTACTCTAAATTGAGCTGATACAAAGTTCAATTACTATAGCTAGATTGAGATTACACAAAGTTCCATTTACTCTCGATCCAGCTTCTACAATGTCAATTGCTCTGGATCCAGTTCGCACAAAGTTCTAACTACTCTTGATTCAGCTAATACAAAATTACAAATAATCTCTAATTAGCCAATCTATACAAAGCTCCAATTACTTGGATACAAATATTAAAAAAATTTTACAATTACTCTAGATTCAGCTAATACAAAGTAAACAATTACTTACCCTGTTAATTTAAATTTTGTCTCACCAAAGACTCTGATAAGAAATTTACCATCTTTATGAGGTTGAAACATGGACGGTATAATAACGTAATGACCAGGTGATAATTCAAATCTTCCACTAACTTCTCTATAATTAATATATAATCCTGATCTACCACTATCATGATGACTGTGAAAATATCGTTTATTTAAACGTTGTCTAGGATTCTCTGTCTGAAAAGAAAAGATACAGATAATATACAGATATTTGTCAGTGTTTTTCCAATAATATGGTAGATATCGCATTTCAGACTCTGGTCTCTAGATTTTTTGAGAAACAAAGACCTGAAGTCTTATTGAATTAACTGAATTTTTATTATCAAACATGCTGATATGGCTCAATTTTGATGATATCAATGTTCATCCCCATGGGCAGGACCTCTTTAATTGAACTGAAATGTATTGTAAAGTGGTTTTTCTAAACTTTATATGTGTATTGGGTTCTTGCAATTCCACTAAAACTAACGCGTTTATGACATCACTGACAGTGATCTACATAGATATAAATAGTAGCTTCTGGTAGATCCCTGTCATAAAATGAGTTAGTTTTAGTGGAATTGCAAGAACCATCGACGTCAGAATAGAAATTGGAAAGGCGTAAATTGATGCTATCAGTGTCCCCAATGCACATATAAAGTTTAAAAAAACACTTTACAATCCCTTTTAGTCTGAACCATTATCGTCTCCCATTCAAACCTTTATCAGGACAACAATAGGTGATAACTGCCTCAATTAGCTGACAAAGCAGTTATTTCAAAACAACATCCTTGAGCCACCACAAACTGTTAAAGCTTTATTTCAACACTGAAATCCTTACCTCATATATAACAAAAGCAATTTGTTGGTGTGAATTTTGACCTTCTTCTCTTGTTGGTTTTTGTTCTTGCATTAAAGCTATAACTACACTACACATTCCTTCTAACTCCGGATCATCAGTTTGTAAATTAAAATCATCTATAATAATAGAAAGAAATTTTACAAGTTACCAAATTTAGATTTACATAATTTGAGGGTGGGTAAACATAATGGTGACAAAACACATTAAAGGTAAGGTTGATTTCCAAACTGCCATAAAGACCACAATTTTACTGGAATATCAGATCAAGTTAATAAAATCTAAAATCAGCAATATACCATGCTAAACTTTCTTATTACCAATTACTTTTTACATGCATACATATAATATCAATAGCACGAATTTGCATTATTCCCATTTTGAGTCTGTGGGTATTGCATTTTCTCTTAAACTAAAAAATTTAGGATGTCACTTTTAGAAAACGAATAAAGTTGTCATATTTGGTTAAGCATTTCAATAATCACAGGAACCAAGTGGAAAAAAGATTGATGCAAATAGATGCTATAAATGGCCACGATACACATAAAAATTTGAAAACTCATAACAATCTTCCTTATAACACTTACCTGGTTGATATAGAGATAATAAATACTGTGGATTAGTTGTAAATAAATCTAAATTATTTCTAGAACCACCAGCTGATATATCTTTAATCCATTCACCTTTTATCATCTCCATATGACCTGATAAACAGAATTTAATTTTTTAAAACTCAAATTTCCCTGCATGCAGAACAAAATGGGAAATTGTCAGGTTGCAAGTCTCAAAAAGTATGACATTGTAATGGAAGTTGCCTTAGTTTCCAAGAAAAGAAAGAAGCTTTTTTTCACAAAGACAGCAGCTTAGTTCATTTCGGATTTATCTACTATATAGATCACCTTATGTAATTTCAACTTTCTGAGCTACTTATAGTATGTGAATAACATAAGCAAATAGTAGAAATAAAACAAACTAAATAATATCAATAATTACCAACAAAATCTGAAACACCATCACCATCAAAATCAGGACCAGTTAAACATATTGTTACTTCTTGAAAATGACGATAAAAATCTTTAAATGACATCCAAAATTCACCATCATCTTTTGATTGTAACTGCATAATACCTTTAGTCTTTTTATCAACCCATTTCCAATTTACATCACTACAAATAAACATTGATTTAAACATGAAAGATAAAGCTAAATATCTTATGTAGCAAACTTGAATTCATTAATTTGAAATGAAGTAGATTGTTGAGTCATTTGAGCTAAAAATCATGCATAATCATAGTCATTCCTAGTTTGCTCAAAATTCTAATAATGAAGTTGTTTAATGAAAAAAATCTTATTGAATAGCAATGAAAACAAAAGTAAGGTAAAGTTAACTGACTTGTCACTCCAAGAACCTTTCCACTCTCTTTCATCTCCCCATGGATTTCTAATACGTAATAATTTCTCTTCACCCATCTGATGTTTAATCTGAAACAATATGGAAGTAAAATAGAACATCTCTAACCTGTAGCTTTTATGTACAGCTCTGAGACAAGAGAAACCATTTTTTATGCAACTCTGCTAGAAGAGTGAGTATGCCAGAAAAGTCATATTTTGACTTTCAAACTACAAAAACTTAATGACTGATGACAATCCTATCAAATTGAGCTAATCTGCTACATTTAGTTTTCTTTTGGGTACAATACATGAATAATTTGAAAGGTTGGTGTAGACTAAAAACTTACTTTGATAACACTAGTTATAGTATAAGCATGACCAGAAACAAGACCAGTGGCATCATTTTTAAAACTTTCTCTCCAATCACCCTGAAAATAGTAAACATTATTGAACATATTCTTTACTTTAAAAGTTCCATGATTGTTTGGATTGATTTCTTTGACATCTCACAGCTAAAAATATGCTAGAATTTCTAGTACTTGTACTTTTTTTTTTATTGTCAAGATAGAGTGAAAATTGTACAAACCTTTCTAGAACAAGCAATAAAAGCACCAGATTTATGAGCTCGTAAGATTAATCTGAACATATTGGGGTCATAATCTTCTAACATATATCTTTCAGCTAAACCTCCTGTTAAATCTACTAGAGCATCCATTGTCTGTCCTCCTTCTAGAGCTTGATAACAACCTCTTAACCTTGATAGAAAATATTCTATAGAAATATATAGACAATTAACCTTGATTCTTCAGTAAATGTAGCTACGTTTCTGGACTAATCCCACAATAGTGCAAAAAATAAACAAAAAATTCAAAAATAGACAAGAAAGTTGCAATACTAATCTGATAAAAAGTAGTACATTCAGCTTGGTTAGACGATCAAGAAAATATATTTTCCAAGAGTGGGGAATGATGTCTTGTTCAAGGTCATGGACTTTCACAAACCAAGAATAGAATCAACAACCACCATTTGTTCACATATTCACAATTCATATGGAACTTCCAACAGCTTGTCCTCAATATAAAGAATATTTGTTCATTTTGAGTTGATCTTCAAGTAAATGATCTCCAAAATTAAATAACATACTTTGCATAAGCTTTTTCTATTAAAGCTACCCAGAACTCATTAGGTTCAGTACAATGAGCATAAATTAATTTTCTATCAGAAGTAGGTAATCTATCATCTATATAAACTTCTACCCATTCACCAAACCTCCAGAATCTAAAACATACCACACCATGATAACCTCTACCACATAATGGCTGATCTTTAGGTAATATCTGAAAATATTTTATATTGATCTTAAACCTTCAGCAATTTAAAGGGATATGTTCACATACTGTTCTTCCAAAAACTTTTAGTCTCAGAACCTGGAATTTTTTAGCTAATCTAATCCTTAATAATGTTTCGAACTCTCCCTCAAAATTTAAGCCTTCAAATCCCTGTGTATCCATAATTATCAGCGTTTGAAAGTCAAAAATATGTTAAGTAAGACTTATGCCTTATAAGCTTATAGAAAATACAATAATATACAGAAAATAAAAGATAAATGTGCAAGGCCCAAATTGATCCTGGAAAATGCTGAACATTTAAATCACATTGTGATCAACATCATTGGTGATTAGGAAATTAGCCTACTTTAATCAATTTCCAAACTGTCATTGTGTAACATATGAAGCCTTGGTTTATTGCATCACTGGGACCAGATTGAATTGAAGAATGTATTGCGACCGGTTAGGTTAGACAATGATCTTTCGAGCGAATAAATTTTATTTTCAGCACTTTTTATGTGTTATTTACTTATGTCCTACCTTTTTCATGAAACGTTCTTGTTGTGAAACAGCAGCACAAGATGATAAAAACCAACAATCACCTAATATACCTTGTCTAATATCATCTCTTGTTACACCATCTATCATCATTTCAGGTTCTGTACCATCTAATACTAAATCCTGTATTAGTATAAGCATCATCATTAAACAAATTTGTATGGTTTTTGACAAAGCTAAGAGCAATAACTTAAAGGGATTGTAAAGCATATTAGTTTTAGTGGAATTGCAAAACCAGAATGGAATGGAAATTGGAATGGCGCAAATTGATGCTATCAGAGTCCCCGATACACATACAAAGTTTATAAATACGCTCTACAATCCCTTTAAAATACATTGATTTAGAACTTGACTGAGATCTTATCTTTCTTATTGATCATGCAAAATTTCATTTAAGTTTTTCAAGAGCCCAATATCCGTTGACAATTAAATTCCGTAAACAAGAATATTAAATGAAGTGGTCTTCAAGTATACTTTTCTTCTCCTAAAATGAGCTAATGAAGACAAATTAAAATAATAAAAGAATTTTTGTTGACATAATTCTCAAATGTTGGAAGATCTTTAACATATTTATACTGCAACACACTTTGCTTTGGCTGATTATCCCTTTTCATCCCCCCCAAAATAGAATGTTCCTACAAACCTGAGGTCTGATCCATTTTATAACCATATCATTATTATAACCATTAAAAAATAAAACTCTGTCATTAGCTGGGAAGTGTGGATCACAATATAATTTATTATTTTCTAATCTATCTAAAACATCACATACTTCTTCTTTTGACTGAAATTTCATAGAACATTTAAATGAGGTGAACACTTCAATGGTGACTGGGTATGTAAGCTTGAGAAATTTTTCTGGCGGCTAGTATTTCATATAAACATATGCATTGCAATTTTAATGATCACAACTAGATTATTTATCTTTATCCTCCTCATTTGAGTGAAGGGGCTCAGGGGAGCCTTACAATCAATGCACAAATTGGTAGACAGTAGGTCAAAGATTAATAAGGTCTTGGAGAAGATATTTCCACAAAGGGACATCATTAATCTCAAATTTGGCTTTCAGTAGCTAGACATGTCATGCTCTGATAAATCTATTTATTTAATTAGGATATTTATAACGTTTCATAGGATAGGGGACTATTGCCAATGTCAATGACAGTTTCAGTGGGACTAAGATTTGAGAAGAAATATTAAATCCATACTGTAAGAATAAATTCCTCTTCTATAAAATTATCCCCTTCATCACTATCAACCATCAAAGAAAATGCAGATTGTGTTGAACGTCTGGAGGACCATTTTCTACGTCCATATTTTTGGCTGCTACCAGTGTCAACGTTCACATTTGGTGATTGTTTTGACGAAATTCGTCTATTTATTTTCTTGCCATTAACAGCATCTTCGTCTGCTTCATCAATTTCAACCTGACTGATGCTCCCTAATCCCCGAGACTGAACACTACTTCCACTACCCATTTTGCAGACCACTGCCACATTTTAAAGCTACATAAGTTGGTGAAAAGGGGGCAATTTGTTTCCTCATTAATCACACACATGCATTTGTTTACATTCCTCCATGTTGTTGCTAAAATAATAACAACTAAAAACAATGTTCGCGAAGTCTGATTGGTCGTAGTGATCATGTGACATATTTAACCACGCCTCTATATTCTAATTTTCAATTCAATGGTCAAAGGGAAGCAACTCCTATTTTACTCTAAATTATTCCCCTTTGACCACATATTCCACTGCAACTATCGGAAAATATGGTCAGAATAAAGGGATAACCAAAATGTGGTCAAAGAGGAGTTAGGCTTAAAGAAATTTTCAAACAGGCCTTTATATCAGACATTGATTGAACCCAATTTCAGCCTAATTTATCACTCATCACTCCGGTAATTCTTAGAATGAGGTCCATTTTTAAAAGAGTAAGATGACATCTCAATCATATCATAAAAAATTACAAAAGACTGATTTCTGTAAATTTTATTTTATACAGACACTGGACATACAAAATGAGAAAATATGGAGAATTATCCCAATATTATGTAACAGATGTGGCAGGCTGGGATTGATGATGAATTAAGTTTTTCTTATAACAGGTTAAACTACACAGTGGTATATTAGTTTTAGAACAGTTATATTTCTTGATATTATTACACCCTTTGACACCACATTTTACTGCTGGTTTTGGTGGTCTGAAAATATAGAATTGGTCATTCAGAAATATTGAATCATTTAACATACTCAGGGGCAGAACCAAGGGGGCACTCCCCCTCGCCTCTTGTGCACCCCTATTTTTAGCCAATTGATATCAAATCTTTCTATAAATTTGCTGCCTTTGGCACTCATGGTCTCGTTCAATTTGAAGCATGTTATATTTCAGAGCCCCCCCCCCCCCCCCCCTTTCTTTAAAACCTGGATCCGCCCCTGATACTATATCTGACATCTTATTTCTTATTTCAACCTAATTTCGATTTAAATGGCAGTGTCAGCCTTTTGGAACTTAGGGAAAAAACTTGGGCCAGGCCGATAAATGGGGGGATAAATTTTGAAACATAGAAATGATTAAATGCATTCTAACTCATATTTCAGACAACGTTATATTAAAATATATTTTAAAATTTCATATAAATAAAATTGGGGGTTGCTAATGGGGGGTACAAGCTGTTTTTATTTTTTTGCCCACAGACTTGACTTGAATTTTCCATTGCAGTAAAACAAACTATAATTGATAATTGACCACAACTAAATTACTTACGGTCTAGGTGGTTGAGGAGTAAAAGGTAATTGAAAACCTTGTGGTATTGATATAGTATTTCCTCCAGGTTTCAATAAATATCTCACTCTTGGTATATTTGATCTTTTAGATCCTCTGCCCTATAATACAAAATCACTTGATAATATTCAAAGTTATTTTTGGTTGTATTTGGTGCCATCAAATTTAATTTTTTTTCTCCAATTGAAACCAACAGTAATAATTTTTTTTTTTCTTTGAAGGTACCTCAAGTTGCAATAATTATTTCGTTTTACTTTTATTCATTTATTCACAAGAACCAAGCACCAAGTCTACAGTAGAAGTGTAAATAGATCAAATTATCGTCTTAATTAGGGGATTAATTAATAAGACAATGATAATCTCGTTACATGATGAGATTAACACGTGTAATGGGCAATCAGAATTTAATAATGATTGATTTTTTACTGATTTATGGTAAAGAATATGGACATTGAAAAACGGTAGGCCCCGTAAAAATTATGCTTTCGAAAAAATGAAAAAGCGGTAGATTTTGACCTCCCGCCGGTAGATCGGGAGATGGCATGCAAAAGCGGTAGAAACCCGACATTATCGGGAGATCACACATGTATGAGTCTACTGAACAATTCAAATCTTACCTTACGAGCTCTTGAATCTTGTTTTTTCAACAATCTGTCTAAAGTCTGCTTCTACAAAAATAAATGAAAAATAACCATGTATTAGAAATAGATGCAAGCGTATTAATTATTTCTCAATTTGTTTTTTTATATTATTGAACAAATTCATATTTATCAACAATTAAATTTTTTTTAATTCCATGCCATCATTTTCTGAATATCAATCTTTGTTGTAAGAAAGAAACATCATAACTCAAGAAGACTAAATCTTACTTTATCTTTTTCTCTTTTTTCCTGTGCCTGTAATCGACGTTTCTTGGCTCTAACTTGTCTTCTTTGTAACTGTTCTTCTGTCAGTTCAACATTTTTATAACCTAAAATAATAATCTATAAATAAAATACTAAGCTTTCTTTTACGTCAATAGAAATCTATATCATAGTTTAAATCTCCAAAAGAAATTCAAGATACATAACCAGAACTAAAGTGAATACATGCATATAATTTGCTCAATTGATAACATCGTCTCCAGATCTAATGTAGGCCTACATATTTCAAAAAGCCAAAGAACAAAATATTTTGACAACTGATGAAAACCTTGTTTACAATGTAATCTTTAACAGAAGATTACAGTCAGGGTTCAAGATAGACACTCAAGGAAATTAAACTTTACAAGGGTCATGCTCATTTTAAAGGCTAGTTGTTTATAGGATGAGATGATTTTGTCTTATAGAAAGTTTGAAGCCTACTTTTAGAATAAGTAAATCGAGAACATATCAAGAAGTGAGATCTTGTTAATAGTAATATCCCTTAAATGAAACTAACACTTCGGTTAATTAAATTCACCTAATACTGGTAAAGAACATCAAACAATGCTCAACTTAATTAATAGTTTAAAACTTTGATTTAACAATGATTAAGGGATGAAAAGTGTTCACTCTATTGTAAGTCTTTTGTTTTAAAATTATACATATAAAGACCAAAACATTTTTTACACCAGCTTGAGTGTGAGTAGAATTCAGGGGAATATTTTGGTTGACAACAAACTACATTCAAATAGAATTAACTTTTTGTTGCAATATCAACAGTGGAAATTTTCTATAATTTTAGAGTTGAAATTTAGACCAGGTAAGCAAAGGAGAAAACAGCTCTTGTTTGATTTTTGACAGTGTAAATCCATTTACTGTGATAATTAAAATCATGTCTTTTTTAATTAATTTTAGAAATAAATTTACCTGATGGTAATTGTAATAATTCATTTTCTTGCTGACCATGTAATAAAGCTTTCTGAAAAAAAATATCATTTTATGTTTTAATAAAGAATCCTTAGTAATTACACTATAGATAATTTAGCTCACTATTCCCTTCAGATATTTATGACAAACTGTCATTAGCTTTGATTTTAGCAATGTATCTAAAAAATAGAACAACAATTTGAAAAATTGTCTATCCTTAACAAATCAACATATATAACAAGATTTGCAAACTTTGATCATTTGATAGAAATTCATGTGACAAAGAGGCATTGGTTATATATTCGTTTTGACTAATGTTGTGTGCAGCTAAAACAAATTTTTTTTTTTTTCAATATTTTCAATTTTTTTATTCTAATATTATTAAGGATCACAATCATGAAAATTACCTGTCTAGTTGTTAGAGGTTTAGTGTTGGCATTTTTCTTGATATCACCATAATCATCTAATTCACCAGCTTCTAAAGCATCTAACCATTGTTTCTCTTCATCTGATGTATCCTCACCTGATTTCTTCGTATGAAATGTATCATCTAGTTTGTCACCTGAGTTATAGAAATTACAGGACTAAGCGATGATTTGTGAATATATTGCAATGACTTAGAAATAATTTTCAATTCAAATTTGGAAACAGCTCATAGTTTAAAAACAAAGAGTTTATTTTTAGCAAGTTTAAGTAGTAGAAATATAAGATGAAACTGATAGGATAGTTACTACCAATTAACTGCAAATTTGCACTCCTACTATAGATTTGAATATTTAACAATTTTTCAACAATTATTTTAAAATACATGCATTATTGACTGAGTTTCATATACTAAATATAGAGATGTACAAACCCTCCCAAGGTGTTGGTGTATCAGTGACATTAATAACAGGATCTTCAATAGTTAATGAGTTGGATGAATTGTCATCGAATGATGGAGTAATGCTGTAACAAATAATAACATAATAGTTTGCTTTTCATGAGAGGATGTTCCTTGCAGTATGTCAAAGTAATATTGCCTTGATGACCATTCATACTTTCAGTTAGTTGTACTTCATTCTTGCAGTTCTGCATAACCTAACTCCCTTTCTGAGTGAAAATTTGAATGGTCCAAATCGATGCTTTCAGATAGGCTCTGCACAATAAGGTAACAATCAATCAAGAATCAAAAATGACTAAATATATCAGTTTTGGGTTGTATTGGATTTCTGATTGGATATATTTTTGAGAAACATTTGTGACAAGAGGGAACAATAAACATTTGATGAAACTTACTCTTTTGTTCCTAAAGTTTCTCCTCCAATCTTAAGTTTTAATCTAATAGCAGGTTTAACAGGAGAATCTGATGTTGACTCAAAACTCTCATCTAACTCTTTGTCTTTTTTCTTTTTATGTTTCTTCTTGTGTTTTTTATGTTTTTTGTGGCTGCTTCCTGGAGATTCTTCAATGGAAACAAAACAAACTATTCAATCTTTTGTTAGTTAAACCTTTAACAAAGTCAACAATATTTGCTATATTGACTCATCAACAAAATTAATTATTGGAATGCAATATAAAACTATATTTATTGAAATATTGAATGTCTAACTTGAGGTTGTAGACAAGTTAAATCGGTTTGTTATAGGCTTAAAGGGTTTGTAAAGTGGTTTTCTAAACTTTGTATATGTATCTGGGACACTGATAGCATCAATTGCGCTATTCCAATTTCCATTCTGATGTCTGTGGTTTACAATTACACTTAAACTAACGCGTTTTATGACGTCACCCCCCACCGATCTGCATAGATTATTAGTAGCTTCCGGTAGATCAGTGGGGGCGACGCCATAAATGCGTAAGTTTAAGTGAAATTGCAAGAACCACAGATGTCGGAATGGAAATTTTAATGGCGCAAATTGATGCTATCAGTGTCCCCGATACACATACTTGTACTCTTATTCTTCGGTCTCTTGCTTGCTTGTACAATAGGGGGCCTACAAGAAGTAAACAGTAAAAATTAATTTGTATTTGTATACAATACTCTGTAGAGTGAATAAGTACCAGTTATACTTTCTTCTTCAGTGCTTCCAGGTACATCTTTACGTTTCCCCATAATTGTGACAAAGGTAAGCAAAATAGAAGTTATTAAAATGAAAAAAAAAACACAGTTTGTTATAATTTTCTTTTAATTCAATATTTTTTCTACCATTTTGTGATCGTGAATTATCCCCCTTCTTAATCAAAACGTACCCTGGCATTTATAAACATTTTCTAGATCACAAAAAGTACAAATTTATAAAATCCTTTACCTGCAGCTTTATTGCAAACTATCAAAAAATATCTGATTATTATCCAGATGTGTGTAAGTGTGATATCAAAGTCAAATTTTTTCTGTAATTTTTTTCAAGAGTGGGTACGCTTTATAGTATAATGTCAAGGTCAGTTAAGACTCGTTTCACAAGACGTAATATACGAATCAAAACATTGATGACGCTGTCAACTGAAAGATTAAAAAAGGATAATGATCAAATGAAATTCTGACGCCTTTACCAACCTAAATTATGACTTGTTTGACGAAAACCGTGTCATGTATGACAATGATGCTATGTTTGACGTTTCTGGTGGTTAATGTTGTGTCGGTAGAAGAAAACTCTGGGGATGAAAAAATAAGTTCTGACAAACTGAACAAACAAGGAACACTGACAGCAGTCAAAAAGCCAGTTCCATCATTATCTCAAATTCAGGAAAATATAAAATTAAAGATTGAAGGCAAATTAAATGATTCTTCAGACAGTAACATTACAAATATTACATCTACTACCATACCACCTGTGACCACTGAATTACCACAATGCGTCGAGAAAAATACAGCAGAACAGGAACACGACTACAGTCTGATGATATTTTTTATTCTACTTGTCATCATTGTTTGTATATTATGTGTCCATTTAATAATCCAGACCAAGTTCCATTATGTTCCAGAAAGTATTTGTATTGTTTTAATAGGCGCATTTATTGGACTTATGTTTCATGTTTTTGAATTTGGAAATTGGAAAAATGAAGAAACATTTTCACCAACAATATTTTTTATTGTACTTCTACCACCTATTATTTTTGAATCTGGGTATAATTTACATAAAGGAAACTTTTTCCAAAATATTGGATCCATTCTGGTATTTGCTGTGTTTGGTACAGCTTTGTCGGCAGTGACAGTGGCTGGTGGAATCTACTTATTAGGTAAAGCAGGAGTAGCCTATAAACTAAATCTTATACAAAGTTTTGCGTTTGGATCTCTGATTTCTGCTGTTGATCCTGTTGCCACTTTGGCTATATTTCAAGCTATAGATGTTGATCCTATATTGTACATGTTGGTGTTTGGAGAGAGTGTATTAAATGATGCTGTCTCTATTGTATTAACCACTACTGTCCTAGAATTCCAAGATCCAAGCACAGCTATAATGAGTGGAGCTTCAATATTTTTTCATGCTGTAGGAAGATTCTGTTTGATGTTTTTTGGATCTGCTGCCATTGGTGTTTGTTTTGCGTTGATTAGTGCTATTATACTAAAACACATCGATTTACATAAAACTCCTTCTTTAGAATTTGGATTCATGTTCATCTTTTCATATTTACCATATGGTTTAGCAGAAGGCCTGCATTTATCAGGAATCATGGCAATATTATTCACAGGAATTGTGATGTCACATTATACTCATCATAACTTATCACCTGTCACTCAAATAACCATTCAACAAACATTCCGTACTGTGGCCTTTATAGCAGAAACATCTGTATTTGCATATCAGGGATTAGCCATTTTCAGTTTTAAACATGATGTAAAGTATGCCTTTACTTTATGGAGTTTATTTCTTATTCTTCTTGGTAGAGGGATAAACATATTTCCATTATCATTCATTGTGAACTTTTTCCGTGAACATAAAATCACCAGAAAAATGCAATTTATCATGTGGTTTAGTGGTTTAAGAGGTGCTATTGCCTTCGCTTTGAGTCTTCATTTAGATTTTGAGGAATCAGTGAAATCTGTGTTAGTTACAACGACTCTTATCATAGTGTTATTTACTATTATATGTTTAGGAGGGGCCACTATGCCTCTTATGAAAGTATTAAATGCCAATACCACTAAAAAGAAAAAGAAATCCAAGAAAAAGCGTCAAATCACTTTCAGTAAGACAAAAGAAATGGGAGAAACTGTAGATTCTGAACATTTATCAGAACTAACAGAAGAAGAATATGAAATGAATTTTGTGAAACCAAATCAAAAAGGATTTTTGAAATTTGATGCAAAATATTTAGTTCCTTTTTTCACAAGACGATTTACTCAGCAACAAGTTCGTGATGGTAGAAATCATATGGATAATTTAACAAAACAGTGGTATCAAGATGTCAGAGCTGCTCCATCAGAGTCAGAATCTGAAGATAATGATGATGATCAAACTAAAGCATTAATGACTACCACTGTCCTTGGCTAATTAAGGTTGGCATTCCCAATCATCAGTCCAATACACATGGTAAAATATGACCAATCAGAAACCAAGGTATCTAAAGTCGGTTTCAAAATTATCATAGATTTTCTTGGAAATATTAGCAATCAGACACCAAAGCATCAAGTTGTTTTCAAAGTTATGAAAGGTTTTCTTGAAAAAAGATGATTTTTGGAAATTTTAAAAAGCATTCTTCCTAATTGTTCTTTTACAATGATTTAAAACATATTTAACCCTTAAACCAGGGCCAATATACATAAAAAATAACTCTGGGTTAAATATAGACCTTGAGTTACATTTTCTAATTATTTATGCAGGTTTTCAAGGATTAAATGTTGATTTAACTCGGGGTTGGTTACGTTATATGCATATGGGCCGTGAATGATAATTGAATTCAGAGTTTTATTTTAACTTTGAGTTAATTTTTATGCATTCAGGTCCTGGATTGAAAAGAGAGAATAATTGATTGCTTAATAAAAGTGAACAGGATTCACTGTATTTCTTTCAAAATTTATCATATATGTTATACAATAATTTTCATAGATACAGTTTAATTTAAAATACTTTTTTATAATTTACATCTTGTTCTATCTTTATATGAATGTTTGATATTACTTTCATTTTGTAATATTAGATCAATAGCTTATTCATGCGTTATAAATATTTATTAGTTTTTATAAGACTTATCTTTCTCATCTGAATGTGAGGGAAATTTACTGTGTCAACATTCCACTTTATCAATAGTTTGAACTATGTAATATATTATTATGCATCTAATGTCTATCATAGGGATTGTAAAGTAATTTTCTAAACTTTGTATGTGTATCTGAGAGCATCAATTTGCGCCATTCCAATTTCGTCTGCAATTCCACTAAAACTAACACATTTTATGACGTCACTGACAGTGAACTACTGGAAGTTACTATTGATATCTATGCAGATCACTGTCAGTGACGTCATAAACACGTTAGTTTTAGTGGAATTGCAAGAACCACAGACGTTTGAATGGAAATTGGAATGGCGCAAATTGATGCTATCAGTTTTCCCGATACATATACAAAGTTTAGAAAAACACTTTACAATCCCTTTAACTTAATACTTTTATATGATCCGCAGCCAAAACGTTTGAGGAAAATAGCACATTATCATAGTAAAAGAACACTTTTATATTATGGCATGCATGAAATGAAAATGTTATTATGTACAATAAACCCCAGGAATGGTATATACACCTTAAAATTAATTTCATCACAATTTCAAATGTATTGTGCCATGAGGTCGTCATAATTTTATCGTAATATTAAACTAAGGTAGCACGCAATAAATTTTTGTCCTATAATAACTTTATATCTTACTGCATTGAAATGTGGTGTAAAGTAGAATTACCATAAAAATGTGTTTCTTTATAATTTTATGCTGTACTGTGTATAAATATTGTGTGCAATAACACCAAGAGTAGTATAGCATAAAATTTTGTGAAGATAGCTTTTGATTACTTTAATAAGTGGGTGGTTTATGTTTTGATATGTACAAACATTTGTTAATTTATATTTGATTCAATTTATCTTTAATTTTTAAAATATTTTGCAGCTATTTAGTTAAAGTGATACCACCTGTTAGAATGATAAAAAAAAATATATAGATAATCTGTATGATCTGATAAATCCAGAAAACTACCATATTTATTATAATATTGAAAATATTAAGCGTTTTTCAATAATAACCTATAATTTTTTTGATCATTCTAAGAGAGTTAGTATCGCTTTAAGTACTGTACTGATTTGTATGATTGTACTAGATGTACATTTTTGTGTACTACACGTGTTGTCTGTGTTCTGTTATAATTTATCAAAAATATCAATATTTATTAATGACCACAATTAATTTAATAACTTATGTCTGGTTACATATGAATTATTATTTGACACTAGAAAACAACCACAAAAAGTTGATTAGGGTTTGATTGCTGAAGTTTTTGAAGGCATTTTGATGGGTATCTTAGTGGCTATTACACGCTCCTTGCGTCACGTGTTAGTCACACACTAGTCATGTGGTTGTCACATGTTTATCACACACCAGATGTGTCCATTTCACATGAAACATTGACAAGAGTATTATGATGTGATGAATGCTTTACATAAGAGTACATAAAAAGTCATTCCAAGAATCTTGCAGACTTTTAAGAATAAATGCAAAGATATTTAGTTTGATTCATTTTTTTGTTTTGACTCCATTTAAAAATATATGATGTATTGAAATTCTTCATCATGTTCAATCAAATTTTACTTTAAGGGATTGTAAAGTGATTTTCTAAACTTTGTATGTGTATCAGGGACACTGATAGCATCAATTTGTGCAATTCCAATTTCCATTCCGACATCTGTGATCCTAGCAATTCCACTAAAACTAACACGTTTTATGATGTCGCTGACAGTGATCAACCGGAAGCCACTATTAATATCTATGCAGATCACTGCCAGTAATGTCATAAAACATGTTAGTTTTAGTGGAATTGCAAGAACCCAAGACGTGGAATGGAAATTGGAATGGCGCAAATTCTTGGTATCAGTGTCCCAATACACATAAATTTTTTAAAATCACTTTACAATCCCTTTAATAGCATGAAATGGCAAATTTAATTTCAAAACCAAAAACAATGTTTAAAAATCAATTTACAAGTTTTAATTTTTGATAAAAAATTTCGTCACAAAATGGATGACAATTGAGTCCACTACAAATCACACAAAACAAAAATATCTGCATTTTGAGAGACTGGAGAGAGAGACAAGTATTATTAATATTATTTAGGTGTGATAATTTATACAACTATAATGTGATATATAGATGGGTTATCATTTAGTTATTATTATATATATCTTTTGTTAATTATCATATCAGATAAGAGTCCCATCATTAGATTATTGCTATTATTTTTTATATCCTAGTACATGATATTGTACAATATGTATTTAGATAGAAGAATTATATTCTTTATTCTAGTTTTTCGCATTCATGATCAGACATTCATGATAATTCTTAGGGTATATTTTTTAAATGGTATGGATTTTATTTAGCTTTCACAGTCACCAAAAATGTTCTTTTACTTGGCAAATTTGCATAAACAATGTCATATTTTGTTTTGTTTGTATACATGTATTAAGAATATAATTGCACAATGAAATGTCTATCCATTTTTCATTTTGAAGCATTGATGCAACCATTATTAGTCTGCTCATATATATTTCAAATTTGGCTTTTGCAGATTTCAATATATCATCACAAAATATTCAGATTTATGGCACAATGACTAGCTCATTTTGATAAACATTTTTCTTATGGTTTGCTCAGTATTTCTTAGTATTATTATAGTAATTTAAACTGGGGATAATAAATGATATAAATTGTTATTGGAATTGTATTATTACATTCTGCAGTGGAGATAAATTGATGCCAATATCCTGATGAGCTCCCCTGTTTGCTCTCTTCTGGACTTTATTTTTCTTCATGTGCTCCAGGAGAACATTTGGTATTTTCGAGGATCAATATGGGTCGTGAATAATAGCCTTCAATTTTTATCATCTATTGGTATATTCTCACTAAAATACAAGACATTTTTTTGTCTTTCTAACACATGATAATCATGGATACACACGGATCTGAAGGCTTAAATTTTGAAAGAGAACTGTGGGCAACATTATGATTAAAATCAAAAACATATGAGATTCTCTTTATTAAAATCAAACTAAACTACAATACAATGTTTGCCAATAATAACAGATAAATTTTGCCCTTTTTTGTTTTCTAAATTTTAAACTGATACATAAGAGTGGCAAGTTTTCAAAGCAATGGCTAGTATTTTGAGTTTATAATAATGTGAAATCTAATATAACATAAATAATGAAGCTCACACAGATATTTTAAAGAATTTCAAATTAACGCAGTGAAACCAGAATAATTTTCGTGGAATCATGTTATATATCAGCTCCACATTCAAATGGTGCATTGTTGGAATTTTTTGATACCAATTCTTTGCCTATGAATGAATTGTGACATACAATAGATACATACACACAATAGTTTCTTTGACAACTGTTTTAACCCTTTGAACCCTGAATGTAATTTAGATAGAACGTCATATACCCTCCAAGTATATGACGTCACATGACAACAGCCACTCGGGAATATATATATGTAAGGATGGGCCGGTATATCACCCGCTTGGGTTGAAAGGAATAATGCTAATAACTAAATGCAGGACAGAAAATCATGCCACAATTTAGTGGAGCTAAAATTTAAGACCTACACCTTGAAAATGATGTGATGTAAACAATTTATGGTGTACCAATTTTGGTAAAAATAATTTTGTTTTGATTTAGTTATCATAAACTTTAAAATATGGCAAATAATTACAAAGTGGCCAAAAAAATCAAAATTAAGAGAATCTGTGTGAGCTTTTAAATTCAATACAAAATAAAAGTAAATAAAAATTGTTCCCAAATGATACAAAAAGTGAGTGATCTTTCTAATGTCCTATCAAATGATCTTCAGCTTCACCATGGACCTTCTTCATATGATCAGCAAACCTAAATCATAAATATATTTCAGTTATATGCACGTTAAAGATCCCTCGTCAGTTGGAAATCAATAATGATTGTATGCTAATGCCGCTGTCCTGGCAAAATTTCCCTCATTGCACACTGTAAGGCGATTGTCATTAGCCCAATGGTATGAAGTAAAACTACATATCATTTTATTCTGGAGACCTTAAAGGTACATTGAATTTTAAGAGACACAGAAGCCACAAATTCCCTAATCTATTTTGTTATGAGATTTCAAGCTACCATCAAAAAACTACATTGCATTAAAATAAATTAAGTTTTTACTTACTTTTGATGACATTCAACAGCCAAGTCCCTTTTACATTCTTCAGTGTGAGCCAATTTATACAGTACCAAAAATATCATAGAGTGAAGTAACAAAGTATAGAAAAATGTTACAGTTCTAGCTACCTTATTTCCCATAATAAACTGACCCTATGAAAATAAATACGATAAAATAAATTATCCATCCAAATCAAAGTCATTACATAAAATACAGTATAAATCATGCAGAAATAGTATATCTTACTTGCAGTCTACATCATTCAAAATTGAAATAGCTAGGTACCAGCAAATAAGTGCTTCCTATTTTGAGAACTACCGGTATATCGCCAAAAGTAAATTGCGTAAAAATTTTTACTAAAAGATACATACCATACTTAAGGTGATCTTATCGTAAGGTTTTAGATTCATATATCTTCTCTGTTTCTCCTGTAAATATAAAATAAAAGGATGGTTATTAATGGGCTGAAAATAAACTGAGGCAGGGTCTATCATTGCACACTGTAAACAGTGGCGTTTCTAGGAATCTGACAATGTTTCTAAAAATTCTAAAAATCTGAAGAAAGCAAATTTGTTGAAATGAATTATTACTATAGCACAGAAAATGTGGGCAAATCAACATTCCTGCCATAGATGTAAATAAAGACATTGCTTTATAAAATAAAAGTACCTTTCTGCTGAAAGTAGAAAATGGATCCAATCTTTCTTCATATTGAGAAGAATAACGATGTTCTGTACCGTCTTCCATACTACCAGGAGTCTGTAATTAAATAGAAAACGAAAAGTAGGAAAAAGGGATATACAGTTGAACTGAGTTTATCCGCATATTTTCGTTCTGGCTAAATTCGTGCAATTTATTGATATTCTGGATAGCTGAAAAATGCTATACTGCTCATAATTAGACTTATTGACCAGCGGATAAATGTGGTAAAGACGTTTTCTTAAATTGAGTACTGAGAAGTTCTGATACCAGGATCTGCAACATTTCCCCTTTCTGTCAGGCTTCTGTGGTTCTGTGAAATTTCACTAAAACTAAGCATTTTATCATAAAAGGCACTTTAATTTTTCTTTGAGGCTTCCTAAAGATGTGCTACCAATATTAAAAGCAATAAAACTTGACTTCTTACCTTAGTAGGATAACTTTGTAAAAATCTTATCTTCTCATACAACTTAACATTATCAGATCGTAACTTGTCCATTTCATTCTGTAGTAGTGTAACTTGTTGTTGTTGACTCAGAGTTTGCTGTAAACAAAATTTAGAAAATAAACAACTGAACTTTACGAAAGAGAATCATTTGCTCCAATCATAAAAATTTGTTTTAGCAAATGCATCTCAGCAAAAAACCCAAATTTCATGGCATAGTTTTTTCAGCAAAATCATGAATTTCATGCCAACTTAATATCATCTGAAGATTAAACTACAGAATGATGATCTATGATATCTGATTTAGTTCTTGTCCAGTTTTAGATAATTTTTAGAGTATTAAGGACAAGTCCATAAGTAAACGCATATAAATATTATCTATGTATGTATGATAAATGACTTACAGCTTCTAATTCCTGTGCTCTAATACGGTACCGTTCTCTCTGACTCTGTACTATTGGTAGAATAGAATTTTCAGCATTCTTGTTACTACCATCCATCAGTACTGCAAAACATTAATAATTACTATTTAGTCAACAAACACATATTGAAGCGAACATAAATTTGTTAAAAAGTCTTGTCAGTGACCCTGTCAGATACCCATTCATTTTAGACAGATCAATCAGCTCAAAAACAATAATTACCTGGTGGGACAACATCTTTAACAGCCTCTGCCAGAACATCAGACCCAATCTCTTTAACACATGGTTCTCCCTAAAACACAAGACAATAAACAGGGTTTGAAGATTGAACGATATTAAGAAGTCAAAAAGTTCTATATATGACTGACAATCCTACTTCTATTTCGTGAATATTTTTTTATAACATGGAGAATGTATTTGATATGTTAAGAACATGTGATAAGCTAAAAAGCAAAAATATCAGGAATACCACCTCTTAGAATGATCAAAAAAGCAAAATTCTAAAACTTGGTGAATAAGAGTTTATATTCATTAGGCAACTTGTCTGATGTCATAACTATACTACAGATAACCTGTATAATCTGATAAATCCAGAAAACTACCTATAATTACTACAAGATATTAAGTGTTTTTTCAATAATAACCTGTAATTTAATGAGAATATTACTTAGTTTTATGGGTTTATTGGATTCTGTTTGTATACTGTAGACACCTTTAAAATTATTTATCTTATTGACCAAGTTTGAGAACTTAAATTTTTTGTTCATTTTGTCTATAACAAGTAATAGATCAGTTGCCTAAAGATCAAACAGTGTAAAACTTTGAATAACAATACATGAGGTTCACTTGTTCACATTGCTGAACACTTAAGTTGTGCTTTATACCCACCTCTGCATCTCCTCTAAACATAGAAGATAAAGCATTGACACTTCTCAAGTCTTCCTCTAGTTGTATGATGAGGGATTTCTGTTCCTGAACAGTAGTTGTAGCTTCACGATAGGCTTCTTCTAATTTTGTAAAACGTTCTGAAAATTCATAAAGAATAATCTTTCAGATTATGAAGGTCAGTTGATTCATTATCAGTGATCATTGATAGAAAATGTACCAGTACATGTATATTATATAATGTATGTTCAGTCTCCACCTTAAAGGGGTATACATATCAGAATAAAGGAGATATTTTGTTTTTAATTCAAAGGAATTATTAATTCACCATTTCTGTTATATTTCTGATTCTATTTAAAAGCAACAAACTCTTACCTTACTATCAATAACCTGTTTTGTATCAAAGATAAAAATTTGTTCTGTTTGTAAAATATGTTTTATAGGCGAAATATGTTTTATAGGCAAAATATGGTCATTTTAATGAGACATTTTAATTTTCATGTATGAGTAAAACATGTTTTAGGGACACTTAAAATTACGTTTAAAAAATGTTCTAGAGACACTACAATTTTCATGACATGAAAATATATGTTCTAAAGACACTATAATTTCCATGATAGGGTAAAATGTGTTCTAGAGACACCAATTGATATTTCTTTAGCAAGGTAAAATATGTCCTAGAGGGACTATTATTTCCTTGAAAGGTAAAATGTGTATTAGGAACACTATAATTTCCATGACAGGGTAAAATGTGTTCTAGAGACACTATAATTTCTATAACAGGGTAAAATATGTTCCAGAGACACCATAATTTCCATGACAAGGTAATATATGTTCTGGAAACACTATAATTTCTATAACAAGGTAAAATATGTTCTAGAGACACTATAATTTCCATGACAAGGTAAAATATGTTCTAGAAACACTATAATTTCCATGACATGGTAAAATGTGTTCTAGAGACACTATAATTTCCATGACAGGGTAAAATGTGTTCTAGAGACACTATAATTTCTATGACAGTGTAAAATGTGTTCTAGAGACACTATAATTTCCATGACATGGTAAAATATGTTCTAGAGACACTATAATTTCCATGACAGGGTAAAATGTGTTCTAGAGACACTATAATTTCTATGACATGGTAAAATGTGTTCTAGAGACACTATAATTTCCATGACAGTGTAAAATGTGTACTAGAGAAACTATAATTTCCATGACAAGGTAAAATGTGTTTTAGACACTATAATTTCCATGACAGGGTAAAATGTGTACTAGAGAAACTATAATTTCCATAACAAGGTAAAATGTGTTCTAAAGACACTATAATTTCTATGACAGGGTAAAATATGTTCTAGAGACACTATAATTTCCATGACAAGGTTAAATATGTTCTAGAGACACTATAATTTCCATGACATGGTAAATATGTTCTGGAGACACTATAATTTCCATGACAAGGTAAGATATGTTCTGGAAACACTATATATACTTTCCATGACATGGTAAATATGTTCTAGAGACACTATAATTTCTATTTCAGGGTAAATATGTTCTTGATACACTATAATTTCCATGACAGAGTTAAATATGTTCTAGAGACATGGAACTGCCCCAAAAACGCACAATTCCTTCAATTATACCCGTACCTTAACAATTATCTTTCATTTTCTGTTTAAGTATTTTCTATATAAGGCATATAGTCTTACTAAACAACGAGTAATACTTTTGACTTTCCAAAGCTTATAATTATGGATACATGGGGATTTGAAGGCTTAAATTTTGAGTGATAGTTTGAAACATTATTACGGATTAGATTAGCTAAAAAAATTCCATGTTCTGAAACTAAAAGTTTTTTGGTCGAACAGTTAGTGAAAATATCCCTTTAATTTTCAAGAGGTAATATAATTTCCATGACAGGGTAAGGGTGTTCTAGAGACAAGGGTAAAATATGTTCTAGAGACACAATTTCCATGACAGGGTAAAATTTGTTCTTAAAAATCTAATTTTCTCCAATTTAACCCATTATATGTCAGAACAAGTGCCACAAAAACTGTTGGAAAGCCTACAAGAGAAAAATAAAAACCAAGACATTTCTTGCATATATGTTTATTTTTAACATAATTTTGAAGCACCTATGAAAAAGTATATAAATGCACTTTTTAACAGTGAATTGAAGACTAGAAAAAGGCTGTACAGGGTACATAATGTTAACAATTAAGAAAATTTACGTTGATAGAAAATATTGAAAAAAAAGATAATTTTCATTTTATTCAGATTCAATGGCTTCCATTTTCGGAGAGAAAAATCATTTCTTTGAGTGGATCACTGACTTTCTTTCATAGAACTAATAACGCTCAAATATTTCATGTTCGACAGATCAAAAAAATTCTGATAGCTGAAATGATTTATAATGAAATACCATTTTATCTGAATGAAATGAAACAAGTAAGAAAACAAGAGGTAATGTCTTTTATTTTGATTTGTCTATTATTTCGTTATATTTGTAATTAAACTTAATCAAATACTTACTAATACTAATAGTTTCTAAAATTAAACAAATACAATGTCTAATTTCTAGGGATGGTTGACAATTCATTTAATGTATATCACGTAATTTTTAAAAAAAAATTCATTATCTTTGAGTGTTTCAATTCTGAAGTAAGTTTTTGGTAATTTCAAAATGATTTAGATATTTCAAATTGATAAAGTAATATCCATATGCAGTATGATTCATTATGAATACCATACAACTTAAAATATAGATTCACATGAACCAAATTTGAGGATATTGAAATTTTCCTGTAAATGCGGCAATTATATTTAATCAACATAAATCTAACACAACCTGAAATTTTTTAATTTCACCGAAAAAAATAATCCAATTTTCTGTTTTTTTGATAGTGTAATTTTTAAGACTATACCAAATACTTACACAAATCATACAGTTTGAAACTAAAGTAAGTTATTTTGAGAAAAGTAAGTTTAATACAAGTAAGTTGCATTTATTATTAATATAACCATATAATGTATTTATAAGTATTTAGATTATTTAGATAAGCTGCATTTACATTTTTTCTACTAATTTTTATAGATTTTTCATTCACAAATTTATTTGATATCTTGAGGATATATCTTTTCACAATTTATGTGTCTAATATCAAAAAGATTTTCCAAAATTTTTTTCTAATATTGATTATTATGTATAGATGTATGGAATTAATTTCATTCACAAGATAGAAGAGTCAGAAAAATTACCCCTTATGCCAAAATTATTCAATAATTGGCATAGAATTCATTTTTTATGCATAATCAAAAAATAATTAAAAAAACTACGAACAACTTATAACAATCCTACGCATGCTATTAAATGTGGTTCCTAACTCTTAGAGTTTGATATCAAAATTAAACATTTTACAAAAAAAAACCACATACATGCACTAAATTTTTAACTGTTCATAGGAAAAATTCAGAAATTTGATGCGATTCTATACATGATTAAGGTATAAAAAAAATTACCATTACTTAAGAGCATGCAACTTTATATACACTTGATTATACTATATAATCCATTAATGATTTCTCTAAATAACAAATAATACATGGATAATAATTATTAACTAAAATAAGACTACATTTTTAATTAATGTTAATTACAAAAAAGATAACGAAGAAATAGATAATAGACAAATAATTATTTGATCAGTAATAATAATAATAATAATGATTATGACATTTATTATAAGGAAAAATATCTTTGGTAGTTATAGGATTTGGTACACATTAAGCTCTGTGTTAAAATATATATGTAGAATATTTAAATAAGAAGGCAGGAAAAGAACAACCTTGATGCAAACCCCTTTCTCAAGCTTCAACTTAAAGATCTCAAACCCTGTTCTAGAGAAAACTAGCTTATATGATTTCATATCCTTTTCTAGAAAAACAAATCTAGCTTTCTAGCTTTCAAACCCATTTCTAAACACCAACTTGTGATAATTTTGACTAAGATTTGAAATAATTTTCCAATTCTTATTGTTCCATACATGATCAGACTATTTTTTTTTCAGATTGTAATCTACTTTTCAGAAACAAATTTGCATCAAGGTGCTATCCCTCCACTTATTTCCAATCTATACAAGAAAAACTATAAACAAGAAAAATATATTTATAACAATATCAATATAAAGATAAGGCAAGATAGGAAGATTTCAAAATTGTCCATTTCTTTTTAAACATTCATAAATTGATACATGTAATTATATCTGAATTTAAAGCCACTATGGAAAGCCAAAATGATGTTGTCACTACATGTCAAAACATCTTATCCAATTTGCAAAATTTCAGATCTGAAAATGGTACAATAATGAATTGAGATTATAACAATGATTTTTAATAATAAATGAAATGAAAATATAAAAATCAACATTGGCTGAAATTGAGATTTGGAATATAAAGCTTTTGTTGGTGAATTTTGAGATCTTGATAAAAATTTCAAATTCTTTTACATTGAAATTTTTGCGTAAAATGAGAGAAAAGCAACAAGTGAACTATCATAAATTGATGTCTTTGGCATAGAGAAAAGAATAACATAGATAAGCACTAATCTTCACTAAGTTTTAACATAAACTTAATAACATAAAAGATATACAAAGTTAAAGCTAGATAATAATAACATAGTTGTATTAGATAACATAATTATGTTTTAATCATTCATATAAACATAATCAAAATGGACAATGTTACTTATTTCTTTGGGATTGTTAATTTAAATTTTTTATTAGTCCATTTTAATTCAGACTAAATAATTCTATTTATGCATTATTCTATCGCAAACTAAGAATAAAATCTAAATAATAATAAAACATATTTGATAAAGAATTTCACGTTTGAAATTTGAACACCATCGAGAAAATTGCTAGTATTGCACGCTAAATATTGCGCTATTGACAAAATTATATTAATATCATTTTAAAATTTTCAATTTGCTAGACTATACTGCCTATTTTTAAATTTTGATCCAATCAATTTTATTGCACATATAATAAACATAGCGGCAAACAGAATTTTAAAAATTTCTTTCTAACAAAAAACTATTAATAAAACATAATGTAATGACATCGAACAATACAATATCAATTTGAGCTTTGATTTTCTACCCTAAATGACTAGTAGTGCATATTGAACATTGGAAGAAAATACGAATATGGACAGAAAAAATTTAATTTTACTCTATTCAACTAATTTGGCGCCTTCTCCACATTCGACAGAACCCCACTTCTTTTTATCAATGTGTGTTTTGTTTTCAAATTTCTTCTATCCAATATTCCATGTATATTTATATGTAAGTCTCGTGGACAAAATGTGCATAGATCAAAATGAGGAGGCAGTGTTTCACAACATTTGAAATATTCTTTTTAAACAAATAACAAAATAATAACTAAAATACAAACTTTTCGAATTCCATTCTTAACAAAATATCGATGAAAATCAAATCTAAGTAATATCTATTTCTATGTATTATGCTTATTGAATTATTTTTTCTAACAACTAAAGATTTAACAAATTCAAATTTCAGAATCATGGCACTAACAATTAAATTTTGGCAAATAATGTGATATGATGTTTGAAATAAGAGTTGTGCAACAAAATGCTTTTGACAAATGACAATTTTCAAGCGCCTAAAAATGGCAATAAAAAGTATGAGAAATGTGATTAAAATGTGAGTGAATTGAATAAAAAATGACATCAGAAAGGAGCACTGAATGTATTAAAATTTGACTAAAGCACTTGAAATATGTAACATGTGAAGAATAAACATTCATAAACATCAAATAGTAAAAAGATAAAAATAGTTTGAAATCGTGAAAAATACAAAAATAGATATTTATTTCCACCAAAATTACGATATTTGGTAAAAAAAAAAGCATTAAAATTTCACTTGATATTTGTTATAAAGATTCATCTAGGCTACCATGAGGTAACAGTTTTTTAAAATTCCCAATCTTCACTGGAATCATTGTTTTCGATGTTTTTTTCAAGTTTGTTAATTTTCGCGCCACGATCTACATCCTCTTGTTTGTCAGTATTTTCTTGTTCTCCAACTTGGAGCTTTTCCATTTTTTTCACACGTTCACAAAGACGTTCAGTGTCACTTTCACAATCTTTATTGTCTTCGTTCACATTATCAGTGTCATTTGTTTCTTGTGTAATAGCACCATTACCTTTGAGGACTCGTAATTGAGTTCTATCTAATTGAGTTCCCTCATAAACCCTCTGTGGGTTTGAACGCTTACGTTTGTTAACACCAGCACTCTGAGGAGCTGGATTTAACTTTGATTCACTTGAAGGCGCCATTTTGGGTCTGTCACCATCCACTTCATCATCAGCATCACCATCAGAATAAACATCATCATTGTTGTATGAATTCATATTAATATCATCAGTATCAGATAAACCATCATCATCATCATCTTCACCAGATGAATTTTTATGTCGGCCATGTTGGACAGGTTCAAACTGTGGGAACATCCATTGTTGCGTTTCATTGCGACTGGGAAAGTTTCCAGACGAATTGTTACGAGCTAGAGTATCAGCAGATACATTTGATGATTCACTCTGATTAGAACTCTCATCATGAGGCTCTGATTTACCTGTACCTGTATCAGAGTTGCCATTGGATACAGAATTAACACCTTGGTGATGTTGTTGTTTGGCTCGCATTCTGTGATTATGAAACCAATTGATAACAGTTTTAACACCAACACCTAAATCAGCTGCTAGTGCTTCAATTGTGCTTTGGTTTGGGTATGGATCTTGTGTGTAAGCCAATCTTAACACATCTTTTTGATCTTCACTGAAAAATACCCTGGGTCTTTTTGGCTGTGAGGGAGATTCGAAATATCGATCATCTAGGCTGCTTTTTCGTCTTCGGTGAGCTGGAAAGACAAAAGAATAAAAGAATAAGGATTTGCTTAAGGCTCATTTATCAGACTTGAGAACACCATTGTATGCATGTACACATACACATTATCAAATTATCAACAGTGGGAAGAATTTTCAAAAAGACCCCATAAACTAAAAACTTTTAACTGTACTCGATATGTTTCCACGATGATCTCATTGAATTTGACTCAATAAAGCTAACATGAATAAATAAATAAAAATAAATACATAAGTAACTAATAAGTAACAGAACAATAATTAACTAATTAACAATTAATTCCATCCACCAATATAGTAATATATATATATATACCAAAGCCGTGCAAAGCTGTGCAAAAGCATAGAAAAGAAGACAGAGAAATGAGAATATAATCATAAAATATGAATGATTTTCAAATATGAAATTTTCAATTTTGTTGACTTATTTGTTGATTCATTTCCTTTTCAGCTGCTGCTACCCAGTCCAGAGATTAAAATTCAGGTTAAAGATAAATACCTCTAACAATAATTTCTAGTGAACCCTATATGTTAAAGTTTGGGTTAGAAAGTTTGTTGTTAAATCTATAAACAATTAGTAATGTCTTCTAAGCCTTCTGGTTAATTCTGGCATCAGAACTGATATAATTCATTGAGAGGAATTCTGGGATATTTGTCATGACTTTAGTCAACTTTGAGGTCGATAAGTTGTCCCCCTTAGAATCATGCGTTATTATAGCCAAGCCTTAAATATAACATGAAACAAGGGTTATTTATAACAGAAATATAATATATGTAACTTAAGCATGGAAAGCAGATATTTTATAGACATGCCCCCCTTTTTGACCATAATTCAGAAAGGTTCATTAATATTCAACCAAAAGTGATATATATGAGTGTTTCAATTTAATAATAACAATCCCAGTACCATGTTGAATCCATATAAAATTTATAAATATTATTTTTCATCCACCATGATTTGAAGAATAATTAGGTCTGATATTTAATATTTGTACCGTAACCCCCATCTGATATATAAATACTTGTTATTTTTGGTTGTTGGCATAATGGAGGTTAACAACGACATGCCTAGATGTTAGCAGGCGTATTAGGACAGGCACCACTTGCATTGTGATGAGTCACACCTACCTTTAATTTGACTTTGGTAATGTTTTAATCGGTCAATGTTCTGAGGATCACTCAACCACAGATGCATTTTAATGAAGGGTTCCCTCCCTTTGATGCTTAACATGTGCCAAGGTTTTGGTTTCGAAAGAAGTTCACTAACAGAACCTTGTGACAGCCCAAGAACGGCTTCACCAAATAATTTTTGACCAAGATTGTGAAATTGGAGTACATCTTTGACTCGACTGGTAAGATCAAGAGTGTCTATCTCTGAGGTCATAGCAATCACTTCTAACATTGAAGAGGGAAATGTTGCTGACCCCCAATTTCGCTGCTGTTGTTCGTGCACAAGAACCTCAGTGGGCAGAGGTACAGCTGGGGGAAGTGCAGGCACCGGTAGTAAAGGTTTAGAAGACGACTTTTCACTTGAAGGAGGTTCTACAGAAAATAAAATAGGGAAAAAGAGCTAGACAGAGAGAGCAAAGGGGAAAATAAAACATTTACACAAAACCTGTTGTTACTTTGGATTCAGTTACCTTTTAAGAGATTTTCTATAAACCTTAATTCAAATTATTAAGTTCTCTCTACAAGTTGAGAGCAATTAATAGGTTTATTTTTATTTTTTGGGTATCCAAATAAAAAGAAATGGTAACAACAGATTTTGTTTTATCATTACTACCAACCAAATCTAAAAGGATTTCTTATCTACATTTAATTGATACTAAATAAAGGTGAAAAAAACGTTTTCTAGTGCTGGGAATTACAAAAGATGAGTTTCTACGATAAAAATAGAGTCAGTGCAAAATTTGTCTGTGGAGATGGAAGGAATCATTGCAAAAAATAGAATAAAAAAAACAAACGAAAAATACAGTGCTATACCTTGTCCCAAAAATTGTGCTATTTTGCAATGCCATGTAAAAGCGTCTATAGCTAAAAGATTTGGACAAAATGTGTACTGCTGCTCTACGGTAGTGCTGTGTAGCAGCTATTTCATATAAACATAGCATTACATACCATCTTTACAAGCAATTAGCATTTGTGTATCCTAAATCATTCCCTTAAATATCCTCATAAAAAAGGACTAAATCTTTACTACTGCTGGCAGTGTGAAGATGATTTCACACCTACTGGTACTTACCAATTTAACTAGAAAAAAATAAGCATTGTACATACCTGGTTGTGTTTCTTCTCGACTCTGAGCTCTCATCAACTTATCTGGAGGTATTCTATATTGTGAGGCTACTAGCTTAGGAATAGCTTCAGCATCTTCCAAAAATAACTGCATTCTGATGAAGGGTTCTCTCCCTTTCTGTGTTAACATGTGCCAAGGTTTGGGTCTAGCCAGAAGATCACTAACACTTCCCTGTGATAACCCCAAAACTGTTTCTCCAAATAGCCTTTGGCTGATTGAATACTGACTGAGAGTATCTTTGACTTTTTTCACTAAGTCATCAGTATTAACATTGGCGTAGTTATCAAATTCTTCTTGAGTAATTGGAGGCAGAACAGAACGTAGCGGTTTCGAAGGTGGCATACCCAGTTGAGGTCGTGAGGTCAGAGAATTGGCAATATTTTGCATCCTTTGTAAAGGAGATAAAGATTCAGCGGAGTAAGGATGTCTGGGATTATCAGATACATCATGTCCATTGACACGAGGTCGGACAAGATTAAAGGCACTTCCAGAATGACGAGAGTCGTTGGCGTCTGTATTCGGTGAAGGAGGTGATGAACTGTGTTTACTAAGATCTATTGGTCCATTATTATTACACATATCATCACAAGTACTATCTGGTGGCTCTGACTTAACACTCCAGTCCATACCATTATCTTGTTGGTTCAGATGATCTGAACTCCCATTTGAATAATGTCTAAAAGGAGGACCGAAAGAATGTGCCAAACGGGCTAATTCATGTTGATACATTGAGCAAGCTGCCAAGTTACCAGCACTTTCAGCAGCTTTAGCCAATTTCTCTAACTCTTGACGATAAATTCTGGTCACCATTTCTTCAGCAGATGCTTCACTGTCCTGAGAGCTGATTGAATGACGAGATAATTTGTCTCCTGTGGACATCTTGGTGGTTGTCGAGTGAACTTTTGATGGTACACAAGTCACAGGTGTTGGTGGTGAACTCAGATGTCCAGGATGACCACCCACCATTCTAGATAATTCTTGTTGATAGATACTAGAAACTACTGCATTAGCTACTTGTTGCTGAAATAAACCAACAAATTGCACAAATTTAAAAATCGACAAAGGAAGTCAAATATCCCTACACTACTAGGCATACTCTTTTACCAAGAGAAAAAAGTCTTTAATTTTTTTCTCTTCCAGATACTTTTTCGTCATGTCTATAACATTGCCATGGAAACATACACAAGCAAATCTATGTGGTCTATATCAATAAGAAATGAAACGAGTTTTACATCATATCTTTTTCACCCTTTTTGGCTATTGAGGACAGAATTTCATTAAGAAAATCAACTAACCTGCTCAATTGACTTTTTAATATGCATAGCCTGATGAGCTTCATTTAAAATATGTGCTATTCTTTCTTCAGTTGCAGAGTCTTCTTTTTGTACAGAAGACACTAATGGCTGAGATCCTACAACAAAGATAAATACAAGATAGAATTAAAAAAACTCTTATGTTTATGATTCCGTTTGATAAACAAATTTTTTTTGTAACATATTCTAAATTGTCATTTTAATCTTTGAATAGAAATACTAGTTTCGAAATTGTGTTCAAAAGCAATAAACAGAACATTTGGTTGTATATTCATTGGTTTACTTCTGCTAAACATACTGCAGCAGAGTTACTTCCCTTTGACCACAAATTCTACTCACTAGTTTTGTAAATTTGAAAACAAGAAAGTGGTGTGTAGACTTACCTCTCTTTGGAGATATAGCTTTTAAAGCTATCACATTCCTGTCATCAACAGCCCAAGCGTGCATTTTTCGATACGATTCACGACCTTTTTCTGTTAATTTATCCCAGGACTTTGGCTTTGATAAAAGTTCACTAACAGTTCCTTGAGATAATCCTAACACATTTTTCGCGAAGAGTCTTTGGCCGATATTATGTACACTTAATATTTCTCTCACAGTTTTCGCCACATAGGCTGTGTCTAAAGCACCAGAGCTTGTTAAAGGCTCAGTTTTAATCATGTTCACAGGCAGAAAACTCGGATGAATTGGTGATCCAGGAAATGGGAAGAAATTAAATCGTGGATCTGGCGGAAATGGAAGATGATTGAACGGAGGCGTGTCCCCTGGAAATCCATTGGACGATGGTGTCGAAGGTTTGGAACTAAATGTATTGGTTGATTGTACAGTATCTTCGATGTGTGGTGGTGAGGCTATGTCCTCTTTATCCGAATGACTTGGTGAAGGAGATTCTGATGTGGTTCCTGCAAGAAAGGCGTAAAATGCACATGATTGTAGCTTGAATGAGCTGGGTTAGCTAGAGCTTAGCATGCAGAATTAAAATTTAAAAGATAGATGCATAAAATATATATATATATTTATATAATACTGAACTTTAAAACACAAGATGTTTTACCTATATTCTGGTACCTTTTATCTTAAAACCACAATGGTTCAGATTAACTATAGTGGCTTCAAGAACTACAGAAAGTGTACAATTTCACAAGAAAAAACTCACAAATGACAATATAGACTGATCCAAAGAATGAAAAAAGTTTCAAGTGGGTAATTTTGAGGAACTATATCATGGGCATCAAACACCTTTCTTACAAACAGAAAATACATTTCCATGGAAACCAAAATCACCTCCATCACCAAATTACCCAGGTTAATCAATGGAATTAGATATTTGAAAGCATTAAAAATCAATTCATGTGTTTTGAATTAAACCTTAATGTGAAATAGTTAAATTGTATCAAAGTTAAATAAGAAAAAAAAGGGCTTTTTGGTGGAGACTGAACATACATCCATCTTGGGAACCAAACTATGTCATCCTTTCTGAGTGAGATCTCATTAAGTCCAACAGAGTTTCATTCACAAGATGGACTAACAAACCATAATAAAATTCCCACAAAATAATTAAAAAACACACTCAAACCAAACACCAAGTCACCTACCTGTGGATTCTGTGCTGTTTACTTTAAGAGTAGTGTTCTCAGATTGGAGAGCTTTGTTTTTCTCCAGAAGAAGTATTTCTAGAGACTTGCCCTTTCCTTCTTCTTTGCCTTCATTGTTAAACTCAATAGATTTCAAAACTCTGAAACATACAAAAATAGTCATGTTTTTTTCGCACATGCAGAAGACAAAGAAGTTTTTCCTTTAATGGATGACTACATACTAAATTAAACATTGTCCAAAATATATTACCCACCCTTATTATATGTTACACGACTTGGTTGAAAGTGGTTACTTTAACGGTAATAAAAATCAAATTACGTCAACGTATATGTACGAAAAAATCTTAAAGGGGAATGTTCAGCATTTTTTGAAGGATTTGAAGACTAAAATTTTGAAAGAGAGTTTGGAACATTATAACGGATTAGATTAGCTAAAATAATCCAGATTCTGAGACTAAAAGTTTTTTGGTCAAACAGTTAGTGAACATATCCCTTTAATGTGCCTTCAATTAAGTCTGGCTTTCCATATCAGCAGACCTGATTTAACTTCTTGGTTTTTGCAACTCACAAATAGAAAATGTATCACTTACTTGAGTTCTCTTTTGACCTCCACATAATCTTCCTGAGATCTCAGTTTTTCTTCCAACACATGAACAGCTTTACTCTTTAAAGACAACTCTTCTTCAAGAGCAGCAATCTGAAAATAAAATTTCAAAGTTATGAAAATTTTAAATATTTCTCTGAAGCTATGATGCAATATGGTTCATTAACATCCTGAAATTACAAAATAATAAGACCAAGTACTATGATATAAAATTCAAGATAAATGAACTAAATGCACCTAAATAAACCCTTCAGCAAAACAACGTTTTACATCATCAGTTAAGTGAAGCAATAAGTGATCAATTATTGAACAAATATCAATAAAATCGAGCGAAATCAATCAATTTTAGGTGGTTTGAGATACCAAATAATCAATTTAAAACAATAGCAGATCTTTCATTATTCAATAATTCAATGACAAGATGTAAAAATCAATAGGAAATTCAATTATTACTACAACTTCTATCAATATCTCCAATAATTAACGCCTTTATTGATCTGATAGAATATTAAATAGTTCTATTAGCCCAATCTACTGTATATATATAGAGGTTGTCCTATGGCTATGAGTGGCTATGATGATAAACCTATATTCTGTTCCTTAACTGGGTGATATAAACCTATATCCTGTCCTCTGAGTGATAAACCTATATCCTGTCCTCTGTGTGATAAACCTACATCCTGTCCCTGAACTGAGTGATATGAACCTACGTTCAGTCCTCTGAGTGATAAACCTATATCTTTTCCCTTAACTAGGTGATATAAACCTATTTTCTGTCCTCTGAGTGATAAACCTATATCTTGTCCCATAACAAGGTGATATAAACCTATATCCCATCCCTGAATGATAAACCTATATTCTATCCCTTCACTATGTGATATAAACCTATATCCTGTGCTGAAACTGTGTGATATGAATATATAACCTTTTCCTGTCTGAGAATATCCTGTTCTTTTATTTGGTGATATAAACCTATATCCTTGCATTAAAATTATGAGAAAACCTACATTTTACTTATCATATTATCAACCCACATTAATTTTGGATATAAACCTAGATACATCTTGCCCTTGTGATATTAACCTAAATCTTGCACAATGATCCTACCCTTAAACTTGCCGATCTTACCCTATGATGTCCAGATAAATTTACAAGGGAATTTGTGCTATTGAAGCTGTAGAAAAATCTTCTGAATGATTTAGAATATAGAAGATTTAAAACTTATAACTACTATCATAGCAACTTGACTTGTTTTAGAAAAGTCTATTTCAATATCTCTAATTATTGTTGAACTTATCTAATAAGATGGGAGAAAAAGAGAGTAAGAATAAATTTAACTGATAAGACCAGAATAAAACCTATCAATTTGACAGATGAACTTAATTTCTTCTAAATGTTTGCCATCTGATGTTGAAAGTTGAAGTGATGCCTATCAATATCTAGACTGCACCTATCTACCCTCTTGAGTGGGTTAGTGTGATATGCCAACATTTATCAAGGCGACTTTTAATGTGAAATTTTGGTTTAATTGTTTGAAGTTCAGTTTAGTTCAGACCAGGGATTGTAATTTAAATTAGGCATATTTCATGCCAAGTCAGCTAAAGAGAGAAGGTTTGAAATGCTCTTTGGTTACACTCTTAAACTAAGTAAGTTCGAGTGAAATGCCAATAATTCTCAAGGCAACAATAAGTTTGATGCTGGATTGTCATCTACGCATTTTTCAAGCCAACTCTTGGTAAAAGAGAGAAAGTTTTGAGAGCTCATATATTTTAACTTTTTGACTTCTGCTCCTAGATCCAAAAAAATAAACTGATGTCAAACATGAATTATCAATTTAATTTGACAGCATTTCAACATATGAGGCCAAACTGTCCAGCAGACAACAATGGTACCCAGCAGAAAACAACCTTACTTAAGATACAAAAACTAACTTAATTTTCTATGGCAGCTTTGGCATGTTACTCTAACCATCCTAAAACTTACTACTAAAATTATGTCAGAGATGTTTAGGCTGATTTATTGCCTGGTATTGGTTGCAGCCGTAATTTTCATATTCACATGATGACAGCTTATCATATTTTTCATGGCATAATCTATGACAACAGCACATATTGTTTCAATATGTCAAAGTCTCAATAATTTATATTTTTATAGTAGCTGCACTTAAACATGAACTCTCTTTGAAATTTCAAATTGTTCATTGTTACATAATGTGAAAGTTTTTTATTTAGTAAGTGTTCAAGAATTTTGACTGATTCTTACAAATGTTCATAAAAACTCAAGAAAACTAATAAACAATCAACCTATCCATTTTCACAACATGTCCAAATGCAACAAAAAAATTAATTCTTTTCCTTGTCTATGAAATTTTGAATATTAGACCTAAATCATACTTTTACAAAATCTCTAAAATTTCAACTTTTTAAACTTCCAATGCAGAGTTCTTCATTGTTATCATAACAATGTTATATTACAAATTTGTAATTAGTTGCGTTAATTATTGTAACATTACAACGATTATCCGTTATACTTACAATTTCAAAAACATCTTCAAGGTTTAGATTTTTTCAGGGCAAAATTGATTTTGTAGAAAAATCGATTGCTATTTATTTTATGTAAAAAGTATAATTAATGAAAATCTATACATGCCTTTATAATAATATGAAAGGTTTTATGTTTGTTTTAGAATCAGAGAATATTTCCGATGTGCGTTAATTATAAGGTATTGCTAATTGTTAATAAGCTGTACAGTAATACTATTGATGTTATTGACTAATTTCTCTAATGTAAACAGTCAATTAATACATATTTCTTCTCTTTTCACTTCACATGCAAAGTTTTCTACATCTTCAAATTGATTTTCAAATAAAAGGTTGTTCACTTTTTTATTCTTAGTTTGTTTTTGTACTAATTTTGAAAATAGAAAACCCTATGGCATTTATGATTGATTTGAAATAAAGTATTAGAACTGCAAACTTAAGCATTTAGTAAACTTTTAAAGGGATTGTAAAGTGATTATCTGAATTTGTTAGATGCTAAATGAAGACAAATTTTGACACTTTTTGCTGTATTTACTTCATTAGAAATTTTCTTGAATTTGTATTGGATAAAACTTAATAATAAACTTTATAATTTCAAACAAAAGTCTATTTTGGGTCTTTTTTTCCTCCAATTTCTTAGCAGGTGTGTGTTTATTTTTTATGTTCGTTTAACCTGATATACAATCATATTCTAAGCGCATTTAATTCATTGCCATCCATAAAATTAGTCATAAAATCTTTTCATTATGATGTACATGCTCGCGTTTCAAATCTAAACATGAAATAATAATAGAAAATAAAAACGCTAGTTCAAAGGAAAGTGTTTATTTATACTGAAGACAGTCTATTGTTTGGTGTAAAGAATTCAAATCTTTTCTCCGACTTTCTAATAATAGGAAAGAAGATTTGTTATATATATTCTATATAACTATTACCTATTGTCTATTTGTGGTTTCTATTCAATTCTTGACATTATTCTCAAGTCCTTCTTTTGTCTTTTGATAAATATTTGACTTGATTCATAATTCCTTTATTTTTTTTAGATAGACAACAACTCTTTATTTCAAATTTCACAAATTACGTCAGAATAATTTACTAGTTACTTTCCTCGTCTAGTATGAAGTCTGCCATATTTAGCAACAAATCTGTTAATTTCTGTTTATATCACAATATTTTTGTTCACCTTCAAACCAAATATGGTATTCAAAATGTATTACAAAGATTATTTGTCTTGTATTTGCGGATTGAAATGCATGTCTGGCCTGTTATTGCAAACATTTGGTATTATGAAAGTTTGTTAATGACCAAATAACTTTATTGCAAAGAATGTCATTCAGCAACATTTCACAAGCATTCTTACTTTTTAGAACACCTGGTGTCACTCTGAATTGTCAGCCCTTTTGGAAAGTCAACAAAGACAATTTTTGTTAATACCTGGTTCAAATCACTGATAAGTAATTATCGTTATAAACTTGGCATTTAATAACAAATAGTTAATTGATAGCCTCTCCAAGGATGTATATGGACCTTCAACATGACCTACCAAGAGTATCGCCTTCATGACTGGTTTATAAATACATACCTGAGAAGCTGTAGACTCTCTCAATTTATTTAAAGATGCTTGTAATCTCTGTACATCTTCAACAAGTTGAGCAATCTGAAATACACAAACATGCCATATATTATATATTATAAGTCTAAATATTCTATTATACTCCCCAAATATCGCTTATTCTGACAAGACTACTTATTGTAGTCCAACATTTTTTAGCTTGACTGGCAAAACTATCTAAAAACATACATAACATACGCAAAAATAGCAATCTTTGACCCAGTTCAAAGAGACAAAGGAAATCTCAGTCATTGAAAATGGCTAGCCAAATTGACTATTGCTACTGAACGTAAATACGTGAAATTACTGTTTAAATTAATATCCACAACTAATATCATGTAAATCACTTGAGAACATGATAAATTATCGTGTTTCGGAAGTTCATTGTAAATGTTAAACTGTAATTATCAATAACTACATGATTTGATGAAAATAATTACACGAGCAAACACCGATTTCCTGATCAATATATTCCAACCATTCTCTTTAATCCTACAAAATGATTGTGTTTGCCATTAAAAGCTTAATTCCCATTCACAATACCTTCTTTCAATAGCGTGCTACAAGATCATAACTTTGAGAAACTAATGTACAATGACAGAATTTATTACAAGTATTGTCGCAGGAAGATCTATGAGCTCGATCAATTCCATGCAGATCAATCACTCGATATTTCAATCAATCAAAAATCAACTCGTCTCTAATGACTAGAATTGATACCAACTCTAGGTGTGGCAGACATTAGTTTCCATGGCAACAGTGAAATTATAGTAATAAGTAGTCAATCAATCACAGATCAATAAATGAAGATGGCAGGTGATTGTTTAGGGACCAGGGTTGAAAAAGAATTGAATTAGTCTCTAAACAATAGTGATTTGTTTACCAAAAGTTATTTTGGATAAATGTTGTTAAACACAATAACAGTTATATCTATTTTGATGATCAAAAAAATAATCAATCGAATATATCAATAAGTACAAAAAATATGTGTTCTGTTGTCAAATATATCTATAACTTATGATAAACTGTTATGAACTTTCAATATGAATTGTATATCGTACTTTAATCATTTTTACATTAAATTGTTTGAAAATCTAGAATTTTTGAGGAAAAAAGTTTCCAAATTTTTTGAGTGACTTCTGACAATCCTATCGATCTTATTTGCATTCTGTTTATTTTGTTAAAAAAAATAACTGCAAGAAATATAGCACACTTTTAAGAAAAAAAACCTGGGAGGAAAATTGATATCCATATTCTTCAGATATTCTACTTCAGGGCGGCTCTTAAAATCCATACCATCATGCAATTAACCTATCCTTGTCCAGAAATAACGATTTTCAATATTTCCATCAATAATTCATCTAAAAGTAGCTCTTACAAATTAATGATGTCGAATTGACATTTGAAAAGGATATTGTGATATTTTTTTTCAAAATCCATCAGTTATTATTTTTCGTCAATTATTTTCAATTGATGGAAATCGATACGTGAAAAATCTATTATCCTAAGACAGGGTAATGTCCCTTGTTATATTTATATTCTTCAATAATTAATCATTGAAAATCTTGATCAATATCTCAGAAAATTGTCTTTCAAAGAAAAAAAAAGTGTAATATGTTTACATAATTAAAGTTTCTATCATCTGTTTGTATAAGTTTTTCTATTGTTAATTGAATAAATTGAATAATTTGAAAAACGCGAGAAATTGATTATAACTAAGAGGCTGATTAAAGTGATACTTCTGTATTAATTTTAAGATATTGCCTTTCAGATGAAAATATTTATCAAATAAGTTCAATTCTGAATTTCTGATGTTTTTCAAGTCAGTTTGGAAAGGTTATAATAATGTATGTTTTTCCCAAAGTATAGAATATTTTATCTACTAAATATACTGTTTATAACTCTGTTATCTATCATCTTTTTTTTTTATCCTGTTTTACTCTGTTAAGGTTTTGAACCAGTTATGATTTTTAACCTATTACCTACCCTGTTATCATCTTTAACCAATGACTCTGTTATCATCTGTAGCCTATTACTCTGTTTATGTATTTTACCTATTATTCTGTTAACATTTTTAAACTATTACTCTGTTATCATCTTGAACCAATGACTCTGTTATCAGACTCAATGATCATACTACGCAACCTATCATTCTGTTAATGTACGTATTTTAACTATTATTTTGTTAAAATCTTTATAACCTATTATTCTTTTGTCATCTTTAATCTATGACTCTGTTATCATCTTCATCCTATGACTCTGTTATCATATTTAACATTAAAGTTAATGCCTTTATTTAACTTATGACTTCGTTAAATTAAAAAAAATTGATAGTTTAAAAAATCTATATGTGGATCTTATAGATGATTTCGCCATCAAAGTCATAGATCTGGAATTCTGACATTCAACTATATAAACTTTAAAGTGTTTTTTACCAAACAAACGTAATTGATCATTAATATGATGTAGGTGGATAGATTAAAAAACTGTTTAATAAAAAAATATAAGAATAACATCAACGTTCTTATGAAAATAAAAATGGCATCCTCTTCACTACGATATAATAATTCTGAAGATTCAGATTAAGTACAGTTATACTTGGCACTTTTCATTAGTATTTGCACATAAATGCAAAATTTCAAAGTTTCACAAAAACTATTGACCAAAGTGTAGGACAGTTGCTAACTGGATTTATGGCCATCTGTTTGCTTCAAAATTATTTTTTTGCTTTCTAGACAATATTCACAATATTTCTTTTCTGTCAAATACAATTTTCAAAACCTATGCCCCTTCTTAAAAATGTTTGTTTTAATTGTGGTTTTTGTGGTTTCTGTGATAAGCGGGTGTCCCTTTTCTCATTTTTTTGGTGAGCAATTGTCCAGAAAGCAACTGTCTCTTCAGATGACCTACCTCCTTCTCTTTAGCTGCTAGTTCTACCTCCAAATTAGAACGTTTCAAAATATCGATAGCCTGCTCCATGTCTGATGATTTCTGCATCTGATCTTCTTCTCTTTGATTTGTTGTAGCAGAAGTGAATTGAATCCGAAGCTGTTCTACTTCACGTTCAGCTGCAGCAGCCCTCTGGAAATATCAAGAAATTACAATCAGTCCTTTATATAACTTCAATAAACATGCTCTATTGTTTTGATGCTTATTATAGCATATCATTGGTAAATTGATCATGAAAAATTCAATGACATGTAAGGCAAAAAATTTAAATAAAAGAAATTTACCTCATTGGCTCGTTCTAGATCGGCCATAACCATTTCCATTTCATCAGATCTGAAAAGAAGCAAAACCTTTTTTTTAAAAAAAATCAATTAAAAATTTCATTGTATCAATCCATAACTAAGAGAAACATGTTTTGAACTCAACCAAACATTCAGTACAAGAAGTAGCACTATTGAAAAAAACAAGGCATGTACCATCTACGTATAAACAAAAAGTACACAGAATGGGTAAAACTAGGAAGTTGAAGTGATAATTTTATTTTTGAACTACCGGTACTTTATAAAAAATATTACAAAAAGTACAAAAATATGGGAAAAGTGAAGAATGATGTGAAAACTTGAATGAAAAATGATTGGAAAAGAAAAATGAAGAATCATCAGAGAATTGAATGAAAATGAGTGGAAAATTAAATGAATGAGACTTGAATGAGCCAATGAACACAAAATGATTGAGTGGATGAATGAATGAAAGACTTCATAAATGCTATGAAATAAAAGAAATAAATTGAGGAGAAGTAAATAAATTTATTTCGCCACATGAAAACTAAATATTGAGATAATAGCTAGGAGTAGGTGTAATCAATGAAACAATGTCTAATGACCGCGGTGAACTTTTATTTCTCTAATGAGGCACATGTACTGGTCATAAAATCAGTTCGACATTATCCAGGTCTGTCGTAAAATACTTTATTTCATTTGTCGTCTGATTTGTCGACCTTTAAATTCCAGATAATAATACAGGCAGGTCATTCTTCTTCGTGACACAAAACAGCTTGAAAATTGCTTGCTGGTTTAGTTTTATCGTATTGGAATGGACTGTTCAAATTCAATATACTGGTATGCTCAAGAATTTAAAAGATTTGTTTTTAAATATTTTATTCATCTTAGAATTGATCCTGAAACCAGAAATTCTTGTTCACTTCTGACCTTTTCAAAGAGATAAAAACTTGAGAATACCTATCAACAAACCCTTTAGAAAGTCAATATATAAAAAATATAAAGCACTATCTGTTAAAGGGGACCAGTCTTCATTTTTATTGGTTGATTTGGGTCTTGAATACACTTAAGTATCCTTCAGAGGCACTAGAAATGTATGAAAATTGCATATTTCCTTCAAATATATCTTAAATTAGAAATTTCTCCTTCTATTTCTATAGATGACTTTTCTATATATTGCATAGTATTGCTAATGTGTAGTAGGGCATTATAACTTTCAAATGCTAATATACATGGATGCACATGGATTTGAAGACTCAAATTTCAATGGTGAGTTGTGATAACCAGTACTAAATTGCTGAACTAAAAAAGTCCCCGTTTCTGAGACTTGTAAAAATCGACCCACGAAAATGAAGCCTGTGCCACTTTAATCAGATGCCTCATGCTTTTTCAGCCATTCCACCAAAACTAAGTGTTTGGTGATGTCACAAAACCCTTGTATCAAAGAAGATCTTCACAATTTCTGACCTTTTCAAAGAGATAAAAACTTGAGAATACCTATCAACAAATCCTTTAGAAAGTCAATATATAAAAAATGTAAAGCAATATTTGTAATTATCTATAATAGATTATGTTGATGGTATATAGTAATAGGGTGATTAATCAAACCATGTATAATTTTAAAATGATGAACTTCATCTATATCTTAAAGACTATCATATTCTAATTACCATATTCTCTTACAATCGGCTCAACCTTCGTCATTTTGTTCGAGACTATGTAATGACTCGGCCATGTTAGGCGGCCATCTTGCCTTGTAAATGGGAAGGAAAAGAAAGACAATTCTTGTTCAGAAATTGATTTTGATTGGCTATTTTTTCTGCGAAAGAAGACTATACTGTCTGAAGAATGATTGTGATTGGCTGAACTATAATTTATCCAATATGGCGACTACCGTATAGTATACGAGGTTATCTAGCCACTAGTCTATTTCCAAAGTAGATACGAGTGATTCTCTTATAAAGTTCATTAGTTAGTTCTAATTTCATTCCAACCCCTTCAACATAGTACCCAGTCAACTTCTAGTTCTTTATAACAATTAAGAATCTCATCAAAACAACATTAAACTTTCTTACAACACAATTAATGTTCAATCAATCTAAACACAAGGTTAAAATGTTTCTAATTTTGGTATTTTGAACAAGAAGCTCTTGATGTTTGTAAGAATAATAAACTATCCTTAGAAATCCATTATCTATATTTCTGGTACGACTCATAAGAGCAAAATTCTAATCAACCAGTTTAATAAATAAAGGGATTGTTAAGGACAAATTATGGCTTCTGTTTGTTTTCTTCTAATTTTCTGTCAAACAATCCTTTTGATCAATCTGATTTTATGCTACAACATACTACAAACAAAGCATAGGACTATGTATAATAATAAAACCAAGCAAGAACAATCCCAACCGTGAAACAAATCTCGAAATCCATGTAAACACATTGGCAATACATTGATAGCGGTTAATGAACTTTTCATTTGGGGAAGTATATCAATAAATGAGTAAGTATTTCATAATGAAAAGTGGTATCAGGTGTCTAGAAGAGTCAGCATACCCTGCTTGTATTACAATTCTACATCAATCAAAAAAGTGTGGATTCAAAGTGATATAAGATTGCAATGATTTATATTTACCAAAGTGCAGACGCATCAAAAAATAAAAAATAAGACAATAATGCAATCCTTAACGCCCATTTAAAGGGAAATGTAATAAGTTAAATTGATTACAAAAAATTTGACCACTAATATTTGGGATGGATAAAAGTTGTAATATGATAATATGTTTCCAATCCCTGTAAAAGACAGATATGATAATTAATTTGAGTATTGTACTTGTCCAACTTTAATTGTCACAGAAACTGATAAACTTATCTAGTGTTTATGATGGATTGTAGGTTCAGATTTATCAGTCCAAATAAAAACACGATTTTCCACTCCTATATCAGTCAAGATGAGAAATAAAATGCACTGCATATCCCGTAAAATTGATGACCTTAGCTACGAATATTATCTTATTACTCTGAGTCTACATGATCTTGATAAATCCAATAGCAGATATCATCACTTGTCGTTTTTTAAAGATGGTGGTATGTACACCAATTATGTTATAAATTGCCGTCAAAAATTGTTATCTGTAACAAACTAAAGTCTCTGAGGATATTACGCCAACAGATGCTACATTTTTTCTCTGAAGCCATGGAGCTGTAAAATTCTGAAACATCATCTAAATATAGATTTTTCCCTGCAATATCAAAGCTCAAAATATTTCAGCTTGGTTACATTTATTGCTTCATATGCATTAATGGTCAACCTTTGGACATTTGTTTGATTGACCAAGCACAGATCATCCCATTTCTTGGCCATGCAGTGCTTTTGCGTACACCATCGAAAGAATTTGAGGCATGAATGTTAAACTATCATTAAAACTTCCTTGAAGTTTAATCACCAAGACATTTCAGTTCTATCAAGGCAGCCATCTTGGATTGTAATAACCTCAGTGTAAATGATGTTTTGAATGTAACATGATTCTAAATGTCTTCAACTGACATTCAAGTAATTAATTTAAATACTAGTATAGATATAAACTTAGACATTTAATGAAATACGAAATTATGGTCAATGTCAATGAACAAATTTAGAAAGATGAAATTCTAAATCATATCATATGATTCATAATTTTGATGTGGGCCAAAGTAAGTGCTGCTTTATCCTTTAAAGTTTTCCATGCAATTTTATGATGTTGGTTTATAATTTATGTTACAGAATTTATTAAAGTACATTAAGTACAATGTTTCCAGAAAGTTACAGAAACTTTTAGTTTTTATACTTGCAACAACAGTTTGATTTTCAGTACTTTTTTCATGCATTTTCAATCATACTTGGCTGAATTTTTCTATCAATATAGGCCAATTAATTTTTTTTGCAAAGGGCCAAATGAATTTTATGAAAAAATATAAGAGCCAAATAGAGCTAAGCTAGTATAGCGATCATAGCATTTTATAGGAAGGGGTCAGTCTTCAAGGGTCAATCTCTCAAGAGTGCTGCAGGCCGGTTATAGGAATGGCTGACAAAAGCCCCACCGGACAAAAGCCTCACTTTGATTTTTTACCCCTAGTGGACAAAACCCCACAATATAAATTTACCTAGGACAAAAGCCCCACTATGAAAAAAAATATTTAGGAAAAGTACATTTGAAGAATTATTTATTATTTAAATAAGAAAAAAATATAGAATTTAAATACATTTAGAGATTGGATTCACTTGTAGAATTGTTGTTGAGGGTGTTAAGTTAAATAGATAATCTGAAATCAGCTTGTAAAGGATAAAGACAATGTCTCCAACATAGAATTCAATTACAATAAGAGATACAAAGTGAAATTCAATTAAACATATCAAGACATAAGAAGATTAAGAGTAACAATGTTACAACAGATTACTGGGCTAATTGTCAGTAAAGAAATCTATTAATTCACATCAAGTGTCATTACAACATCTTTATATCCCTTCTAAATCATTACTCACTGTCGACAGCTGACCGTCACTGACATATGTCAAATTGGAAGGTGACTTATTTAACTTCTTATTGCTTAGTATATTACCCCAATCTTCACTCCTAACCTAAGTAATCCTTGCCCAAAGGCTGGTCTAAATTAGGACATCTTGTCAAACTAGTGTTAAATTATTTGTTTGACGAATTAATTTAAAACAATGATGAAGTCTGTATTTAAGGTGTAGTTTCTGATTTTTTAAAGATTCCATGGAGTATGGCAGTGATTTTCTTGTGGAAAATCTGCTAATCTAAAGAAAAGAAAAGACAAACATGTATTGTTTGGAAGTCATTACATGGAAAATCAGACGACAGTTGGGCGAACTTGCTTCACAGCCTCAGGGTGAAAATCTATTAAAATATATCCAAACATGGCAATAAACCTTTCCCTACATCATTTACAATCTATCAACCTCCCAAAACAATTTACCAATCACGTCAAAAAGTTTTAGGTGAATTTTTTTCATTTTCACATGACTTAATTTACGTGTTTGACAGATCACGTGTTTCAATTTAAAAGGGTTATTAATATATTAATACAGAGAATGTTATTGTCACAATTGTCATCACTGCCATTTCAAATACAATGGCATTGTCAAGATGGCAACATTTTTTGTCAAATAATTCATCATAAATTACTGTGAACTGAACGCATTTATATAGAACTTTTTTTGTTTACATAACCGACCTAAAAGTATACAAATACTTGAATTCTTTCCCTTGATTCTTTTCAAAAGATGATAATGACCATGGTAAAAATTTAAACTTTGGTTGGAACCCGCTTATATATAATTTTCAATTCCAGATAGATGAATTGCTTAATCAAGAGTTTTCAGGGATGAAAGCACGGCTGTTCTACAGAGACAGAACTATTCCCTCTTGCATCATCAAGCCTACGCTTCTTCATACAACTTCAACCTTTGTATCATCTCTCTAATGGATTCATTAAATCAATCGTAAATATTATTTTGATTTCCAAAATCTATTATAGTAATATTGTCAAAATTCTAAATACATTGACAAAATCTATAAAATCACATTAATATCAAGTACATAGTCAACAGATTAACAGGCTCTGGTCATAAAAACATTAAGTAATTGTCAGTTTTTCTCAGCGCGTTAAAAAAAAGTCTGTTTTCTTCTAACAAATAAATATGTTTAGAATTAAATCAAGGAAACCGTGTATCCGATTATTGATGAGATATCGTTAACCGATTCTCTTTCTTAATTCTACAAATCAAATTCTTTGTCTAAATACGAGTAAACACAGAAGCGATAAAAGTATATTGATCTCTATTGTCAACAGTATAGGAGTAGTGAAACTTCAGTCACTTACCCTGATTAGCCATTCTTGTCGATAATGTTTCCAACAGTTCCTAGTTAATCCGTCCACCCATTAAAAGCATGTCTTTCTCACTAGCTGACATGACGAGAAACTGATAGGAAACAAAAGCTGTGTATTGTCTGCTATACAATCCTTGACTAATCAATCACTCAATTACATTTATCTATTAACTAGCCCAACTTTAACTCTATTGTTCGTATGTCAATATATCAACGTGTACAAATCACCCTTACACTACCATCACTGGTACAGCCACGATACCAGCTAGCTCATCTCATCTCTCTCTCAACCCTCAGGCCACAATTTCATCAATTAACATTTTGACAATTGGAAATTGAAACATTTCAATCTTCTGAGTTGTAATGATTTTACTTGGAAAAATCTGTAATTATGTTATTGATTTAAACTATATGTAGCATGCTTTAAAGGCATTTCTTTTTAGAGCTCAGTGGAATCTATAGTTCTTTGATCTTCAGGATGGGTATGCTGTATTATATTGGTTCCTTTCTGTAGAAAACCTCAGTCAAGATTCCTTATTTCGTTTTTAAAACTCATGTTTTGCCAAGCAGAGTAAGGTCTAAGTGATATTACTTTTTAGAAAAACTGGTATCCATCTTGAATGTAACGCCATGATTTAATGAAAGTCTTGTATTTTATATAACTGATAAATAGAATTTTAACATCATTTAGAAAACATATATTTTAGAAATAAATCACTTTTGAAATGATTTTTTTGCAGCGTGCTATGTGAAATGTACTCGTTTGAAAATAAATTCTTCCTTTTGAATTTATTGATATATTTTTCACGAAGACAAATTGTGAAATAATTCTATTATTGAAATCGAAATCAATAAATATCAATGTCCGTAGGAAAAAAACATTGACATTTTTAACGAGACTCAAAAAATATGCTAAGTTTTGAATTCTACGGAATTCTTTTAGATTAAACGAAGACTTTATTTTTCCTGCACTCAAATCCTATTTTAGTTGGTTTTTTTTAACATAAGATTAACGCAAATTATTATTATATTATAGTCAGACCATCATCAAATATCAATATTGAAATAGTTGTTGTCTTGAGCTGATTTGTACGTCTGCTCTCACTTAACCTATGATAATTGGAAATGAATGAAGTTATATATTAGCTTGCGTAACTGGTTAGCCATGATTGAAAAGCTAGTGTACGTTTGGAGTCAAGAGTTATGTAGAAAATCAATCATAGGTGCTCAAACTGTCAAATTCATCGCAATTCACATCCTATTTATGTAACCTTTCTAGCTTTGACGGACAAACCTGACTTATCTGGATCAAAGATGGTCATATTATGAAATCTATTAGTTGTCTGATTCAAAACAAGTTTTTACGTTCACTCTTCATTGATGAAATATTTGTAGTCTTGAACAACTGGAAAAACAGGACCATCAGGATTGGTTTTGGTTAAGGAATTTATGGGAAAAGTCGTAGCTGATTTAAAATGTTCAAAATCAAAACACAACAATAAATCAAGATGGATGTGAGATGAATTAATAATTCTAATTTATGAATATTCAATTAAGTCAACTCTATATGAATTTTACGTGATATACATAAACTGTATTTTGGATATCAAACAAGGCAATTGGTAATTTATATTCAGTGTGTATTATGAATTTCATATTAGGGTATATTTATTTGCCAGTCATGCTTAACTTCATGTTCAAAATAGCCAAATAACGAAACCATTCTGTAGTCAATTACAAAATGTATCGAATTCAGCAAGATCAGACATACAAACTACTTAAACATCATCTAAAACAATTTAAAATTTTTGAATCAACCTGATCATCAAGGTCACACTTTTTGTTTTTGAGACTCCTAATTTGCATTCTGTACACAGAAACAACCTGTGAAGTTGACTTGAATTTCCGACATTAAGGATCTATCGAAATATCGTTTAACTAAATAGAATGTATTTGTTTTTTAAACAAGAGGCAAGTCTTGTGTATTTGCTGTCCGTATGTTAAGAGGGTTATACAGTAATATCTTTAAAGGTCGATCAGAAACTTGTGAAAACAATTATCATACCAATCTAGGGCATTAATTTCTATCCAAAATGGCTATCATTGAAAAATTCAAATATTTCTAGTACATATAGCTTCTTATTTTAATTTTTCTGATCAACCAATTTGTGTTTCAAAACAAAAATGTTTCTCTTGTTACTATTTCATACGAAAAATTTCAGTGATGCCACTTGATCGGTTTTGGTTTCAAAAATACAATTTGGAAGTACCCTGCATGAAATAACTTGTTAATTAAATTTAAATCTATAGTATCAATTCATTTCTCATGAAAGCGAAGGATTATTTAAAAAAAAAAAATAGTTTAAAACACAAACCTTGCACTAAAGTCATTTTATGTGAATTATTTTTAAAGTTAAACAAATTCTCAATTTCACAGATATCCAAAATCACAGACAATCATAACATATCTTGTAGAGAAATAAATCGTTTCTCAGAATGATGCTCAATTTGAAAAAATCTCTTTAAATATGAAGATATTCTTAATTAGTCAAGATTTTTAATTAGTCACTGCTAAGAAAATAAAGATTACAATACAGGACTTGAATGATCAATCGTAAATTGTCACCAGGATCTTAATGTTCTATATCATTCAATGAACAGAAAAATCAGTCATATTTCCTTTACCAAATTTCATACATTCATAAAACTCGTTGGTCATTTAGATGTCAAACAATAGGTGAAATTTGTATGATGTGGTCATTAACTCTATTGGTTCACTATATTTTCATCTTCTCTCATTATTATGATAGTCATATCAATTTCAATAGCTTATATAAATAGGTCAATTCTTTGTCAAATCACAAAGCACATTGAAGATGTGGTTTACTATTTATTAGGTCAGTGAAAAGATGTGACCATTGATGTGGTCAAAACATATGACGAAGTTCAGTGTCATTGAATAATAATAAATGTATATGATATATAATAAAAATGGACATGAGATTTTGTTTTAAGATTAAAATGCTCACGTTTCAGTATGGGTCACTACCAATTGTTTTAAAATATAAAAGCTCATCCTGATGATGTGGTTTAATTCTTCATTGACTAATTTTCTACAGAATGATCTCATTTTATTCATAAGAGCCTTAAAAGGTGGTTGACAAAAAGTCAAACATAGAAAACCTAAATAAGCACTTGGCAATACTCATATATACTACAAATTCCCTTTAAATCAGTGGTTCCCAACCTGGGGGCCATGGGATGTTTGTCAGGGGATCATGGCGTATGAGGATGTATTTCATTTTTTCTCAAGCTCAACTTTTATTTAACTATTTTGCTGTGTAAGGTCTGTAGTTGCTTGTGGTCAAATGCATCTGACCCTCCTGATGATGAGAAGGCAAAAGACAACAACCATTGCGCTATATTTTTCCCTAGTTTGAAATAGAACAGTGGTCATGGTTCTGGGAGATTCGTGAATTTGGGCCACAGCTTGAAAAAGGTTGGAAACTACTGCTTTAAATGATACAGTTCCTTACTCAATTGAACGCGATTCTATAACCTTCCTGTATATCCATTCAATTTCAAATAAAAAAGGGAGACAAGTTGCATATAAAAGACGTGCAAACATATCAAACGCACGAGAAAAACTGATCAAAGATTAAACAATCATCAATAATTTCAATGAAAAGAATTCTATTGTGTAATGAACTATTAAAAAAAGCACCAAGATTTGCCGAGGTGGTTTTTATTTGCTGGAAATAATCGATTGATCAAGCCAAACAGTGATCAAGTTTTTGTGACATTTGAAAATCTTGTGGACTTCAGGAAGCAATCATCGAGCAAGAAAATAAGAGAAAATATTAGTTTTTTTCTCAAACAAAGAATTGGCAAGTGAACAAGAAAAATCAATAACTAATTATGGATTGAATTTAGTTCCTTTAGGAGCAATCAAAAAATTGTTTCACATTAAAACTAGTATGAGAAAATCAATTATAAGCCCTTGTGTTTTGTCCGATTAGATTTATCATCATTCGTAACCCTGGAAATTAGCTCTGTTTCCATGGCAACTTCATAGATACAAATTCAATTATTGATCCTTTATCTGGTGATCTTATTCTCTATCGATGGCTTTTGTATTGATTTCTAATTTATCAATACTTAAAACTTCACGAAAAATCTCATAAACACACCACGATCCTCCAATATCATGTTTCTCCTCCGCAGCAAATCACATTGTTTTCAATAAATTCAAATTGATTTCACTTTTTCTTCCTGCAAGTCATTAATTTTTTTTGACTTCTGTTCTTGTAAGGCAATCTAACATGACATTAGAGTTTTAATAGATTGACTTGAAGAAGTCAGGAAGTTTGATATTCTTTTACAATGGTGCTATCAATCTGATGAGAATGAATCAAATGATGCCAAAATCTTTTTCAAATTAATGCTATGAAACTTTTTGATGTTTCTTCACTATTTCATCAATTGTCATTTGTGAAGCTGAAAGTGGAGCTGAAACGTCAGCATCCGTCAATCAGAGAGTTTTACGATAACTTTGCCTGTATAAGCGATATTTTTGGTAAAGAATAGGACACTTAGCTCAACATTCATAAGCTAATATAAGACTTGAGTGGCCAATAATTACACCCTGATATCATTTAGGTTCTTTGAGACTTAATCTAACACAGTAATCAAAATCTCAAGAACCTTTCTTAATTTCTTAGTCCGAAGGGGCTGACATGAAAAATCTAGTCGTTAGGATGGGACAATAAACTGAGGCTCTGTGTGCAATTGGATGTGCATGTTAAAGATCCCTCAACAGTTGGAAATCGAAAATAATGCCGCAGTCCTGGCAAAATTTCTCTCATTGCACACTGCATGGCGTTTGCCAGTCTTCATTAGCCCATACAGGTGCACAAAAGCAGGAAAAACTTCATTTCATTTAATTTCTTAGTCTAACCAACAATGTCAAGAAAAACATTAAAATATGATTTGAATAAGGAGACACTTTTCACTGAAGTAAAAATAATATGTTTTTCCTAATTCGTTCATAAAACAAATGTACCACATGACTGGTAAATATTTCTACATTTAAAACACACCTTCAAGATTTATGATAATAAGAAATTGGGTGTCCTTGAAACCTTTAATATCTACAGATAGAGACGTCATATTCTAAAACTATATTATGGTCTTAAATACTCTCGTATACTGTTATTTTGCATTTATAAATGCGCTGAGCCCAAAGATCTGAACAAGCTACATTACAAGGCTTTGTGGGGTTATAGCAGTTTGCTATGAAAACGAGCAAATGAAGGTGGTTGTCGTGTCTGAGAGTTACGTTCTCGATCAGTGTTTAAAAGTCCAATTACCTTGAATAAGTCATTTTCATAATTCCAGTCAACCGAGCTGTATAATCTGGGAAATATCAATGCCAAGAGGTTTGGCCAAGGATCAGCTTGGAGAAAGGATCTTTATGTTATCCTTGTAAAATAAACATGTTTTTTTTTTCTTTTTAAAAAGTTAAATAAGTCTCAATGTTATATCTCTATTTTAAAAAAAAATCCTAGTATTAACCTATAATAAATTTATTATTCTGCCATGCAGTTTGTGTAAAAATTGACATGTTTTCGCCGATGCTTGTCACAAGATCACGTTGTTGCAATTTAATGATCAGCAAAATTAGTTCAAACCTTCCCAAAGTATCGAAGATTGTCGTGAAGTGTTCAAATTTTCAGATGATTTTTTGACATTCTCAGCCATCAGGTGTCAGTCATTTTTCAATCACAACAACCATTAAACCTTCATATTTTCACCTATATAAAATTCATTTTGAAAAATAGGATTTATAGCCTCCCAAAACCAGTTCCTGTATCAAGTCATAAATATGATAGAAATATATCATCTATTCAAATTGATATTGTGAACAATTGAAACATGACAAACATAAATGTCAATCAACAATTTGAAGTAGGATAGAAAACAATTTTACTTTTTTTTAACAATTTGATGAGTAATCCATTGTTTTAAGGGAGTGTTTTTTATAAACAGAAGAAATCTGCATTGTACAGTAAGCTTTTTTCCTTTTACCTGTATCAATCATGCTATAGATGTATGTGTATTTGTCTTGTGTAAATTTTATATACCAATTTGATTTTGTATGTAAATGAAATGATAACAGTGATGTGATGCTAGTTTGGATGATGAGAGTTAAAAAAGATAACAAATGATGAAGAAATGCTGAGAGATAACAAAGTTAGCTGATAATGAAAAAATGCTGAGATACTAACAAAGACAACTGACGATGATTAAATGCTGAGAGATAACAAAGTTAACTGATGATGAATAAATGCTGAACTGATAAAGAATAAATGATGGAAGATAACAAAGATAACTGATGATGATTAAATGATGAGAGATAACAAAGATAACTGCAGATTATTAAATGATGAGAGATAAAAAAGAAGGCTGATGATGAAGTTATGCAGAAAGATAACTGATGATGACGAAATACTGAGAAATAACAAAGATAACTTATAATGATTGACGAGAGATAACAAAGATAATAGAAGAAGAATAAACGATGAAAGATAACAAAGATGAAATAATTCTGAAAGAGATACTGCTGGAAGATAAGAAAGATACCGATGATAAAGAAATGACGAGAGAACTGATGATGAATAAATGATGAAATAGTGATGATTAAGAAATGTTGAAAGATAACTGATGATCATTACTAAGATAAAGAAAAGTTTACAGAGATAACAAGGATGGAAAATGTTATGACATGCAGAAAATGGAATTAAAACTTACTTTGCAGTTGTAGTCTCATCATGTTTAGCTTTAGCTTCAAATAACTCGCTCTGTAAGCTTTCAACAGCTGAAAAGATACAAAAAATTCAAATTATTACAGTTTTTTCAATTAATCGAGAAATTAACAAGAAATCTCATTGTATATGTACCTGCAAAACAAGCTTTTAAAAACACCTAGATTATGTGTCAAGAAGTCCCTTCCATAAATTGTGAAAAACTAAAATAATACAACCAAGCACAAATGATCCCAACCGTAAAACAAATCTCGAAATCCATGTGAACACATTGGCAATATATTGATAGCAGCTAATGAACTTTTCATTTGAGGAAGTATATCAATAAATGAGTAAATATTTCACAATGAAAAATGGTATCAGGTGTCTAGAAAAGTTAGCATACCCTGCTTGGTGCCACACAAACTATTCCTTAAAGGGGAACAGTCTTCATTTTTATTGGTTGATTTGGGTCTTGAATATATTTAAGTATCCTTCAGAAGCACTAGAAATGCACGAAAATTGCGTATTTCCTTCAAATATACCTTAAATTATACATTTCTCCATCTATCTCTATAGATGACTTTTCTATATATTGCATAGTATTGCTAATGTGTAGTAGGGCATTATAACTTTCAAATGCTAATAATTATGGATGCACATGGATTTGAAGGCTCAAATTTCAATGGTGAGTTGTGATAACCAGTACTAAATTGCTGAGCTAAAAAATCCCTGTTTCTGAGACTTGGAAAAATCGACCCACAAAAATGAAGCCTGTGCCACTTTAATCTGAAATTCCTTTTTATTACATACTTCAAGATGTAATAAGAATTTAACATATGTCTGAGAATTATCAATAAAATTAGATTTTAATTCTCTGTGTAATCAGATAGTTTAACTTATGTTTTTCAATTTGACATTGTTTTCACAGAACATAGGTTATCATGACGAGGACCTTAGAGGTTTGCTTTGAGTTGAATAATCTTAAAGATATAACAACATTCCAATGGCGAATTTAATGTGAAAATAGACCCAGTTCTTATCTACAAATTAAGGATATAATTTAAAAGAGTTGGATTTTTAATATGATATCTGAAGAACAAATTATGTGCAGATAATGAAGTAGTTCAAAATCAATTATTCTGAAAGTTTCAAAATAAATTGCATATTTCGGAGGATTCCCAAAATAACGTGCTCATGGATAAATAAAAAAATCCAGTTGTCTTTCCTAATTGAAGATGTCTTTACAATTATTGTACTTCCATAAAATTTCCTTTATGCCATTGAAATTTTTTAGTTTAAAAATTAGTCCATATAGTAGATATTAAAAAAAAAATGGATTCCTTTATAAAATTGAAGTATAAATTTTATGATAAATCACCAATTTTTCTCAGCGTTACTTAACTATTTTACTTTCCAATTTTATAAACAAAATGTGCAGAACATGTAAACCACTTTACTAATTAATCATTAATTAGCATCCATTAAAATACTGTCTTAAGACATGATAATCTCATTAATATGCAAAACTGTACAAGATAATCCCATTACACATAAATCTCATTAACTTTACGCTTAAATCCCATTTTATCTTCACGTATCATAACTATAATTAATGGTCATTTTAAATAAAATATTCATTGTCTGAATAAATATCATTTACATTACTTAACTATTTAATCCATCCTTCACACTGGAATGTCACTTGTGCGACTTAAAATGGCATTATCATAACATAATTTCAAATCACATTCTTTAAGTGGTAAAACATACTTATCTAACTCTCAAATAAGGTGTGTTAAGTTTCAGACAACCCACAAAATCAGCAAAAAAATTCATTTGTTTTCTTAGTACATATATACCATTTGACGTAAATCAAAATTCAAAATAATATTTTAATAATACTTTTGACAATAGAAACTTTTTAAAATAGAAATACAGATAATAGTTTTTAAAGGTTCAAATTTAGAAAATAAAACAAAACATGTTATCAATACACAAAAAAAACCTCAAAAAATATTTACCTTTATTAAGTAGTATTAATAAAACAAAGTGATGAATTCATATTAAATCTTTTTTATTTGAACTTATAGCAATGGTATAAGCAATGTACTTAATAAGTTCACTTAAGTTCCATATTCAACATTTAACAGCAAAGTTCCATGAATGAACTTATATAACAAATGTTCGGAAATATCCATTGAACATCAAATCATTTTTTCAAATCCCTGTTTTAAACTCTTTAATATGTTCCTTACAATTTGTTAATTTAAAGAGAAAACTTCCAATATACCTGTGCATCATTGCAAAATTTCCATAATTCCTTTTTAAAAACCTCAAGGTAAGAACTCATAGATGTACTTCACCCAACTCTAATTTATTCAACATCTATTCATTTTCTATATCTTTTATTCAAAATATACAATAATTCTATTCAAATAGAGTTATAAAATTTCCAATCAGAAGAGGAAGGGAAGAGATGTTTGTATTAAGTTAAGGATGGGATGATATTTGTTCAATGTTCAAACCACTTGTTATCAAAAAGTAAACATTTATCACATCATTATATTCAATGACTATTGTTATAAGATGACCAAATTTGGAAACTCAAAATAACAGTCTTAAAATGGAGACATTTATGCATCTTCTATATTTGGATTTCATTTTACTTTAATAAAAAATATTAAACCCCATCCTTTTTATGTAGATCCTACGCATGATTTAAGACATTGAATAGTGGAGTTTGGTGTATTTTGAATATGTCAATACGATTTTTCAATGACAATACTCGATCATGTTCATTGAATTAGACGTCTATACAAATTGAAAATGTCTTTTTATTGAAAGACGTTGATTGAAAAACGATAAAATGTATTCTTAATATACAGCAAGCCATGTTTGAAAACAGAAAATGATACAAATGAATGGTTTTTAAAGCAAGTGGTAATAATAATGTCTTTATGAATGTATGAAAGTTTCAGGTTGTATGAGAGTGGTATCAATTCATACTCAATGGTAATTTATTGTATTCAGTTTTGTACAAGTTTGTATCATCTTTTCAATCAACTCCCCAAAACTAAACATTTCACGTTTTTCTTCGATCATCACAATTTAATGAATACATGTATCTCTATATAAAGTGGATCAAGAGTAATTCAGTCAAAATCACGCGGCTTTAACAATTTCTTTTATCAATTTACTTTGTAAGTAAGGAATGCATATCTTTTACCAATTGTGAATTTGGAAATTTTTTAATAACATTTAATATTATGTAATACACTTTTTATCTCCCAGACCTCAAGGGGAAAACAGAAATGGCTACTAAATCGGAATACGTAAAACTACTTTATATTTTTTTTTTTTCAACGTTTGCAGCAATGAGTTTAAACATTAATTGAACAAATGAATTGAATTTCAATGTTTTATAAATGTTTATAAATTCATTGATATACTTACAGATAAAAGCTTAATTAAACAAGCGAAAACTTATATGCAACCACATAAAAAATACAAGGGAGTGCCTCTTTAATATGCCCAAAGTATCATGTTAACTATAGATGGTAAGTGAAAAAAGGTTATAGTTATTTATTATTGACAGAATTACTTATTGTTTCTTTCTATCAAACACCTAAATAGTTTTAGATTAATAGTAGTGCCCCAGGCAGTACATTACAACCTGGCCTACCCTCATTTATCATTTAATATCTCAATATATCACTTCAGGTTGATACAGAATACTTATAGATTATCTTTGGTTCATCAACCTTTAATTTCAATAATATATTAACTTCAGGTAAAATGTATCGATACATAGATTACTAATAGTTAAACAACCTTTATCTCAATAATATCATCTTTTCAAGCATGTATCGATACATAGCTTATTAATAGTTTATCAACCCTTTTTTCAATAGTATTATTTTTTCAAGTACTTATGTATCGATACATCAATTTTGTTTAGGTTATCAACCTCTATCTAAATAATATCATTTTTTCAAGTATGCATGTATCGATACATAGATTTCTTTTGGTTTATTAGTTCATCAACCTCTATTTCAATAACGTAATGTCTTTGGAACAAATGTATCGATACACTGCACAATTTGCAACACAGGTATAATGGGTGTATTGTCCCATCTGTATCACTGACAGCCTGATATAGGGCTTAAAAATCTGTGATTACTGAATTTAACTAGAATTTCAGTTAAAGTAAAGTAAAGTAAAATCATTATTGAAATTTGAAATATCTAGATATATTTGCAATTTTCAAATTAACATTATGTCATTAGCATCAATCTGAAATTATCTCAAAACTGGCAAGCAATGTCTTGTTAATATTGCAGCTGACTAAGTTTGTTATCATAATTGTCTTTATTAAACTGTTGCTACCTTTGGATATCACAGTTTGGACGAACAATCAGGAACAATAAACAGGTTTTTCTTGATTTTTCCTTGTTTGCAGGAGATAATAAATTTGGTATTGTAATATATCATAGATCATACACAATGTCTTACTTCCGTCTCACAAATCAATCACATCAGTCACATCCGTGCATTGTGTACACGTGGGATCTGTCAAATTTTATTGAAATTAAATAAAAAACTAGTTGCTGAAAACACCTGATCATCCGCCCGAATGACATAGATATGCTAAATAGACTGAACTTTGACCCGTACCAGTTGTGCTCAATGCAAAATGTTTAGATCCAAATTGACAAAAAAAACAATAATGTAAAATTCTTTGATTTAAAACAAATAACAGTCAATGCAAAGTTGTCAATTTCAGAATGTTTTGTTTAATTTATTACAATTTAGTGATTCGTGATTTCTTCTTTATAATTGATAACATATATTACTTTTATATCCATAATTTAATCAAGTTATTGAAAATCAGTTATTGAACATCAATAACTTACTAAAATCTAAAATTGAAATTCATTTTTACAAGCAATAGCAATAAACTAAATCATGAAAATGTGACAATGGATTAACTTGAAGATATAAAATTTGGTGAAAAGTTGTTGACAGAAACCCTATCTTAATCTGAGAGAGGACTGATTTGTCATTTTTTGATTTTTTTTTTCCGTGTTAAGTCATTAATCTTCTACCTTGAAATGATCAAACTAAATTGTGTGATTGGGCACTAACGGAAGGATCAAAATTTTAAGTAAACAAACCAAATTTTGATGGGTTGATACAATGTGACCTTTCTTTAAGATTTGTGAAAGATTTAACATAAAAAATAAAATCTATAAACCCTCTAAAAGATTAATATTTTCATGATGTTTTTTAACAAAAGGTCAGTTATGTGTTAAGTTTAAGATTTTAACAATCACCATTAAGTTAAAATATCTAATAATTTTTTAAGAGTTAATCAACGAAAATAAATGAGTTCATGCCTTATTTCTAAGATCAAACTTTTGCAAAGTATCTTTTTGGATACATATATTTATTATTTTCATTATGTATCATAGTCATTTACCAACAATGTATTATATGAAAAAAAAACATTTTACAATTTTCTCAAAATTTGGTTCACTAAATCAGACAAAATTTTGAAACAGCATCTCTCTAACCAAGTCATATGACAACAAACCCAAAAACCATCACTTAGCTTTGAAGATTTGAAATCGTATCCAAATCAATTTATGTTAGGACCACCCGCTTTTTTCTAATATTCAGTTTTCAATTAAATATTCAATACCCTTACACACCAGGCATCTTTAAAAACTTAGATTAATTCATCTTAAAAATTTCTGACACAAAATACGTGAATAATAGTTTATATTATGAAACATTTATCTTTCAAACAGGGATCAAATTACTGTATATTTATAATATATAGCCAATAACATTGACAACTTAGATATTACTTTAAAATCGCTCTTTTTAAATTCATGTTCGTATACACAATAGCAATAAAAGTTGATTTGCATAACAAAAAAAATATACGTCTCATGTCTGGATAAATTTCATGTTTAAGAAATTTAGTAAAATCGTGTGAAATTACGTTTAAAGTGTGTCAAAACATTCAACAAATATCAGTTATTTAAATATCACATTTGCCACGACAACGTCAATTGAAAAACATGGATAAAACAATAGAGATATTTTGAAAGTGAATTTTTTAATTACAAAATGTCTAAATTTGGGACATTTGCATAAAGGATTATTATATGCTAATATCAACAAAGTATCAAACTTTCAAGTTAATGCCCTAAACCTGTAAAATTTGGAAATAGATTAAAATACATGTCAAATGAAGTAAAGATTAAGAGGAAAAATGTATTCAGATCATGTTTGGCTTTGAAGTTTGGGATAAAAGTAAAATCAACTCTGCATTAATTCGCAGTGATGAACTTTATCTAGTCTGCTGTTGCTTCATTAAAAATCAAGGTTGTATATCATGTGGAATATTTATTTCCATATAGAGATTGAACATATCAAATAATTTCCATATCGAGATTGAACATATCAAATAATTTCCATATAGAGATTGAACATATCAAATAATTTCCATATAAAGATTGAACTTCCATATAGAGATTGAACATATCAAATAATTTCCATATAGAGATTGAACATATCAAATAATTTCCATATAGAGATTGAACATATCAAATTATTTCCATATAGAGATTGAACATATCAAATGTGGTTGATTGAAATGTAGTTTCTTAGTAACAAAATGTTTTTTATTAGTAATTTGTTAAACACCATAGCAATTGAGGTTCTATTTCAAAAACTTACTTAATATGATAACATTTTTGAATGTTTAAAGGGACAAAAAAGAATACTTAACAAATGAATTTTTTAACCAAATTTGTATTACGTCAATTCTTATTTATCTCAAATTCAATATAAATATATACAATTTTCAATAAGACAGAGAATGTGACTTTACAACCATTGTAAACATAAAACGGGAACTCAAAACAGAATATCAAAACTTAAACTGGATTTATCAATGAATCTTTGATGTCATGCAAATTGATCATTCTAAATTTTTCCAGTATTATCTGTATTATAGCAAGTTTAAAATATATATTGGTCAATGGGCAGTGAAAAAGAGAGAGTAAATATGCCAGTGTCGTTACACAGTATGAATGAAGATCCTTTAAACCTGACTGGCCACAAGTATGTAGCTTTCTACATGAATGAAATTACTGAGTCTGAGTGAGTGGTCCACATGAAGTTTAAAACTAAGAAAGCCGTCTGCACACCTGTATCATAACTGTTAACTTGTAGCAGTCACAAACATTTGTCAACGTGAAAATTAAGACTAAACTCAAATATAGAGATAAATACTCACAGTTTTGTAGAGATGAAATCTTTTGTTCAGCTTCACCAAGTTTCTTTGCGACTGTCAGCTGAGTTTCCTGAAGTTGGCGTTCCTTTTCTGTAAAACTTCTTTGCAGTTCCCGTTCTTTTTCTTTGGCTCGACTCTACAAACAGATCAAATCCCATCATCAAATTAACAGTCACTGATTGATTAGACTGATCAGAAGAAATCTGTGTCTTGAGGCAGCCATCTTGTAAAGGTAGTGATCAGACCAAAAGTGATAAATGACAATGTCATTAGAATACGATAGGTGTATATAGGTATAGAGAAAGAGATATATTAATGTGTACCACCAGTTATATCTCATCTCATTCTGTCAACAGTTCACGTTTGATTGATTTCCACCCTAGCAGACAGATTTAAGCTGGTAGATCAGGCTCTCTAGTTGATGACACGTCCAGGCTCTCTAATCACCCATCAAACTTTGAATAGTAAACTAAATCTCTTTCCTACAACTATTTACTCTTAAGATATAATGAATTGTTTAGATTGAAGTTGAAGGTAGAAAAGTGATCATAGAAAATTTCTATTTGATAGTTTATTTGCAGACGACAAAAACTCAGTCAGCTGTGACCAGATTTTGTTACTTTTCTAAGCATCACATTAAAGGGACATTAACAAGTAATAAAAGAAATCAAATGAAAGTTTTACAGAGAACATCAGTGTTTGATCACACTTTTTTTCTTACAAGAAAAAAACAAATTAATTTTATAGTCAGAAATCCAAAATCCAAGATAATCAATTTCTTACCAAACACAGAGTTGAAAATTAATTCAACTTTTCAATAGCTGTCCCTTTTAAAAAAGTAATTGAGCCAATAGAAAACTAAAAAAAAGTGTCTAGAAAATGAAGCAGGATCTTGAATCAAGCACAATAGATGATCAAGAATCTTCCTTATCATCAAAATAAAATAAATCTACATATGAAACCATAAAAGCATACACATAAAATCTTGACGAGCACTTCAATTAGGGAGGACTGCAGTGAAGTTAACCCTAAATTTGTATTCATTGATGAATATGGGTGAACTGAAGCTCTCGACAGGGTTTTCAATAAAAACAGAGTTGTTCTATTCAACTTTTCTAGCCTCACACTTCAGACAATTTGCCCGTATTTTTTCACCACAAAAGATGTTCAGATTGTAAAGGGGAGTTGTTAATCTGTTACTTTAGAGTGTTTACAAGTGAACTATTGAGAAGAGACAATATTGACTATAGGCAATAAACACGGCACCTTGTCAACAAAACATCATTTAAATTAGATAACTTTTTTTTAAATTTACAAGCAGACGTCACCTATTTAAATTCTAATCACTGTCTAATACATGCAATGAATATCTGTTAGATACATTTGATTAAACTTGAAGTCACATCTGAAATGATTTTGACCTCACTATCAATTAGGTCAAAAAATCTTAAAACTTGCTAACACAAGAAAGTACTTATGTTGCTATTTCAAAGTATACATCGAGCAAACATATATATGCATGTTCATTTATGTCTTATAAAAATGTTTCTCTGAAAAAATATCATTAGCCTCAGCCACAAAAAAATTGAAAGCATTGACAATTACACAGCAGATTGTTTTTAATAATCAATGTTTTTTAATGAAAATATCACACACAACTCAAATTTCTAAGCAAGATAACTTATCACAAACAATCTCTTTGACTCTGATTAACATTCAATCAATGTGAATGATTTTTTATTAATTATTTAAACTACAATTTCTCACTCATTTAGCAATCACTTGTTAGTCTATTGGAAACTATTAAATATTCAAATCTCAATAAACAAAACCCTGATAATTATTACTCTGTATGGAGTTAAAACTTCTGATAGATTAACTTCAACAAATCAAGAGTCTGATCTTTTCATTCAGTAGAATGCCTCAGGAATTATCATGATAGTGACCTTTAAAGGGGAATGTTCAGCATTTTCGAGGATCGATTTTGGCCTTGAATTTATATAAATAGCCTTCAGATTTACTGGAAAGAGCCAAAAATCGCACAATCACTTCAATTATATACCCATACCATAACAGTTATCTTTCATTTTCTGTATAGTGGTCATAGTCTCACTAAACTACTAGTCGTATTTTTAACTTTCAAATGCTGATATTTATACACAGGGATTTGAAGGCTTAAATTTTGAGGGAGAGTTTGGAACATTTACGGATTAGATTAGCTAAAAAGTTCCAGGTTCTGAAACTAAAAGATTTTTGGTTGAACGGTTAGTGAACAAATCCTTTTAAGAGAATTGATTCCTGAAAAGCAGGAAGCAAATTTAAAATATCAGTGAACAGATTAGTAGGTTTGTCTTTAAAAAAAAAACATAAGTAAGGTATCATGGCCCATTTCAATTCAGCAAACTTCAAAAATCAAAAATCTGACCCTCAACTTATCAGATGATTCAATTTTACAAATAGTATAAGGACTTTTTTTTTATTATCAGGACAAAATCATGGACACATATTGAACACATAATAGATCTGTTTAAGTGATAGCTTATTGAAACCAAATGATTGAGTACAGCATGTAAAACGATACTGAATACATCACATTTAAAGTATCATATTACTAAAGTAGAATTTTCCGATTTAGAAAGTCCTTCACAATCATCAAGGTACAAAAAAACGATTCAACTTCTATCATATGAAAATCAATCAGCTTTACCACAAGTTTAATAATGGCCTAAACCCAATCTGAATAATTGCAATAGAACTCTAATCATAGAGATTTAAAGAGGAACATGTAATCTCTAGTGAAAATATTTTGCACAATTTAATGGACTGATTTCATAGATGTCATATGTCATGTCGTATAGGTTCGCTCTCTCGATGACGGTATTGGGATTTTACCAGGAATCGTTTAGACGAGAAATCGAAGCACTAATTGAAGTAGAAATTTGCGTTTCTGGTTTAAAGTGATTTTCTAATAATTGCTCAACTTTGTTCAATCTGAAGAATTCCCAGGCGAGCTATTCTGATCAGAAGATAGAGAGATTAATAATCATTTAAAATACATCTTCTCTAACCCTCCTTTTTAACATCATTGCTTGGGGACTTCTCTACAAATCATCAAATATGGATTAAATTGTTTGAGAACATAAAAAATTCACCAAGATCAATTTGGTTATTGTAAAAGATCAGTTTGGTTCTCTTTGAATGACACATTAGAGATTTTCTATATCCAATCAGGGTAAAACTCTTTAACATGTTGTTAGATTGGAAATAAATAAAATATGTCTGATCAGTGAACTTATCAGCCTGTGATATTTAGATGTTCAGATACAGTTTATATTAAACTGATAGACCAACTGTCATTATTAAATGTAATGAAAACTACAGTCAATACCAAGTCAATATGAAAAGATTGAAAAGTATATAGTCAATATCAATTGGATACGGTCAATATCAAAAGTATAATGTCAATTTGAAAAGTATATAGTCAATATCAAAAGTATAATTTGAAAAGTAATGTCAATTGGATACAGTCAATATGAAAAGTATAATTTGAAAAGTAATATCAAATGGATACAGTCATTATCAAAAGTATAATGTCAATTTGAAAAGTATAAAAGTTGTCAATTAAAAAGATACAGTCAATATAATAAAAGATACAGTCAATATCAATTTGTACAGTCAATATGAAAGTATATTATTGTATATTGTCAATATCAAGAGGATACAGTCAATTACCAATTAAGATTATATTCATTACCAAATGGATACACATTACATGATACATATTACCATGTAAGAACACATTTAACAAGAATTACATGCATTTAATAATGACATAAGAAATGTATCATAAAGCTAATACATTCAATATTAAAGGGGTGTCACTTTCATCAATTTTTTTTTTTTTTTAAATCTTTCTTTTATTAAATTTACACCAGAAAGTGCACTTTTCTACAAATAAATGATACATCTGTTAGAAAATGAAATGAAATGTATCAACTTACAAACAATATTAAAACATGACACATTCCCTTTAATACATCATCATCAAAATATGAAAAGCATTGAAAAACATCAACAGACACCCAAAATTGTCTAAGATATATAAAATACACATAATTCTCTTTGAGATGGCGCCAAGAAAATTAACCAAAATTCTTCAATTTCCAATAAATCTTTTACTCTTAAAAAGAAACTCTCATTCTGTGATTTAAATCAATATTAAAAGTGTAATCTTATCCAATAGAACTTAGAAATTTCACATGTGACTGGAAAGAGTAATTGAGAATAATTTGGTAATCAGAGAGCCATATGGCATGATGCCGAGAAAAGAATCACTTTCTTTACAAAAGATAGATATAGGCCAATCAAACTTTGATTTTGGTTCAATTCATTGAAGTCAGCAAAAATTTGGTTATTATGAGAATTTACCATAAAAGAAGAACAAGACAGTAGCTTAAAGCAGAAATTATCCAACCTTTTCAAAACTTTTTAAAATATTTATAAATCAACCATATTGAAACATACTATTATAAAAATGTAACTTGATCCCTTTTCTCAAAATAGCTTTTTCTCTATGAATAATTTTTTTTTATAAAACTTTCTTTCAAATTTCCAATTTTATTGTGATTTTGAAACAAAATGTTATATATCTGTGGCCCAGAACAAAAAAGTGTGTAACACACTGAGCAACCTTGGCTACATAACATAAAAGAAAGAAACATCTATATTCTACAAGGATAACAACTTAGATTCCATGAGGATCTTTCCTCCCAGCTGGTCCACACATCTTGGCATTGATCTTTCCTTTTTTACAGCTGGGTGGAAGGTCATCAGACTTTCACAACCCTTCAGATCGAGAACCGAACTTTCATATATAACGACCACCATTTGCTCATATCCAAGCAAATGACATCATGTATGTAAAGAACGATGCGCTACTGTGCTATAGAACCTCACATACAAGAAAAGAGAAATGCTGTAGCTATGAACAACAAATATGACCATGAAGCTGGCCTAAGAAAGAGAAAACAGTGATATAGCTAGTTGATAGAAATAAATAGATGTTATCAAGAGATCAGTTTGTTTTCATATTATCAATATAACACAGTTCTCTGTTTCACATCATTTCTTCTACAAATTGTGCCAAATTATGGAACTGGCAAAGATGAAAAATGATGCATCGTAAACCAAATCTTGTCAAAACAGTTGCCAGACACTGGCAAATCAGTTCAAATTATCAATTTCAAAGGCCATAACCCTTGGTTAACTGCATGATATTTGTTTTTAAAATAATATACACAAAAAATTTCTTAAATTTAAATTAAACTAAATTTCAAAAAAAGATTATCATCTCTAATATTATTTGTTCATAATATCTTCTTTTTTTAATTGAAAATCATGAGAAGTGTGTTTTCATTGTGAACTTAAATAGCCTATTTTTATCATGAATTCTATCAAAATGATCTAAATGAACTTAATTCCCCTTTAAGATGATAATCTTAACTGACTTTAATTATTTTTAGAGATTTTATTATCATGAAATAAATTTTTAAACAAATATCTGATTTCCATATTTAGACTGGACCTTGATGAACCTAATTCCAAACAAATATGGTGATTATCTTTTTGATTATGTTGTTTATTTTATGATCTAATATTTTAGGATCAAGGCATAACTTAGCTATTTTAATACATCCTTAATTTCCTTTGATGAAATATTTGAAGTCATTAATACAAGATTTCTGTTGACCTGAACGGTTTATCATGGCAATACGAACCTTTCTCTAATAATAACATCAAAAGAAGTGAACAATGTTATGTGAACAAAACATCTCCACCTAATCATCTTTAATTGCCAAGGGATATGCATTTTACATGATGTTGTGAACTGCAAGTGGTATTCACTGTATTTGATCTGTTATTGTATACTGATCTTCAAGAGAATTCAATAGAATATAAGCTTATTCAGCTTCTTACAAGGTGGAGACATATTAAAAGATCATTAGAGGTCATTTTTCAAGTTCATTTTGATCACTACCTTACACAAGTACTTTAAGAACATGTACTTACAATAACAATTACTGCTGCATCAATGGAGAGATTCAATGACATGGATTTTGTCATTTGAAATGTTCTATAAACAAAATTTTTGGACTAAGCCTCCCCTTCTCTTACAAACAAGAAACTCCTAATATCTTTGGAAGGATCTTGGAAGGAACTCGACAAATTCACTTGTAACTTGGCTGTACTCGTGTCTGCGAGTTGTCCAAGGATATTAGTAGTTTCCCGATTTGTGTCCAAATCGTACTCGGGGGCGTACTCGGCTTGCAACTCTGTAGGTGATAGACATAGAGGGTCTCTAGTTATCCATGCTAAATACACCACTGAGCATTCAATGTAAAGCTTATGATTAATAATGTTTAAAAACTTACGTCTGCAGTAGATTCAAGTTTTTCTTCATGTTCTTTTAACTTTTCTTTTAATTGTTTTATTGTCACCTCTGAAAAGTAAAAAATAAATTTGATTTAACAAGAAATTAACTTCCAAGCTATAGGAAAGAGAGAGGAAAACAATTTCCTCAAATAAATAATATCATCATCAAACATTTAAAAAGATATTTTCTATGTCAGGGACACATACAATTTCTATTTTGACCATTTTGTTTCTTGTCATTTCAGACCTTACAAGATTAGGACATCACTTTTCCCAAAATCCTAAGGTCTTTTGGGAAGTACCACACCATAGGCATTAGAGAAATAATCTAAATAATACAAATGAAAGATATTTGTGTGCCAACATAGATGAATCAGTTATAAAACCTTTTTTGACACAACCAAAACACAAGTTACACAACACTCCAAATCAAGTTTTAATTGCCTCTCTTACAGCTAATGTTGAAATTAAATAAGTGTGCAATTTACAATTTGATCAGAATCAATTGAAAATGGAGAACAAAAGAGAGCTAAAAACACACAGCTCTCTAACAAAAATTTAACCAAGAGTTTCACATATAATAAGATAATTGAAGAAAAACTATCAAACACCTATAGATAATCAATAGAGGTAAACAAATGAAAAGAGAAAATGTAAACAACATGTAAACGCCAACAAAAATAATTGATTAGGTTTGATTGCTAAAAGACAATAATGTAATGAATAAAGTTTATCTAACGCCAATCATCTAATCATTACATTGTACCGAGCATGATTCTCATTAAACTTTGATCAACAAATTCTTCTGTCAACAATTCAAATGTTGGCTAGAAATGAGCAGTCACATAAAATAAGTTAACTAAAAAATTGCTTCGTCAACAAATTGATCATCAAATAAAATCAACCATTTAAAGGTAAACTTTAAATGGACAACTACATTTTCTAGTGAATCGGAGAAGACACTTGAACGTCTATCATAAAACCTATATAATCTGATAGGTCAAATCACTGAAATCAATTTCAAATTAGTTTCACTAGCCAATCAGATTACTTATTTTGGATTAAATTTTTGAACACAGCCTCAGCAGGTTATGGATGTCAAAAACATGTGGAAAGTCATTGATGATGACTTTGATGATGTAAACATATGTCAACAAAACATCAGAATCATCATTGATCATTTAAATCTTCTTAAATCAATCCATATGTCATCAAAACATTACATACTTATACCAAGAAATTACCATATACAGCTTCAAAACTGCTTCAAAATAACGTGCATCGAAAACAGTTCCTGGACAGAGTACAATTTGATAGAAAACCAAACATCATTATCTTCTACACAACAATGCTATCAAGCTAACTGTCTCAGTGATAATCATTTCAATCCGTCTGTCTGTGATCTTAGAAAGGAAAATGATTGGTTACAATTGAATAATAAGATATGACTAAAACTAACAGATATTGGATGGCTTTATTGATTTCCTGAACATCTTAAATCAATAGATTTCTACCAGATATCCCCAAATTTATTGATTTCTTAACTCCCTAAAGAAAACCTGTCATTAGAATTATTATTTTTGTCAATATGAAGACCAGAATTCAATTCCTTATTGATTCAAACTAGTCTGATTTTTTTCTTTCGATAAGCTCTTCACCATTAATCAGCGATACCCATTATTGATTTTACTTGCCTACAGCCACCTGGGTCCCGGTATTTTCACATGTCATTGATTACCAATAATCAATATAACCAATGTTCCTACAAGCCATAGATTGGGCACGACATCAAATCGTTCGTTCAGTCCAGCACACACAATGAAATCAAATTTCCACGTCTAACATAATTAGAGGATGGAAGTCTACGCCTAAAATAATACAGCCACCATAAAATTTTAATGAATGTATCGGAAATAAATTGTTCCGGCCATAGATTTTTGATATTTCCAATTACACGGATAAAAACAAGTGGATAGATTTCTTCCTTTCTGATTAGAGAATTCAATAGTTTAGGAAGGGAGAGAATCTGTTTGAACTTATTGAAATCTTCTGCTACATCAATATTTGATGATATAATGTGTTTTACAAGTATTATGAAAATATTCCTCATTAATATCAGAAAACCATTAATTTTAAAACTAATTACATATGTTTGAATTGGATTCAAATAAAGTAGCCAGCAGCAAATGGCATATATATCGAATAAAACTTCTAACAATGGAATATAAATGTCAAATTAAATTGTGAAAATTATTTTAATTTAGTATGAATTGATTATCGCAATGCCCTTTCTCAAACTTCGATCAACGTAAATTTCTTATAATAGTGTACCAAAAGAATACCAATTACAAATATATACTCATCTTTCAGTTAAATATTAGAAACTCTGCAATATATTTTCAATTCAGTTAGGAATTAATACATTTAGTAATTTCAAAGATGCTTATAATTGCTTAAAATCTGATAATTTCTTTTATCAAGCAATTCAATTTGACAAAACAGTTTGACAGTTTTAAATTAACAGTTATGAATGTGGTACAGCAAAAACAGTGTGCATTTAGTATATTTACAGCATTTTTTATATCTTATTAACAGATTTTATTACATCCGGGTTTACAGCACATTTATCTATCACTGGTTAATCAAAACTCTTTAATCTTGATCATCAGTTCATCTGACCTTGAAGAACATGTTTAAAGGTCACTGATGATCAGAAATTTAGGAGTATGATCTATGCTAAGATTAGTATATTAAGGTCATTACTGACTTCAATATCCAATATTTACTGGAGATTTACTGAAAATTTCACAAATAACATCTAAAACCCTTTGTAACATATTTCTTCAAAACACAAAACAGATCATATAACAGAGACAGTAAATTTCCTCTACGAAATAGCAAGTGATTATTTTGATAGGCGAGTATTGAAAAAAGGTAACATTGAAGTGACTTTGACAAGATAAATCAAGATGGTATCAGTGAGCTAGGTAACTTTATCTTGCCCCATAACTGTTACCTGATCTTGCGAATCAAATCAATTGAAATGTTTATGTAGGTAGGGATGTATTTCTTATCCTTTTTATTCACTCTCTAGCCCCCACCATATTACATTTCATTCTATTCAATTTGAAATCGTTCACCTAGTCTTATACCCCATCATCAAAATCTTCCTATTTTCCTATACATGTGGGTTGATGGTATTCACAACTTGCCATTTTGAAAGTGATTGAACTGAATTTCAGTATATACATAATGATTTTAATCACTACCTATAGTATTATGTTTCTGAAACTGATTTATTTCATACCACTTAAAACTAACAATGAAGGTTCAAATTCTGACCACATTTTAATCTGAACAATATGGCTGGTTTGCAGTATCACATACACTCAACATTGGCTCAGTTAATTTGATTTGACTAATGTACAGTCCTTAAACCCAGCAGATGCTTGGCAGATCCAAAATCCCACGACAGTTAGAAATAATATAAATAGAAAGCTAATGCTCATCTAGGACAAATTTTGCTCATTCATTTCCAGGTTACATGACATTGCCTATCTTTATCAGCCTTAACTGCAGCAGAAAACAGCAAGTAAGAGATCAAGGGGGCAATCTGATCTTATGCATTTTTCTTCTCTGAAAGCACTTCTAATCGACATCGCTGACAGATCCAAAACTTATTCTTGCACCATCCATTCTTTCAGGTTAGGTAGCAAATATTTTAATGCACTGAGCCACTGTGATTCAAACTATAGCTTACAGTTGATACAAAGTTTAATTTGATTACCAAGAGAATCTGTTAAATCTACTCAATAAATCTAGTGGAAAGAATTTCCTTCAAATGTTTTTATAAAGTCATTAAATTTTGAATATAGAAAGATCAAATTACGGTCATGTCTGACCAACTTCACACTGCACCAGATATCTTAAATCATTTCTTAATAATTTTAACTTAATTTTACAGAATATTAAATCATCCAGTCTGAAGGTTTATAGTCAGAAGTCCAAGGTTCCATAGCGAATACACCGAGTGCTTATTATATTGATCTTATATAGATTATCCTATAGAATTACTACATTCATCATTGTCAATTTCAGCTTTTTACAAATAGATACAGCATTCCAGTACAAGCTAAAAATGGAACCAAAATCAGATTTACACCTTTAAGCAGTAATGCTGTCCAGACCTAATTACTGCAAGTAGTTACTTTCACAGTTAAGCTTATATGAAACCAAGCCCCTTCTAGTTTGCATCCAAAGATCCTAGAAAAACATTTTATTTCTTATGGATATCTAATGATCAGTACATCAGAATCATTGAAAGGCATGGCAATTTTCACGACCATCCCAATCCCAATGTTGACATTTGATATTTACTCGTAACAAGTAATATGTAACTAAATTGTAAAATAACCCCGCAGTAAATACTTTCTTCTGCCCTTATCAATAACTGTTTTTCCTTGAAAGCAAAGATATGACTTAACACTTCAGCGTCGTTGACCTTTTTATTCAATCACTGCGAAACCGGCCAGAAAAGTAACTGTCAACATTGTCATGTGATATAGTTAACTCGATTCGAAAAAATTCTCTGATCAAAGAGGAGCTATTTACTTATGGGCGTGTGAGATTTGCGAGCCGAAGGGTCAGATGTAAACTGGTTCGGTATGATTGGCCAATTGGACACAATTTCTCTGATCTTTGTACTCAATTTACCAACCATCAAATGTCGGCAATGATTAATACCATTCATTACATTCTGTATCGTGTCTGAATACCTAAGTTGCAGACGCGAATATTGAATTGACGATGTCCAGGCCGAAGCGGTTATTGAGGTTCGATAAAGTCAAGTGGGTTAAACTGTAATTTTACGACAAGTGGTTGTGAATAGTTATTTGTATAGCTAATATCGGTAAACAGTTTATCACATACTACATTGGCTACTCAACTTGTAGTTTGGATGATATAATTCTATTGGAACTAATCAACTTATTTTGTACTGATAATATTGTTCACATTGGAACGTTATTAGGTTATTCCATTCCATATACTGCCAAAGAAGATCAGTATTCATTTGCTTTTGAGTGTTTCATTCAACAATCTCGCTCAAAACATACGCAAAAGTTTAACTACAAAAAATGCATTAACAAATAGCTGTTTCCTTAAATATTAAAAGATAACGAAAGCATCACATATTGAATATGATAAAATGAAGAAAATATTTCAAAGCTTACATTATAAAGAAATGACATAGTCTTTCCAATTTGATTGAAAAATAATGTTCACAACACAGTAACACAGTGTAGACAGTCAGGAACCAAATTAATTGTACAGGAAACGAAGAAACAGCTGAGACCAGATTTTCAATATGAGTTATAAATATTCGAAAAGTAATATTGAGAAAACAGAATGAGTAATAATCAGTATCTATTAAATTTCTAAGCCAGTAACAACGTCTGTAATCTATATTAGCTAAATGAATATTTCCTCCGATTGCCGTCTGCTATTGGATAAGAACCAAACGGAATGTTGATATTTATCATACATTGAGGCACAAAAAATTAATGATGAAGCCATGTGAAACTGTTCTTTTAGATAATAAACGATAGAAGGGTAATAGATACTTATATAATTGGTAAATAGACTAACAAACCTAGTTTTCTATAACACATGATCAGAGAGAGGGTTTTTGGCTGCCATATGATCAACTGAGTGATTCATACTTCACCTGATCAAACGTTTGGCTGCCATACTTACATAAATGTACATTATTTTGGTAATCAGGATAAGAGAAAATGTCAAGTTTAAATAAATCACAAATCGTTTTACTAAAAGTGGTGTTGATTAGTGATTGGTTCAACCCATTCCCTTGATGTTTCCCGCCAAAATGAAGTTGACGTCTGATGATGTTTCTATTACTTTATCTAGTCTTTCAAAACAAACTTTTAGTATTTTGATCTGTCTGTTGCACCTTTTGATGATCTATAAAATAATGTGGAACCTTCTGCAAGTTAACTGCACGGAGGTGAACACGTGTTTGAATCACCATCTTTTATCATTCTAGAATTCAACTACATTTTCTATTTGATCATCTTTGATGATGTTAGCTGCTCAAAAATGTCTTGATTAAACAGTTTGTTGTGATTATTTGGTATAAAAGAAACAATATTGAAAGTTTATTTTTCTACTGATATAAGCAAAGAAGGTATAATTAATATTCAATATTGCATTGAAAACATAACCACATTGTCTGCAGAAAATACTAGTTTAAAAGCAATTGCATAAATCACCATTTAAAAACAGGAGAACGCAATGATTGGTGTAAAGCTCTGTGCAATTTTAACTCTTTAGAGCTGCATAATTATACATTTATGTTGTGGCAGACATATTTAACCCAGCACGATCTTTTGGTAATGCTATTTTTCAACGATACTGGAATATTTGTTCTCTTTAATTATAGCAATAATCTTTTCATGAAAACACCCGTTTTTTTTACCGATCAACATACAAAAATGATTAATCAATTGATAATGAAGGGAATTACAGACCTTTAACGTAAAATAAATGATTAGTTTATAGTGGTAATTTCAATATGGTCCGATACAAATCACTGATTAAACGGAAACATGTAAACATCCAAGATATTGATTCCATTAGTTATATGATAACCAATTAAATAACATCTTGTTTTAACTCTTTAATCTAAGAGGCAATTTTGGTTAATAATTGAGAAAGACCTTAGATGAATCTTGTTCCAAAGGAATTAAAAATTGAAAATCAATCTCTAATCTCTCCATTAAGACAATACAGTGTTTATAAATGAAGATGAAAGATCGCAATATTGAAATAAAGGTTACAATTCCTTCAAATTATCAAAATCGGTGATATCTATAGACTAGTTAAAGATTAGAAACGGACAAAAGACAGTCAAAATCTTCTTTTCTCTTTGAAAGAAAACCCATAATGATGGCTTGATGTATTTTTCTTGCTTCAATAACCTTGCAAAATGTTTGCATTATTAACCATCTTCAATAGTATATTCGCTATCAAATTTGATGAAAAGACCTATTAAGTTTGGTATTTTAGAAATCAGCGTGATCAGTCAACATTTTGTAACAGTTCAAAATACAACCACATCATTTCGTTCAGCTTGAATAAACATCAAGAGCTTCGACTCTATTTATTATCCTAAATTTTCAAACCATCCTTTGTTCGAAAAATCTCAAAAAAAATAATAAGGATGATTAATATTCAGAAAAAATTTACATTTGAACAAAATGAAACTAAGATGTTTTTGAAATTTTGGCAGTTTATAGAAATCACTGCTGAGTTATTATCATATCTCATAAAAAAAAAACACGTTAATTTTTCAAGTCTACAATTACATATTAAATCATATAATCTATTGACAAAATCTTTTCACCAACATGCATACTTTTTATCAATCATTTTTTATTTCAAGTTTTGAATTAACTTCATGGTCATTGGACACACTGATAATAAACCATACATGTAACAATGGCTCAAAACTTATGTAAGCGAACGCTTTTCTATGTGAAAATTCATTGCTATTCCAAGGCTTTACATCCTGCTTTTTAACATAAGCAAATGAAATTAAGCAAAATCACTCAACTACTCTTTAAAGCAGGCCTTCTCAATTAATTTTTGTAAAGGGCCAAATGTATTTTATGAATGAAATATAAGGGCCAAAAAGAGCTCAGCTAACATAGCAAGCAGAGCGTTTAAGCGGAAGGGGTAATTTTTGAAGGGCTACTCTTGAAGGTGTTGTGGGCTGGATTTGGACCACGGGCCACCATTTGAGAAGGCCTGCTTTAAAGAAATCCAATTATGGTTTAGTTTATCCAAGAAGCACCACAAGCATTCAAGGTCAGCTCCTGCACTGACAACCCCCAAAAAGAGTTGAAAACTTTAAGCTATAATATAGATCATTCATGCACAAAACCAACTATCACTTTCTTGAAGAAAAGTTTTAATTTATAAAATAAAAAAATATCTCAAGTTGATATTGCTTTCTGAACAATATTTCATGTGTATTATTATCATGAAGACATGATTTTTAAGTATGATCTAATCTGTTTTATATATCAATATCAGTCATGCTTAAAACTGACACATCATTTATTTTCTTGAATAACCAAAAAAATCAGTTTTCACACAGGAACATATTGTCCTATATTGAATAACGATGCATAAAGACTTTATGAGCTGATTTTTTTCCCTCGTATTATTGAATAAGAAATAATGGTAATCTGATATTAAATCTAGCAGCTACATGTTAATTTAAACTATTATTAATTCAGTGTTGATTGTCAATATTTTGATTTAAACATATTGTAATAACATTGTCACTTCAAAGTGATTTATATTCTACAAAAAAAGTCCTGCATTTTTCAATTTAACAATAGTGTGACTAAGGACAGTGCTTCCATGAGTTCTACTACAGTGGTGTAGCGAAAGGGAGGGCTGTTGAAAAAGTGCTGTCAGTAAAGTTGAGCCGACCGACCGCATTCATAAACAAAAAAAATCCCAAAATATAAAGCTTCAATTAACCCTTTCCTGCAGTGTGTTAAATAGCTAAAACCCCTGGACCCCACCCGTTACTCATTCTGCTCGCAATGTCTATATATTCTGTCGGTTCATCTTTACCATCGAACCCCCAGTTTCGAAGAACTGGCTATGCCACTGGTCTACTATACCACTTGAGTTGTTGTTATCTTGGTATTTAGCTTACCACATATTTTTCAGATAAATTGAAACTGCACTATATGCTTACTAACTATGTATCATATCATTTATTTATCCTTCGAAGGATCAACATTTCATTCATTCAATCACCTATATCATTTCTTCATTCAATCATGGCAAATAAATAACCCATCATGCTTGATAAGCTAGATTACATTCATCCCTTTCATACTCAACTGACCAGTAATCTAGCTAATTTAAACCAATGGTCATCAAAAGCTTGGCCAGTTATCACCAATTACACATCACTAATGACCTGTGTCCAGTTCAAGTATCCAATTTTCAGCTTTGGATCTCAATACCCTCATTTACTCATTTAGGTTTCTCTTTAACCAGTGTTAAATTACTATAGTTTAAATGAAAATAAATTTATAAGAACAGCATTCTGGAAAGAGAATGAAAATTTCGGCCTATGACTTTCAGGGCATCAGAAAGGCATTACTTTAAGTCAGTGGTTCCCAACCTTGAAGCCATGGCCTTGCAAAATCTTTGTCCTAGTTTCTAATTGAAAAGAGGGCCATGGCTCTGGGAGTTTTGTGAATATGGGCCATGGATTCAAAAAGGTTAGGAACCACTGCTCAAAGTACCATTTTAGTAAATCTTATGATTAAAAATATGCATGGATTCTCTTATATGTATCAAATATTAATTGCAGTCCTTATTATCAATGCTTACATAATATTTTATAAAAAAGAACAATTTTCAGACTTATGCTTTCTAGTAATATAAGAGAATACTGCATTATGATACAAAAGAAATAAATTGACTACAATTTGGTGAGATAATTTGAAAAACTTGAAAAATCTTTTTCATAGAAATTATTGGATATTATAAATTTATAATATTCATTTTAATCACAGAAATCAATGAATCTTAATAAATATTAATGATAAATATTCTTGTGCAACATATTAATTGATAAATTAATCAAACTTCAAACAGCTTGTCTAATCAGGTTTTACAAATATTTCAATGTCTAAATTGAACTTACACAAGTTACACCATTATTGGTTCAAAGTCTAGAATTTCTTTAATCTTCTGATTCAATATAATCTGACATTCTTATCACTAGCCCTTCGATGTAACTTGACATAACCTGCCTAGTTCATGGCATATAGATCACACAACTTACATAACGCTAGGATCAATGGGCAAGTGGTGATAGGTGATAATCAATTGACATGTTACTAGGATCTGTCATGTTTTCCTTTTAATTTACACCCCATTTACCAATGTTACAAAATCCATGACAACAATAGTACATTGAATCAAACAAATCAAAGATGGAGGATCAAAGTAGCAGACGCCATATTAATTTTCTATTAATCAAAATATTCATTAATAATCATGTCAACAGGTATGACACCTCCAAAATGGAGACTTCAGAGAAAGGGGGAGTAACACCGAAACTTGAACTGGTACATGACATGGTCACTAGTCAGGTAATGGGGCAGAAGATAGGATGAAGTAATACATTTAGTCTCTTTTAACAGAACATTGTCAATATCTAATTGAGAAAATACCGTTTGAACAAAAGAGGACATGGCAAACGATGGCTAGTTTAACCCTCTTTACATGGTTCAAACTGGTAAATGAGCTTAACTTGATTTGATTGTCTTGTTGCACTTGTTTCCTTGTCACTTCATTAACTGTAATGAATAGAAGTGGAGAGTTATACAAATGACCTCATTATGTCCACCCTCGGCAGGTATTCACAAGACAAACTTGAATCAAATTCCAATACTGGTTGAACATGAGATTTAAGATGTTAACACGGCTGTATTTGAATGGTAATAGTTGGGTTTGAATGGTTATTGAGTAATATACATGTGGTTAATCTCTTGTATCAATTGTGAATGATCAAACATGGACAATAGTTACATTTCATCTGGTTACATCCTGTACTTGTTACACTAAATAAATAAAGGGTTAGTGTCATTCTAAATTTAGGTGAAAATAGGTAAAATTTTACCTGCCTTCTTTGGTAAAATTTTACAACAACAAAATTAATTTTGGTAAAATTTTACCTTCCTTCTTTGTTAAAATTTTACCAAAATTAATTTTCGAAGTAGAATACAAAGAAAATACTTGAAGGAAAAAAAAAAACTTAGTTTGCTTAGTTCTAATTTTAATCTCATAAAATTATTTTTGTAATCTTAATCTAAACAAACCCACAGGCAAATTTTCAATTCCTAAATCATCATATTTCAATACATTACATTATTGATATCTATATGGAAATGATTACATGTAATTTGTGATCATTTATTTTGATTATCATAAAAGCATCCATGTTTAGGAACCATTACAACAATAATTTAGTCATTAATAAGCCTTAAGCAATGGTTAATATGTTGTTAAAAGCTCAAAGCTGTTGTTCTGCTAATTATGCATAATTTGAAATATTGATTTGGGGGAGAATAAATAAATTCCACTTTGAGAGAAATCAATAACTGATATAATTTACAGCTAATATTTCTATCATTATTTTACACAGTCAAAACTATGGTTATATTTTACCTCCAGAATTTAAATGCAACCATTATGATACTAATAATAAAAATCTGTACAAGCAAAACAATTCTGTTAATCAAAAATCTAGACCAGAGCATTACAAAATCGGGTGCAATAATAATATAGTAGTGGACTTCCCATAGTACCATCAGGTATTTTAAAAAGAGTAAGTCTGGTCTGATTCGCATGTGACACCCGCCACTACTATCAAGGTCAAAATCATGAGGTGCAATGAGATCAATTCATGCCTGACTAAACAGATAGGCCAAAATGCAAGAAGCAGATTTGTCATATTTGACCAAGAATGTCACTTCGGGACATTAATATTTACCGGTAGATTCATGCTTAGTGCAGTCTAATTAAAATCAGACCCTCATTTCGTTTCGTTCGTTTTTTTTTTTAAATCCGTTTTTTTAACCACTACATTAGGGTCTGAGAACGAGACGCGGTAACAAACGTTCACGTTAACTTTGACCTAACCTTGATAAAAATTACCTAATAAACTAGTCTACAGCACTTAGGAATCCTAGAATGCACCTATTTTCGAGAACAAAATCCCAGCGCAGGAGAGGGCAAAGATCTGATTGGTTAAAACAAAGGTCATTAAGGTTAGGTCAAAGTTAACGTGAACGTTTGTTACCGCGTCTTGTTCTCAGACCCTAATGTAGTGGTTAAAAAAACGGATTTAAAAAAAAACCGAACGAAACGAAATTAGGGTCTGATTTTAATTAGACTGATGCTTAGTGGATACATCAATCAAAATTCTGAAAAATCTTCGATAATATCTTATGGAAAGATGAAGTAAACTAGAGAAATTTGAAATGGAGGCATCAGACATAAGAATAAGTATCCATTGCTTGAACTCCTAAAATTATTTATTGTGTGCCAACTCTATGCATTACCTACCTAATGACTATTTTGACTACAAAGATAAACTTATTAAGACTAAGATTATAAGTCTAAACAATCAAGATACCTACAATCCTGCATGTAATTCAATGTCAACACACAGAAGGAAAGAAATAGGCTGTAACATTATTAGTTCTGGGTATTGCCAATCGTGCCACGATACGATCGCATTCCGATATGGGATAAAGGGACAAAAATTAAAACTTCATCTTCAAAGTTCCAATATCTATTTTTGTGAAGCTTTATTAATGTGAAATTTGGTAATTTAGCTGTAAAGGAATGCACCATATCCACGTCTTATAAATATTTCTCAACAATTTCAGTAAAGTAAGTTTGAAAAAATAGTGATTTTATTCGCTGATTTGTCAAAAAATCATCACTTTTAAAGAAATGGGAGGTATTGTCGAGTATCGATGCACAACCTTGAGATACGATACGTGTATCGTGGCATGTCGTATCGCGATACATCGACACAACAACAATATCGTGCCAGCGCTAAACATTATGTTATCAATCAAATACAATCCCAGAAACATTCAACAATTAGAGATAGATTTTGCGTTAAAAAATGGCAGTAAATCAGATTGTAGGCTGACATATGTTTTGCTTGTTAACATCACGCAAGCGTTGCTCATTTTTCCTGAGTTTGTGTATAGATGTAACATCAATAACTGATAATGAAATCAATACACATGTCGTTATCATAGCATCTCAGTAGCTAGTTTAATATTCTTTTATTACAACTTAAATTTATTATGTCAGTTGTACAAACCATTATTTTCTGAACAAATGATTTCTAAACTCCAATGATAGCTATTTCAACAACAATAGATGTCTTGGAAAACTTGAGAAAGTAGTTTTTTAATACTTTGTGCTTCCTCAGCTATAGAGCTTGTGTTTTTTTATTATACTTTTCTACATCTGATAACGACAAGCAAAGTCATACAGAGTCCAATGAGGAAACCTTCTTAAAGACAGTCGCAACATACATGGTTGAGTTTGCATAAATCAAACAGCACTATCTGAAATGCACAGCATTTTACCAAACATAAAATTAATATTTCAAACCAATGTGGCTGTTTATAGAATTGGTAAACTTAAATCAGCTCTAAATGAAAATCATTTTATGACAAAATTAAAATTTTTAGCTACAAGTCTTAAACCCATGTATTTTAATTCATTTCCATTACAAAATTTAATTGTCTTATGACCAAATAACTTAAATAAATCATCACTTTCTTTATAACAAAATTGCACAAACAAATGATTTGAAAACATAAGTAACAACAAGTCAATAAGAAATATAAAGATGTGACCAATTTAAAATATTTTTCAAATTTATCTTTACATAGTGAAAATGTTTGTTCATCTAACATAACAATAAAATGTTTTTTTGATTGTGATAATGTACAGGTGTAAGAAACACACAATACACCAAGATATAATGTTTTTATTTTATATTAAATGGTTTACCCAGTTTTTGGACATTATCTATAATCAATGACCTTTTCAAATTTTACTTGGTTTGTTTAGTGTCGTCAAAAATATATTTATAAATTCAGACGGGATCCAAAGGGAGGCTATTTTTGGTTGGCTAATGTCAGAACCCTCCAAAAATTTGCCGCTCGTGTTGCCGTTGAATTTGAAGCATGCTATATTTTAGAGCCTCTCCTTTCTCTAAATCCTGGATCTGCCTCTGAAATTTTGTTATCAACGAATATAATTACACTTATAGCTATTATGTCTATGCCACATGAAATATTACCTTTAGATATAATTATAGAATATTTTGATTAGTGAACTTTAACCACTGGAAGGATTTTCTTAAGCAGGAGATCTCCTTTAAATAGGTTGATAAATGTGTTCCTCAAAGATGTCTTATGTCTCTTATCTTATTGTCTTCTATCAACAATGACCTCAATTTCAAAAGTAGATTTTCAGCAGCCTCGTTTACTATAAATCACTGAACAACATATTTAGATATTCATTGAATTTTAAGTCAAGTCTTGTTTAAGATACGTGCTTCGAATACATATACCTACTACCTATATCTAACTTAAAAATACACGCACATATAAATAGTAGCGCTCAGTGAACCCTTGTTATCTATAGGGGGTAGGTTTTTTGATGAAATCAGTCCAGATGATCAAGATTGGAAGAAAAACCAGCACGCTATGTCTTGGTATTGTGGTTGTTCAATAAAACGGGAAGAAGAAACTGTATAGGAGCACCTGTCTTTTGTACTGATTGTAGACGGATTGGCTGTAATAATAGGTAATGTGTGCCAACCTCTCAAGCTACATACTTTAATGAATAGCACAGTAGGAGCACTAATACTTAATGAAGATTCAATTCAGCCTATCTTATAGCATAATACACCTATCAAAGGTGTATAGGCTTCAATAGCTCATCTTACCCAATTTCACTGTCGTTATCCACAACAAAGACTCGATAGAAGATTGCTTATCTAAGGCGGTTATTCTTCATCACTTTCTATTCAAGTGGACACAAAATATTTCAAATCGATTCCTTTTATGAATTGTTGAATTATGCATTTTTTGGTTTCGTTATTTTTGAAGTATTGATTGTAAGGAAATCTTTAGAAACACTAACCAAATATAAATCAAACAACTTTTATGCCCTCAAGGAAAAGAATTTTGATTCAAAAAAGAAATTGAACAAACTTCAAATATTTGCTAAAGTAATAAAAGGAAATATTTTTGGACATAGATACTGAGATTGACTAAATCTTGTGAATGTTCAAAAAAGAATAAGATAAATTGTTTGAAAAAATAGATATCTTTTGAGCATCTTGTAAAAGGAAGGTTTGCTATGAAAGCAAATTAAAGGTTTCATTTTAACAGAGTTAGGGCTGCTTTGTAATTAGCTGTTTGAAAGAGCTTAACGTTTATCATTTAAAGATTTCAAATTGATATTCAGCTGGTTTTATATCTAATCAGAAAAACTGCAGCTCATTGAACAAATAACTTGATTTAAAAATCTTAAATACATTGTCAATTCAATGATCAAAACAGTAACAATGATTTTTAAATAAAGAAGACTTGTGAACATAAGAACCAAAAAGTAGCATATCATAAAATTGACTTATTTAATTTGATCTCTCCTCCTACGTATTTGGGTACGTTTAAGCCAAGATTCCATATATGCTTCATCCGTTAAAAATCGAAATGGTTGGTTTTTGACGCATGGCGGAGACCATTTAACAGATACCGCTACAGCATGTATGGAATCATACCCTCTAAAACCAACCATTTTTATTTTTATTGCATCATCAATGACGCATCCGCATCCACGCGTATATGGAATCTTAGCTTCAGACTGATCAGTCAACTTTATATTTCAATACCAGTGATTTATCCCATTAAACAGAAATTTGAAAATATATTCAAGTGAAGAACACAGTTCAATTTGCACAAAAATTCAAACCTATTACTGTTCTTCAATGACTTAAGATCTTAAAAATCTGACACACAATAATCTGAAGCTGACAATAAATCACATTTGTTTAACAAAAAATATCAATTTGATAATCAGAAAACATAATACTTACAAATCTTTAAATTTGTACAAAATCAATACCATCATAACAATGTATATAACACATAAAAATATGACTTTTTAGACATTAAATCTGTTTGTAGTAATTAAGAACTAGCAAATATGATACTAAGTCGATAGTGAAAAATCAATATGAAATGTAACAGAACTTTTAAACAGGTTTATGGAAAGTTGAAAACTGCTTTGAAATTCAATAAAATAAGTCAATAATTCATTTTATCCATTTAATAATATACGTAACAGGTTGGGTGTCGATGATTGGGAACTTGCCGATCATATCATTCAGGCAGAAATCATCAATAATTAAATCTTACTTTTTCAAATTGGAACAAATTCACTTCATAAATTATTGCGAATTATATTAATATTATATTGATTCAAATCACAGACCAAAACTTCAGAGAAATGGTTGAATTGCTATATTAGCCGTGTGCTCAATTCTTTGACTTTGGAGTTAATTTTTGCACTGCTTTTGTGATACTCGTTTTCGAGATAATTTTCTACAGAAAAATTACAGATTTCACAATCAGTTAAATTATTTATTTGATGTTTTCATAAATTGGTTGACAATTCCATTTGTATTTTGTAATAATTTCCATCTCTTCTTAACTCCTTCAAACTGAAGAACGGTGCCATCAAACAAATTGGCAAAAATGCAACCAATTACCAAGCAACAATGTTTATTATAAGTACAAGAAAGCAATCAATTTATATCTATGACTCTTGTTTTTAAGATTTACAGTACTTCTTAGAAAAATAATAGAACATAATTAGCAGACATTTCCTGATGATAAAAAAGTCAATCTCGCTGCACTGCAGGCAGAATAATAATCAGCTACCACCGATATTAGCTTTTATTATATACAATATTGTGCTGCAAGTATATCATATATCAACCAATATCATCAATGTTCAAATTGGTATTTCCTTTTAATAACACTCGGCAGGAAACTTGAAGATAAGTTGGAATTCACATAAAATTGAAAATAATGGATTCATTATCTTGAGAAGAGTTCAAGCTATTTTTTTGGACTGAGTTATTGGTTCTTGGAGCGATAAACACATTAAGATAAAATGGCAGTACTTGTGTTTAATTACTCGATATAGGTTATTTATCAGAGTTTGGTAATTAAAGATACAAGATCAAAGATGGCAGACGTGGAGATGACCTCATAATATAATGGAGGTTGATGGTAGCATGGTGGTATTATTTAGACATGTTAGATTAGCCAATCATCTATTAATAAATAGAATAATCTCGCTTCAAACTGTGTACTGGTATATATTTCTCTTCTTATTATAATAAATTGATAATATTTAATGAAGCTCATCAATTGATTGATTTATGTTAAAGGGGTAGGCTGTCTTTTTTTAAAGTTAATTTTTTTTTCAAATTAAATAAAACTATCAAAATCGAAAGAAATGTATGTGAATATCTTTGATCAAAAATATCTTGTGGTCAAAAAAACATAAGCTTGTTAAAGAATCATAAAAGGCATGTGAACTTCCAAAGGTATCCATTATTTCATAGAAAAATAATAGAAACACTAAAATTTGGTATCATAATTTATAATAAAATTATATGGAGATGTCTCAATACATGCTATTGTTCCGGCCAATTTTTCTCACTCAAAATGCCTTGATCACACTAACTTAGTGTCTAGTTTTATATATACTTCTGAAGGAATGACCTTTATAAACCAATAGTTTCTGTTACTGATATTATATATTTCACTGTCCTGTATTATTTATTCACTTCCTTCTTTCAACAAAAAATCTAATACACAATTACCTACATATGGGGTTCAATAGCTGGAAGAATTTTAAAGAAATATTTTCCTATAAACAATACCAAATTCTGACCTAATTCTCATTTCCCTCTGGTCAAACCAATATATCCTTTATATAATATCACATTCTACAAATCATAACATATTTCTGTAGCCTGGAACGCCATTGGCAATTCTGGTCTTTAATTTAAAGCAGCATTTATTACAAATTTCCATTCCATATCATTCAGTGCTGATATGATTTGCTGATATATGTCTAAGAGGTTTGCAACAAGATTTATATTTCAAAACACAAAAGCATCATCATTTTGATAAGATATCCATTTCTGATTCCACTTAAAACATAATACACTCTCTTTAAAGACAGGAATCACAGAAAATTGTTTTTCAGTCAAACATATGTGTTCTATTTCCTTATCTGTTCAAAAAGTTAATAAAACGTCTAATTTGTTAGCCTGAATGATTTCTTGTGTGATTCATAAACCAGATTTGTTTCAAGTTAATGCCAATATTTATATATAATGTCAATATATTTAAATTTTGATTGGTAATTCAATAAGCTTATTTCCATTTTTTATATTTCTTCTGACAAACTATTATTATCCTACTTACAAAACAAAAAATTTAATCTTTCTTTCTCACAATGACATGTTTTTTTTGGATGGTTTATTCATAACACAGGCCTTTTCTTGAAAACTTAATTCCCAATTACTTTAATTAAAGTTATCAGAAATTTCCAATAGTAGGAAAGTTTTACATGCTACTGAAGTCCTCATCTGCATTATTGAAATTTTTGAAAATCAAAGAAACATTCAAATTAAAAACAACTTATCTAACTAAGCTGAATCGAGTTAGAACAATTTCAAATGAAACCACATATTAGAATTAGAAACTTCTCAAAGAAAAACATAACATAATTTCAAAATAAATTTTTCGTGAAATAATATTTATTCTTCTGATTGAGTTACAGAAATATGAAAACATGAAACTGATCAGATGCGTTATGAACATATACAAGATTCACTTTTCATCATAAAGTTTGAATAACAAGAGCAAAAATTTTGTGCAGAACTGCAATGAGAGCAGCCATATTTGATTAGATACTTTAAATACACAAAGAGAAATAATATATTGAATATGAGAGTAAAGATTCTCATCTTGACGCAAAAAATAAAGCAGAAGTGCATTTGTGCAGAAAATGTAAGACATACAGACGACAAGAAAGATGAAAAGATTGATCACGCAGAAATGATTTCTGCATCTGTTTACATCTAACTAGAGAATCGAATGGAGAAAAAAAACGTAACTTATATCTGATACTTATCAAATGTCAAAATAATCGGATGTAATGACTCCCAACATTCGTTAAAAAAATCTGGCAACTCAATACTGTTTATTATATTATATATATCTTCTATGTCTCAAGACCTATATCATAATTTTATTAACCTCTTTTCAACTCATTTTTCACATCTTGTATTTGCAGATTTGATAAAAATTCAACATGTTTTTTATTATTTTCAGACGAATGTCAAGGCCAATCAATAATTTCTTCAATGAAATAAACATAAAGGCCCAAAATCAGAAATAAACATAGATACATGCTTTCATTTAAACAATAATATCATTCTTTTGAGTTTGTAGGCAAATTTTCAGACATTTGCTTGTGCCTGCAAATGTGAAAAATTTTGGCCCTACCAAAAAATAATTCCTAGAAACGCCATTGGTTGAGTACTAAAGCATCACAACACAAAGAGAAATCATAGCATAATGAACAAGGAGATGAAAGAAGACAATAAATAAATAAATATAGGAAGTCGTCAATTTGAGGTTCAATTTAAAGGGAGAAATAATGAAATGAACATTTCAATATTGACAAGAACAACCAGATATTGTAGAAAGGGGTAAAGTTATAACACATGTTTTTCTAATTACAGTACATCTATTGGTTTTATTGGTCTCCTGGATCTTTAAGATAGGCCATTCCTTTACTCCATGTGGCAGATTAAAATAAAATTTTCATTCAAAACTTTCTTTGTGTCTTTGTTCAAAACGGTTTGAATTTTTTTTAACTATTTTAAGCATTAACTCTAAAATTCAGCTTCACAAACCACTGCGTGACCACTGAATTTCCTCTCTTTTATTGAGTTGTCCAATTTCAAAATGTTGCCTTCAAATCTACAAATTTTCATGAAAAGAATAATGACACCTACCTTGATTTTTCACTTCTGCAAACTCATGATTATATTCATCTAATGTTTCTCGAAGTTGTTTATTTTCGATTTCTAAATCTTGTACTCGATGTGCTTTCTTTTGGATTTGCAAAGCATGCTCTAAAGCACTTACTGGATCTGAAAAAGATAAAAGAGCATAATGATCACGAATACCTTCATGTAACACCCACCATCATTTCTGAAAGTAATTGTCAACCTTACTTACAACACTGTTAAAGATAATTGCAACATTACAAAGGAAAAATCAAAAGTCAAATGAAAATTAATGTCTCAATACAACTCCATACTAAAATAGCCTTGATCACAACATTATCTAAAATTCCTAAAAGATAATTTCATCTTTATAAATATAATTCAAAAAGATGTATCAAGATTTTCATACTTTAACAACTTTCAATAAAAATTCATTCAACCAATCAATGATAATTGAACACTGTCCTCGACTGGTTGAAATATAAGAGATATTCGAATGTCGCCTTCAAGGATCTGATTGTGATCACAACTTCTATACAGTTATATATATTATAGTCGACAATCGAACTTATATACAAAGCTACAACTTATTGATTATTCATCAGAACTTTTATATATTGTGAAAAATTTATCAAAATGGAGGCTGTTAGCAATCAATTATTTTCACTCAACTTTCTGTGATAATGAAAATATTGGGCTATTGATTTCTGAATTCTAAGCATCAATACGGGTAGCCAGGGTAAGAGAAAGAAAATCTGTGCAGATATCTTTGTACTAATCGAAGTTATAGTCGATATTGATTCATAAACTATAGTCTTCAAACATCTGGTGGCTCCAAATCCAATATTTAGACATGAATCATAATAATAATCTATAACTGTACAAAATATCGGGTTTATGGTTGAGGATAGACTTCAAGGAAATCTAATATCATGCCAACCTTATAGAGTATTAATTAGTATTTATGATATGAAGATATCAGTTTAAATTATTGCGTGGCAAATCTTTCGATTTGTCAAATCTTTCGATTTGTCACGCTTTGTTTTCGTTATGTTTATTTTTTTTTTTTTTTTTTTTTTTTTTTTTTTTTTTTTTTTTTTTTTTTGGGAAACTTTTTAGAGAAAATCGAAAATGGTGTAGCATAATTGTATCCACCAAACATCATTAAATGACCTGGAATCAAAAATGAATATCTAAAACTCAATTTTCGCTGAACCAGGAGTGGGCTATTGCATAATATGCAATTATTTTGCAACTAGTCTGTAAGGTTTATTTATGAACCGATTTGGCTGAAATTTTCTTCAATATATTCATTGAAATAAGAAGTATCAAGTGCGGTTACAAAAATTTCAATTTTGAAATACTTTTGTAAAAAAAAATTGAACCTAAAATTGTCAAAAAAGCTCAAAATTTCTAACTCGGCCGCTAATTATCCGATTGACCTGAAATTCATAGGACATGTACAGAATGTTCATAGAAATAAAATTAATCAATCAAAATTTTTCTATCACTTCCGGTTTTGACATGAGAACTTCCGGTTTTTCAAAATCACGCCTAGCAGCCTCACTTCCGGTATAAATTTCAGATATGAACAAAAACTATATATATTGTCTGTCAGTCATAATTGGAATGCACTTAGCAAGAAAAATCCAAACCGGAAGTGATGCATAAGCTGCCGTCACAGACTGACACATTTCAGCAAAAAATCAATAAGTCCTCTATTTGTTATCCGATTTTTATGATTTTGGTGTCTATCAAAACCTTGTAACCTTGTCTACAGTTTGTTGGAACAGAATTTTGAATTTCGAATTTGAAATTTTTTTATGTTCGTTTGAATTTTTTGAAAATTCAAAAGGCCATATTATGTGACCTTGACCTTTGATGACCTTGAAAATTCCAATGAAGGATGTCCTTGACCTCAGCTATCCATAGGTATGCTGATATTAATTGAAAAATATTAACTTCTGGTTTTCTGGACATCTGAAAATTGACATTTTTGTCAACTTTGGACATCTATATCGCATTCTCTAATCAACGCAGAGAATTAGATTTTTCAATTTTGTAATGCCGATTTGATTATCTTTTAAACGATATATGACGATAATACCTTAAAATATGTTTTCAAAATATTGCGTTTTTTTCGACTGAGAGTTCTAACTTACAATGTAATTATCTAATAGCAATATCGATTGTTTAATGATGATGTACACAATTTTCTCTTTTCAACGATATATGACATGATTAGTTTAATGCAAAATCCAAGTGAAAATAGGCATAGAGTACCCTGAGTAATCTGAGAAAAATAGAAATAGAGAGGATTAAAATGATTGACAAGGGTTATAGCAGGTTATATAATACAGTAATAAAACTATCGATGTGAACTTTTCACATGGAGGTGTGAAGTATTTTAGGTCATAAACAGATTAATCTGATTATGTAATCTTTTAACACTCTAAAAAATATATAAAATTTATTCATTTTTTTTGCAAAATTTTCGCTTACATTAATTTTACATACAATCATTTAGAGCAGTGAATTTTTGATACATTAACCTGTTCGAATTTTTTTTCTACCATTGACAGAACTCTTTCTATAAGATAATCTTTTAACTCTAGGGCTGGACTCTAGCAGACTGCAATTTAACTGTTTACGCGTCTGCGCTAATCCGTTGCAATAAAAAGTAAGTGCTCAAACTGTTTTTTATCGTCTGCTAAGATTATTATAGGTCAAAGATAAATTAATCTCATTACACATTGTTTTAACTTTATAAAAATTAACATGTTTTTTCGAGTGTTTGCTATGTTTTATATAATATCAGATTTTTTCTTATTTTGAGGGTAATTCTTACCCACGGCACTTAATTGACTAACATACATCAATTCAACTGGCTACTGTCTGCTCCAATCCATTGAAACAAAAGACAGTATTTCAACTCAGCATTAAAGGAAAATATTGACCTTTACACAGTTCGAATGTTGGGGAAGGGGGCATATCCCCTATACAAAATGGCCCCTAGTTCTAATTGTTATCATTTGAATTGATAATTGAAATGTATGCTCTCTTCTTGTGACATTGACTAGTGCTTCTATAGGAGAGTATCTTCTGTAACACCCAATTCCAATTTTGTTTTTGTCGTCTGCTAAGCTTATTATATGTCATAAAGAAATTTGTCAGAGTACATAATCTGTAGTGATGGACTATCTAGCAGACAGCAATAAATTATTTAACTGGCAACGCGTCTGCGCTAATCCGTTGCAATAAAAAGTAAATGTTTAATCTTGTCATAGTTAATTGGGCCCCTATCCAAATCGGCTATTAATCAAAATGGTTTGGTCAAAATGACCAGTCACCATGGCGCCTATTTTGGTCAAAATGGCCTCTGAATTTCTCTTTTGATTTCAACCAATTCATTGGTTAAAATGGCCACAAAAATAAAGTCAAGATGTTCCCTGATTTTTTTTTTTATAAATTGTAGCTTATATGATGATAATCAAAGGAATAATTGGAAGCTATTTTAACCCTAAAAAAGGTCACTAATTTTGACTGAAAATTGTACTCTGTGACAACAAATTTTGAAGACATAAATTGTGTTCCAATTTATATTTTCATCAAAGCAAAGACATTCTAAGACTTACAATATTAATTTGAAGTTCCAGTTCCAGTTCTCAAAAAGATTATATAAAAAATATATTATTTAGAGCGTTATGTTTTGTTAATTTGTAACATCATAAATAAAAATATTATTTTGAGACCATTTTGACTTTTTGGAAGGACCATTTTGACTTTTTTTGAAGACTATTTTGACCATTTATCAGGGACCATTTTGACCAAACGAGGTGCCATTGGGATGGAGGCCCAATTGACTATTACCTGTTTTTATCTGCTAAGCTTATTATTTGTTCGTAATTGTTGAATGTATTTGTAATGTATTTGTAATGTATCGTCTATGCAGTCACTGTTCACAAAGTAGTCGTTTTTAGCCGATTTCCAACTGTCAAGGGATCTTTAACGTACACAGCCAATAGCACACGGGGCCTCGGTTTATTGTCCCATCCAAACGACTAGACACTTTTCCATGTCAGCCCCTCCGACCTGCATCACTGACAGGGGGAAACCGGGTTGAAAAATCCGAAGGTGTCATCTCGACCCATGCCGGGATTGAACCCTGGACCTTCATGTTAGCAAGCAAGCGTTTAACTCGCTGAGCCACTCTTAAATTTGCGAGTTTTAAAAATAGAACACATTACTTTGAATATTCTGGATAAGAATATTAAAGTAATTGTTATCTATAGACCACCTGTTTATCGATTAGAATTATTTCTCCCAATGTTACAAAGATCACTATTTGAATAACAAGAATCTGGTGTATGTTATTATGGGAGATTTCAATCAAAATATCTTGGGGGGTCATTTGTCTATATACTTAATTGTTTTCAAAAATTTGGTTTTCAACAACTTGTTCAACATTACACTAATGAAGGTGAAACACTTATAGATCATATTTATATCAGTAAAGGAATTCTGTCACATAATGTTCACATTTCACACATACCTGTGTTTTGTAGCTACCAGGAAGCTATAAAAATTACCATAGTATAAGTTATATTGATATAATATTGAATCTACCCTTTCACAAAACTTTTTACTAAAAATGAGGGAGTGAACACCAGACTTTAGGGGTTTGAAGTTCAAAAAGTCTTACAGCTATCAGGCAAAGTATCACGGGCCACGCTCAGTGCTGTTCACAGCTCTAGTCTAACATTGTCATTATTCTATTGATCTGGACTATCACTTTAGTTGAGATTAACCAGTTATGTATGATACACAATTAACAACTGTATCATACACAAACCAGTATTCTTGTGACAAAAACAAATGTTTTCTCAATAATAACTAGTGCTGGTCAATGCCAATCCTTATAGTATATGTCTACAACAGGTCACAGTTATTCTTAAAATATATCTACATGTCTAGTTGACTAGAACAGTTCTTGAAAGTTATAACACCAATCCTAAGTTAATTTGTAAATACCATTATGGTAATAAACACTGATATATCAAGACAACTACAGAATTCCTGTATAGACCAGAAATAGAATTGAAGTTTTTGCTCCATAAAAAAGGAAAAAATGACACAAAATATTGCAAGCTATATTTCAATCAGATCTTCAATTTCAAATACCATCATATGATACTTTCTGTATTCTATCAGATCACAACAGAATGAACTGTGAATGTGTCCACCATATAATCTTTAAGATGTTAGCAAGCATCATGTTGTATGTGCTGGAAGGAAACACAGTTTTAAATTAAAGGGATTGTAAAGTTATTTTTTAAACTTTGTATGTGTATTGGGGACACTGATAGCATCAATTTGCACATTCCAATTTCCATTCCGACGTCTGTGGTTCTTGCAATTCCACTAAAACTAACACGTTTTATGACGTCACTAACAGTGATCTGCATAGATATCAATAGTAGCTTCCAGTAGACCACTGTCAGTGACTTCATAAAACGTTTTAGTTTTAGTGGAATTGCAAGAACCATAGACGTCGTCGGAATGGAAATTGGAATGGAGTAAATTGATGCTATCAGTGTCCCCTATACACATACACAGTTTAGAAAATCACTTTACAATTCCTTTAAAAGAACTTTAATAATCTTGGACATTGCAATTAATTTATAATATTCTAATAAATTTCCAACCAAATCTAATACCATTATTGCAAACCAAATAAATATCATAAATATTCGTTAAATATCACTTTCAAATCAAATTATGCAAAATTCTGAAAACTCTTGTATGTTAATTAGATATAAAAGTAAAATTGCAAGTCAATCATTGCTTTACATCACTGATTCTAAATCTAATATTAAATACAATTGAAGTGAATGATATTGATAATATGTCATATATAGTATAATTGCATAATAAACTATTTCATTCAATTTTCAAGGATCACTGGTCTTTTCTGATCAAGCGAGAAACACAATGTTTGCTGAATTGTTGTGAGCCAGATTTGCTTATAAAGGGATATGTTCATTAACTATTCTCAGAACCTTGAATTTTTTAGTAATAATGTCCCTAACTCACCCTGCAAATTTAAGCAAACTAACATATGTTGTAAATTATCTGTGAACTATGATTGTTTTGTGTACCTTGATTTGTGGTGATGCCTTAAATCATCCAAGAAATCATTTGACGCATCATTATGATAATTCAGCATTTGTTGCATCACAGTCCTCTACAACCGAAACTAGAGGCTGTGATTACAACCAATAAATTCAGTTTTTGTGGGACTTTGCTACCGCAAAGTCCCAGTTTGTTTTCGAAATGTCTATTCTTTTTTTTTTTTTTTTTTTTTTTTCGATTTTTCCACAGGGCACACAGCTCAGGATTCAACTGCTTTAGAAACATTTCTACCTAGGCTGACCTTCTCCTGTGGCGACCTCGTTAATAAATATAAATTGAAACAGTTTTGCAAAAGTGTAATTTGCACATTGCAACATTAGCAAAAACAGGTTTTTCGACTCTGGAAGCTACATTTTTGGGCCGATTTTGCTCGGGTTTTCATTTTTGAAATCTGTGACTAAATTCTGATACGACTAAAGTTAAAAATTTTCAAATTTCGAAAATTCGAAGCATAAATTTTTTTGCCGATTTTCGAAATTTTTTGACTAAATTTGAGTTTTTTTCGGATCAATCTGAAATTTTAATAAAAGATGCATGCCACAAATATAAACAATTTGACGTATTCAAAATTTTTGCGCCACTTCCGGTTAAAGGGGAAAATCGATTTTCACTTCCGGTTGAATAACTTCCGGTGATATTTATGAAATTCAACGAAATTTTGTTGAGCTGTAGCCAAAGTAATTCTACAGCCGATTTTAAAATAAAATTCAACCCGGAAGTAGAACTTTGGCCGCCATATTGATTTTCCTGAAACATTCCATATTTTATTCAGCCAATTTGGTTGAACCGAATTTCAATATTTTGGTATTAAGTGAAAGAACATAAAAATTAAAGAAAATTCTTGGAAGTGGATTTTCGAATTTCGAATTTGCTTTTTTGCAATTTGCAATTGAATTTTTTCAATATTTGAAGGCTTATATCTCGTGACCTTGACCTTTGATGACCTTGACCTTAAGTAGGTCAAAGGTCATCGACCTTGGCTACCTGATGATACTTTAATATTTGACCTCCAATATCAACTTCCGGTTTTATAGGTGTCCAAAAATAGCCAAATTCGCAACTTTGTACTGCTCCTACAGGTGACCTAATTAACTTAGAGGGTTCTTTTTTGCATATTCTGAATGGGCTTCATGAGCTCTTTCGAACGATATATCACAATGTATTGTAATGCAAAAATAGTTTTTTCTTAAATTTTGCTATTTTGAACCGATTTTGTGAATTTTTTTACTGTAATATATGCATAGTTTATGATCTATTAAGTTTAGAGGCTTGAAAATTTGAACATAAGTGAACATTCCCCATACCAATGTATCCATCAAAAAAAAATTGACATGGGCGTGGCACATCCGGGTTAAATTTTGATTTTGTTTACATTTTGTTGTCTGGAAAAAATCAATATAGACTACATTTTTTTGAAAAATGCTTCTGCACACAACAAACTCATTACTTTAGCTATACTATATCATAATCTCAGCTATTTTGGCTCTATAGTTCAAAAAAGGGAACAAGGTTTATTAATTTCAAAATTTCCGATTATAGATTTTGACCTTTTTTGACATTTATGATTGTATATCTCGTTAAACAATAGATGTAAAGGCTTGCTAATTTAGCCATAGTAAGATATTATTAATATAAATCAAGCCACATAAAAAAATCTAACGTGGGCGTGGCACATCCGGGTAAAATTCTGTTTTTGTCAAAATTTTGTTTATAAAAATAAAGTTAAATTTTATTTTTTTTTCAAAAAATGAACTTGCATTCAGTTACAGCATTGCTTTATTAAGCTTATGTTAAAGGTTCATAGATTTCGGCTTTGTAGTTCCAAAAATGGAACAGGATTAAAAAAAAAAAAAAAAAACGTTTTTGACCTTGACCTTTGTTGACCTTGACCTTTTTAGGATCAAAGGTCATTGACTTTGGCTGTTCATTTATACTTTCATATTTGATGTCTAGCGTCAACTTCCGGTGTTATTACAGTATGCATTACTAAATTTTAAAGACTTGTTTCTCGTGAATTTGACCTTCAGTGACCTTGACCTTCAGTAGGACGAAGGTTATTGATAAAGGTATTCAGCTGCTATGTTCAAATGTTAGGTCTGGTGACTACTTCCGGTTTCACAACCTTTCCAAAAATTCAAAAATTTTAAAAATTGTCGACTTCTTTGACACTTCGGATTAACGTTCAGGGCCCATTTTTTTTAAATTTCCCTTAGCAATTTGCACATTTGCAAAGTCCCACTCTGTGCCACATGTGGCTCTAGTCTTCTTGATAATTTCAAATTACTCCATTAATTGAATATCTAGCTTTAATGAATTACGAATAATGTCAAAAAACAAAGCTTATGGTTTAAGTAGATATTAATTTATACACTAGGAATGTACTTTACTTGCTCTAAAACCATCAGGTATATCAGTAGAAGCAGGAAGTGTTATATGTAAAGAGATTAATCAGTTATTGATTGTATTCTATCTATATTTAAACTCTAATCAATATCTGACTGTGTTTGGTTATAATAAGATAGATTGTTAGACTATTAGTCTACTAAGATTTAGGTAAATACAAAACTATCTCTATATCTATACTGTATAATGTATAAATATCATTTTTTATTAGATAAAATCCATATCTTTAAACTTTAAAGGGAAAAAGGTGATAACACAATGTTATTGATTATGTTGAACAGATTCTAAAGGGAAATATTGGCTTTAGCATTGACTAATTTTACGATCCATGACTACCGACAACTACAACTACCAACAACTACCTAGATTTCAGCATACACTGGAAGCGAATGTTTACTTGTCATCTACCAACCAACCGACTAATTTTATCTATCTGTATTAATTTTCAGAATTCAATTCAAAGAGGGAATTCTGCACATATCTGTTGTTATTTTAATAAATTGCATGCAAGTCTGATGTCAGATTTTGATTTTTAAGAAAGGATGCTTGGAACTAAGTTTATCAACTATTTAAAAGATCAATGATTTAAATTAATATCAGATATAAAATTTCAAAAATCTTTTAGTTATTAAGGTTATGACCAGCATAATTTGTATAAATGATAAGATTTTGGTGTTAGAAATGAAGTGCGGGGCTACAAGTCAGTAATCAATATATTCTAGTCATATTAACTGTTTATCTATCATAACATATCTATAGAACAACACTATTATATCGATTATAGAGTTATACAGACAGCTAATCTTATACCAATAATTATACTCTCTAGATCATATAAAGTTAACCACAAAAATCATCATAAATTGAACATTTTTGCGGCCCTGCCCAACAAGTCTTGCTGATTTTTAAAGTTTTAAGTACCATACAACAGTGGCAAATCTATGTCCAATCATGTATCTAATTTGGATACCGCTTATATCTCTTGGAAGGATCAATTCATTTAGAAGTCCAATTTCTGTGTAACCATTTAATATTTGATTTTAAACAAACAAAATCTCAATACAATCGAGACAAACCTAATGACACACCTTTTTTCAGACACTATGGATAGGACTAATACAAAACGCTTTATTGCAAGTACATTTGTAACATTTAAATTTATTTTATATCTTTCTTTGAGGCTATGCTTTCATCAAAGATCTTGGAATTTTCTTATGATATAGCATTAAGCATCAATGCATCACTGTTACGGAATATAGAGTAACAACTCCTACACTGTATCTCCTGTGACAGTGTCGAGTATCTTGTTTGATAACATATAAACTATTGTAATGAGAGCCAACCAACTGTCAACTGTTACAGATCAAAGTCGGTGCTCAAACATATTGATATCACAGACCACAGATATTTAATATGAAGATAACAAAGCAAGACTACAATTGTGAGCTAAATGTTTTTGGTTCCTTAAATGACAACCATAACCCAATTGACATTCCCTGGGCAATGGTAATCTTCAAAATATACACAATTTATCTTGGTGATATTATTGGAGTTGGAGTAATTGTAAAAACTTGCTGACTTATATACAGACAAAAGCTTCATTAGAGTTAACTTTCTCACACAAAAGTTTCAAAGTGTTCAGATTGCTGCAGATAAAAAATCAGTTATCAGAAATTAACATGAAACATTACAATAGATAAAATACAAAAGATATATCATACTACAAGGAAATACAAAAGGTAACATGGCTACTTATTTCATCAGTAATATTTATTTTCTTCTTATCGGAGTAAAATCGTGTTATCTCTCATGTGATATGATGGGATTCCATTAACAATATCGATAATCTTTTATTCTTCATATACTGATCAATAAATGATTGATGCCGTTAAAATGTTTTTTTAAACAATCAATCATACCATCAATGCATTATCTGATTTCAAAGCGTTTACGTAATGTTTTTTTCTCAATCATGTCCGATATGACTTTTTTTTATAAAGAAACCAAATACCAACAAACTGCAAAACGAATCTCAAAATCCAAAAAGACATTTTGACGAAAAATAGGTAACAGCTTATGAACTTTTCACATGAGGAATTATATCAATCATACTTTAAGTAAGTATTTCATAATGAAAAGTGGTATCAGGTGTCTAGAAGAGTAAGCATCTATCATTTCATCTTTGAGGGTCAAGAAAATTATACAATATTAACTCTATCTGTAGCATTTGTAATGGTTATCTCCCAAAATCATTTATCAGAAAACAGAATGATCTGATAGAACTTTATGACAAGGTTGATACCTACAAGACCTAAAAATCCAATTGGACATTATAATGGAACCACTTTTAAATTATTGAACACAAGGTCGATGCAATATTCTGGGCAGATTATGTTGCCTTCTATTAAAGGGATTGTAAAGTAATTTTCTAAACTTTGTATGTGTATCGGGGACACTGATAGCATCATTTGCGCCATTCCAATTTTCATTCTGACGTATGTGGTTCTTGCAATTCCACTAAAACTATCATATTTTATGATGTCACTGACAGTGATCTACCGGAAGCTACTATTGATATCTATGTAGATCACTGTCAGTGATGTTATAAAATGCATAATTAGTTTTAGTGTAATTGCAAGAACCACAGACATCGGAATGTAAATTGGAATGGCGCAAATTGATGCTATCAGTGAGTGTCCCTGATACACATACAAAGAAAATCACATTACAATCCCTTTAAGTTGTTATAAGACTGCATCTCAACTTTTAACTTCTCACAAAAGTACTTATATGATGTGCTCGCATCACAGACAGTGTCAACATCAAAAAATGTCCTAGCATAGAAACTTTAGTGAACAATTGTCAAGTGTCAATTTTATTGTAACTAATAAATAGCAAAATTCATTTGACCTCACAGGACTTAAAATTGATTCAGTGAAATTTGGTTTGAAATTCAAATCCTAGCTACACCTTGCGTCAAATCAAATAACTCTACCTTCTTCTCAACTGCTTCTCACTTTTGACATTTTCCTTTCGTTGACATGTTCAAACAGTGATGAAGGTAAAAAAAACAGTTTTCACTTTGGAGTTGAAATTGAGTCTGATCATTATATGTTTACAATAAGTGTGTCACAATCTCCAATTATTTCTATCTAAACTATTGACATTTATCAGACCAATACAATTAAGCATTCAATGAGAGTTTGACAAATCTAGGACATTTCTCAAGTTTAAAAGATAAGATTAGGTTCTGTTGGTATGGTATGCCTTCTTAAACTCTTATACAAACTATTCTTAATTCAATGCAGGTATAGCCGATTTGTAGTGGGTTTATTAACCAAGCTAAATGTTGCTTGAAGAAACAGGGCATGCTCTTAAAGCGATTGTAAAGAGGTTTTCTAAACTGTGTATGTGTATCAGGGACACTGATAGCATCAATTTGCGCCATTCCAATTTCCATTCCTGAGTCTGTGGTTCTTTCAATTCCACGTTAAATAACGCGTTTTATGACGTCACCCCCATCGTTCTAGCAGAAGCTACTATTGATATCTATGCAGATCGGTGGGGGCGACGTCATAAAACGCATTAGTTTAAGAGGAATTGCGAGAAACACAGACGTTGGAATGGAAATTGGAATGGCCCAAATTGATGCTATCAGTGTCCCCGAAACACATACAAAGTTTAGAAAACCTCTTTACAATCCCTTTTATTCACATCTACAATTTACTGCAATTAGGTTTGTTTGCATTTCATTTAGAGTGTCCACAGCTTTTTATAATATTCTTATGCATTACACTATGTTGACCAGTCTGTAAAGAAAATTGCTGTGATTTTGCAATTTTCCACCTAAATTAAAATAACATACCATAAAATATAAACTTTAAAAAAGTTACCTGGTAAATCAATGAGTCTTTTATATACAGATAAGAAGGCTGCTTCAGCTGATTTGCTGCGTTTTGAAAGACTATCTACTTCAGCTTGGAAACTCTTTAATAATGGTGCCACAACTTTTCTTATATCCTGCAAATACAAAAGACACTAACGGTTTTAAAACAACAGAAAAGGAATGAAGATGAATTATTTTAAGAAATTTGATATTGAAGTTATCTTTCACCAAAATGAACTCTTCATTATTGTAATAAAGAAGATAAGAAAATAATCAATATTATTAAGAATCCAATCATCAATGGTGGTCATTTTAAGAATTAATTTGGTTGACGCAATAGAGAACCTGAAATTTTATTACAATAGTTAAGCAACACAACGTATATAATCTGTTATTTAAGCTCGAAATTAGCCTTTTAACAACCTTTTTAGCCTTTTTCTGAAAGAGCTAACTGTACATTTTCAGGGAATCCATCTTGTAGAAAATAAATTGTGTGATTTTCTGATCTAAGGGTAATTAGTTCTATCAACTCCCTGTGGAGTCTATTTCCTTTAGTCAATTCAAGCAAAATGGCCAGCAATTGTAAATAGAGGTAATTGTTATATTGTCCTAGCAATGGACGGCATTTCCAGGCTTAATTTATCACGTTTTGCCACCCAGGTTAAAACATGCCTAAATATTTTGGCATTTGATTACTAAAGATGTCAATTTCTTTTTAAGAATCACAATTACCAGAGTTACATATTGCCAATCATCATGATTTAAAGCAATATTGTGCAATAATTGAATCCAGACTTACAGGATAGGTACAGCTGATAATTGAGGCATTTTAATCATGCAATGTGGAATGAGGGAAATCATGCCACGACAAAGGCATTGCTATGTGTATCTCATATTTCTAAATCTATTATTGAAGGACTAACCATTGCTTTTTTTCCAAAGATATTTCTGAAAATTCATGCAATCAACAACGCAATTCTACAGAGATCGTGCAACCTACATAGTTTTTCTATGTATCAGTCAGGAATCAATTGAACATTGAATTAAGTTCCTATTAATTTAAATTACTTAATTTCAGGGTTATTCTGGGTGTGCCTACATATCCATCTGACTATACCCATACAGTGCCTGATTTATTCGAATACACATATTGCATCCTATTAAAGGTAGTGCACATTGTGTCTTTAAAAATAAAGCGGAAATAAGATTTTCAATTCTGTACTTAAAGATAGTCATAATGATGTATCAAATGATTTATGAATATTGCTCTTTATTAACTTAATTACATTTATACCTTATGTTTTAAATGAAAATCATTATTCGTAAAAAGTAATGTAATGAAAATTATTTTGACACTGACATTGAGTAATGTTGTAATGAACTATTATAAATTCTGATAAAATGTCTTCAGTCTACACTATAACTGTCAAATATCGACACTGAGTAAATTTCACTACGTTTTTTAGCTAATCGCAGACGTCAAATAAAAAATTCAACCAGACGCATAATTAGAAAATTTATTGAAAACTTGAACATTCCCCTTTCAATTTTATAGGCATTAAAAATGGGAACACGATTTCGTGTCAAAATCTGAGTGCCAATCACACTTATTAGATTGACGCATTCCTTTTGTACAACTTAAATATGGTTTTAAAAACACTTTGGGTTCTTTAAAAAGCAGTAAACGCTGTTTAACAACTTGGAAATAATGTAAATCAAAGACAAGGAATGAAATGTAATGAGTTGAGAGTATTGGAGGGTAATTTACAAGTAGATGAGACAATACCACTATAAACAGTCTGTTGTTATTATCAAGTTTGACACCTTATAATAGCACAAACTGTTAGATATCGTGAGATCGAACAGTAATCTGTTAAATATTTTCTGTTAAATTCCCTCTATCATAAATAAAACCAATGCCTCCTTCTAATATGGACATTGTGTTTGAAATTGATCCAATGAGGTGTATTTAATAGATTGATACTCCCTCCTTCCTTTGCAAGACAACTGTTATAAGAAATTTCACATACTGATGTAGTAAATTTTTCTTTGTATGAAATATTTTTGATGAATTGTGATAGTATTTAAAATCAGAAGACAGGAGCAAATGGAAGGAGGACATGGAAGGAGGACATGGAAGGAGCTCATGGAAGAAACTCATAAAAGAGGCTCATGGAGATCATAGGAGATCATGGAAGGAGCTCATGATAGAAGCTCATGGAAGGAGATCATTGAAGGGGCTCATGGAAGGAGATCATTGAAGGGGCTCATGGGAGAAACTCATGGGAGAAAATCATGGAAGAAGATCATGGAAGGAGCTCATGGAAGGAGCTCATGAAAGGAAATTATAGATGAAAGGAAATTATAGAAGATCAGAAAAAAAAAAAACCAAAAAAAAAAATTTTATGAAAGGATATGAAAATTTTAAACAGTTTTGACTACTTACTTCAGGTGTGTTTTTCTTGAACTCTCTACTTTGTTCTACCAATCTTTTTCTTGATATGTCACTTTCATCTTGGCGATTGGCTAAATCTGTGGCAGTTGTGTCTAGTTCTTTCTGAAATATATAAAAAAGAGATTATTAGCCTTCGCACAGTATGTGAAAGAATACAAAAATTACATGAAATGACAATATGACACTATTTTGAGAAACAAAATAGAAACTGCAAGAACTGTATCAAAATGAACAAACTGAAAAAGATTTTTTCGACTAACATAGAATGCATATTGGAACCTTTTATTGAAGACAATCAAACACAGCAATATTTAATCTTGTTTTATATCACAAACATCTACATGGTGAAGCCTTTAAATGCCTTGTGGAAAAGGGGTTCAAATAAAAGTCACCTCTGTTTGAGTTATTATTATATGGCAAAAGGAAGTCTGTGAATGATTTGGTAAACCCCAAAAATATCCAATTTCTCAGAAAAAACACTTTTCGAACAAAAGATAATTGATGACAATAGAAAGGACACTCAATACATTTACTTAGTAGGTTTAACTGTTCAATATACTTAATCAAATACACCCTTCATCCCTCCTATATATACACAACATTTTTTTTTTTCAATTTAACGCAAATATGTGATTATTTATTCATTATCGCTTCTTTCCCCGTCTTACTTGAAATGTAATAAAAGAAATTGACTGATTCTGAATCATTTGTCAATAACACTGTTAATACATGTATCAATAGACGACATCTCAAAAGGAAAGTAAAAATTGATAGTAGATTTTGATCATTTGTGGTATATATTTAATTTAATGATGATAATGACACATTTTAACTATAATAGAACATAGAGTTATATCAATTAGGCGTTCTATCTTTCAAATAAAGGGCTGGTCACAAAAGTGTCATCATTTTTTTGATTTTTTTATCATCTTATTAGAATTAGGCCTTTTATAAATGGTCACAAAAGTACCATAATTCTTAGAATGGTTACAAAAGTGCCATGATTCTTAGATTTGTTTCATCATCTTATTAGAATTAGGCATTCTTTCTTTTCAAATAAATAACTGGTTACAAAAGTGCCATAATTCTTTGATTTGTTTTTCTTCAGACACATTTTCGGCTCTTCTGTTGAATTTCTTACAGGTTTATCTAAAGCTTATTGAACAAACAACCCAAGTCCCGGTGGAGCATTATGCTACTTTAAAGTCAGTTTTATAAAAGTATCATTTGGCACCATTCAAAACCAAAATACACAGGAACATGTGTATTCTATTTGTACCACAGCATGATTATATAATCAACATAGATCTTAAATAATGTTAGTCATTGTGAAAAATCTCAACTATTACTAGTATTTTGTCATTGTTATAAGTATAATAACTCTTAACATTTTACACAATACTGATTATTTTATAATCTAAAGATTATTATTTCCATTAAAATTCATAAAAATACTTGGTATTGTTAATTTCTAAAAAGGTATGCTGACTCTACTTGTCGATGTTCATCAAAATTACCAAATAATAATATCATAAATAACATACAAATTCTTATAAATTTAAGAATGTTCTGATATTTTGGATTGTTCACAAAGGAATTTGTCTAAAAAATGAAGCAAAACAATTCCATTAATCAAAATCCCATCCAAAAACCTGGCAAAATCGAGATTATTAGTTGTATAATAGAGGAATACCCCAAAAAGAAATACCATCTGAAGGTGTTTCATAAAGAGTAAGAGTAAGAGTATGTTAGAAATATGCATACATATAAAAACTCACTACTTTCCAGTCATATAAACCTTTTCAACCAAAGTAGTTCCACTTAGTTCCTGCCATTGCCATGCTAAACATTTTTGTAACATTACACCAGAATTCAGTACATATTGAGAAAAAAATTCTGCAAGTCTATCACATTAAGTAAACGAAAATAACAACTTGCCTTTTACATTTGGAATCAATCGACTAAATTTTCTATTAACTGCAAATGTCATACAGTGAAAATAAATTTATGACATACCATGTAAACATTGCATAAATCTGCCGTCCAAATCTGGAGACGATTATTTTAGTCAATGCCGCTTTCCGCATTAATTGTCTTCAACTTTTTTTTTATTAAAATCATATAAACTTTCATAGCGTGACTTCGTATTAATTTGTCAAGTTTTCCATTGTTGTATTTTTTAAACTAAAAATATTGTTAAATTTCTATTCTAAATGCATTCATTTTTCTATTATGTCAATGTATAAGCGTGATTTTTTCATTGCATTATGACGTTAATGTACAATAACAAAATAACAAATATATTCTTCATTTAAATCAAAACATGCCAAATTCACAGTCCAACGCAGCATGAGTTATCACTTTCAGAACGTTAATAAACATAAAACATATCATTTTTAATTGGATTGTTTTATTAAGAACCTCTTTCAAAATGAAAAGTTACATCTTATATTTAGTAGAAAAATTCAGAATTTCTACAGAAATTCTTTATGATGTTATATGATGGATACAAAAGTAAAATTGGAAGTATCAAATACCAATCACCAATTAAAGAATAAATCCAAAATTCATCCAAATGGATCAGAAGAGAAAAAGTTAGAAAATCTATATTTTAAGTAGAGAAATATTTGGTATAGGGTGTAACAGAAATAACTAAATAATGATGAATCTATAGGATATTATAGAATCTATGGGAAATAGAATGATAAAATAATATCATATCATTATGATGATTAATAAACAGTTGAACTCATTTATTCCATTTGTCCTGTTTGTTGGGACAGTGTTTTTCACTTTTCTGACATCATTGCCCATTGAATATTGCTTATTGGAATTCGTCAATTTTTTCTGAAATATCCTGCATGTCATCTCTTTTAAAGTCAACGGCAATATGTAATTTGTATTTTTTAAAGTTTGTGTGTCATGAAAAGTAGAATTCACTCCTATTCTTTTAGCAATGTCATGATTTTTGTTGCAGCAAATTTTTACATGTCAATATGCATACAACCCTCTTTAAACAGGAATAATCAGAGACAATTAAGTTCTTCAGATAATGAAAGTTCAGATAATGAAAGTAGAATTCCATTTGTTATTTTCTCCTAACAATTTTGCTCATTAAATACTTTGAAATTACTTTTTTAAACACATCGTACTGTGTTTCTATAGGTAAGATGCATATATAAGCATCAAACATAATCAAACACCTGTAAAATATGTCAGTGTCAAACACAGTAAATGTTTAAATTGCAGGTTTTTCATCAAAAGACAATATTGAATTGCAGTTTTATCAATATTTGAAAATTACCAAAATCAATTTTTACCCTGTGAACTTTTGACAAGGTATTTGATGTCTAATATTTCCAAAATGAAAAAGTTACCGAATCATTTTGGAAATGAATAGATTTTAAACAGTTTGAATTAGTTCCATGTGTCTTAAAGCATTATAGTTTAGGATTGGCACTAAACCAAAGATATTTATTTCCATAAAAAAAAATTTTTGGATGCCAAATAAATGTGCAAAATGCAAAATTAATACAAGTATTCAAGCCAAAGCTGAAATCTTGTTTTAACAACTATCATAAAATTTGTGTTTAATGTGATTAACTATTTAATTGAAATTATAATTTACACATTAATTCAATTATAATCTGATAACTTATTATCATTACTAATAATTATTTTTACTTAATTTTTAACTTTTAATGAGTTTTAAGAGTCAACTTTTTAAATCACTGATTGAAAAGTTCAACAACTTGAAAAAGCTTTTTGAATTAGGAGATGTAAATGGGGTTTATTTGATGAACAGTTGAAGAGATATGGTGTCAGAGAATCTCATTAGCTCATACCCCAGTAGGTAAATAAATAATAGAAAAGTTTAAAAGACCATCTTATTCACTGATACAGTGGTGTTTAAATCCTAGGAAAACAAAGGCCAAATCTCTGACCTGAATAAAAATCTATAGCCATATGGAAATCAGTAAGGTGACCAAATATTTCGTTAGATTTATCAATTGTGAGTTGGACAAAGAAACAGGACAAAAGCAAAGAGAAAGTATCAAATTTCTCCCCTATCATAGCTGTGTTCAATTTACTTGGTTATCTTGAAACACAAAGAAATAAGGTCAAATGATAGGACCATCCCACTTGAGATCGAAGGCTGGAGCATCATCTTTAAATAACTTGTTAGTGTTCTATAGTATATTATCATCTTAGTTGGAGTAGAAAGAATAATCCCAAGATATTCTCTAAGCAATTTCTATTCTTTTGTTTCCATTTTATTCAATATTGAGAGCACACCATATTGTGTTTGAAATTCTATTAAATTTTGAAGAAATTACAAATAAATTGTGATGTATGGATTAAAATCATTACCATTTCCAAGTATAACATTGCATTCAATGACTCAAATGGTACTCATTGATATGCTTCCAAAAAATACTTAATGGCTCACCCTTCATTTCAGAGTTTTATTGACCACTTGCGATCTTATAACTCTACAATGCATGATGGATTTCTGATGCCAAGACCAATGCCTTCTGGAATCAGTGTGACAAAGACTCTCACCCTATGACCTAGATCACCAGAATTTGAACAGAAAGATTGTATTAACCAGTACATCTGGTTGACATTTGATTAGGTGGTATATAATTAATTGATAAAGTAAAATAAATATCAAATATCATCCTCTAGCTTTCCCTGATATCAACCTATTGATAGTCTCTTACATTATAATATATATCATTGATTACACAGGAAATACTTGATATTAGTCAATTTTAACAATAGATATTACATATATTCTGTATATTACTAATTATAGTGGTATTTAAATGTTGGAATTATATTTTCAAAAAAGAAATGGCACTGCATGTTACATCAGCCAGATGCTTGCTTATCATCATTTGATATTGCATTGCCTCAATGTATATTACATAAGCATTGTTACATGTTACATCAGCAGCATATGACAATACATGTTACATAGGCTGAATGATATTGCAACTCACAGCAGTAGTATGACATTGCATAATATGTAACATCAGCATCTGATATAATATTACATTGCCTGTGACAGAGCAACAAATATACTACATGTTACATCAGCAACAGAAAATTATTTTTCCATTTATCACATGAAATTTTTATAAAAAAAAATATAATGAAATACTAAAAATTTACTTTTAGTTGTTAAAACAAGAGAGAAGCAGTTAACAGTCTAATTCAGACATGACTGGCCAAATAAATAGCTTTCAGTAAAAAAATATGACTTACTCAACTTTCAACTATACTGCAATTCTTTTTTAAAAACCATACCATTAGTTTTGTTGAAAGATTAAGATTTTCAAAGCATGAAATGAATCCTGTCATTCAACTTTATTTAACCTAAGAAAACCTGATCTAGAAAAAAATCAATCCCTGAAATCTGTTAGACAAAAAACATAAGATAAACACCAAACAGATCATGTGAAGCTCATTAAAGTGACGACTAGTCTGAGAGCAGATCACTGATTGGCCGCCATTGAAATATGATCAGTACCATCATCATTTACATCTCTCAAGTCAGATTCTACTCAATTATTGTGACAGCTTTGATAGTAAAATGGGATCTTTAATGCATCTGTTTCTAGCGCCAGTTAATCGCCTAAACTATAAATAAGATAGAACTTATATTATCAGGCAGTGTCTGACGCCACCAGTCCTCATTTAATTGATTTTAAAACAAAGATAGAGGTTAAAGGTTTGATAGATAACAGCTTGCTAGTAGAGAAATCTATGGGAATATTTTTACCAATCGGTTTAGAGTTCTTAGATTGACAAGTGAGTCACGATACGTACAGACACCATTATATAGTTCAACAGAATGACGGGGAAATAATATCTCCCGTAATGTTTTGACCCAATTATTACAATGAATAAAAATATTTTTTGACAGAGTTCTCTCCTGATTGATTTTGTGACAGAAATCAGAAATCAATGACCTATTGATGTAATATCATTGGGCAGCGATGGCGGGTGTGGCGCCAAGCACGGTATGCTAACTCTTCTAGACACCTGATACCACTTTTTATTATGAAATATTTACTCATTTATTGATATACTTCCTCAAGTGAAAGGTTCATTAGCTGCTACCAATATATTGCCAATGTGTTTGGATTGCATGGATTTCGAGATTTGTTTTATGGTTGGGATCGTTTGTGCTTGGTTTTATTATTCAACATTACAAAATATTGGTTTTAATTGCTTGAACGAAACAAATATATTTTCTCCTTCGTTGAAATGAGCCTTTTTATTCTTAGTGTAAATTGTTACTTAGGATAATATTTTGGGGAATTGTTGTTAGTGTGTCTGATCATTCATAAAACATTGATATTATTCGAGATACATCACATGGTCTATAAAAGTTTTCCAAAAAATGAACCAAACCTTCACCACAGAAAATCATCTGCGTCAATATCATTTGTTTTAAACTTGATCAACTTATGGTTTGGAAAAACAAAGAGTGATTTTTGTTGCACCATAGTGTATGATATGTTTGTAATAAAAATAAGATTAGTATCAACAAGGAGCCACCCAGTCTATTCTTGTCAAAATATTTTATAATCAAATTTGACAATTGACAAGTATAAATACATATAAATTTTATATTTGACCGATTTTCATGTCACCAATTTCATGATTTTGGTAATAAAGTCAGTAATAAGTAAGAGCAACAAAATGCACTTTTTTGTATCACTCTTTTACCATTTTCATCCAGCAATACCATTAATACCTTTATCATCAATTGCTTGATGGAAAAAATGTCTGAATGATATACATATTTATGTAAATTTCAAGATAATTGCATTTTATGTTGTTGACTTTGCTCCCTTTAGACAGCCCTTATTAACTGTGTTTCCACTGACATAAAAAGCCGGCTTTAAGCTAGCTTTTTTGTGTTTCCACTGACAAATTGCCGAACCGTTACGGTTCGGGAACCGTAATGGTTCGGCAATTGAAGCTTTTCGCGTTCGGCAATTTATCGGGGGCCGAATGAAAGCCAGCTTTCATTTACTCAGTGGAAACACAAAAAAGCCGGCTTTATCTCGTTCGGCAATAGAGGGCGCGCGATCTTAATTAACTAGTAGAGTAAAAGGTAAGTCTTGTAGATCGCGTGCTGGCTATAATGTGTGACTTTATAATCGAGACTAAAGTCGTTCGGGAACCAGAAAAACTCAGCGTAAACGCAACGTGTTTGGCAATAAAGCTAGCCCTAGGCTAGCTTAGAGCTAGCTTTCCTTCACAATTCTCAGTGGAAACGCGGTTAATATCCATAACCCCCTTTAGACAGCTTTGCTACCGAATCTCTTGTAATCTTCTGATTTTTTAGATTTAAGGCCATGCACTTGTTTTTCTTTAATTTATATGAATTTAATTTCTACAGATTACCTAAGTATAGAATAGTTCAGATGTAAACTTAAATGATATCATGACAAAATAGGAGATAAAATTAAATTAGAAATGATGAGTCTAGTAGATACAGACGGCATTTAAGGCTCGCGTCTGCTCATTAAAATTAACCAATCTTTTGACAATGATTTATTGGTTATTTAATTACTTAAATAAGATGAACCAAGTCACTGATAAGCAGATTGTGCAACGTAAAACATTTCAACACATCTCAGATTGCGTGCAAATATATTAATCTGTCTTCAATTTATTATCTGAAATCTGTAGGCACTTCGGATAATGATCACGTACATGAAAGTAAATTTAGTTCGAAGGCTGCACACTTCTGTTTGCCGTTTTTATTGTTAGGTAAATAAATAAATATAAGATGTCGAGTTGTATAATATTTATAAATACCAACGTTCACGTAACTAAGTATATTTAGATTGTGTTAGTTTTAAAAAAAAAGTTGAAAAAACTTGATATCCACAAAAAAATAGGATGTAAAAATTCATCAATATTGAAGTAAATCATTGATAGCACAAACTCCCAATTTTTTTGAACTTTTGACCTCATTCGAAATCGACCTTACACATTATTTTTGTAATGTTCAAAATACAATTAAACAAAATATTGATTATTTCGAAATTTAGGTTATATATTTAAACTAAATAGTTATTTTATAAATGTGAGCAAGGGACCTTTTTGGAATGTTCATAGCGCCAAATTATTGATTGAAACCATACATGTGTACTCAATATTTTGGGAGAACTGTTTACAATCAATTGTCTCAGAGTTACAGTCGATATTGTTTGAATAGTTTCAGAAATTTCCCATAAAATTGTCATTGATTCAGCACAAAGAACATGTTGTAAACTTCTCAATAATTTCAGAAAATTTGGGAAATATGTTTTTTACTTTCCTATATTGATTTCAATTCAATGGGCGATGTGTTTTAAAAGTGTCAAGAATTCTGCGTTGACTTGAGAATGCCCAGTCAACAGATTCTACCACATCAATATTTCCTTATAAAATTGATCCAATTTGAGTTTTTGAAATAAGTCAACTATTTCAGACAGGGTGTCGGCAACACAGAATTTTCACAGTTGCTTTTTACTTCAAATGCATCAATTAATTACAATACCAGATATGTAGAATTATTTGGAAGATTGCAAAAAATAAGCATTTTTAATACTATTGGAATTGCAAAAGGAACTTGCGGTAGTCAAAATCAGATATGTGTTTTGTTCTAAATATCCTGACATTCATTGAAATGGAACAATTCAGTCTGAAGTAATCAAGTTTTTGAGGGAAGAAAATGTCTCTGTTATCACATAATTGCTACTCCAAAATGGCAAAAAAAGACTTCTGTAACTATATACAGTTTTTATATAACATTTTTGCTAGAAATGAATATAAAATTTTTTCAAATATATGAATGTCCAATGAGCTCTTTTCATAAATGTATGATAGTCCTAGCTCTTTTCATAAATGTACAAATGTCATATCAAATCTTTTTGCATATACACTTGAAGCGTTAATGTTCATTAGAAATTGAATGTAAAATTCTTGTCTTCCACAAGTCAAATAACTTGTGTTTAAACATCAAATTTCTTTCTTTTGGTTTTTCACTGTAATGTCAATCTCTGACGTTCAACATGTACCATTAAAAAACTGCATAAAACACTCAAAATAATGTCATGCGAGCACTTTTATTGGAATAACAAACAAAGATGTTACTGTTGAATTTTTAGGATAAATAATTAAAGTAATATACAAATCATAACAACAAAATGTCAATTTTTAGCATTAAGCATATCGTCAAATCTCACACGTCAAATAAAATTGTCATGAATTGTTTTTTGGTCATTTCAGCATTGAACCCATTATAGAATTGATTTCAAAATCTTAAACTGAATTGCAAAAAAGGGAAACCACCTTTAAATACAATTTGCTACACGAATTTGTGTGTTTTTCCTGAATCGTGTGTCACTATTGTTTATAACTACAGGGTCATTCACTTCATCTTGAGGGGAGAAGTTACATAATGACACATTTTGATTGTTTCAATTTCTCAACAAGGAAATTATCAACTTTCTTTTTGTGAATTTCTTTAATAGACATGATAAAGATAAAAAACTTCAATTTCAATTCTTCAGATCCACACAACAATTGAGTAAAAATTCATAATTAATTTATACAATTTACACTTAGATATTCACGTTCTTTTATATATGATAATAATACGGAACTGTTCAAAATAAAGTCAAAATGACGTTCCCCAACCTTTTTGAAAAATTCAAAACAAGGATAATAGTCAATGTGTCAAAGGTTGATGTTTGATAACTTTTTAATTTAGATCATAAATGGCAACAATGACAATTTTTATTCAGACATTTGTAGTTCTTGCATTTCCATTACAATTAAAATTTTCATGACACTACTATCACTAAAACTCCTTTTACACCAGGCCGCTACATTACCCAATTCCATTAAGTCTGTTCACGAAACTGTTCTGATACCACCTCCCCAACGTGGGCCAGAATCGGAACCTTTTTCAGACAGCTTGACCATTTACATTACACAAAATTTATACGTTCCTTTCTCTGAACCGTTCTCAGAACGGAATAATTTTATAGTGTAAAAAGGGGTTTAATGGCCTTTGAATAAAATGCATAATCAAAAACTCAGTTGTAATGGAATAGCAAGAACCCCAAACTTATGAACTTATTAAAATTTGATAGATAACTCTTACCTAATGAGTAATTTCAATATCTTTTTGTTAACTTAAGATTAATACAAAAATATCCATGAACTAAACACAAATATAAAATGGTACAGAAATCCTACCTCAATATTAAAGAACTAGAAAGAGACATCTGATATCTTCCGATAGCTAATCTGTTTAATACAAATTGATTCTCTCAAAGACGACTGATCTTAAAAACAACAATTGACCATGACTTTGTAGGCCACCAGATCAAGAAGGCAAAATAATCAAAGATTCATTAGTGATATTCAAGAAACTGTTTATTTTTCAAACTAAGTCATATAGATTCAAGGAAGACATGTTTGTTATACTTGGACATTTAATCTATGTGACATTTCAGAATTCTCTTAGATTATTACCAATTAAAAAGATCAACCAAATGTTGAGTTGGCTGATTAACTGTCTGTTCTTATCACCCTTTTTACTTCTTTCTTCCACTTTCAAAGTCCAATTTGATTGTTGAGTTATTTTCTAGATAGAGAATCTGTCATCAACATTATCTTACACTGTCTTTTGATGTTTGAAGAATAAGAAGAATCTTATTGTTCTATTTTCCAATTTTGTGAATCTTATCTAATTACAAAAGCTTTGACAATTTGGATATAGTTCTCTACATATTTACTTCAAAAGCTAATAAAGTGCAATTTCAGAGGACAAATCTTTTTTCTGAATGAAAATATGACAATGCAGTTTGGCTACAATTAATTACAGTTGTGACAAATTCCAGACTGTATTAAAATTCTGTATTTTGAGTAATGAGTAATATCTGCATTAGACAAATTTTACCATGGTCTTTCACTTTTGCTGTAATGTTTTAATCTGTCTTAAAGGGATTGTAAAGTGATTTTCTAAACTTTGTACTTATGGGACACTGATAGCATCAATTTGCGCCATTCCAAATTCCATCCCGATGCCTGTGGTTGTTGCACTCCCACTAAAACTAAAGCGTTTTATGACATCACTGACATTGATCTGCATAGATATAAATAGTAGCTTCCGGTAGATAGTTGGGGGTGATGTCATAAAACGTGTTAGTTTAAGTGGAATTGCAAGAACCACAGACGTCAGAATGGAAATGGGAATAGCACAAATTGATGATATCAGTGTCCCCGATACAAATACAAAGTTTAGAAATCTTCTTTACAATCCCTTTAAGTTTAAATGGATGTGGATCTGTACTTCTTTAACTTAATTCTCAAGCTGAGACAAAAACAACAAGGAATCAGGTCCAAAAAGTACACAAACCTGATGATGCATAAGTTTAAAATATGCCAAAACAAGTTCGCATCAATAATAGGCGTCCAATAAATCCATGAATATTGTAAAACTATTTTCATACTAAGGTGCAACAAAACAATCAATGTTTATTCATGTTTTTAATCAATTTTCAAACATTTCTGCATTCATTTGAAACGTAATGATGATCAAAGGGTGCAGTGTTTTTTAATGAGTAAACTCTATATATTTTGGAAAGAAAGGTCAATATTTATTTAGTAAGCTTAAAACAGGATTACATATAAACACATGTACTTTCAATATCCTAAACTATTTTATAAATAAACCCAATCATTATGTTTAATACTTATGTGTTGTGTTGATGGGGAACAGTCAGTATTTTCATGGATATTTTTCTAAATTGACTTCATAAGTACTAAAACTGCATGCAAATTCCATATCCCCTTCAAATACACATCAAACTAGAAATTTTTATTTCTATATATCTGCTGTTTAAATATGTTGCAGCCTCATTGATAGGGAAATTGTGGATATACACTGATTTGGAACTCAAGGCTTCAAAAGAATCCAAGAACTTTCAGATCAGTGATCACTTTGGAAACTCACCGAACAACTGCATCTCTTTAAGAACAAGAATCAAAAGTTACTTCCAGTACTTGAAACATTCTCTGAACAAAATGGTTTTATAAATCAAATTTATTTGATGGAAGTATTTTGATATCCTCAACAAAACAGTGAGGTTGATCTCTGTGCCAATATGTTGATTAAACTGCAAGACTGTGCATATATTACAAGAGTATAGAGCTCAATGATAACAATGACTTATGTAATGTTTACCATATGGTTTATCACTCAATATATCCTATATACCAATAGTCAACATTCTAGGTCGAATATTATATACATTGATACATAGACTTGAAATTGTCGAATGTCAAAGTTCAACCTATTGGCGCCATTCAACTCTTCATTTTTGTCTTTCACAAAAAATAATACAACTTTGATGATTTCAATGAATTCCAGCTGTCATTATGAACTCTTGTCTTTAAATGCACTTTTGGTGATAGCTAATTTCAGTAACTTGAAATTGCATAGATATCGCACAAGACAGGACTTTCAGGCTTGCACATCAGAACCACTGGATAGTTAAAGAAAACAATGAAATATACAAAGAAAATGAAATACAGAAAAATGGCTCAGGATGAGACAAATTGTAACATACATGAATGTTTTAAGAAGGTACATGTATGCAAGATCTAACAACTAAGAGCGAGGCCATCTTAAGAACCCTAATCCTACAATGCCAACTTAAATAAAATCTAGCAGAGTTATATTGATAAGAATGATTGAAAGGAGGTCAGATTAGTCCCTGTGATTTCAATTAGTTTCAGGTTGTACCAACTGACAGACGGTCACTGACATACTGACTTACTTTTTATTTCTTCACTGAAAATAGCAGACTATTCCATCATCAGACAGCAGTTAAAAACAGATTGTCTGGATATGTTGCTTTTTTCAAGGTTGCAACCACAGATTGTTTCAAAATCTAATGTTTAGGGTCTTCAGAGTCTCAGTTTACCCTCATGGCTATATTTTAACATGCACATGATGCAAAGTACATGTAATAGAAAGGCAAGAGAGGTCCTAGATCAGGCCTTCTCAAATGGCGGCCCGCAACGCACTTGAGAATAGCCCCTCAAAAGTGATCACTTCTGCTATAACGCTCTGCTCGTTATGCTAGCTAAGCTATATTTGGCCCTTTTTTTCTTCATAAAATGCATTTAATTGAGAAGGCCTGTCCTTGATTATTCCAGAATAGCTGATGCTGTGCATTGTTGCGTGCGTTGCAATTTCAATGCTTAATATTCAATAGATCAGTTCAATTGTAATTAAATAGATCTGATAAAGCTTAATCTGTTGAAGAAATCTTCATACTTCAGTTTGACTCTTCAGGAAAATGTTATACTTGTATTCATATTGATATCTGATACATAGATTTATGGCTGTAGTCATCGTTTTAATATAATACACATCATGATTAAATAGGCACATTATGTTCAAATTGTGATCCAATTTACATATTGTCACCCCTTAATATGATCACGATAATAAAATTTCAAATTTTATTCAAAAATCAAAAAATGCAAGTTTCAGATTACCACACATTTTCATATTCAATTTCTTTCTTATTTAATTGAGTGCACGCTTGATAAGGTTTGCGATATAAATTGAAATACAATATCTTTATATTACATCATATAACGAGACTGACAACTTGCGATTAAAATAATTTCGACAGATGCTTAGTCTGATTGTCCGAAAAGACGCTGAACAATAGAGAAGAAAATGGAGAAGATGGGGATGAATAGATTTATTTAAGCATATAAAGTTTTCAGTGAGCTAGATCCTTTTGTAAACAAGTCGAGCGTTCAATATCTCAAATATCTAGACAGCCCCTCAATTGATGATATCGGTAGAAAAAATCAACAGATAATCGTATGTATTAATTCTCAAATCACTGGAGGAAAATTGTCGCCACATTCCCTAACTTACATCTCAAATGACAGAGAAATGTTAAAAAGATCAGGTGATAAGGAGAAATTATTTTCTATTGGCAATAAATCATCATATTCCCATTGTACCTAAATAATACATTAAAACATGGCAACAAAGAAAGGCTTTGTAATAAAAATGGAAACTGATAACCGAAAGTTCAATCTTAGAGAATTTAGAGGAAATTAAGCCATATCAACTTTAAAAGAATTAAATAAAGTGTAAGTTTCAGATTAAATAACTTTCCTTACTCTTGTCTGTGCTAAAAGATACTTTTTTAAGGAAAATATCAGCATCCTGAGGCATCATATTTCAGAAAAAACTACTTTTTGCCTTTTTTGAACTATTGTGCATTTGCATTAGCAAGGAAAAGATTACAAATTGTGAGCAATGTAACAGAAAAAGGTATTGGGTTGCAATTACTTTCCAGATAATAGTCTGAACAGAAAATTAATTAACAATAGTTGAAATCCTCCCTAAATCTACACTAATTCCACAGATTCCACTAATTATTCAAGTCAAGTGATTATTTGGTCCAACTTGGAACAATAAAGGAAAGAGAATCCATTATAAGATTAAGAGTCGTATAGATTTGTCTTTCTTCTCTCATCAATATATTATTGGTGAATGTCAGAGTTGTCCCTGCCTGTCCCCCGGGGACCTGACCAACACTCAGTCATTGGTGGAAAGTCTCCAATTCAAGTCTTTGTCAATAAATCAATGAAAGAGAGTTGTCAAATTTGGTGTCTCAGGAGGCTAACACAAGATAAAATTCTATTGATTTCAGCTGGTTTTGCGTGTCTGTGTAATCCCTGTATATAAATGAGTATATTATTTTGTCTCTTATCAAAATTTGTTTTTGATATCAGAGTAACAAATTGATTTAAATACACTGAGCAATTTAACTGACTATTCAAAAATATTAGCTGGAAAAGCTGTAAAGAACTGAATTGTATGCTAATAACATCAACTTATAAATGTTCTTTGCAATAAGTGTCACCATTCGTGAAAAGTCTAGAAACCCTTCAAAAATCCCTTTAATTTTCTCTCCAATTTCATAACCAATAGCTTAAGCAGTTATTTACAAAAATATGAAATGATATGAAATATAATTGGAGTGCATGAAAAATGGCCATGACACATTTTATAAAGATCATGTCATTGTTGATAAAATATTTCATCAAAATTCTCTCCATCCTTTTCACACCATTTCAGTTATTTATCATCTTGTTTGCATTATATGAAATCAATACAAAATCTCTATCTCCATCGGAAGCCTTCAAAAGACTGAAATTTTTGTCATGTGAATAGCAAAGCTTTCCATGCTAGGCTTTGATTTTCTGATAGATTTTGTGTCAGTTTCAACAAATGAAACCTTCAGATAATCAATTGGTCAGCAAGATGGCAAATCTCTTCTGAAATTCTTCAATAAAATCAATAAATTCTTTTTAGAATTCCAATCTGAAGTCACGCCAAGATATCAAATCATTTCCAATCGACAATTTTATATTTATTGAACATGTGTTAGCGCTGTAAGAAATCCTTTCAACATGTTTTTTTCTAAATGAACAGCATTTGTTTTGGAAAGAATAATTCCAGATCAATGAAACGCCTCATATTGAACTAAAAATGATCAATACTTAATATGGCCAGATGCCACAAAAACAGTGAGAAAAAATACATTAGTTTTTGTCCTTAGATCAAATCAATAGATCAATACATTTCAACCAAATTTATGATAATTTTTAGCGCGTTGGTAAAAAAGGGTAGAAATGAAATGAAGTGATGGAACTTTACGTCCGGCTCTTCTGCACCTATTCAGGATGGGCAAACACCATGCAGTGTGCAATAAGGGACATTTTGCCAGGACAGCGGCATCAGCCTGCTCTTATTTTCGATTTCCAATTGTCGAGGGATCTGTAACATTCACAGCCAATAGCACACAGAACCTTGGTTTATTGTCCCATCTGAACGAATAGACACTTTTTCCAATCAGTCTCAAAAGTGGGTAGACTATCCAAAAATATTGGATGATGACAAAGTATCTCTTCACTTTTGAGCAATAAATTAAACAGAATAAATACAATGTTTCTTTCAATTTGAAATTTTTGTTACAAAAAGTTTATGCAATAGAAATTTGTTAATGCCCAGATGCCATAAAAAATGAGAGAAAAAAGACATTAGTTGTTATCCTTAGAAATAACCAATCAATAAGAGAATAAATCAATAATTTTTAACTCAATTTGTCCATTTGATTCAATCATCATCTGTGGGTGAAATGAAAGTTGTACCAAAAGATGAAAAAATCAATACAACTATTGTGTGAAAAAGAAATTATTGATTTTCAAGGGAGTCTTGTGTCTATAACTCATAAAGGCTGATCAGTAGGAAGGATGGAGAGAAAGATGATAAAAAAAACTTTGTCACATTATAGTCTCTTCTATCCTCCACTTTCTTTGTGTTCATAATACTTCGCTTTCACACGATTGAAACCAATCGATACAAAATAGGAAAATTAACTTTCAATGCAGCTAAAAAACATGAAATGTCACAGATCTTAACAATATGATTAGCTTTACACGGTGTTCACCTATTGTTCACCAAATCAATACACAGCTACCAACATCAATCTAATTCCTGTTCCCGGATTCTCTCATAATACAAGTACATTAGTAACATTGTGTATTGACAAATATACCATAGAATTGAATTCTTACAAAAATCACAAATCTCAGTCCTGGTGATCAATAAGCTAATAGACATGAAAAGAACATTGATGCAAAAAAACAAGGATGGGTTTCGAAAATCTATCAAATTTATTGATTTTTATACCTTTTACATCATATTCTTTTAAAATATCTTACAATCAATATTTAGATACACTGGGTAATATTTAAAATGGAAATGATTTGAAAGCTCTTCAAATTCAAACTTTTCCGCCTTTCCATTTTAATCAATGGAGTTGATTTTTATTGGACTAAAGATAAAGATCAAGGACAAAGAAATAATTTTTAAAAGATTAAAAAAATATGGGTAATATTATTAATAGGGAGATCTTCAAAAGAAAAAAAAAACAGCATGATACAACCAGAAAATAAGTTCAGATCATAATAAAAAAAAATTATAACTGTTACTAAACCTTTTGGAATTTCCAGAGATTTCATAATCTACAGATCTTTAAACTGGTTAAACTATCCTCCTTTATGATTGAACATCTAATGACCTAAAGCAAATTAATGTCAGGCTTTTCTATTTGACATGGTAAAACTTCTGAGTAATTCTTTGTGAACTAGTTTTATTATGTCTTTGAGATGAAAGATTTCAAAAGATATCATGTACATAGCAGATATTCCTGCATCTTGAAAAGTCATTAAGATTTGGTAATTTGGAGAAATTATGTAAGTGAAAATCAGTTGGTTTTAATTACATGCTGAATGCTTCTCTGTATATTGATCATTATATGAATGATTATAACTGAAATGAAATCTGTTTTCTTATTAATATCTTCACCATCCTGCAGCATTTGGTTAACTTATTGGAGTCTTTAATTGGTTTTAGACTCAATCAAGGAAAAACTTCCTGCACTTTTTTCAATTTATTTTGTCCTCGTTTCCTTTGAGTTTCGGCCCAAAAAAAATTACTGATGCTAATGTATGTACTGTTAGACCAGGCCTTCTCAATTATTTTTCATAAAGGGCCAAATGCATTTTATGAATGAAATATAAGGGCCAAATAGAGCTTAGCTAATATAGCAAGCAGAGTGTTTAAGCGGAAGAGGTCATTTTCGAAGGGCCACTCATAAGGGCATCGAGGCCCAGATTTGGCATGCTGGCTGCCATTTGAGACCTGAATTAGACTATGATTCTCTTTTATGACCACTCAACAGTTACAATAAAATAAGATTTAAAAGATCCTTCACAAAAAGGTTTTTCTTCCATATCTTCAAAATTTTAGGGAGAAATATTCTATTAATTAATAAGACAAGTTGTTATGTGAAAAATATAAAGATATACATATTAATATATTACAATGAATGACTATCAATTTATCAATTAAACCTATTGTTTTATGGTCAAGACTCAAGGAGAGTACAAGGTAAGAGATCTACACAGTATGTCAATAAATCATACTTACTACCTATTGCTAGTATTAGTATCTATAGTACATCACTACCAATGGACACTAAGTGTAATTGCTAGTTTATGGTGTTATTGTTTATCTGTGAAGTTATGAGTAAACAAATAAACAACAGTTGTAAAAATCAGTGATAAACTTGTCCAACTAACTCTAATCTCTAGGTCTGGTAATCATTAATGGTGGACTTGTGCATCTGATAACCATTGTTTAGAATTAATTAAAACCTTGAAAGCAATTAATCATTGTATACACTTGGAAATCATAAAGCTAGATAGCTAATTCTTTAACAACCAGAAATATAATATAGAACACCTTATAAACATCATCACTTCAAATACTAACATTACTTTTTAGTCTTGTATGGCAATAAACTATGCATGCAAGTCTTAAGTTTCCTGAGCAAATTAAAAAAAATTTTTTTTATTTATGTGGCAATAGTGGTAAGTGGTAGATCTATAGCTTAAATCTAATGGCAATTCAGATGATGCATCTAATTATTGCAGTAGTTAATTGGTAAAGCATTTGAATAACACCTGATTATATCTATTACTTTTTAAGAAACATGCAAGATATTATTACCAGTAACATTATGTTGGTGATCTGAAAACAATGCAATTGGCCATAACTAAACAATGCTGTATGCATTCAATTTCAAATGTCAATCTACACATCAAATCAGAATTAGAATCACAAATAGCACGAACAAACTATCAAAGAATGAAACAAAAGCCATAATGATTTATTTGAACTTACATGTTAAAGCTATCAGTATGCACAAAAAGACTTTCACAATTTTAGATATGTCAACTCTGGTTTTAATTAAGAGGTGCACATGTGCATAAAAAATGAAACAATTGATAAACTTTTACTTAATAGGAAAGAGTTAATCTAATGCATATTTCATGTCCGTGTGACTCACAAGATATAATGGGTTAAATTCACATTATCTACTCCTGTCAATTTGCCAAAAATAACTAAATCAACAAATCACACCACAATTCTATATTTGTACCACATTTTCCATAAAATGATCTTTGACTGAGGATATGAGTAAGAGCCAAAATAATGTCGATTTTCGGGACTCTGGCATAATTCTCTTGGATTTTTTATTTAAAAATATCAAGTGAAACCATACGTTTTAATCTTTCATCTCTGTTTCTTGATCAGTTTATCAGTGGGTTATTATGCCTAAAGACACATTTGTGTATAATCTTATCAGCTACAGTCTTATTGTGAGGTGTCAAGTTTAAATGGTTCATTATGTTGGGGGAGATATAGAAGGAAAACCTCATGGAGAGAGAGCAAAGAAAACACTCTCCACCATAGTAATCCTTAGTTCATCAACAATTCTGTACCACACACTTCTCTTATTTACAAACAAATCACACATTGTTTACAATCCGATTTGAGATTCAGAGCATTAAGGCTAACCCCCTTCATGACATCACTACCAACTCCACAGCTGCGAAGTGGTAGACCTAATAATTTACTTGTCAGCCAACTATAGGTGTCAAATTACATGTTTGGTTCCAAAATTACAGAATTTGCCAATAATTGTCGAACAGTTTTAACTCTAATAAACATCACAATGATTGTCATAATGATGTGTTCCAACAGAGCACAATGTTGAAAATTTACACTTACTTACCGAAAAGGCATTCAGAATTATTTACGCATGATTAGTTCAAGTGATGCTGGAATCTAGAACAAAGACTCCGATACGCTATCGGCCATATTGATTTATCGTTGATACTTCATCAATATCATCTGGATGTTTAAAGGTCTACAGCGCTCGTCATGTGTCGATCTCAACAGATAAAAGACAGAGAATCTCGACGCTCCTAAAAGGACATTTCGCACATAAGAATGTAAGTAAATTACTAACCTGTAAGTCTTGCAAATCAAAAGTCTTCCAAAACTGACACATAGACTGCACATTCGCAGCCATCTTGAACGGGATTATGGCCCGATCGATTGATCACATGACCCGTTAGATCGAATTAACTCTCTAACCAAAACAGTTTACAAGTAAACATATCTATTTAAAAAAACTAGAGCATTAGATGAACTTTAAAACTTTAGTAAATGCAATTTAAATCCATTTTAAACTAAGAAGATTGATTATTGTTGACTGTCACTGACTGTATAACTTTGAGAAATGAAATAGCGTCGTTCCACTTTAGCAGGTGCGCGGAGGCTACGAAATCAATATGGCAGCCTACAGTAGTTGGCGGTCTAGATTAAATAATCATCAATTTTGTAAGCAATTGAGAGAAAATAACGGAAAAGAATCCTGCCATAAGCTTACTAACAATGCCAAGCAGTTGATTTTAGTTAATGATGGTGATTTGTATGCATGGGACAATTTCTCCGTGAACATTATTTACTTCAATTTGAAAACATTGCTTAGCACTACCGGTGTAGATGTAAACAATGAAACTGCTTCCCAAAGACATCAGGTAACCATGTCTAAACAGTCTACACTGTGTGATAATACTCATATTGATTGGCTAGAGTCATGTTGGAGAAGATTACCACTTCTCATTTCTAGTATGGTACCGGATAGGTTAAATTAAGTTCAGCCATATCATTATTTTTTCCTCTCTCTATTATGGCAAGTAGGCCTACCATTCATTATGACTCATGGCAGTTGTCCTGTCATCAGAGTCAATAACAATTAATTGATCTAGTTTCTGATATTAAAAAAATTCAGATATTGTAAATCTTGATTTGAACTTAGGCCATATAAAAAAAAAAAGTTGGTTAGCATCCTTTTCTTCTCCATTTTCAGGGGAGGGCGGGAGGTTTTTTTTTTTTTTTTTAACATTTATTTACGGAATTGCGCATGCGCAGATACTAAAGTTTCGTTTCGTATATACAGTCAGATTTTTAAAGGCTTTGATACAGTTTTATGGCTTCGTGGATGGATAGTAGATAGCACAATGAAAGAAAATATCGACTGCTTTCCGACTTATCCGTTTTTATAATGCTTTCGGCGATTTTTTAAATGATTTTTTTGAAAATAAAAAATAAAAATTTTTTGAGGCGGGGGGATATTTCGATGGCGGGTGGGGATGCTAACCAGCTTTTTTTTTTTATATGGCCTTAGAGAGAAAAACTCTTTCATAATAAACATAATATTTCAGCATATCTAGTTACATATTTCAGCTTGCCATGTGATACAAAGGGTCAATAGTTGTGAATATTAAGCATTTTATATTCCAAATGATTCAGATTTCCTATTTTTCAGACATTACTCTGTACAAATGCACCAACTTATGAAGTTGAAGGCCTATTATTCAATTCATCTGGAAGTCACATTGCTATATGGGGACATGGTGGTATCCGTGTAATTGAGTTACCAAGAAGATGGGGGAAATATGCAGAGTTTGAAGGAGGGAAAAGTGTCATTTCATGCAGGTAAATTTGTGAATATTAATCTACTATATTGCTTACTATACACAAAATGAGCTTATATTATTACTTAGTTGTAATAAATGGATAGCTGTTCAATTAAGAGTCATCTAAATGTAGAGCTCAAGTTTTATTTCCATACGTTGTGGAATAAAATTTGAACACTGTATTCACCAGAAACTTCAAGAACTCCTATTGCATTTCAGGCCTTTTGCATTATTTTTGTAAATCTTCACTTCTTTTTTACTGTTTTAAAATTTGTCAGGACCCTATCTGTAGCAGAAAGATATTGTGTGAGTCAAGGAGGGGTTAAAGTTCAACAGATAGCCTGGCATCCTGGTAGTGCTTCTGATAGCCATTTAGTCATTCTGACTTCTGATAATATACTAAGGTATGTATAAGAATAGATTTTTTTTTAACTTACTAGAAGACCACTAAACTACGTTGTGTATGCATTAGAATTAAGGCCTTGCCTTATATAATCTTTAAAAATCTAATTGATTTGATATTCATACGTTTGACTATCATTTTACATATTCAATATTTTTTGCCATGCACATTTTTAATACATAAATACATAATTTGATATCAAAATTATTTTCAGTGTGTATGATCTGACAGAACCAGATAAAGCTTCCCAAACTATAAACTTAGACAGCATACATACTGATCTCAACATATCACCCACTAAAATATCATTTAGTGCTGCCCTGGGGGAAAGAGCTGTAGCTTTTGACTTTGGTGAGCCTATAGAATTAAAACCCAAAAAGAATGTTTTGGGTATACAACCCGATGAAAAAGATAATGTTGTTTGGCCAGTTTATCTTGTAAAAGGCAATGGCAATGTATGTATTGCCTATACAACTACGTCCATAGATAGGTAATTTAAAATAGTACTTATAATCTTAATATATAAAGCACTAATAAGACTAGGATACTTTGCTTTTTGAAGGAGAAAATTGAATATGATTTTCTTATAAAAATTAAGAACAGCTTTAATATGTTATTCTCCAAATCTAGAAACACTACAGCAAATGATTATGATAATTTTTATATTGTAGAGAAATCAACTTGCCAGTTCAAGGTCCATTAATGATGCATCCTCCTGCTGATGATAATTATGGTGTAGATGCTTGTGATATTATATGCTTAAACACCACTCCATCTTTATTTGTTATTGTAACTTGTGAAGGCAAACTTCACCATTGTTTGTTGCTGCCCTCCAATGATGATGATTCTTCTGTTCATGTGAGTTTTATTTTCACAGATTAAAGGGATTGTAAAGAAACTTTGTATGTATATCGGGGACACTGATAGCATCAATTTGCACCATTCAAATTTCTATTCCAACGTCTGTGGTTCTTGCAATTCCACTTAAACTAACAAGTTTTATGACATCACTACTAGTGAGCTGCATAGATATCAATTGTAGCTTCCGTTAGATCACTGGTAGTGACTTTATAAAACGCGTAAGTTTTAGTGGAATTGCAAGGACCACAGAAGTCAGAATAGAAATTGGAATGGCGCAAATTAATACTTTCAGTGTCCCCGATACACATACAAAGTTAAAAAAAAAAACTCTTTACAATCCCTTTAAGACACTATAGTATAACTTTGCTTTGATTGAAAACAGATCATTTTCGTTTTATTTTTTTGGACCAAAGTTCATTGATAGATGAAAACCCTCAACAAACCGACATAATTGTCTCATGAGGGAGATTCATAGCAACGACACCAAAATATACTCTGGAATTTATCTTTCCTGTTTTTCCTTGTTAGTTATAAAAATGAATTTTTTACCCTTTAAAAAAGCATTGTAATTTTTGAAAAATGATTTGAAGACAATATTCCTTGCAGAGACCAGGTTGAATTAGTCCTGCATAAAGTGTCCATTTGCAGGACATTGTATGTATTCATTAGCCTAGGCTTTCAATTGTCATTAATTTATATTCAGTTTGAAACCAGTAAGCTATCAAGTGACAGTATTCTGTATGAAACATTAGAAGAACCAGCACTGTATGTCATAGAAAGTGTGGAACTAGAACTATCTTTAACTACACCACAATATAATACAGAGGAACTATCATCTGATGATTTTACTTGTCCTGTCAAATTACAAAAAGGTAAGTAATGGAATAATTCTGTTATATCACAAATCACTTATTATAGTGGAAAGAATGTAAATGATAGCATCAGCATCATTCCAATTTCCTTTCCAACATATGTGGTTCTTACATTTCCACTAAAACTAACACGTTTTATGACGTCACTGATCTACGTGATCTATTGGAATCTTCTATTTATATTTATGCAGATCACTGTCAGTTTATTTTTTTAGTTTCATCACATGAAATATTGTGTATATAATAACATTCAAGAGACGAATATAATGAAAAAGTTTATTTATTAATAGTTTTGATTTATGCTCTTGTGAAAGTTTATGTATTTCTTTTGGGACACTCATAACTTTTATAACTTCCATTTTGATTTTCCGTCCTACATCTGTGGTTCCTATAATTCTATACAAATTTCATAATTGTAGTGTAACTGACCTTACTCATGCGTCAGCCATCTTGAATCCATATTGAGGAAAATAAAACAAAAACTAATCAAATTTTACATCATTAAAATCAGAATTGATTAAGATGTTTAGTGATACTTTATGATAAAGTTCACACTGACATATTTAAGACAAAGGACAGTTTTATGCCCATTTTCTCGATTTGATAGAGTGTTTAGCGACATCACTTATGATATTTGATACATTTGATATCGCATTTTATCAATAGATGATGTAACTTGCATTTAATCGGGCTCATATTAAGATGAGGTGTAGGCTAAATAAGGTTTATTGCAGGCCTTGAATTAAGGGCCAGCTATCGTAACCTATAAACAGGTTACGTCAAATTGGAAGGTCGTAACCTATCCGGTTACAATGCGTCCTTAGACTGTAATCTCAGAGGTTCCTAAAGAGTAGAGGATGGCATGTAATTAAAAAGCAGTTAGTTAACATTAACTTTAATATCTGACTAGAACAAGGAATATTTGGCACAAGGTAAAGACAAAAATAAAATTATTTTTTGTAATAGTTGTGAGATAGTACTTGGCCTACTGCTGACTGTACTACTTGTCACTGATGACGTTTTGTTTAAAACGCTCGGTTTTGATGTCGATTGGACAGTGTCGGCGGTTTTATTAGTTAGATCTTCATTTTCAATTTTGCTTTTTAGCCCAGTCGTGAAGCGACCCAGAAGCGACATGTCGGCTCACATTACTTTTATGTATGTAGGTCACGCCATCTACATAATCGATAATACCGTTTAAAACAGAACCACTTATTCCACGTCTCAGTGCTTCCCGTCTAATTTGGACGATGCGACCTGTACATATTTTATTGTTTTCATTCAAGTCAAAGTTGAAATCATTGTGAAAATCCCACGACTTGAATGTTTTGAGACTGACAGTTTCCTTTTCACGACGAGATCGCTTTGTTGACGACGCCATGACAGGAAGCACTCTCGCGGAATCTCCCGGGAGCGGGATTAAAAATGGCTGCGCCCATCATAAGCAAAACTTTTACGTTTTTCCGAAATCATTTGAGATATCGCTGATACGTACCGTTTTTTTTTAATGTCGGTCGTGAACGACGGTCCGTTCGCGTGTTTTCAGCACCTCGTAACCTATGCGCGACCGGAACGATCGTTCGCGTGTTAATTCATGCCCTGTTATTGCTAATATTGTTCATGTGGTTTTCTGGAAAAACTAAAAAAAATTAAAGTACAACTGTACTCTGATCTGTTAACTTTTTGTTATGCTTCAACTTGCAGTGGTTAACACTTGACATTTATTTCAGGATATGTATGTACATGTTTTATTTTTGTCACTGTCACTCATGAAATCACTAAGTGACGTCAGAAATCAGATAGACAATGTCAACAATAACCAAATTTTGTTGTTTTGGTTGCAGAAATAATTGTCCTTAGCCTAATTTAGCTTTTGAAAAATTAATTTGGGACTATAGTTTTTATTGCTTAATTTGTTTTCCTGAACCCAATAAATTACAGAAGAACATAAATCACTGTTGTCTTTGGTGTGTGTCAAAGTTGCACTTTTATTTCATAAAAGTTAATTCTTAGTTGACTTTTATACACTTCTATAACTTCTGAAAGTAATAAAGGTGAAACTAAAAGTATAATGTTGTTATAAATGTGTTTATACAGTTTTTCGTTACACCTTTTCCTATCTATTATTTTTAACTTTGATATACGCCCACATCACACCTACCAATGTGCATCTGCCTATCTGTTCTTTCAAATCTTTTTGTTTAAAGCTTTATTTTCTAAAAATTAAAAATGTAAAATCTAAAATGTTCTGGAAAAGGTTTCAATTCTGGCCCACATCGAGAAGGCGATCTCTGAAAGGGTTCTGAGAAAAAATTGTGAATTGTAAACGGTAACTGTTCTGAGAATGCTTTACTGTGCATGCCTTGCAAGCGACCTTCACATTTTTTTGCAGAATTTCGTCATTTCAGTACATTTTGATGCATTTTGATTACATAAGCGTGACTACAAGGCATTAAATTTAATTATTCAAGATGTTTTCCAAAAAAAAAAGTGCCGAGAACGGTTACATTTACACTACTAAGAACCGTTCTCAGACCATTTTAGTTTACTGTAATGTAAATGGTCACATCGGGTCTTGACTGGACCGAGAACGGAACGCTTTATAGCTGTCAGTTGTAAAAGGTGTTTATCATTATGAGTGGACAAGATCCAATGATCCGCAAAAAAACTTGAAACTTGAAACTCACATTAACTGAATCTTGATCATCAGCTATAGTAAAGTGTTTGATATGAGTGTTTGTGACATGATGTCACTAGACACTGTCACATTGAAGATTATATGATAGTTTTTATAAAGTTAGAAAATAATAAATTAATTTTATTGTGATGTGTAAGAAATTCTGATAATGTATATATTGACCCTAAAGGTCATCTCAACACACTAGTCTTGTGTAATATAAAATGTCTAATTGATGCAAATATTTGAGCATTGTGACAAGAGATCTATCTCGTGGACAATGATGATAGCTTTAAAAATCTAGGCGTAGTTGAATTGTTGTCGATTCTAGATGATTCTGTCATCTTATTTTGACTGCTATTAGACTAGAGTCAGACTTCTTATCCTTTTTAAACACCTTTACAGAACGTTTATTATGATCACTTGTGTTTCATTGTCTACATTTTAATTATGTTGCCATGGTAGCTTATTGAGTGGCACTTGCTTGCTAACCTGTAAGGCAACCTGTGTGCTACACGCTGTCGAACAGTTTGAGATAAAAATAAGAGCAGGTTAATCATGCAGACCTTGCAAATATATACTTCACATGGTTTTGCTTGTCTACATTAGCAAAAACAGGCCCCAAAAAGTAGAATGTAAAACTCCATTTCATGTCATTCACACTTCAATAAATTCAGATTTTAAGTACACCAAGCAAATATAATCAGGAATGGTATTTAAAAGGGTTTAAAACTCATACTCATCTTCTATTTCAAAGATAGTGGACCATAGCCATACGAATAGCCTTAAATTTAATCAGGAGTGAATTAAACTTTCTCAAACCTTTCAATTTAGGACCAATAACATCTAATTTAAGTTTCATCAAAATCAGTTGAAAACTAAGAGAGTAACAATATTCAAAATTTTGGGGCAAGGGCAATAACTCTGCTTCTGATGATCGAAAATAGCTTGATTCAAACTTGATCTTCGTTTTATGAATATGTATACACGTACCAAATTTCATTTGATTCCATCAAAAACTCAAGTTTTTAGAGCGTTTACGAGCAAATGCTGACCGACGGACGAACCAACGGACAGAGGTGCCAACAATATACATCCTCATAGAAAGATGAGGGCGTATAATAGAGAGATAAGGGCGTATAAAAAGGAAATTGTAATATAGGAATCCTTATAAGGACTTTTTCAAGTCTACAAGCTTATTCAATGTAATATTGACTGAATTCTCAAAATTTAGCATATCAATAAAACTTTATTTTCTAAAAATTAAAATCGACTGCAAGTAAAGTGGAAATTGAATTGATTAAAATGTAAAACTTCCTTCTTCAAATCCTTCTCCCATGATTGAAGGGCTAGTTGCATAATAATCACTTTTCTTATGAAAATATTTAATTTGTTTCAATGAGTTGAACTCTACCCTGATCAAGACAATAAACATAGAAGTTTTCTTTGCGATGAGGATGAGATTTTCAAAATCAAAGTGGTTGAAATTTGCTAAAAAAGACACCCATTGCATTTGTGTCAATAATGTTATGGAAATTTCGAATGCTACACCAAAATAAATAAATGTTGAATCAGGGTTGTCAATATCGGTCTTTATTTTTCTTTTGATATTAAGATGACAATACTGAAGTGTCCCAAAACTTATTTAATGTGCCGGGATCTGTAATGTGTGAAAATAGTGATCAAGGATTTACATCAGATAAATTTCCCTTTCATATTATCATTGAGATTTTAAAGAGGTTTTCACCAGTTTGTAAAGTATTAGGTAGGGTTTGTACCCGGGATTCCCGTTCCCGGGAATTCCCGGGATTCCCGGAGTTTCTGGCGAGTACTCATTCCCGGGAACAGCACTCCATTCCCGGGAATGGAAACATAGATTTTTTTCACGTTTATTTCACCATTGACAGTGGCAAATCCTGTCACCTGGAGGGATAAAAATCACCAAAATTTCCTCCATTTAAGCCTCAGAGCCCTAATCCACCCCTGACGGCAGTGATGGTGGTGATACCCGAGACATCTGTTGAAATTTCTTTGTAAAAAAACTTATAAAAACTATCGACGAGGATCTCAAGTAATGTCAGAAAGAGAATGCATGTATTACCACTTTCATTTGGGAATTTAGGTCATTTGAGCAGATAGGCCTAAAGACTTTGACACCGAATCTGGAATTTATACATAATGTTCTGAAGTCAATCAATCCGTAATCAGTCGCAGCGGAATAAGGTTTTCTGTTGCAGGCAATTTTGCTCTCGCCTAGGGGTGAAATCATTGTGCGCGTTGGTCTTCCTTCGTCGGTAACATAATCCACTTCCACCGCCACTAATCAATACTAAAACCTATTTGCATTGAGGTATTTTGGGTTCAAAAGTTGTTCTTAAATATTGCGAATTATATGAAAATAAAATTTGATATGAAACTACATAGATAGCTTTAGCTATTATGTCCTATATTTTTGTAACGGTTGCTAGTTTGACTAGCTCTTGCATGTTGAAATTGATTCCCGGGATTCCCGGGAATCCCGGGAATATCATACATTTCATTCCCATTCCCGGGAATGAGATATCCGGGAATGCTGCAAACCCTAGTATTAGGTCATCTATGGCTTCTGGCATCAGTATGATTTTGTGTAATATGACTGTGGTTCCTTTGAATATAGAAAGGCTTAAAGGGATATGTTCACTAACTGTTCGACCAAAATTTTTTAGTCTCAGAATCTGAAATTTTTTATTTAATCTAATCCGTAATGTTGTTTACAACTCTCCTAAGAAATTTAAACCTTCAAACACATGTGTACCCATAAATATCAGCGTTTGAAAGTCAAAATTACGAAAAATATTTGAAAATCTCTTTACAATCCCTTTGAGCGTATAGAAATTTAACAGCAAGGATATAGGATGTTTCCTATTTCGCTCACCAATAATAACTAACTTAAATCTTATGCAGCGTTAACCATTCTTCATTTGTAACAAGGAGACATGCATTGCATTTGGAGATTGGGATACCGTACTTCATGAAAATATAGTTGCTTGTGATAAAACAATTTTTATTTCTACCAAACTGCTTCAAATTGTTGGACCTCCTCCTTTAACAAGATACTAAGAAATTTCAAATTTAGCATGGTACTGTAACTATTGTATAAAAAAGTAAATAATTAACTAATAATGTTCACAGGTGTAACTCTTTACAATATTTAAATTACTTTCACCTAGACCCTCTGCACTTCTCATCTTCAAATATTGAATTTTTACACTTTTTTGTCAAAGATTCATGTGATATCTCTTGAAAATAAATTCAAATAAAAACGCAGACTTAAATCACAAGGGGAAAACAGACATATGGGTATTCAATAATTTATTCATTAGGGGACCTGGTGGCTTAACTATACAACAGATTACCCAAATAATCTGATAAATCCAGAAAACTATGTTTATATACAATAATTGAAAAACGCTTTATAAAATTATTGTTATTGTTGTTGACCAAGTTTGAGAACTTAATTTTCTGTTCATTCTAAGACTAAGAGGTGGTATCGCTTTAATTGTTAATAAACATTTTTGATCAAAGTCTCAAATTATGACTGTTGCAAACACCTTTACATCTCTTTAAAAGTTGAAAATTTGGGGTAAAGAATTTCTCTTAAATTTTGCATATGGCACATTGATGAAGAGTGATTAAGTCAATAAAATATTTACACACATAAATTATTTATCTAGGTGGGCATATTTCAAATTTTTCAGTGATTCTTAAGAAAACAATTTTGAAATATTCTGATTTGATTAATTTTACTCTATAAGTAGGTGACTTTGAAATATTTCTAGTTGACATTGATATCTGTAACGTTCTTCCTAGCTTGTTTACTTGTCTTCAAAAAACCGATTAAAATTCGTTAAGATTAATTACTAGTAAAGATCAGCATGTTCACAGTGTCATTGTTAAAATGACAAATACCACAGCTAAACTATTAAATAGAAAACAATTATTAACAGTCCTCATCTGTTACTCTTAACACTCTTGTCAAACATCATGATGTCACACTGGAGGCTATAGCCATCATAAAATTTATTACTGAAATATATGACTGTGTATTTATGATTTAAATAATCCATTTATTTTATGTTGATATATCAGCTGAATTTTAATTTACCACAGATTTTAAATTGTTGTTGTCATAATTTAAGCTTTCAGTGACACTGGCACATTCCTTAGCCATAATTTAAGTGTCTTGGCCTAAATTTAGAAATTGATAATTTTACACTTTTAAAAAGTATACCGTTATATGCTATATTATTTATTTTTAGACTTGCACAATAAGCTCAACAAATTAATGCAGTGTTTGTGAGGATGCTTCACATTACAACAAGATAAAAAAAAAGAACATAGTTTTAAAACAGTGCTGATAGCCATAGAATGGCATTGCTTTGATTGAAAAAAATTTAAACATAGCCATATAGCCATGTAATTTCATTTCGAAACTTTTATATGGGGTAATTTTCAACTACTATATTTGGGTGAAATTTCCAGGAGGGAGTGTGTTTATTTAAATGAAAAAAAGTAAAGCTTCATATTTTTATAAAAGCAGAACCATTCTAAATTATCAGTTATTGAGCTATCATAATTTTTCTCAGACAGTTGAACTTCTGAGTCAAATCTGAAACCTTGACCAGGGCAGTAGTAGGTTATTTCCATATTTGATGATGTCTGACAAACCTGTTCAGAAATCTCGTAACTTTGCATATTGATTGAAAAGTTCATTTTCTAGAGTTACCTAGAGTTTTATGTTAATTTTTTTTTTCTCATTTTCTTGGAGCCAAAGAAGTGGTTAGCTTGAGCACAATATTTACATTTTAGGGCAGTCTATTGCTCACTCTTGATTTATTATTGTACCAAGATTTGTTTTGTATATTTCAGATCCCAGTACTTACGATAGATATCATTGTAGTCATTCAGCTGGTGTCCATACTGTAGCTCTGCCATGGGCTCAAAGTCTTCATACATTTATATCAGATGGTAGGTTTCAGATTTCCACTAAATTCAGGCTGTACTAATTAATTGCAAGGGGAAAAGGCTATGTAGTTTGACACTTGTTGAATTTGAAAAGGTAGTCATATTGTTCTGATGATGCTTTGACTGCAGGCCATGAAGGATAAGTGTAGCTTCCTTTATTAGTGGGTTTAATATATTTGTATGATAAAATCTTTACAGTCATTGGGACAATAATTACTGAGTATAGTAGCATAAGTGTTTATAATCTAAAGTAAAGTGAAAACTTTTATTGTTGGAGATACAGAGATATATTTTTGGGCATGACAAACATAATCTGACATTTATTGTATCATTGTATGATATCAATTGTCCTTGAATTAGAGTTATTGCTGTCCTTTCTGCCTTAATGCTGGGCAAATTACTTATTGAACCTATTTTAAACCATTCCTATGTACAACATTTAAAGCACAGGTTTTATTTCTGATTATTTTAGATGCAGAGAGTAACCCAGTTTTACCAGAAAACCAGCAATGTGTAGTAGAACATGTAATTTGTACCAAGCCATTGACATCCAGGTAGGCCTATTTGTTTTTGATGTTTGCTCACCACACTGATACCTTAGAATGGCTTTGATTTAGTAGTGAATTATGTAATGAAAAGATTGTTACTCATTATATTAATCTAGTTTCTGGATGCCCAAAATGAAATTACTGTTGTTACTCTTGAAATGAGTAAAAACTGTCTGCTGTAGTTCAAGGGGAAGCAACTCTAAAATATTTTGATTATTTCAGACAACAACGATTAGTCTATGTATAACCAACAGACTGTATCTAAATATCTTTCTATGTTGCTTGATGTTATTGTTATAATTTTGAAAGTAACCAAAGTCTTTGTGTTTTGTTTCAGTCCAGCAGCTCCTATACAAGGGTTATCTGTAGTCACTGATCCATCATTAGGTATCACTTTATTGGTACTAACTAGTGACTATTTATTTACTGCTCTACCATTAGGGTAAGTATATCATTGTTTGTGGCTGAGAGATCTTTTTTGGAGCAATATAAATCTGATGTTGGAGAATTTTAGGCACATTTTGTAATACTTTTACCAGGTGATTAAAGGACAATAGTTCAGAAATTTGAAAGAGATGGAATAATTATCAAATTCTGTTGACAAATGCCAGTCCATTTAGACTCAAAGTTCGCACAGGTCATGGAAAACCTGGAAAATCAGGGAATTTTATAAAAATTGGTCATGGAAAATTATTAAATGCTGTCTGGAAAGTCTGGGAAATGTCAGGGAAAATTTTTTCAGATGATCTGTATAAATCCTAGACTATTCACAATGTAATACTATTTTGATTTAGAAAACAGTAAATCACATATTTTCATTTTATTTCAGTTATAAATATAGAAGTATATCTCTACCACTAGTGTCTGATTCACCAAGTACATCTGTCACATCACCTTTACGTAAACTCAGTCGTATACCATTTGATCATCATATAGCCAAAATATTACAACGTACATCATCTAATCCTTTATTAAAGTAAGTACAACTTAAATATAAGTTCAGATATTAAAGTTTCTTAAAACAAGAAATACTTCAATATTTTAATATAATTTTTATACACCAACATCTGTTTAGATGTCAGTCCTTCCATCTATTCAAGTTTCCTTGTAAACACTCTAGGAACCACAGGTTTCATCATGGACATAAGGCAAAAATATGGCTAAATTTTAACGTGTTATTGTGTATGGTATGTAGATTATGATAAAAAACAAAAAACCTTTGTTAATGTACAATTTTTTTACTTTTATTATCTCAATAGGAAGAAATTATATTTTTAATTTTCAATTAATACATGATTTTATGTTAATATAGGTCTGGATCTAGAACTGAAGTCAGTCAACAAGAATGTTTTCAACTCCTGAGTCGTGCAACACAAGTTTTACGGGAGGAATATATCCAAAAACAAGATCAGGCTCGTATAGAAATAGAGACAAGGTAATGTTTAGATTTTATCATTTTTGACCTGTAAATGAAAAGTGCAATTCAAATGTCTTAATCAAAGCATAACAGTAAGCAAAGCATAGTTTATGTTAAGTAGGATAATGTTTATTCAATTCTGAAACTTTAAATAACCTTGGGTTCTTTTCCAAAGGCAGATACTTTTGCAATGAATATATCCAAAGTTATTGTATATATAAATGAATATGTGTTTCCTTTTTCCTTGTGATAATTTCCTTTTGAATTTTTCATAAATATAGGGAAAGAATTTTACGAGACCAAAAAAGAAATCAGTATGAAGATTTACTGAGATTAGAAGAATCCAGAAATATTTTACGTGATCAAGCAGAATGTATTGCTGAAAAATTAGAAAATTCTCAACATCGTCAAGAAAGAAGTTTGAAAAGGTAATAACAATGATAATATTTAGGCAATAAGTTCTTATTCTGAATATAGTCTTAAAGGGATTGTAAAGCGTATTTTTGTATGTGTATCAGGGACACTGATAGTATCAATTTGCGCCATTCCCATTTCCATTCCAACGTCTGTGGTTCTCGCAATTCCACTAAAACTAACGCATTTTATGACCTTTTATGATGTTTTATGGAAATTGGAATGGTGCAAATGAATGCTATCCCGGATACACTAACAAAGTTTAGAAATACGCTTTACAATCCCTTTAAGTCTTGAGGTATTCCAGAGTAGAAAACCTCTTCACTATTATCTAGATATGACCAGGATATCAGTCTTATTTCCTTGGAAGCTAAAATGTATATTGAAAGTTTATTTTGTTCTGACTTGTAGGTTAGAATTGATAATGAGGAAGTTACAGTCAAGACTACCTATGTTATCCGATGCAGAGAAAGTTTTTAGTAAAGAAATACAAGAAATAAGTGATAATCTTCAAACATTTCAGAGAAATTTAGATCAGGTACAAACTCATTGAACTTTTATATTTCAATTTTAGTAAATTTACTTACAGGGATATGATTTATTTTTCTGTTATGAATTTTCTTAAAAATGTTGTTTTAATCATATTTTTTTGTCTCATCTAGTTGAAGAAGAAGCAAGAATATCAAACACAGAAGATAGAACGTGGAGATAAATCTAGCAATAATAATGTTGTCTTAAAACCAAATCAAACCAGTCATTTAAAAGAAATTCTAAAGGAAGAGTAAGTGTTATGTTATTGCATATTTTACGACCCCGATAATCACACTATTATTATGGCTTACTCTTATATTTTCTTTCATGAAAATGGAAAGTTCATCTGGTGAAAATTTGAAAATGAGAAATGAGAAAGTCACATTTTCATAGAAAAGGCCTTCAGATTTGATGATTTGGTAAAAGTGGTCAGTAACTTTGTTAGGACTTAAACTCATTGCATATGCGCTGGGGCCTTATTCTCGAAAACTTAACTTAAGATGATATTAGCATTCTAGTCATCTGATTGGTTAATGACTAAAATCAATTTTGAATTTAGTTTTATTATCAAATCAGATTACTGTATTTCTTAAAATCTGGATTTTATCTTAGTTAATTTTTCGAGAATAAGGCCCCTGGAGACTTTTTTTGTTATAGATTTCAGTATTAAGCATATAAGCAAAATCAGGAGCGGAAAAATAAAACTTTTTTAATGTTTGTATATTTTAGGAGTGATGAAATTAGTAATTTAATGAAGAAGGTGAATCAGTTAAAAGTAGACACCAATTTATCATTATCCTAGCATATTTCATCATTACCAAATCATTATTCTTCATGGTAGATTGATTTAGTGGTTCAGTCTGTTGGTAAAACCATTTCCGAACAAAATTGACACAAAATAAACTACAATGTAACATGGACTTCACCACAAAATCATCAGTGACTGTCAATACAATTTATTCAAATATTCATCACAGACTCAAATTGTATTTGTAATTGAAATATTAAACTGTTTTTGTTATAAAATCTGTGTTTTAAATTCTTGATTTTAGACGTCTTTCTAGTGTCTGTAAGATAAAAATGCCTTGATGTTTTGATTGGGAATAACTATAATAAAATGCAACATAATATGGACCATGAGCATAAGAAGGAATTTCTCTAGTCTATGGTATTATTCTTATAATATAAAGCTATAACAAACTGTCCAATACCTTTACATCATTAGGCATAATTCTTGTATCCCACAAAATGTTTCCACTATTCTATCATAGTTTACGAGATTATGACTAAATACATACATTACAATATTGTTAGAATTTACTTATTTTCTTATAATTAAGATAGGACATGTTAATCTTTCATCTTTCAAATTTTCAATCTCTTGTCAAAATTCACAAAGTTATGGCCATTTGAAAAATGAATAGGGCTGAAACCAATCAATAGCTTCCGATGAACTTTTTTCGCAACCATTTTCGGTTGAAAAGATAGGCGAGGAAATTCTGATTCGTTTGATATGCGAAAAACCTATTTTCGATCAAGCTGTGACAGTTTTATGTGCTACACCGTGGTTGGCTTTCGAGAAAAAAAGCGTTTACCCCCCTCCGGGGTTAGGGTTACGGCTAACCCTAGCGCCGTTTCTCCCAAGCCGCGATGGCGAAGCGGTTAGCGTGCTGGAGCCACACCTAGCGGGTCCCGGGTTCGAGACCCCTAAAAAATCAAACGCTTTCTTGATTTAATAGGTCACACAAATATTTTTTGTGAGAACAATGGACACTTTTGTGCATATTTCACCACAGAAAATTGACTTTGAACAACTTATCTCCCCTTCCAAGCCGTTCCAGACACTAAAAAAGTTTATGATGGGCCATCTAAGCTTCCGATGAACTTTTTTCGCAACCATTTTCGGTTGAAAAGATGGGCGAGGAAATTCTGATTCGTTTGATATGCGAAAAACCTATTTTCGATCAAGCTGTGACAGTTTTATGTGCTACACCGTGGTTGGCTTTCGAGAAAAAAAGCGTTTACCCCCCTCCGGGGTTAGGGTTACGGCTAACCCTAGCGCCGTTTCTCCCAAGCCGCGATGGCGAAGCGGTAAGCGTGCTGGAGCCACACCTAGTGGGTCCCGGGTTCGAGACCCCAAAAAAAAATCTTTTTTTTCTTTTTTTTTCAAGAAATCAAACTCTTTCTTGATTTAATAGGTCACACAAATATTTTTTGTGAGAACAATGGACACTTTTGTGCATATTTCACCACAGAAAATTGACTTTGAACAACTTATCTCCCCTTCCAAGCCGTTCCAGACACTAAAAAAGTTTTTGATGGGCCATCTAAGCTTCCGATGAACTTTTTTCGCAACCATTTTCGGTTGAAAAGATGGGCGAGGAAATTCTGATTCGTTTGATATGCGAAAAACCTATTTTCGATCAAGCTGTGACAGTTTTATGTGCTACACCGTGGTTGGCTTTCGAGAAAAAAAGCGTTTACCCCCCTCTGGGGTTAGGGTTACGGCTAACCCTAGCGCCGTTTCTCCCAAGCCGCGATGGCGAAGCGGTTAGCGTGCTGGAGCCACACCTAGTGGGTCCCGGGTTCGAGACCCCTAAAAAAAAAAAATTTTTTACTTTTTTTTTCAAGAAATCAAACGCTTTCTTGATTTAATAGGTCACACAAATATTTTCTTGTGAGAACAATGGACACTTTTGTGCATATTTCACCACAGAAAATTGACTTTGAACAACTTATCTCCCCTTCCAAGCAGACACTAAAAAAGTTTTTGATGGGCCATGTAAGCTTCCGGTGAACTTTTTTCGCAACCATTTTCGGTTAAAAAGATGGGCGAGGAAATTCTGATTCGTTTGATATGCGAAAAACCTATTTTCGATCAAGCTGTGACAGTTTTATGTGCTACACCGTAGTTGGCTTTCGAGAAAAAAAGCGTTTACCCCCCTCCGGGGTTAGGGTTACGGCTAACCCTAGCGCCGTTTCTCCCAAGCCGCGATGGCGAAGCGGTTAGCGTGCTGGAGCCACACCTAGTGGGTCCCGGGTTCGAGACCCCTAAAAAAAAAATTTTTTTTCTTTTTTTTTCAAGAAATCAAACGCTTTCTTGATTTAATAGGTCACACAAATATTTTTTTGTGAGAACAATGGACACTTTTGTGCATATTTCACCACAGAAAATTGACTTTGAACAACTTATCTCCCCTTCCAAGCCGTTCCAGACACTAAAAAAGTTTTTGATGGGCCATCTAAGCTTCCGATGAACTTTTTTCGCAACCATTTTCGGTTGAAAAGATGGGCGAGGAAATTCTGATTCGTTTGATATGCGAAAAACCTATTTTCGATCAAGCTGTGACAGTTTTATGTGCTACACCGTGGTTGGCTTTCGAGAAAAAAAAGCGTTTACCCCCCTCCGGGGTTAGGGTTACGGCTAACCCTAGCGCCGTTTCTCCCAAGCCGCGATGGCGAAGCGGTTAGCGTGCTGGAGCCACACCTAGTGGGTCCCGGGTTCGAGACCCCTAAAAAAATCTTTTTTTTTTCTTTTTTTTTCAAGAAATCAAACGCTTTCTTGATTTAATAGGTCACACAAATATTTTCTTGTGAGAACAATGGACACTTTTGTGCATATTTCACCACAGAAAATTGACTTTGAACAACTTATCTCCCCTTCCAAGCCGTTCCAGACACTAAAAAAGTTTTTGATGGGCCATCTAAGCTTCCGATGAACTTTTTTCGCAACCATTTTCGGTTGAAAAGATGGGCGAGGAAATTCTGATTCGTTTGATATGCGAAAAACCTATTTTCGATCAAGCTGTGACAGTTTTATGTGCTACACCGTGGTTGGCTTTCGAGAAAAAAAAGCGTTTACCCCCCTCCGGGGTTAGGGTTACGGCTAACCCTAGCGCCGTTTCTCCCAAGCCGCGATGGCGAAGCGGTTAGCGTGCTGGAGCCACACCTAGTGGGTCCCGGGTTCGAGACCCCTAAAAAAAAATTTTTTTTTCTTTTTTTTTCAAGAAATCAAACGCTTTCTTGATTTAATAGGTCACACAAATATTTTCTTGTGAGAACAATGGACACTTTTGTGCATATTTCACCACAGAAAATTGACTTTGAACAACTTATCTCCCCTTCCAAGCCGTTCCAGACACTAAAAAAGTTTTTGATGGGCCATGTAAGCTTCCGGTGAACTTTTTTCGCAACCATTTTCGGTTGAAAAGATGGGCGAGGAAATTCTGATTCGTTTGATATGCGAAAAACCTATTTTCGATCAAGCTGTGACAGTTTTATGTGCTACACCGTGGTTGGCTTTCGAGAAAAAAAGCGTTTACCCCCCCTCCGGGGTTAGGGTTACGGCTAACCCTAGCGCCGTTTCTCCCAAGCCGCGATGGCGAAGCGGTTAGCGTGCTGGAGCCACACCTAGTGGGTCCCGGGTTCGAGACCCCTAAAAAAAAATTTTTTTTTCTTTTTTTTTCAAGAAATCAAACGCTTTCTTGATTTAATAGGTCACACAAATATTTTTTTGTGAGAACAATGGACACTTTTGTGCATATTTCACCACAGAAAATTGACTTTGAACAACTTATCTCCCCTTCCAAGCCGTTCCAGACACTAAAAAAGTTTTTGATGGGCCATCTAAGCTTCCGATGAACTTTTTTCGCAACCATTTTCGGTTGAAAAGATGGGCGAGGAAATTCTGATTCGTTTGATATGCGAAAAACCTATTTTCGATCAAGCTGTGACAGTTTTATGTGCTACACCGTGGTTGGCTTTCGAGAAAAAAAGCGTTTACCCCCCCTCCGGGGTTAGGGTTACGGCTAACCCTAGCGCCGTTTCTCCCAAGCCGCGATGGCGAAGCGGTTAGCGTGCTGGAGCCACACCTAGTGGGTCCCGGGTTCGAAACCCCTAAAAAAAAAATTTTTTTTCTTTTTTTTTCAAGAAATCAAACGCTTTCTTGATTTAATAGGTCACACAAATATTTTTTTGTGAGAACAATGGACACTTTTGTGCATATTTCACCACAGAAAATTGACTTTGAACAACTTATCTCCCCTTCCAAGCCGTTCCAGACACTAAAAGAGTTTTTGATGGGCCATCTAAGCTTCCGATGAACTTTTTTCGCAACCATTTTCGGTTGAAAAGATGGGCGAGGAAATTCTGATTCGTTTGATATGCGAAAAACCTATTTTCGATCAAGCTGTGACAGTTTTATGTGCTACACCGTGGTTGGCTTTCGAGAAAAAAAAGCGTTTACCCCCCTCCGGGGTTAGGGTTACGGCTAACCCTAGCGCCGTTTCTCCCAAGCCGCGATGGCGAAGCGGTTAGCGTGCTGGAGCCACACCTAGTGGGTCCCGGGTTCGAGACCCCTAAAAAAAATTTTTTTTTTCTTTTTTTTTCAAGAAATCAAACGCTTTCTTGATTTAATAGGTCACACAAATATTTTCTTGTGAGAACAATGGACACTTTTGTGCATATTTCACCACAGAAAATTGACTTTGAACAACTTATCTCCCCTTCCAAGCCGTTCCAGACACTACAAAAGTTTTTGATGGGCCATGTAAGCTTCCGGTGAACTTTTTTCGCAACCATTTTCGGTTGAAAAGATGGGCGAGGAAATTCTGATTCGTTTGATATGCGAAAAACCTATTTTCGATCAAGCTGTGACAGTTTTATGTGCTACACCGTGGTTGGCTTTCGAGAAAAAAAGCGTTTACCCCCCTCCGGGGTTAGGGTTACGGCTAACCCTAGCGCCGTTTCTCCCAAGCCTCGATGGCGAAGCGGTTAGCGTGCTGGAGCCACACCTAGTGGGTCCCGGGTTCGAGACCCCTAAAAAAAAATTTTTTTTTCTTTTTTTTTCAAGAAATCAAACGCTTTCTTGATTTAATAGGTCACACAAATATTTTCTTGTGAGAACAATGGACACTTTTGTGCATATTTCACCACAGAAAATTGACTTTGAACAACTTATCTCCCCTTCCAAGCCGTTCCAGACACTAAAAAAGTTTTTGATGGGCCATGTAAGCTTCCGGTGAACTTTTTTCGCAACCATTTTCGGTTGAAAAGATGGGCGAGGAAATTCTGATTCGTTTGATATGCGAAAAACCTATTTTCGATCAAGCTGTGGCAGTTTTATGTGCTACACCGTGGTTGGCTTTCGAGAAAAAAAGCGTTTACCCCCCTCCGGGGTTAGGGTTACGGCTAACCCTAGCGCCGTTTCTCCCAAGCCGCGATGGCGAAGCGGTTAGCGTGCTGGAGCCACACCTAGTGGGTCCCGGGTTCGAGACCCCTAAAAAAAAAATTTGTTTTCTTTTTTTTTCAAGAAATCAAACGCTTTCTTGATTTAATAGGTCACACAAATATTTTTTGTGAGAACAATGGACACTTTTGTGCATATTTCACCACAGAAAATTGACTTTGAACAACTTATCTCCCCTTCCAAGCCGTTCCAGACACTAAAAAAGTTTTTGATGGGCCATCTAAGCTTCCGATGAACTTTTTTCGCAACCATTTTCGGTTGAAAAGATGGGCGAGGAAATTCTGATTCGTTTGATATGCGAAAAACCTATTTTCGATCAAGCTGTGACAGTTTTATGTGCTACACCGTGGTTGGCTTTCGAGAAAAAAAGCGTTTACCCCCCTCCGGGGTTAGGGTTACGGCTAACCCTAGCGCCGTTTCTCCCAAGCCGCGATGGCGAAGCGGTTAGCGTGCTGGAGCCACACCTAGTGGGTCCCGGGTTCGAGACCCCTAAAAAAAATTTTTTTTTTCTTTTTTTTTCAAGAAATCAAACGCTTTCTTGGTTTAATAGGTCACACAAATATTTTTTGTGAGAACAATGGACACTTTTGTGCATATTTCACCACAGAAAATTGACTTTGAACAACTTATCTCCCCTTCCAAGCCGTTCCAGACACTAAAAAAGTTTTTGATGGGCCATCTAAGCTTCCGATGAACTTTTTTCGCAACCATTTTCGGTTGAAAAGATGGGCGAGGAAATTCTGATTCGTTTGATATGCGAAAAAACTATTTTCGATCAAGCTGTGACAGTTTTATGTGCTACACCGTGGTTGGCTTTCGAGAAAAAAAGCGTTTACCCCCCCTCCGGGGTTAGGGTTACGGCTAACCCTAGCGCCGTTTCTCCCAAGCCGCGATGGCGAAGAGGTTAGCGTGCTGGAGCCACACCTAGTAGGTCCCGGGTTCGAGACCCCTAAAAAAAAAATTTGTTTTCTTTTTTTTTCAAGAAATCAAACGCTTTCTTGATTTAATAGGTCACACAAATATTTTTTTGTGAGAACAATGGACACTTTTGTGCATATTTCACCACAGAAAATTGACTTTGAACAACTTATCTCCCCTTCCAAGCCGTTCCAGACACTAAAAAAGTTTTTGATGGGCCATGTAAGCTTCCGGTGAACTTTTTTCGCAACCATTTTCGGTTGAAAAGATGGGCGAGGAAATTCTGATTCGTTTGATATGCGAAAAACCTATTTTCGATCAAGCTGTGGCAGTTTTATGTGCTACACCGTGGTTGGCTTTCGAGAAAAAAAGCGTTTACCCCCCCTCCGGGGTTAGGGTTACGGCTAACCCTAGCGCCGTTTCTCCCAAGCCGCGATGGCGAAGCGGTTAGCGTGCTGGAGCCACACCTAGTGGGTCCCGGGTTCGAGACCCCTAAAAAAAAAAAATTTTTTCTTTTTTTTTCAAGAAATCAAACGCTTTCTTGATTTAATAGGTCACACAAATATTTTTTGTGAGAACAATGGACACTTTTGTGCATATTTCACCACAGAAAATTGACTTTGAACAACTTATCTCCCCTTCCAAGCCGTTCCAGACACTAAAAAAGTTTTTGATGGGCCATGTAAGCTTCCGGTGAACTTTTTTCGCAACCATTTTCGGTTGAAAAGATGGGCGAGGAAATTCTGATTCGTTTGATATGCGAAAAACCTATTTTCGATCAAGCTGTGACAGTTTTATGTGCTACACCGTGGTTGGCTTTCGAGAAAAAAAGCGTTTACCCCCCCTCCGGGGTTAGGGTTACGGCTAACCCTAGCGCCGTTTCTCCCAAGCCGCGATGGCGAAGCGGTTAGCGTGCTGGAGCCACACCTAGTGGGTCCCGGGTTCGAAACCCCTAAAAAAAAATTTTTTTTTCTTTTTTTTTCAAGAAATCAAACGCTTTCTTGATTTAATAGGTCACACAAATATTTTTTTGTGAGAACAATGGACACTTTTGTGCATATTTCACCACAGAAAATTGACTTTGAACAACTTATCTCCCCTTCCAAGCCGTTCCAGACACTAAAAAAGTTTTTGATGGGCCATCTAAGCTTCCGATGAACTTTTTTCGCAACCATTTTCGGTTGAAAAGATGGGCGAGGAAATTCTGATTCGTTTGATATGCGAAAAACCTATTTTCGATCAAGCTGTGACAGTTTTATGTGCTACACCGTGGTTGGCTTTCGAGAAAAAAAGCGTTTACCCCCCTCCGGGGTTAGGGTTACGGCTAACCCTAGCGCCGTTTCTCCCAAGCCGCGATGGCGAAGCGGTTAGCGTGCTGGAGCCACACCTAGTGGGTCCCGGGTTCGAAACCCCTAAAAAAAAAATTTTTTTTCTTTTTTTTTCAAGAAATCAAACGCTTTCTTGATTTAATAGGTCACACAAATATTTTTTTGTGAGAACAATGGACACTTTTGTGCATATTTCACCACAGAAAATTGACTTTGAACAACTTATCTCCCCTTCCAAGCCGTTCCAGACACTAAAAGAGTTTTTGATGGGCCATCTAAGCTTCCGATGAACTTTTTTCGCAACCATTTTCGGTTGAAAAGATGGGCGAGGAAATTCTGATTCGTTTGATATGCGAAAAACCTATTTTCGATCAAGCTGTGACAGTTTTATGTGCTACACCGTGGTTGGCTTTCGAGAAAAAAAAGCGTTTACCCCCCTCCGGGGTTAGGGTTACGGCTAACCCTAGCGCCGTTTCTCCCAAGCCGCGATGGCGAAGCGGTTAGCGTGCTGGAGCCACACCTAGTGGGTCCCGGGTTCGAGACCCCTAAAAAAAATTTTTTTTTTCTTTTTTTTTCAAGAAATCAAACGCTTTCTTGATTTAATAGGTCACACAAATATTTTCTTGTGAGAACAATGGACACTTTTGTGCATATTTCACCACAGAAAATTGACTTTGAACAACTTATCTCCCCTTCCAAGCCGTTCCAGACACTACAAAAGTTTTTGATGGGCCATGTAAGCTTCCGGTGAACTTTTTTCGCAACCATTTTCGGTTGAAAAGATGGGCGAGGAAATTCTGATTCGTTTGATATGCGAAAAACCTATTTTCGATCAAGCTGTGACAGTTTTATGTGCTACACCGTGGTTGGCTTTCGAGAAAAAAAGCGTTTACCCCCCTCCGGGGTTAGGGTTACGGCTAACCCTAGCGCCGTTTCTCCCAAGCCGCGATGGCGAAGCGGTTAGCGTGCTGAAGCCACATCCAGTGGGTCCCGGGTTCGAGACCCCTAAAAAAAAATTTTTTTTTCTTTTTTTTTCAAGAAATCAAACGCTTTCTTGATTTAATAGGTCACACAAATATTTTTTTGTGAGAACAATGGACACTTTTGTGCATATTTCACCACAGAAAATTGACTTTGAACAACTTATCTCCCCTTCCAAGCCGTTCCAGACACTAAAAAAGTTTTTGATGGGCCATCTAAGCTTCCGATGAACTTTTTTCGCAACCATTTTCGGTTGAAAAGATGGGCGAGGAAATTCTGATTCGTTTGATATGCGAAAAACCTATTTTCGATCAAGCTGTGACAGTTTTATGTGCTACACCGTGGTTGGCTTTCGAGAAAAAAAGCGTTTACCCCCCTCCGGGGTTAGGGTTACGGCTAACCCTAGCTCCGTTTCTCCCAAGCCGCGATGGCGAAGCGGTTAGCGTGCTGGAGCCACACCTAGTGGGTCCCGGGTTCGAGACCCGTAAAAAAAAATTTTTTTTTCTTTTTTTTTCAAGAAATCAAACGCTTTCTTGATTTAATAGGTCACACAAATATTTTTTTGTGAGAACAATGGACACTTTTGTGCATATTTCACCACAGAAAATTGACTTTGAACAACTTATCTCCCCTTCCAAGCCGTTCCAGACACTAAAAAAGTTTTTGATGGGCCATCTAAGCTTCCGATGAACTTTTTTCGCAACCATTTTCGGTTGAAAAGATGGGCGAGGAAATTCTGATTCGTTTGATATGCGAAAAACCTATTTTCGATCAAGCTGTGGCAGTTTTATGTGCTACACCGTGGTTGGCTTTCGAGAAAAAAAGCGTTTACCCCCCTCCGGGGTTAGGGTTACGGCTAACCCTAGCGCCGTTTCTCCCAAGCCGCGATGGCGAAGCGGTTAGCGTGCTGGAGCCACACCTAGTGGGTCCCGGGTTCGAGACCCCTAAAAAAAAATTTTTTTTTCTTTTTTTTTCAAGAAATCAAACGCTTTCTTGATTTAATAGGTCACACAAATATTTTTTGTGAGAACAATGGACACTTTTGTGCATATTTCACCACAGAAAATTGACTTTGAACAACTTATCTCCCCTTCCAAGCCGTTCCAGACACTAAAAAAGTTTTTGATGGGCCATGTAAGCTTCCGGTGAACTTTTTTCGCAACCATTTTCGGTTGAAAAGATGGGCGAGGAAATTCTGATTCGTTTGATATGCGAAAAACCTATTTTCGATCAAGCTGTGACAGTTTTATGTGCTACACCGTGGTTGGCTTTCGAGAAAAAAAGCGTTTACCCCCCTCCGGGGTTAGGGTTACGGCTAACCCTAGCGCCGTTTCTCCCAAGCCGCGATGGCGAAGAGGTTAGCGTGCTGGAGCCACACCTAGTAGGTCCCGGGTTCGAGACCCCTAAAAAAAAAATTTTTTTCTTTTTTTTTCAAGAAATCAAACGCTTTCTTGATTTAATAGGTCACACAAATATTTTTTTGTGAGAACAATGGACACTTTTGTGCATATTTCACCACAGAAAATTGACTTTGAACAACTTATCTCCCCTTCCAAGCCGTTCCAGACACTAAAAAAGTTTTTGATGGGCCATGTAAGCTTCCGGTGAACTTTTTTCGCAACCATTTTCGGTTGAAAAGATGGGCGAGGAAATTCTGATTCGTTTGATATGCGAAAAACCTATTTTCGATCAAGCTGTGGCAGTTTTATGTGCTACACCGTGGTTGGCTTTCGAGAAAAAAAGCGTTTACCCCCCTCCGGGGTTAGGGTTACGGCTAACCCTAGCGCCGTTTCTCCCAAGCCGCGATGGCGAAGCGGTTAGCGTGCTGGAGCCACACCTAGTGGGTCCCGGGTTCGAGACCCCTAAAAAAAAAAATTTTTTTCTTTTTTTTTCAAGAAATCAAACGCTTTCTTGATTTAATAGGTCACACAAATATTTTTTGTGAGAACAATGGACACTTTTGTGCATATTTCACCACAGAAAATTGACTTTGAACAACTTATCTCCCCTTCCAAGCCGTTCCAGACACTAAAAAAGTTTTTGATGGGCCATCTAAGCTTCCGATGAACTTTTTTCGCAACCATTTTCGGTTGAAAAGATGGGCGAGGAAATTCTGATTCGTTTGATATGCGAAAAACCTATTTTCGATCAAGCTGTGACAGTTTTATGTGCTACACCGTGGTTGGCTTTCGAGAAAAAAAGCGTTTACCCCCCTCCGGGGTTAGGGTTACGGCTAACCCTAGCGCCGTTTCTCCCACGCCGCGATGGCGAAGCGGTTAGCGTGCTGGAGCCACACCTAGTGGGTCCCGGGTTCGAGACCCCTAAAAAAATTTTTTTTTTTCTTTTTTTTTCAAGAAATCAAACGCTTTCTTGATTTAATAGGTCACACAAATATTTTTTGTGAGAACAATGGACACTTTTGTGCATATTTCACCACAGAAAATTGACTTTGAACAACTTATCTCCCCTTCCAAGCCGTTCCAGACACTAAAAAAGTTTTTGATGGGCCATCTAAGCTTCCGATGAACTTTTTTCGCAACCATTTTCGGTTGAAAAAATGGGCGAGGAAATTCTGATTCGTTTGATATGCGAAAAACCTATTTTCGATCAAGCTGTGACAGTTTTATGTGCTACACCGTGGTTGGCTTTCGAGAAAAAAAGCGTTTACCCCCCTCCGGGGTTAGGGTTACGGCTAACCCTAGCGCCGTTTCTCCCAAGCCGCGATGGCGAAGCGGTTAGCGTGCTGGAGCCACACCTAGTGGGTCCCGGGTTCGAGACCCCTAAAAAAAAATTTTTTTTTCTTTTTTTTTCAAGAAATCAAACGCTTTCTTGATTTAATAGGTCACACAAATATTTTTTTGTGAGAACAATGGACACTTTTGTGCATATTTCACCACAGAAAATTGACTTTGAACAACTTATCTCCCCTTCCAAGCCGTTCCAGACACTAAAAAAGTTTTTGATGGGCCATCTAAGCTTCCGATGAACTTTTTTCGCAACCATTTTCGGTTGAAAAGATGGGCGAGGAAATTCTGATTCGTTTGATATGCGAAAAACCTATTTTCGATCAAGCTGTGGCAGTTTTATGTGCTACACCGTGGTTGGCTTTCGAGAAAAAAAGCGTTTACCCCCCTCCGGGGTTAGGGTTACGGCTAACCCTAGCGCCGTTTCTCCCAAGCCGCGATGGCGAAGCGGTTAGCGTGCTGGAGCCACACCTAGTGGGTCCCGGGTTCGAGACCCCTAAAAAAAAATTTTTTTTTCTTTTTTTTTCAAGAAATCAAACGCTTTCTTGATTTAATAGGTCACACAAATATTTTTTGTGAGAACAATGGACACTTTTGTGCATATTTCACCACAGAAAATTGACTTTGAACAACTTATCTCCCCTTCCAAGCCGTTCCAGACACTAAAAAAGTTTTTGATGGGCCATGTAAGCTTCCGGTGAACTTTTTTCGCAACCATTTTCGGTTGAAAAGATGGGCGAGGAAATTCTGATTCGTTTGATATGCGAAAAACCTATTTTCGATCAAGCTGTGACAGTTTTATGTGCTACACCGTGGTTGGCTTTCGAGAAAAAAAGCGTTTACCCCCCTCCGGGGTTAGGGTTACGGCTAACCCTAGCGCCGTTTCTCCCAAGCCGCGATGGCGAAGAGGTTAGCGTGCTGGAGCCACACCTAGTAGGTCCCGGGTTCGAGACCCCTAAAAAAAAAATTTTTTTCTTTTTTTTTCAAGAAATCAAACGCTTTCTTGATTTAATAGGTCACACAAATATTTTTTTGTGAGAACAATGGACACTTTTGTGCATATTTCACCACAGAAAATTGACTTTGAACAACTTATCTCCCCTTCCAAGCCGTTCCAGACACTAAAAAAGTTTTTGATGGGCCATGTAAGCTTCCGGTGAACTTTTTTCGCAACCATTTTCGGTTGAAAAGATGGGCGAGGAAATTCTGATTCGTTTGATATGCGAAAAACCTATTTTCGATCAAGCTGTGGCAGTTTTATGTGCTACACCGTGGTTGGCTTTCGAGAAAAAAAGCGTTTACCCCCCTCCGGGGTTAGGGTTACGGCTAACCCTAGCGCCGTTTCTCCCAAGCCGCGATGGCGAAGCGGTTAGCGTGCTGGAGCCACACCTAGTGGGTCCCGGGTTCGAGACCCCTAAAAAAATTTTTTTTTTTCTTTTTTTTTCAAGAAATCAAACGCTTTCTTGATTTAATAGGTCACACAAATATTTTTTGTGAGAACAATGGACACTTTTGTGCATATTTCACCACAGAAAATTGACTTTGAACAACTTATCTCCCCTTCCAAGCCGTTCCAGACACTAAAAAAGTTTTTGATGGGCCATCTAAGCTTCCGATGAACTTTTTTCGCAACCATTTTCGGTTGAAAAAATGGGCGAGGAAATTCTGATTCGTTTGATATGCGAAAAACCTATTTTCGATCAAGCTGTGACAGTTTTATGTGCTACACCGTGGTTGGCTTTCGAGAAAAAAAGCGTTTACCCCCCTCCGGGGTTAGGGTTACGGCTAACCCTAGCGCCGTTTCTCCCAAGCCGCGATGGCGAAGCGGTTAGCGTGCTGGAGCCACACCTAGTGGGTCCCGGGTTCGAGACCCCTAAAAAAAAATTTTTTTTTCTTTTTTTTTCAAGAAATCAAACCCTTTCTTGATTTAATAGGTCACACAAATATTTTTTGTGAGAACAATGGACACTTTTGTGCATATTTCACCACAGAAAATTGACTTTGAACAACTTATCTCCCCTTCCAAGCCGTTCCAGACACTAAAAAAGTTTATGATGGGCCATCTAAGCTTCCGATGAACTTTTTTCGCAACCATTTTCGGTTGAAAAGATGGGCGAGGAAATTCTGATTCGTTTGATATGCGAAAAACCTATTTTCGATCAAGCTGTGGCAGTTTTATGTGCTACACCGTGGTTGGCTTTCGAGAAAAAAAGCGTTTACCCCCCTCCGGGGTTAGGGTTACGGCTAACCCTAGCGCCGTTTCTCCCAAGCCGCGATGGCGAAGCGGTTAGCGTGCTGGAGCCACACCTAGTGGGTCCCGGGTTCGAGACCCCTAAAAAAAAAATTTTTTTTCTTTTTTTTTCAAGAAATCAAACGCTTTCTTGATTTAATAGGTCACACAAATATTTTTTGTGAGAACAATGGACACTTTTGTGCATATTTCACCACAGAAAATTGACTTTGAACAACTTATCTCCCCTTCCAAGCCGTTCCAGACACTAAAAAAGTTTTTGATGGGCCATGTAAGCTTCCGGTGAACTTTTTTCGCAACCATTTTCGGTTGAAAAGATGGGCGAGGAAATTCTGATTCGTTTGATATGCGAAAAACCTATTTTCGATCAAGCTGTGACAGTTTTATGTGCTACACCGTGGTTGGCTTTCGAGAAAAAAAGCGTTTACCCCCCTCCGGGGTTAGGGTTACGGCTAACCCTAGCGCCGTTTCTCCCAAGCCGCGATGGCGAAGCGGTTAGCGTGCTGGAGCCACACCTAGTGGGTCCCGGGTTCGAGACCCCTAAAAAAAAAATTTTTTTTCTTTTTTTTTCAAGAAATCAAACGCTTTCTTGATTTAATAGGTCACACAAATATTTTTTTGTGAGAACAATGGACACTTTTGTGCATATTTCACCACAGAAAATTGACTTTGAACAACTTATCTCCCCTTCCAAGCCGTTCCAGACACTAAAAAAGTTTTTGATGGGCCATCTAAGCTTCCGATGAACTTTTTTCGCAACCATTTTCGGTTGAAAAGATGGGCGAGGAAATTCTGATTCGTTTGATATGCGAAAAACCTATTTTCGATCAAGCTGTGACAGTTTTATGTGCTACACCGTGGTTGGCTTTCGAGAAAAAAAGCGTTTACCCCCCCCTCCGGGGTTAGGGTTACGGCTAACCCTAGCGCCGTTTCTCCCAAGCCTCGATGGCGAAGCGGTTAGCGTGCTGGAGCCACACCTAGTGGGTCCCGGGTTCGAGACCCCTAAAAAAAAATTTTTTTTTCTTTTTTTTTCAAGAAATCAAACGCTTTCTTGATTTAATAGGTCACACAAATATTTTCTTGTGAGAACAATGGACACTTTTGTGCATATTTCACCACAGAAAATTGACTTTGAACAACTTATCTCCCCTTCCAAGCCGTTCCAGACACTAAAAAAGTTTTTGATGGGCCATGTAAGCTTCCGGTGAACTTTTTTCGCAACCATTTTCGGTTGAAAAGATGGGCGAGGAAATTCTGATTCGTTTGATATGCGAAAAACCTATTTTCGATCAAGCTGTGGCAGTTTTATGTGCTACACCGTGGTTGGCTTTCGAGAAAAAAAGCGTTTACCCCCCTCCGGGGTTAGGGTTACGGCTAACCCTAGCGCCGTTTCTCCCAAGCCGCGATGGCGAAGCGGTTAGCGTGCTGGAGCCACACCTAGTGGGTCCCGGGTTCGAGACCCCTAAAAAAAAAATTTGTTTTCTTTTTTTTTCAAGAAATCAAACGCTTTCTTGATTTAATAGGTCACACAAATATTTTTTGTGAGAACAATGGACACTTTTGTGCATATTTCACCACAGAAAATTGACTTTGAACAACTTATCTCCCCTTCCAAGCCGTTCCAGACACTAAAAAAGTTTTTGATGGGCCATCTAAGCTTCCGATGAACTTTTTTCGCAACCATTTTCGGTTGAAAAGATGGGCGAGGAAATTCTGATTCGTTTGATATGCGAAAAACCTATTTTCGATCAAGCTGTGACAGTTTTATGTGCTACACCGTGGTTGGCTTTCGAGAAAAAAAGCGTTTACCCCCCTCCGGGGTTAGGGTTACGGCTAACCCTAGCGCCGTTTCTCCCAAGCCGCGATGGCGAAGCGGTTAGCGTGCTGGAGCCACACCTAGTGGGTCCCGGGTTCGAGACCCCTAAAAAAAATTTTTTTTTTCTTTTTTTTTCAAGAAATCAAACGCTTTCTTGGTTTAATAGGTCACACAAATATTTTTTGTGAGAACAATGGACACTTTTGTGCATATTTCACCACAGAAAATTGACTTTGAACAACTTATCTCCCCTTCCAAGCCGTTCCAGACACTAAAAAAGTTTTTGATGGGCCATCTAAGCTTCCGATGAACTTTTTTCGCAACCATTTTCGGTTGAAAAGATGGGCGAGGAAATTCTGATTCGTTTGATATGCGAAAAAACTATTTTCGATCAAGCTGTGACAGTTTTATGTGCTACACCGTGGTTGGCTTTCGAGAAAAAAAGCGTTTACCCCCCTCCGGGGTTAGGGTTACGGCTAACCCTAGCGCCGTTTCTCCCAAGCCGCGATGGCGAAGAGGTTAGCGTGCTGGAGCCACACCTAGTAGGTCCCGGGTTCGAGACCCCTAAAAAAAAAATTTTTTTCTTTTTTTTTCAAGAAATCAAACGCTTTCTTGATTTAATAGGTCACACAAATATTTTTTTGTGAGAACAATGGACACTTTTGTGCATATTTCACCACAGAAAATTGACTTTGAACAACTTATCTCCCCTTCCAAGCCGTTCCAGACACTAAAAAAGTTTTTGATGGGCCATGTAAGCTTCCGGTGAACTTTTTTCGCAACCATTTTCGGTTGAAAAGATGGGCGAGGAAATTCTGATTCGTTTGATATGCGAAAAACCTATTTTCGATCAAGCTGTGGCAGTTTTATGTGCTACACCGTGGTTGGCTTTCGAGAAAAAAAGCGTTTACCCCCCTCCGGGGTTAGGGTTACGGCTAACCCTAGCGCCGTTTCTCCCAAGCCGCGATGGCGAAGCGGTTAGCGTGCTGGAGCCACACCTAGTGGGTCCCGGGTTCGAGACCCCTAAAAAAAAAAATTTTTTCTTTTTTTTTCAAGAAATCAAACGCTTTCTTGATTTAATAGGTCACACAAATATTTTTTGTGAGAACAATGGACACTTTTGTGCATATTTCACCACAGAAAATTGACTTTGAACAACTTATCTCCCCTTCCAAGCCGTTCCAGACACTAAAAAAGTTTTTGATGGGCCATCTAAGCTTCCGATGAACTTTTTTCGCAACCATTTTCGGTTGAAAAGATGGGCGAGGAAATTCTGATTCGTTTGATATGCGAAAAACCTATTTTCGATCAAGCTGTGACAGTTTTATGTGCTACACCGTGGTTGGCTTTCGAGAAAAAAAGCGTTTACCCCCCCTCCGGGGTTAGGGTTACGGCTAACCCTAGCGCCGTTTCTCCCAAGCCGCGATGGCGAAGCGGTTAGCGTGCTGGAGCCACACCTAGTGGGTCCCGGGTTCGAGACCCCTAAAAAAATTTTTTTTTTTCTTTTTTTTTCAAGAAATCAAACGCTTTCTTGATTTAATAGGTCACACAAATATTTTTTGTGAGAACAATGGACACTTTTGTGCATATTTCACCACAGAAAATTGACTTTGAACAACTTATCTCCCCTTCCAAGCCGTTCCAGACACTAAAAAAGTTTTTGATGGGCCATCTAAGCTTCCGATGAACTTTTTTCGCAACCATTTTCGGTTGAAAAAATGGGCGAGGAAATTCTGATTCGTTTGATATGCGAAAAACCTATTTTCGATCAAGCTGTGACAGTTTTATGTGCTACACCGTGGTTGGCTTTCGAGAAAAAAAGCGTTTACCCCCCTCCGGGGTTAGGGTTACGGCTAACCCTAGCGCCGTTTCTCCCAAGCCGCGATGGCGAAGCGGTTAGCGTGCTGGAGCCACACCTAGTGGGTCCCGGGTTCGAGACCCCTAAAAAAAAATTTTTTTTTCTTTTTTTTTCAAGAAATCAAACGCTTTCTTGATTTAATAGGTCACACAAATATTTTTTGTGAGAACAATGGACACTTTTGTGCATATTTCACCACAGAAAATTGACTTTGAACAACTTATCTCCCCTTCCAAGCCGTTCCAGACACTAAAAAAGTTTATGATGGGCCATCTAAGCTTCCGATGAACTTTTTTCGCAACCATTTTCGGTTGAAAAGATGGGCGAGGAAATTCTGATTCGTTTGATATGCGAAAAACCTATTTTCGATCAAGCTGTGGCAGTTTTATGTGCTACACCGTGGTTGGCTTTCGAGAAAAAAAGCGTTTACCCCCCCTCCGGGGTTAGGGTTACGGCTAACCCTAGCGCCGTTTCTCCCAAGCCGCGATGGCGAAGCGGTTAGCGTGCTGGAGCCACACCTAGTGGGTCCCGGGTTCGAGACCCCTAAAAAAAAATTTTTTTTCTTTTTTTTTCAAGAAATCAAACGCTTTCTTGATTTAATAGGTCACACAAATATTTTTTGTGAGAACAATGGACACTTTTGTGCATATTTCACCACAGAAAATTGACTTTGAACAACTTATCTCCCCTTCCAAGCCGTTCCAGACACTAAAAAAGTTTTTGATGGGCCATGTAAGCTTCCGGTGAACTTTTTTCGCAACCATTTTCGGTTGAAAAGATGGGCGAGGAAATTCTGATTCGTTTGATATGCGAAAAACCTATTTTCGATCAAGCTGTGACAGTTTTATGTGCTACACCGTGGTTGGCTTTCGAGAAAAAAAGCGTTTACCCCCCTCCGGGGTTAGGGTTACGGCTAACCCTAGCGCCGTTTCTCCCAAGCCGCGATGGCGAAGCGGTTAGCGTGCTGGAGCCACACCTAGTGGGTCCCGGGTTCGAGACCCCTAAAAAAAAAATTTTTTTTCTTTTTTTTTCAAGAAATCAAACGCTTTCTTGATTTAATAGGTCACACAAATATTTTTTTGTGAGAACAATGGACACTTTTGTGCATATTTCACCACAGAAAATTGACTTTGAACAACTTATCTCCCCTTCCAAGCCGTTCCAGACACTAAAAAAGTTTTTGATGGGCCATCTAAGCTTCCGATGAACTTTTTTCGCAACCATTTTCGGTTGAAAAGATGGGCGAGGAAATTCTGATTCGTTTGATATGCGAAAAACCTATTTTCGATCAAGCTGTGACAGTTTTATGTGCTACACCGTGGTTGGCTTTCGAGAAAAAAAGCGTTTACCCCCCTCCGGGGTTAGGGTTACGGCTAACCCTAGCGCCGTTTCTCCCAAGCCTCGATGGCGAAGCGGTTAGCGTGCTGGAGCCACACCTAGTGGGTCCCGGGTTCGAGACCCCTAAAAAAAAATTTTTTTTTCTTTTTTTTTCAAGAAATCAAACGCTTTCTTGATTTAATAGGTCACACAAATATTTTCTTGTGAGAACAATGGACACTTTTGTGCATATTTCACCACAGAAAATTGACTTTGAACAACTTATCTCCCCTTCCAAGCCGTTCCAGACACTAAAAAAGTTTTTGATGGGCCATGTAAGCTTCCGGTGAACTTTTTTCGCAACCATTTTCGGTTGAAAAGATGGGCGAGGAAATTCTGATTCGTTTGATATGCGAAAAACCTATTTTCGATCAAGCTGTGGCAGTTTTATGTGCTACACCGTGGTTGGCTTTCGAGAAAAAAAGCGTTTACCCCCCTCCGGGGTTAGGGTTACGGCTAACCCTAGCGCCGTTTCTCCCAAGCCGCGATGGCGAAGCGGTTAGCGTGCTGGAGCCACACCTAGTGGGTCCCGGGTTCGAGACCCCTAAAAAAAAAATTTGTTTTCTTTTTTTTTCAAGAAATCAAACGCTTTCTTGATTTAATAGGTCACACAAATATTTTTTGTGAGAACAATGGACACTTTTGTGCATATTTCACCACAGAAAATTGACTTTGAACAACTTATCTCCCCTTCCAAGCCGTTCCAGACACTAAAAAAGTTTTTGATGGGCCATCTAAGCTTCCGATGAACTTTTTTCGCAACCATTTTCGGTTGAAAAGATGGGCGAGGAAATTCTGATTCGTTTGATATGCGAAAAAACTATTTTCGATCAAGCTGTGACAGTTTTATGTGCTACACCGTGGTTGGCTTTCGAGAAAAAAAGCGTTTACCCCCCTCCGGGGTTAGGGTTACGGCTAACCCTAGCGCCGTTTCTCCCAAGCCGCGATGGCGAAGCGGTTAGCGTGCTGGAGCCACACCTAGTGGGTCCCGGGTTCGAGACCCCTAAAAAAAAATTTTTTTTTCTTTTTTTTTCAAGAAATCAAACGCTTTCTTGATTTAATAGGTCACACAAATATTTTTTGTGAGAACAATGGACACTTTTGTGCATATTTCACCACAGAAAATTGACTTTGAACAACTTATCTCCCCTTCCAAGCCGTTCCAGACACTAAAAAAGTTTATGATGGGCCATCTAAGCTTCCGATGAACTTTTTTCGCAACCATTTTCGGTTGAAAAGATGGGCGAGGAAATTCTGATTCGTTTGATATGCGAAAAACCTATTTTCGATCAAGCTGTGGCAGTTTTATGTGCTACACCGTGGTTGGCTTTCGAGAAAAAAAGCGTTTACCCCCCTCCGGGGTTAGGGTTACGGCTAACCCTAGCGCCGTTTCTCCCAAGCCGCGATGGCGAAGCGGTTAGCGTGCTGGAGCCACACCTAGTGGGTCCCGGGTTCGAGACCTCTAAAAAAAAAATTTTTTTTCTTTTTTTTTCAAGAAATCAAACGCTTTCTTGATTTAATAGGTCACACAAATATTTTTTGTGAGAACAATGGACACTTTTGTGCATATTTCACCACAGAAAATTGACTTTGAACAACTTATCTCCCCTTCCAAGCCGTTCCAGACACTAAAAAAGTTTTTGATGGGCCATCTAAGCTTCCGATGAACTTTTTTCGCAACCATTTTCGGTTGAAAAGATGGGCGAGGAAATTCTGATTCGTTTGATATGCGAAAAACCTATTTTCGATCAAGCTGTGACAGTTTTATGTGCTACACCGTGGTTGGCTTTCGAGAAAAAAAGCGTTTACCCCCCTCCGGGGTTAGGGTTACGGCTAACCCTAGCGCCGTTTCTCCCAAGCCTCGATGGCGAAGCGGTTAGCGTGCTGGAGCCACACCTAGTGGGTCCCGGGTTCGAGACCCCTAAAAAAAAATTTTTTTTTCTTTTTTTTTCAAGAAATCAAACGCTTTCTTGATTTAATAGGTCACACAAATATTTTCTTGTGAGAACAATGGACACTTTTGTGCATATTTCACCACAGAAAATTGACTTTGAACAACTTATCTCCCCTTCCAAGCCGTTCCAGACACTAAAAAAGTTTTTGATGGGCCATGTAAGCTTCCGGTGAACTTTTTTCGCAACCATTTTCGGTTGAAAAGATGGGCGAGGAAATTCTGATTCGTTTGATATGCGAAAAACCTATTTTCGATCAAGCTGTGGCAGTTTTATGTGCTACACCGTGGTTGGCTTTCGAGAAAAAAAGCGTTTACCCCCCTCCGGGGTTAGGGTTACGGCTAACCCTAGCGCCGTTTCTCCCAAGCCGCGATGGCGAAGCGGTTAGCGTGCTGGAGCCACACCTAGTGGGTCCCGGGTTCGAGACCCCTAAAAAAAAAATTTGTTTTCTTTTTTTTTCAAGAAATCAAACGCTTTCTTGATTTAATAGGTCACACAAATATTTTTTGTGAGAACAATGGACACTTTTGTGCATATTTCACCACAGAAAATTGACTTTGAACAACTTATCTCCCCTTCCAAGCCGTTCCAGACACTAAAAAAGTTTTTGATGGGCCATCTAAGCTTCCGATGAACTTTTTTCGCAACCATTTTCGGTTGAAAAGATGGGCGAGGAAATTCTGATTCGTTTGATATGCGAAAAACCTATTTTCGATCAAGCTGTGACAGTTTTATGTGCTACACCGTGGTTGGCTTTCGAGAAAAAAAGCGTTTACCCCCCTCCGGGGTTAGGGTTACGGCTAACCCTAGCGCCGTTTCTCCCAAGCCGCGATGGCGAAGCGGTTAGCGTGCTGGAGCCACACCTAGTGGGTCCCGGGTTCGAGACCCCTAAAAAAAATTTTTTTTTTCTTTTTTTTTCAAGAAATCAAACGCTTTCTTGGTTTAATAGGTCACACAAATATTTTTTGTGAGAACAATGGACACTTTTGTGCATATTTCACCACAGAAAATTGACTTTGAACAACTTATCTCCCCTTCCAAGCCGTTCCAGACACTAAAAAAGTTTTTGATGGGCCATCTAAGCTTCCGATGAACTTTTTTCGCAACCATTTTCGGTTGAAAAGATGGGCGAGGAAATTCTGATTCGTTTGATATGCGAAAAAACTATTTTCGATCAAGCTGTGACAGTTTTATGTGCTACACCGTGGTTGGCTTTCGAGAAAAAAAGCGTTTACCCCCCTCCGGGGTTAGGGTTACGGCTAACCCTAGCGCCGTTTCTCCCAAGCCGCGATGGCGAAGCGGTTAGCGTGCTGGAGCCACACCTAGTGGGTCCCGGGTTCGAGACCCCTAAAAAAAAATTTTTTTTTCTTTTTTTTTCAAGAAATCAAACGCTTTCTTGATTTAATAGGTCACACAAATATTTTTTGTGAGAACAATGGACACTTTTGTGCATATTTCACCACAGAAAATTGACTTTGAACAACTTATCTCCCCTTCCAAGCCGTTCCAGACACTAAAAAAGTTTATGATGGGCCATCTAAGCTTCCGATGAACTTTTTTCGCAACCATTTTCGGTTGAAAAGATGGGCGAGGAAATTCTGATTCGTTTGATATGCGAAAAACCTATTTTCGATCAAGCTGTGGCAGTTTTATGTGCTACACCGTGGTTGGCTTTCGAGAAAAAAAGCGTTTACCCCCCTCCGGGGTTAGGGTTACGGCTAACCCTAGCGCCGTTTCTCCCAAGCCGCGATGGCGAAGCGGTTAGCGTGCTGGAGCCACACCTAGTGGGTCCCGGGTTCGAGACCTCTAAAAAAAAAATTTTTTTTCTTTTTTTTTCAAGAAATCAAACGCTTTCTTGATTTAATAGGTCACACAAATATTTTTTGTGAGAACAATGGACACTTTTGTGCATATTTCACCACAGAAAATTGACTTTGAACAACTTATCTCCCCTTCCAAGCCGTTCCAGACACTAAAAAAGTTTTTGATGGGCCATCTAAGCTTCCGATGAACTTTTTTCGCAACCATTTTCGGTTGAAAAGATGGGCGAGGAAATTCTGATTCGTTTGATATGCGAAAAACCTATTTTCGATCAAGCTGTGACAGTTTTATGTGCTACACCGTGGTTGGCTTTCGAGAAAAAAAGCGTTTACCCCCCTCCGGGGTTAGGGTTACGGCTAACCCTAGCGCCGTTTCTCCCAAGCCTCGATGGCGAAGCGGTTAGCGTGCTGGAGCCACACCTAGTGGGTCCCGGGTTCGAGACCCCTAAAAAAATTTTTTTTTTTCTTTTTTTTTCAAGAAATCAAACGCTTTCTTGATTTAATAGGTCACACAAATATTTTCTTGTGAGAACAATGGACACTTTTGTGCATATTTCACCACAGAAAATTGACTTTGAACAACTTATCTCCCCTTCCAAGCCGTTCCAGACACTAAAAAAGTTTTTGATGGGCCATCTAAGCTTCCGATGAACTTTTTTCGCAACTATTTTCGGTTGAAAAGATGGGCGAAAAAATTCTGATTCGTTTGATATGCGAAAAACCTATTTTCGATCAAGCTGTGACAGTTTTATGTGCTACACCGTGGTTGGCTTTCGAGAAAAAAAGCGTTTACCCCCCTCCGGGGTTAGGGTTACGGCTAACCCTAGCGCCGTTTCTCCCAAGCCGCGATGGCGAAGAGGTTAGCGTGCTGGAGCCACACCTAGTGGGTCCCGGGTTCGAGAACCCTAAAAAAAAAAAATTTTCTTTTTTTTTCAAGAAATCAAACGCTTTCTTGATTTAATAGGTCACACAAATATTTTTTTGTGAGAACAATGGACACTTTTGTGCATATTTCACCACAGAAAATTGACTTTGAACAACTTATCTCCCCTTCCAAGCCGTTCCAGACACTAAAAAAGTTTTTGATGGGCCATGTAAGCTTCCGGTGAACTTTTTTCGCAACCATTTTCGGTTGAAAAGATGGGCGAGGAAATTCTGATTCGTTTGATATGCGAAAAACCTATTTTCGATCAAGCTGTGGCAGTTTTATGTGCTACACCGTGGTTGGCTTTCGAGAAAAAAAGCGTTTACCCCCCCTCCGGGGTTAGGGTTACGGCTAACCCTAGCGCCGTTTCTCCCAAGCCGCGATGGCGAAGCGGTTAGCGTGCTGGAGCCACACCTAGTGGGTCCCGGGTTCGAGACCCCTAAAAAAAAAATTTGTTTTCTTTTTTTTTCAAGAAATCAAACGCTTTCTTGATTTAATAGGTCACACAAATATTTTTTGTGAGAACAATGGACACTTTTGTGCATATTTCACCACAGAAAATTGACTTTGAACAACTTATCTCCCCTTCCAAGCCGTTCCAGACACTAAAAAAGTTTTTGATGGGCCATCTAAGCTTCCGATGAACTTTTTTCGCAACCATTTTCGGTTGAAAAGATGGGCGAGGAAATTCTGATTCGTTTGATATGCGAAAAACCTATTTTCGATCAAGCTGTGACAGTTTTATGTGCTACACCGTGGTTGGCTTTCGAGAAAAAAAGCGTTTACCCCCCTCCGGGGTTAGGGTTACGGCTAACCCTAGCGCCGTTTCTCCCAAGCCGCGATGGCGAAGCGGTTAGCGTGCTGGAGCCACACCTAGTGGGTCCCGGGTTCGAGACCCCTAAAAAAAATTTTTTTTTTCTTTTTTTTTCAAGAAATCAAACGCTTTCTTGATTTAATAGGTCACACAAATATTTTTTGTGAGAACAATGGACACTTTTGTGCATATTTCACCACAGAAAATTGACTTTGAACAACTTATCTCCCCTTCCAAGCCGTTCCAGACACTAAAAAAGTTTTTGATGGGCCATCTAAGCTTCCGATGAACTTTTTTCGCAACCATTTTCGGTTGAAAAGATGGGCGAGGAAATTCTGATTCGTTTGATATGCGAAAAAACTATTTTCGATCAAGCTGTGACAGTTTTATGTGCTACACCGTGGTTGGCTTTCGAGAAAAAAAGCGTTTACCCCCCTCCGGGGTTAGGGTTACGGCTAACCCTAGCGCCGTTTCTCCCAAGCCGCGATGGCGAAGCGGTTAGCGTGCTGGAGCCACACCTAGTGGGTCCCGGGTTCGAGACCTCTAAAAAAAAAATTTTTTTTCTTTTTTTTTCAAGAAATCAAACGCTTTCTTGATTTAATAGGTCACACAAATATTTTTTGTGAGAACAATGGACACTTTTGTGCATATTTCACCACAGAAAATTGACTTTGAACAACTTATCTCCCCTTCCAAGCCGTTCCAGACACTAAAAAAGTTTTTGATGGGCCATCTAAGCTTCCGATGAACTTTTTTCGCAACCATTTTCGGTTGAAAAGATGGGCGAGGAAATTCTGATTCGTTTGATATGCGAAAAACCTATTTTCGATCAAGCTGTGACAGTTTTATGTGCTACACCGTGGTTGGCTTTCGAGAAAAAAAGCGTTTACCCCCCTCCGGGGTTAGGGTTACGGCTAACCCTAGCGCCGTTTCTCCCAAGCCGCGATGGCGAAGCGGTTAGCGTGCTGGAGCCACACCTAGTGGGTCCCGGGTTCGAGACCCCTAAAAAAAAAAATTTTTTTCTTTTTTTTTCAAGAAATCAAACGCTTTCTTGATTTAATAGGTCACACAAATATTTTTTGTGAGAACAATGGACACTTTTGTGCATATTTCACCACAGAAAATTGACTTTGAACAACTTATCTCCCCTTCCAAGCCGTTCCAGACACTAAAAAAGTTTTTGATGGGCCATCTAAGCTTCCGATGAACTTTTTTCGCAACCATTTTCGGTTGAAAAGATGGGCGAGGAAATTCTGATTCGTTTGATATGCGAAAAACCTATTTTCGATCAAGCTGTGACAGTTTTATGTGCTACACCGTGGTTGGCTTTCGAGAAAAATAGCGTTTACCCCCCTCCGGGGTTAGGGTTACGGCTAACCCTAGCGCCGTTTCTCCCAAGCCGCGATGGCGAAGCGGTTAGCGTGCTGGAGCCACACCTAGTGGGTCCCGGGTTCGAGACCCCAAAAAAAATTTTTTTTTTCTTTTTTTTTCAAGAAATCAAACGCTTTCTTGATTTAATAGGTCACACAAATATTTTTTGTGAGAACAATGGACACTTTTGTGCATATTTCACCACAGAAAATTGACTTTGAACAACTTATCTCCCCTTCCAAGCCGTTCCAGACACTAAAAAAGTTTTTGATGGGCCATCTAAGCTTCCGATGAACTTTTTTCGCAACCATTTTCGGTTGAAAAGATGGGCGAGGAAATTCTGATTCGTTTGATATGCGAAAAACCTATTTTCGATCAAGCTGTGACAGTTTTATGTGCTACACCGTGGTTGGCTTTCGAGAAAAAAAAGCGTTTACCCCCCTCCGGGGTTAGGGTTACGGCTAACCCTAGCGCCGTTTCTCCCAAGCCGCGATGGCGAAGCGGTTAGCGTGCTGGATCCACACCTAGTGGGTCCCGGGTTCGAGACCCCTAAAAAAAATTTTTTTTTTCTTTTTTTTTCAAGAAATCAAACGCTTTCTTGATTTAATAGGTCACACAAATATTTTCTTGTGAGAACAATGGACACTTTTGTGCATATTTCACCACAGAAAATTGACTTTGAACAACTTATCTCCCCTTCCAAGCCGTTCCAGACACTAAAAAAGTTTTTGATGGGCCATCTAAGCTTCCGATGAACTTTTTTCGCAACCATTTTCGGTTGAAAAGATGGGCGAGGAAATTCTGATTCGTTTGATATGCGAAAAACCTATTTTCGATCAAGCTGTGACAGTTTTATGTGCTACACCGTGGTTGGCTTTCGAGAAAAAAAGCGTTTACCCCCCTCCGGGGTTAGGGTTACGGCTAACCCTAGCGCCGTTTCTCCCAAGCCGCGATGGCGAAGCGGTTAGCGTGCTGGAGCCACACCTAGTGGGTCCCGGGTTCGAGACCCCTAAAAAAAAATTTTTTTTTCTTTTTTTTTCAAGAAATCAAACGCTTTCTTGATTTAATAGGTCACACAAATATTTTTTGTGAGAACAATGGACACTTTTGTGCATATTTCACCACAGAAAATTGACTTTGAACAACTTATCTCCCCTTCCAAGCCGTTCCAGACACTAAAAAAGTTTATGATGGGCCATCTAAGCTTCCGATGAACTTTTTTCGCAACCATTTTCGGTTGAAAAGATGGGCGAGGAAATTCTGATTCGTTTGATATGCGAAAAACCTATTTTCGATCAAGCTGTGGCAGTTTTATGTGCTACACCGTGGTTGGCTTTCGAGAAAAAAAGCGTTTACCCCCCTCCGGGGTTAGGGTTACGGCTAACCCTAGCGCCGTTTCTCCCAAGCCGCGATGGCGAAGCGGTTAGAGTGCTGGAGCCACACCTAGTGGGTCCCGGGTTCTAGACCCCTAAAAAAAAAATTTTTTTTCTTTTTTTTTCAAGAAATCAAACGCTTTCTTGATTTAATAGGTCACACAAATATTTTTTGTGAGAACAATGGACACTTTTGTGCATATTTCACCACAGAAAATTGACTTTGAACAACTTATCTCCCCTTCCAAGCCGTTCCAGACACTAAAAAAGTTTTTGATGGGCCATCTAAGCTTCCGATGAACTTTTTTCGCAACCATTTTCGGTTGAAAAGATGGGCGAGGAAATTCTGATTCGTTTGATATGCGAAAAACCTATTTTCGATCAAGCTGTGACAGTTTTATGTGCTACACCGTGGTTGGCTTTCGAGAAAAAAAGCGTTTACCCCCCCTCCGGGGTTAGGGTTACGGCTAACCCTAGCGCCGTTTCTCCCAAGCCGCGATGGCGAAGCGGTTAGCGTGCTGGAGCCACACCTAGTGGGTCCCGGGTTCGAGACCCCTAAAAAAAAAAATTTTTTTTTTTTTTTTTCAAGAAATCAAACGCTTTCTTGATTTAATAGGTCACACAAATATTTTTTGTGAGAACAATGGACACTTTTGTGCATATTTCACCACAGAAAATTGACTTTGAACAACTTATCTCCCCTTCCAAGCCGTTCCAGACACTAAAAAAGTTTTTGATGGGCCATCTAAGCTTCCGATGAACTTTTTTCGCAACCATTTTCTGTTGAAAAGATGGGCGAGGAAATTCTGATTCGTTTGATATGCGAAAAACCTATTTTCGATCAAGCTGTGACAGTTTTATGTGCTACACCGTGGTTGGCTTTCGAGAAAAATAGCGTTTACCCCCCCTCCGGGGTTAGGGTTACGGCTAACCCTAGCGCCGTTTCTCCCAAGCCGCGATGGCGAAGCGGTTAGCGTGCTGGAGCCACACCTAGTGGGTCCCGGGTTCGAGACCCCAAAAAAAATTTTTTTTTTCTTTTTTTTTCAAGAAATCAAACGCTTTCTTGATTTAATAGGTCACACAAATATTTTTTGTGAGAACAATGGACACTTTTGTGCATATTTCACCACAGAAAATTGACTTTGAACAACTTATCTCCCCTTCCAAGCCGTTCCAGACACTAAAAAAGTTTTTGATGGGCCATCTAAGCTTCCGATGAACTTTTTTCGCAACCATTTTCGGTTGAAAAGATGGGCGAGGAAATTCTGATTCGTTTGATATGCGAAAAACCTATTTTCGATCAAGCTGTGACAGTTTTATGTGCTACACCGTGGTTGGCTTTCGAGAAAAAAAAGCGTTTACCCCCCTCCGGGGTTAGGGTTACGGCTAACCCTAGCGCCGTTTCTCCCAAGCCGCGATGGCGAAGCGGTTAGCGTGCTGGAGCCACACCTAGTGGGTCCCGGGTTCGAGACCCCTAAAAAAAATTTTTTTTTTCTTTTTTTTTCAAGAAATCAAACGCTTTCTTGATTTAATAGGTCACACAAATATTTTCTTGTGAGAACAATGGACACTTTTGTGCATATTTCACCACAGAAAATTGACTTTGAACAACTTATCTCCCCTTCCAAGCCGTTCCAGACACTAAAAAAGTTTTTGATGGGCCATCTAAGCTTCCGATGAACTTTTTTCGCAACTATTTTCGGTTGAAAAGATGGGCGAGGAAATTCTGATTCGTTTGATATGCGAAAAACCTATTTTCGATCAAGCTGTGACAGTTTTATGTGCTACACCGTGGTTGGCTTTCGAGAAAAAAAGCGTTTACCCCCCTCCGGGGTTAGGGTTACGGCTAACCCTAGCGCCGTTTCTCCCAAGCCGCGATGGCGAAGAGGTTAGCGTGCTGGAGCCACACCTAGTGGGTCCCGGGTTCGAGACCCCTAAAAAAAAATTTTTTTTCTTTTTTTTTCAAGAAATTAAACGCTTTCTTGATTTAATAGGTCACACAAATATTTTTTGTGAGAACAATGGACACTTTTGTGCATATTTCACCACAGAAAATTGACTTTGAACAACTTATCTCCCCTTCCAAGCCGTTCCAGACACTAAAAAAGTTTTTGATGGGCCATCTAAGCTTCCGATGAACTTTTTTCGCAACCATTTTCGGTTGAAAAGATGGGCGAGGAAATTCTGATTCGTTTGATATGCGAAAAACCTATTTTCGATCAAGCTGTGACAGTTTTATGTGCTACACCGTGGTTGGCTTTCGAGAAAAAAAGCGTTTACCCCCCTCCGGGGTTAGGGTCACGGCTAACCCTAGCGCCGTTTCTCCCAAGCCGCGATGGCGAAGCGGTTAGCGTGCTGGAGCCACACCTAGTGGGTCCCGGGTTCGAGACCCCTAAAAAAAATTTTTTTTTCTTTTTTTTTCAAGAAATCAAACGCTTTCTTGATTTAATAGGTCACACAAATATTTTTTTGTGAGAACAATGGACACTTTTGTGCATATTTCACCACAGAAAATTGACTTTGAACAACTTATCTCCCCTTCCAAGCCGTTCCAGACACTAAAAAAGTTTTTGATGGGCCATGTAAGCTTCCGGTGAACTTTTTTCGCAACCATTTTCGGTTGAAAAGATGGGCGAGGAAATTCTGATTCGTTTGATATGCGAAAAACCTATTTTCGATCAAGCTGTGACAGTTTTATGTGCTACACCGTGGTTGGCTTTCGAGAAAAAAAGCGTTTACCCCCCTCCGGGGTTAGGGTTACGGCTAACCCTAGCGCCGTTTCTCCCAAGCCGCGATGGCGAAGCGGTTAGCGTGCTGGAGCCACACCTAGTGGGTCCCGGGTTCGAGACCCCTAAAAAAAAATTTTTTTTTCTTTTTTTTTCAAGAAATCAAACGCTTTCTTGATTTAATAGGTCACACAAATATTTTCTTGTGAGAACAATGGACACTTTTGTGCATATTTCACCACAGAAAATTGACTTTGAACAACTTATCTCCCCTTCCAAGCCGTTCCAGACACTAAAAAAGTTTTTGATGGGCCATCTAAGCTTCCGATGAACTTTTTTCGCAACTATTTTCGGTTGAAAAGATGGGCGAGGAAATTCTGATTCGTTTGATATGCGAAAAACCTATTTTCGATCAAGCTGTGACAGTTTTATGTGCTACACCGTGGTTGGCTTTCGAGAAAAAAAGCGTTTACCCCCCCTCCGGGGTTAGGGTTACGGCTAACCCTAGCGCCGTTTCTCCCAAGCCGCGATGGCGAAGAGGTTAGCGTGCTGGAGCCACACCTAGTGGGTCCCGGGTTCGAGACCCCTAAAAAAAAATTTTTTTTCTTTTTTTTTCAAGAAATTAAACGCTTTCTTGATTTAATAGGTCACACAAATATTTTTTGTGAGAACTATGGACACTTTTGTGCATATTTCACCACAGAAAATTGACTTTGAACAACTTATCTCCCCTTCCAAGCCGTTCCAGACACTAAAAAAGTTTTTGATGGGCCATCTAAGCTTCCGATGAACTTTTTTCGCAACCATTTTCGGTTGAAAAGATGGGCGAGGAAATTCTGATTCGTTTGATATGCGAAAAACCTATTTTCGATCAAGCTGTGACAGTTTTATGTGCTACACCGTGGTTGGCTTTCGAGAAAAAAAGCGTTTACCCCCCTCCGGGGTTAGGGTCACGGCTAACCCTAGCGCCGTTTCTCCCAAGCCGCGATGGCGAAGCGGTTAGCGTGCTGGAGCCACACCTAGTGGGTCCCGGGTTCGAGACCCCTAAAAAAAATTTTTTTTTCTTTTTTTTTCAAGAAATCAAACGCTTTCTTGATTTAATAGGTCACACAAATATTTTTTTGTGAGAACAATGGACACTTTTGTGCATATTTCACCACAGAAAATTGACTTTGAACAACTTATCTCCCCTTCCAAGCCGTTCCAGACACTAAAAAAGTTTTTGATGGGCCATGTAAGCTTCCGGTGAACTTTTTTCGCAACCATTTTCGGTTGAAAAGATGGGCGAGGAAATTCTGATTCGTTTGATATGCGAAAAACCTATTTTCGATCAAGCTGTGACAGTTTTATGTGCTACACCGTGGTTGGCTTTCGAGAAAAAAAGCGTTTACCCCCCTCCGGGGTTAGGGTTACGGCTAACCCTAGCGCCGTTTCTCCCAAGCCGCGATGGCGAAGCGGTTAGCGTGCTGGAGCCACACCTAGTGGGTCCCGGGTTCGAGACCCCTAAAAAAAATTTTTTTTTTCTTTTTTTTTCAAGAAATCAAACGCTTTCTTGATTTAATAGGTCACACAAATATTTTTTGTGAGAACAATGGACACTTTTGTGCATATTTCACCACAGAAAATTGACTTTGAACAACTTATCTCCCCTTCCAAGCCGTTCCAGACACTAAAAAAGTTTATGATGGGCCATCTAAGCTTCCGATGAACTTTTTTCGCAACCATTTTCGGTTGAAAAGATGGGCGAGGAAATTCTGATTCGTTTGATATGCGAAAAACCTATTTTCGATCAAGCTGTGACAGTTTTATGTGCTACACCGTGGTTGGCTTTCGAGAAAAAAAGCGTTTACCCCCCTCCGGGGTTAGGGTCACGGCTAACCCTAGCGCCGTTTCTCCCAAGCCGCGATGGCGAAGCGGTTAGCGTGCTGGAGCCACACCTAGTGGGTCCCGGGTTCGAGACCCCTAAAAAAAATTTTTTTTTCTTTTTTTTTCAAGAAATCAAACGCTTTCTTGATTTAATAGGTCACACAAATATTTTTTTGTGAGAACAATGGACACTTTTGTGCATATTTCACCACAGAAAATTGACTTTGAACAACTTATCTCCCCTTCCAAGCCGTTCCAGACACTAAAAAAGTTTTTGATGGGCCATGTAAGCTTCCGGTGAACTTTTTTCGCAACCATTTTCGGTTGAAAAGATGGGCTAGGAAATTCTGATTCGTTTGATATGCGAAAAACCTATTTTCGATCAAGCTGTGACAGTTTTATGTGCTACACCGTGGTTGGCTTTCGAGAAAAAAAGCGTTTACCCCCCTCCGGGGTTAGGGTTACGGCTAACCCTAGCGCCGTTTCTCCCAAGCCGCGATGGCGAAGCGGTTAGCGTGCTGGAGCCACACCTAGTGGGTCCCGGGTTCGAGACCCCTAAAAAAAAATTTTTTTTTCTTTTTTTTTCAAGAAATCAAACGCTTTCTTGATTTAATAGGTCACACAAATATTTTTTGTGAGAACAATGGACACTTTTGTGCATATTTCACCACAGAAAATTGACTTTGAACAACTTATCTCCCCTTCCAAGCCGTTCCAGACACTAAAAAAGTTTATGATGGGCCATCTAAGCTTCCGATGAACTTTTTTCGCAACCATTTTCGGTTGAAAAGATGGGCGAGGAAATTCTGATTCGTTTGATATGCGAAAATCCTATTTTCGATCAAGCTGTGGCAGTTTTATGTGCTACACCGTGGTTGGCTTTCGAGAAAAAAAGCGTTTACCCCCCTCCGGGGTTAGGGTTACGGCTAACCCTAGCGCCGTTTCTCCCAAGCCGCGATGGCGAAGCGGTTAGCGTGCTGGAGCCACACCTAGTGGGTCCCGGGTTCGAGACCCCTAAAAAAAAAATTTTTTTTCTTTTTTTTTCAAGAGAACAATGGACACTTTTGTGCATATTTCACCACAGAAAATTGACTTTGAACAACTTATCTCCCCTTCCAAGCCGTTCCAGACACTAAAAAAGTTTTTGATGGGCCATGTAAGCTTCCGGTGAACTTTTTTCGCAACCATTTTCGGTTGAAAAGATGGGCGAGGAAATTCTGATTCGTTTGATATGCGAAAAACCTATTTTCGATCAAGCTGTGACAGTTTTATGTGCTACACCGTGGTTGGCTTTCGAGAAAAAAAGCGTTTACCCCCCTCCGGGGTTAGGGTTACGGCTAACCCTAGCGCCGTTTCTCCCAAGCCGCGATGGCGAAGCGGTTAGCGTGCTGGAGCCACACCTAGTGGGTCCCGGGTTCGAGACCCCTAAAAAAAAATTTTTTTTTCTTTTTTTTTCAAGAAATCAAACGCTTTCTTGATTTAATAGGTCACACAAATATTTTTTGTGAGAACAATGGACACTTTTGTGCATATTTCACCACAGAAAATTGACTTTGAACAACTTATCTCCCCTTCCAAGCCGTTCCAGACACTAAAAAAGTTTATGATGGGCCATCTAAGCTTCCGATGAACTTTTTTCGCAACCATTTTCGGTTGAAAAGATGGGCGAGGAAATTCTGATTCGTTTGATATGCGAAAAACCTATTTTCGATCAAGCTGTGACAGTTTTATGTGCTACACCGTGGTTGGCTTTCGAGAAAAAAAGCGTTTACCCCCCTCCGGGGTTAGGGTCACGGCTAACCCTAGCGCCGTTTCTCCCAAGCCGCGATGGCGAAGCGGTTAGCGTGCTGGAGCCACACCTAGTGGGTCCCGGGTTCGAGACCCCTAAAAAAAATTTTTTTTTCTTTTTTTTTTCAAGAAATCAAACGCTTTCTTGATTTAATAGGTCACACAAATATTTTTTTGTGAGAACAATGGACACTTTTGTGCATATTTCACCACAGAAAATTGACTTTGAACAACTTATCTCCCCTTCCAAGCCGTTCCAGACACTAAAAAAGTTTTTGATGGGCCATGTAAGCTTCCGGTGAACTTTTTTCGCAACCATTTTCGGTTGAAAAGATGGGCTAGGAAATTCTGATTCGTTTGATATGCGAAAAACCTATTTTCGATCAAGCTGTGACAGTTTTATGTGCTACACCGTGGTTGGCTTTCGAGAAAAAAAGCGTTTACCCCCCTCCGGGGTTAGGGTTACGGCTAACCCTAGCGCCGTTTCTCCCAAGCCGCGATGGCGAAGCGGTTAGCGTGCTGGAGCCACACCTAGTGGGTCCCGGGTTCGAGACCCCTAAAAAAAAATTTTTTTTTCTTTTTTTTTCAAGAAATCAAACGCTTTCTTGATTTAATAGGTCACACAAATATTTTTTGTGAGAACAATGGACACTTTTGTGCATATTTCACCACAGAAAATTGACTTTGAACAACTTATCTCCCCTTCCAAGCCGTTCCAGACACTAAAAAAGTTTATGATGGGCCATCTAAGCTTCCGATGAACTTTTTTCGCAACCATTTTCGGTTGAAAAGATGGGCGAGGAAATTCTGATTCGTTTGATATGCGAAAATCCTATTTTCGATCAAGCTGTGGCAGTTTTATGTGCTACACCGTGGTTGGCTTTCGAGAAAAAAAGCGTTTACCCCCCTCCGGGGTTAGGGTTACGGCTAACCCTAGCGCCGTTTCTCCCAAGCCGCGATGGCGAAGCGGTTAGCGTGCTGGAGCCACACCTAGTGGGTCCCGGGTTCGAGACCCCTAAAAAAAAAATTTTTTTTCTTTTTTTTTCAAGAAATCAAACGCTTTCTTGATTTAATAGGTCACACAAATATTTTTTGTGAGAACAATGGACACTATTGTGCATATTTCACCACAGAAAATTGACTTTGAACAACTTATCTCCCCTTCCAAGCCGTTCCAGACACTAAAAAAGTTTTTGATGGGCCATCTAAGCTTCCGATGAACTTTTTTCGCAACCATTTTCGGTTGAAAAGATGGGCGAGGAAATTCTGATTCGTTTGATATGCGAAAAACCTATTTTCGATCAAGCTGTGACAGTTTTATGTGCTACACCGTGGTTGGCTTTCGAGAAAAAAAGCGTTTACCCCCCTCCGGGGTTAGGGTTACGGCTAACCCTAGCGCCGTTTCTCCCAAGCCGCGATGGCGAAGCGGTTAGCGTGCTGGAGCCACACCTAGTGGGTCCCGGGTTCGAGACCCCTAAAAAAAAATTTTTTTTTCTTTTTTTTTCAAGAAATCAAACGCTTTCTTGATTTAATAGGTCACACAAATATTTTTTGTGAGAACAATGGACACTTTTGTGCATATTTCACCACAGAAAATTGACTTTGAACAACTTATCTCCCCTTCCAAGCCGTTCCAGACACTAAAAAAGTTTTTGATGGGCCATCTAAGCTTCCGATGAACTTTTTTCGCAACCATTTTCGGTTGAAAAGATGGGCGAGGAAATTCTGATTCGTTTGATATGCGAAAAACCTATTTTCGATCAAGCTGTGACAGTTTTATGTGCTACACCGTGGTTGGCTTTCGAGAAAAAAGCGTTTACCCCCCTCAGGGGTTAGGGTTACGGCTAACCCTAGCGCCGTTTCTCCCAAGCCGCGATGGCGAAGCGGTTAGCGTGCTGGAGCCACACCTAGTGGGTCCCGGGTTCGAGACCCCTAAAAAAAAATTTTTTTTTCTTTTTTTTTCAAGAAATCAAACGCTTTCTTGATTTAATAGGTCACACAAATATTTTTTGTGAGAACAATGGACACTTTTGTGCATATTTCACCACAGAAAATTGACTTTGAACAACTTATCTCCCCTTCCAAGCCGTTCCAGACACTAAAAAAGTTTATGATGGGCCATCTAAGCTTCCGATGAACTTTTTTCGCAACCATTTTCGGTTGAAAAGATGGGCGAGGAAATTCTGATTCGTTTGATATGCGAAAAACCTATTTTCGATCAAGCTGTGGCAGTTTTATGTGCTACACCGTGGTTGGCTTTCGAGAAAAAAAGCGTTTACCCCCCCTCCGGGGTTAGGGTTACGGCTAACCCTAGCGCCGTTTCTCCCAAGCCGCGATGGCGAAGCGGTTAGCGTGCTGGAGCCACACCTAGTGGGTCCCGGGTTCGAGACCCCTAAAAAAAAAAATTTTTTTCTTTTTTTTTCAAGAAATCAAACGCTTTCTTGATTTAATAGGTCACACAAATATTTTTTGTGAGAACAATGGACACTTTTGTGCATATTTCACCACAGAAAATTGACTTTGAACAACTTATCTCCCCTTCCAAGCCGTTCCAGACACTAAAAAAGTTTTTGATGGGCCATCTAAGCTTCCGATGAACTTTTTTCGCAACCATTTTCGGTTGAAAAGATGGGCGAGGAAATTCTGATTCGTTTGATATGCGAAAAACCTATTTTCGATCAAGCTGTGACAGTTTTATGTGCTACACCGTGGTTGGCTTTCGAGAAAAATAGCGTTTACCCCCCTCCGGGCTTAGGGTTACGGCTAACCCTAGCGCCGTTTCTCCCAAGCCGCGATGGCGAAGCGGTTAGCGTGCTGGAGCCACACCTAGTGGGTCCCGGGTTCGAGACCCCAAAAAAAATTTTTTTTTTCTTTTTTTTTCAAGAAATCAAACGCTTTCTTGATTTAATAGGTCACACAAATATTTTTTGTGAGAACAATGGACACTTTTGTGCATATTTCACCACAGAAAATTGACTTTGAACAACTTATCTCCCCTTCCAAGCCGTTCCAGACACTAAAAAAGTTTTTGATGGGCCATCTAAGCTTCCGATGAACTTTTTTCGCAACCATTTTCGGTTGAAAAGATGGGCGAGGAAATTCTGATTCGTTTGATATGCGAAAAACCTATTTTCGATCAAGCTGTGACAGTTTTATGTGCTACACCGTGGTTGGCTTTCGAGAAAAAAAAGCGTTTACCCCCCTCCGGGGTTAGGGTTACGGCTAACCCTAGCGCCGTTTCTCCCAAGCCGCGATGGCGAAGCGGTTAGCGTGCTGGAGCCACACCTAGTGGGTCCCGGGTTCGAGACCCCTAAAAAAATTTTTTTTTTTCTTTTTTTTTCAAGAAATCAAACGCTTTCTTGATTTAATAGGTCACACAAATATTTTCTTGTGAGAACAATGGACACTTTTGTGCATATTTCACCACAGAAAATTGACTTTGAACAACTTATCTCCCCTTCCAAGCCGTTCCAGACACTAAAAAAGTTTATGATGGGCCATCTAAGCTTCCGATGAACTTTTTTCGCAACCATTTTCGGTTGAAAAGATGGGCGAGGAAATTCTGATTCGTTTGATATGCGAAAAACCTATTTTCGATCAAGCTGTGGCAGTTTTATGTGCTACACCGTGGTTGGCTTTCGAGAAAAAAAGCGTTTACCCCCCTCCGGGGTTAGGGTTACGGCTAACCCTAGCGCCGTTTCTCCCAAGCCGCGATGGCGAAGCGGTTAGCGTGCTGGAGCCACACCTAGTGGGTCCCGGGTTCGAGACCCCTAAAAAAAAAAATTTTTTTCTTTTTTTTTCAAGAAATCAAACGCTTTCTTGATTTAATAGGTCACACAAATATTTTTTGTGAGAACAATGGACACTTTTGTGCATATTTCACCACAGAAAATTGACTTTGAACAACTTATCTCCCCTTCCAAGCCGTTCCAGACACTAAAAAAGTTTTTGATGGGCCATCTAAGCTTCCGATGAACTTTTTTCGCAACCATTTTCGGTTGAAAAGATGGGCGAGGAAATTCTGATTCGTTTGATATGCGAAAAACCTATTTTCGATCAAGCTGTGACAGTTTTATGTGCTACACCGTGGTTGGCTTTCGAGAAAAATAGCGTTTACCCCCCTCCGGGCTTAGGGTTACGGCTAACCCTAGCGCCGTTTCTCCCAAGCCGCGATGGCGAAGCGGTTAGCGTGCTGGAGCCACACCTAGTGGGTCCCGGGTTCGAGACCCCAAAAAAAATTTTTTTTTTCTTTTTTTTTCAAGAAATCAAACGCTTTCTTGATTTAATAGGTCACACAAATATTTTTTGTGAGAACAATGGACACTTTTGTGCATATTTCACCACAGAAAATTGACTTTGAACAACTTATCTCCCCTTCCAAGCCGTTCCAGACACTAAAAAAGTTTTTGATGGGCCATCTAAGCTTCCGATGAACTTTTTTCGCAACCATTTTCGGTTGAAAAGATGGGCGAGGAAATTCTGATTCGTTTGATATGCGAAAAACCTATTTTCGATCAAGCTGTGACAGTTTTATGTGCTACACCGTGGTTGGCTTTCGAGAAAAAAAAGCGTTTACCCCCCTCCGGGGTTAGGGTTACGGCTAACCCTAGCGCCGTTTCTCCCAAGCCGCGATGGCGAAGCGGTTAGCGTGCTGGAGCCACACCTAGTGGGTCCCGGGTTCGAGACCCCTAAAAAAATTTTTTTTTTTCTTTTTTTTTCAAGAAATCAAACGCTTTCTTGATTTAATAGGTCACACAAATATTTTCTTGTGAGAACAATGGACACTTTTGTGCATATTTCACCACAGAAAATTGACTTTGAACAACTTATCTCCCCTTCCAAGCCGTTCCAGACACTAAAAAAGTTTTTGATGGGCCATCTAAGCTTCCGATGAACTTTTTTCGCAACTATTTTCGGTTGAAAAGATGGGCGAGGAAATTCTGATTCGTTTGATATGCGAAAAACCTATTTTCGATCAAGCTGTGACAGTTTTATGTGCTACACCGTGGTTGGCTTTCGAGAAAAAAAGCGTTTACCCCCCTCCGGGGTTAGGGTTACGGCTAACCCTAGCGCCGTTTCTCCCAAGCCGCGATGGCGAAGAGGTTAGCGTGCTGGAGCCACACCTAGTGGGTCCCGGGTTCGAGACCCCTAAAAAAAAATTTTTTTTCTTTTTTTTTCAAGAAATTAAACGCTTTCTTGATTTAATAGGTCACACAAATATTTTTTGTGAGAACAATGGACACTTTTGTGCATATTTCACCACAGAAAATTGACTTTGAACAACTTATCTCCCCTTCCAAGCCGTTCCAGACACTAAAAAAGTTTTTGATGGGCCATCTAAGCTTCCGATGAACTTTTTTCGCAACCATTTTCGGTTGAAAAGATGGGCGAGGAAATTCTGATTCGTTTGATATGCGAAAAACCTATTTTCGATCAAGCTGTGACAGTTTTATGTGCTACACCGTGGTTGGCTTTCGAGAAAAAAAGCGTTTACCCCCCTCCGGGGTTAGGGTCACGGCTAACCCTAGCGCCGTTTCTCCCAAGCCGCGATGGCGAAGCGGTTAGCGTGCTGGAGCCACACCTAGTGGGTCCCGGGTTCGAGACCCCTAAAAAAAATTTTTTTTTCTTTTTTTTTCAAGAAATCAAACGCTTTCTTGATTTAATAGGTCACACAAATATTTTTTTGTGAGAACAATGGACACTTTTGTGCATATTTCACCACAGAAAATTGACTTTGAACAACTTATCTCCCCTTCCAAGCCGTTCCAGACACTAAAAAAGTTTTTGATGGGCCATGTAAGCTTCCGGTGAACTTTTTTCGCAACCATTTTCGGTTGAAAAGATGGGCGAGGAAATTCTGATTCGTTTGATATGCGAAAAACCTATTTTCGATCAAGCTGTGACAGTTTTATGTGCTACACCGTGGTTGGCTTTCGAGAAAAAAAGCGTTTACCCCCCTCCGGGGTTAGGGTTACGGCTAACCCTAGCGCCGTTTCTCCCAAGCCGCGATGGCGAAGCGGTTAGCGTGCTGGAGCCACACCTAGTGGGTCCCGGGTTCGAGACCCCAAAAAAAATTTTTTTTTTCTTTTTTTTTCAAGAAATCAAACGCTTTCTTGATTTAATAGGTCACACAAATATTTTTTGTGAGAACAATGGACACTTTTGTGCATATTTCACCACAGAAAATTGACTTTGAACAACTTATCTCCCCTTCCAAGCCGTTCCAGACACAAAAAAAGTTTTTGATGGGCCATCTAAGCTTCCGATGAACTTTTTTCGCAACCATTTTCGGTTGAAAAGATGGGCGAGGAAATTCTGATTCGTTTGATATGCGAAAAACCTATTTTCGATCAAGCTGTGACAGTTTTATGTGCTACACCGTGGTTGGCTTTCGAGAAAAAAAAGCGTTTACCCCCCCTCCGGGGTTAGGGTTACGGCTAACCCTAGCGCCGTTTCTCCCAAGCCGCGATGGCGAAGCGGTTAGCGTGCTGGAGCCACACCTAGTGGGTCCCGGGTTCGAGACCCCTAAAAAAAATTTTTTTTTTCTTTTTTTTTCAAGAAATCAAACGCTTTCTTGATTTAATAGGTCACACAAATATTTTCTTGTGAGAACAATGGACACTTTTGTGCATATTTCACCACAGAAAATTGACTTTGAACAACTTATCTCCCCTTCCAAGCCGTTCCAGACACTAAAAAAGTTTTTGATGGGCCATCTAAGCTTCCGATGAACTTTTTTCGCAACTATTTTCGGTTGAAAAGATGGGCGAGGAAATTCTGATTCGTTTGATATGCGAAAAACCTATTTTCGATCAAGCTGTGACAGTTTTATGTGCTACACCGTGGTTGGCTTTCGAGAAAAAAAGCGTTTACCCCCCCTCCGGGGTTAGGGTTACGGCTAACCCTAGCGCCGTTTCTCCCAAGCCGCGATGGCGAAGAGGTTAGCGTGCTGGAGCCACACCTAGTGGGTCCCGGGTTCGAGACCCCTAAAAAAAAATTTTTTTTCTTTTTTTTTCAAGAAATTAAACGCTTTCTTGATTTAATAGGTCACACAAATATTTTTTGTGAGAACAATGGACACTTTTGTGCATATTTCACCACAGAAAATTGACTTTGAACAACTTATCTCCCCTTCCAAGCCGTTCCAGACACTAAAAAAGTTTTTGATGGGCCATCTAAGCTTCCGATGAACTTTTTTCGCAACCATTTTCGGTTGAAAAGATGGGCGAGGAAATTCTGATTCGTTTGATATGCGAAAAACCTATTTTCGATCAAGCTGTGACAGTTTTATGTGCTACACCGTGGTTGGCTTTCGAGAAAAAAAGCGTTTACCCCCCTCCGGGGTTAGGGTCACGGCTAACCCTAGCGCCGTTTCTCCCAAGCCGCGATGGCGAAGCGGTTAGCGTGCTGGAGCCACACCTAGTGGGTCCCGGTTTCGAGACCCCTAAAAAAAATTTTTTTTTCTTTTTTTTTCAAGAAATCAAACGCTTTCTTGATTTAATAGGTCACACAAATATTTTTTTGTGAGAACAATGGACACTTTTGTGCATATTTCACCACAGAAAATTGACTTTGAACAACTTATCTCCCCTTCCAAGCCGTTCCAGACACTAAAAAAGTTTTTGATGGGCCATGTAAGCTTCCGGTGAACTTTTTTCGCAACCATTTTCGGTTGAAAAGATGGGCGAGGAAATTCTGATTCGTTTGATATGCGAAAAACCTATTTTCGATCAAGCTGTGACAGTTTTATGTGCTACACCGTGGTTGGCTTTCGAGAAAAAAAGCGTTTACCCCCCCTCCGGGGTTAGGGTTACGGCTAACCCTAGCGCCGTTTCTCCCAAGCCGCGATGGCGAAGCGGTTAGCGTGCTGGAGCCACACCTAGTGGGTCCCGGGTTCGAGACCCCTAAAAAAAAATTTTTTTTTCTTTTTTTTTCAAGAAATCAAACGCTTTCTTGATTTAATAGGTCACACAAATATTTTTTGTGAGAACAATGGACACTTTTGTGCATATTTCACCACAGAAAATTGACTTTGAACAACTTATCTCCCCTTCCAAGCCGTTCCAGACACTAAAAAAGTTTTTGATGGGCCATCTAAGCTTCCGATGAACTTTTTTCGCAACCATTTTCGGTTGAAAAGATGGGCGAGGAAATTCTGATTCGTTTGATATGCGAAAAACCTATTTTCGATCAAGCTGTGACAGTTTTATGTGCTACACCGTGGTTGGCTTTCGAGAAAAAAAAGCGTTTACCCCCCTCCGGGGTTAGGGTTACGGCTAACCCTAGCGCCGTTTCTCCCAAGCCGCGATGGCGAAGCGGTTAGCGTGCTGGAGCCACACCTAGTGGGTCCCGGGTTCGAGACCCCTAAAAAAAATTTTTTTTTTCTTTTTTTTTCAAGAAATCAAACGCTTTCTTGATTTAATAGGTCACACAAATATTTTCTTGTGAGAACAATGGACACTTTTGTGCATATTTCACCACAGAAAATTGACTTTGAACAACTTATCTCCCCTTCCAAGCCGTTCCAGACACTAAAAAAGTTTTTGATGGGCCATCTAAGCTTCCGATGAACTTTTTTCGCAACCATTTTCGGTTGAAAAGATGGGCGAGGAAATTCTGATTCGTTTGATATGCGAAAAACCTATTTTCGATCAAGCTGTGACAGTTTTATGTGCTACACCGTGGTTGGCTTTCGAGAAAAAAAGCGTTTACCCCCCTCCGGGGTTAGGGTCACGGCTAACCCTAGCGCCGTTTCTCCCAAGCCGCGATGGCGAAGCGGTTAGCGTGCTGGAGCCACACCTAGTGGGTCCCGGTTTCGAGACCCCTAAAAAAAATTTTTTTTTCTTTTTTTTTCAAGAAATCAAACGCTTTCTTGATTTAATAGGTCACACAAATATTTTTTTGTGAGAACAATGGACACTTTTGTGCATATTTCACCACAGAAAATTGACTTTGAACAACTTATCTCCCCTTCCAAGCCGTTCCAGACACTAAAAAAGTTTTTGATGGGCCATGTAAGCTTCCGGTGAACTTTTTTCGCAACCATTTTCGGTTGAAAAGATGGGCGAGGAAATTCTGATTCGTTTGATATGCGAAAAACCTATTTTCGATCAAGCTGTGACAGTTTTATGTGCTACACCGTGGTTGGCTTTCGAGAAAAAAAGCGTTTACCCCCCTCCGGGGTTAGGGTTACGGCTAACCCTAGCGCCGTTTCTCCCAAGCCGCGATGGCGAAGCGGTTAGCGTGCTGGAGCCACACCTAGTGGGTCCCGGGTTCGAGACCCCTAAAAAAAAAATTTTTTTTCTTTTTTTTTCAAGAAATCAAACGCTTTCTTGATTTAATAGGTCACACAAATATTTTTTGTGAGAACAATGGACACTTTTGTGCATATTTCACCACAGAAAATTGACTTTGAACAACTTATCTCCCCTTCCAAGCCGTTCCAGACACTAAAAAAGTTTTTGATGGGCCATCTAAGCTTCCGATGAACTTTTTTCGCAACCATTTTCGGTTGAAAAGATGGGCGAGGAAATTCTGATTCGTTTGATATGCGAAAAACCTATTTTCGATCAAGCTGTGACAGTTTTATGTGCTACACCGTGGTTGGCTTTCGAGAAAAAAAAGCGTTTACCCCCCTCCGGGGTTAGGGTTACGGCTAACCCTAGCGCCGTTTCTCCCAAGCCGCGATGGCGAAGCGGTTAGCGTGCTGGAGCCACACCTAGTGGGTCCCGGGTTCGAGACCCCTAAAAAAATTTTTTTTTTTCTTTTTTTTTCAAGAAATCAAACGCTTTCTTGATTTAATAGGTCACACAAATATTTTCTTGTGAGAACAATGGACACTTTTGTGCATATTTCACCACAGAAAATTGACTTTGAACAACTTATCTCCCCTTCCAAGCCGTTCCAGACACTAAAAAAGTTTATGATGGGCCATCTAAGCTTCCGATGAACTTTTTTCGCAACCATTTTCGGTTGAAAAGATGGGCGAGGAAATTCTGATTCGTTTGATATGCGAAAAACCTATTTTCGATCAAGCTGTGGCAGTTTTATGTGCTACACCGTGGTTGGCTTTCGAGAAAAAAAGCGTTTACCCCCCTCCGGGGTTAGGGTTACGGCTAACCCTAGCGCCGTTTCTCCCAAGCCGCGATGGCGAAGCGGTTAGCGTGCTGGAGCCACACCTAGTGGGTCCCGGGTTCGAGACCCCTAAAAAAAAAAATTTTTTTCTTTTTTTTTCAAGAAATCAAACGCTTTCTTGATTTAATAGGTCACACAAATATTTTTTGTGAGAACAATGGACACTTTTGTGCATATTTCACCACAGAAAATTGACTTTGAACAACTTATCTCCCCTTCCAAGCCGTTCCAGACACTAAAAAAGTTTTTGATGGGCCATCTAAGCTTCCGATGAACTTTTTTCGCAACCATTTTCGGTTGAAAAGATGGGCGAGGAAATTCTGATTCGTTTGATATGCGAAAAACCTATTTTCGATCAAGCTGTGACAGTTTTATGTGCTACACCGTGGTTGGCTTTCGAGAAAAATAGCGTTTACCCCCCTCCGGGCTTAGGGTTACGGCTAACCCTAGCGCCGTTTCTCCCAAGCCGCGATGGCGAAGCGGTTAGCGTGCTGGAGCCACACCTAGTGGGTCCCGGGTTCGAGACCCCAAAAAAAATTTTTTTTTTCTTTTTTTTTCAAGAAATCAAACGCTTTCTTGATTTAATAGGTCACACAAATATTTTTTGTGAGAACAATGGACACTTTTGTGCATATTTCACCACAGAAAATTGACTTTGAACAACTTATCTCCCCTTCCAAGCCGTTCCAGACACTAAAAAAGTTTTTGATGGGCCATCTAAGCTTCCGATGAACTTTTTTCGCAACCATTTTCGGTTGAAAAGATGGGCGAGGAAATTCTGATTCGTTTGATATGCGAAAAACCTATTTTCGATCAAGCTGTGACAGTTTTATGTGCTACACCGTGGTTGGCTTTCGAGAAAAAAAAGCGTTTACCCCCCTCCGGGGTTAGGGTTACGGCTAACCCTAGCGCCGTTTCTCCCAAGCCGCGATGGCGAAGCGGTTAGCGTGCTGGAGCCACACCTAGTGGGTCCCGGGTTCGAGACCCCTAAAAAAATTTTTTTTTTTCTTTTTTTTTCAAGAAATCAAACGCTTTCTTGATTTAATAGGTCACACAAATATTTTCTTGTGAGAACAATGGACACTTTTGTGCATATTTCACCACAGAAAATTGACTTTGAACAACTTATCTCCCCTTCCAAGCCGTTCCAGACACTAAAAAAGTTTTTGATGGGCCATCTAAGCTTCCGATGAACTTTTTTCGCAACTATTTTCGGTTGAAAAGATGGGCGAGGAAATTCTGATTCGTTTGATATGCGAAAAACCTATTTTCGATCAAGCTGTGACAGTTTTATGTGCTACACCGTGGTTGGCTTTCGAGAAAAAAAGCGTTTACCCCCCTCCGGGGTTAGGGTTACGGCTAACCCTAGCGCCGTTTCTCCCAAGCCGCGATGGCGAAGAGGTTAGCGTGCTGGAGCCACACCTAGTGGGTCCCGGGTTCGAGACCCCTAAAAAAAAATTTTTTTTCTTTTTTTTTCAAGAAATTAAACGCTTTCTTGATTTAATAGGTCACACAAATATTTTTTGTGAGAACAATGGACACTTTTGTGCATATTTCACCACAGAAAATTGACTTTGAACAACTTATCTCCCCTTCCAAGCCGTTCCAGACACTAAAAAAGTTTTTGATGGGCCATCTAAGCTTCCGATGAACTTTTTTCGCAACCATTTTCGGTTGAAAAGATGGGCGAGGAAATTCTGATTCGTTTGATATGCGAAAAACCTATTTTCGATCAAGCTGTGACAGTTTTATGTGCTACACCGTGGTTGGCTTTCGAGAAAAAAAGCGTTTACCCCCCTCCGGGGTTAGGGTCACGGCTAACCCTAGCGCCGTTTCTCCCAAGCCGCGATGGCGAAGCGGTTAGCGTGCTGGAGCCACACCTAGTGGGTCCCGGGTTCGAGACCCCTAAAAAAAATTTTTTTTTCTTTTTTTTTCAAGAAATCAAACGCTTTCTTGATTTAATAGGTCACACAAATATTTTTTTGTGAGAACAATGGACACTTTTGTGCATATTTCACCACAGAAAATTGACTTTGAACAACTTATCTCCCCTTCCAAGCCGTTCCAGACACTAAAAAAGTTTTTGATGGGCCATGTAAGCTTCCGGTGAACTTTTTTCGCAACCATTTTCGGTTGAAAAGATGGGCGAGGAAATTCTGATTCGTTTGATATGCGAAAAACCTATTTTCGATCAAGCTGTGACAGTTTTATGTGCTACACCGTGGTTGGCTTTCGAGAAAAAAAGCGTTTACCCCCCCTCCGGGGTTAGGGTTACGGCTAACCCTAGCGCCGTTTCTCCCAAGCCGCGATGGCGAAGCGGTTAGCGTGCTGGAGCCACACCTAGTGGGTCCCGGGTTCGAGACCCCAAAAAAAATTTTTTTTTTCTTTTTTTTTCAAGAAATCAAACGCTTTCTTGATTTAATAGGTCACACAAATATTTTTTGTGAGAACAATGGACACTTTTGTGCATATTTCACCACAGAAAATTGACTTTGAACAACTTATCTCCCCTTCCAAGCCGTTCCAGACACAAAAAAAGTTTTTGATGGGCCATCTAAGCTTCCGATGAACTTTTTTCGCAACCATTTTCGGTTGAAAAGATGGGCGAGGAAATTCTGATTCGTTTGATATGCGAAAAACCTATTTTCGATCAAGCTGTGACAGTTTTATGTGCTACACCGTGGTTGGCTTTCGAGAAAAAAAAGCGTTTACCCCCCTCCGGGGTTAGGGTTACGGCTAACCCTAGCGCCGTTTCTCCCAAGCCGCGATGGCGAAGCGGTTAGCGTGCTGGAGCCACACCTAGTGGGTCCCGGGTTCGAGACCCCTAAAAAAAATTTTTTTTTTCTTTTTTTTTCAAGAAATCAAACGCTTTCTTGATTTAATAGGTCACACAAATATTTTCTTGTGAGAACAATGGACACTTTTGTGCATATTTCACCACAGAAAATTGACTTTGAACAACTTATCTCCCCTTCCAAGCCGTTCCAGACACTAAAAAAGTTTTTGATGGGCCATCTAAGCTTCCGATGAACTTTTTTCGCAACTATTTTCGGTTGAAAAGATGGGCGAGGAAATTCTGATTCGTTTGATATGCGAAAAACCTATTTTCGATCAAGCTGTGACAGTTTTATGTGCTACACCGTGGTTGGCTTTCGAGAAAAAAAGCGTTTACCCCCCCTCCGGGGTTAGGGTTACGGCTAACCCTAGCGCCGTTTCTCCCAAGCCGCGATGGCGAAGAGGTTAGCGTGCTGGAGCCACACCTAGTGGGTCCCGGGTTCGAGACCCCTAAAAAAAAATTTTTTTTCTTTTTTTTTCAAGAAATTAAACGCTTTCTTGATTTAATAGGTCACACAAATATTTTTTGTGAGAACAATGGACACTTTTGTGCATATTTCACCACAGAAAATTGACTTTGAACAACTTATCTCCCCTTCCAAGCCGTTCCAGACACTAAAAAAGTTTTTGATGGGCCATCTAAGCTTCCGATGAACTTTTTTCGCAACCATTTTCGGTTGAAAAGATGGGCGAGGAAATTCTGATTCGTTTGATATGCGAAAAACCTATTTTCGATCAAGCTGTGACAGTTTTATGTGCTACACCGTGGTTGGCTTTCGAGAAAAAAAGCGTTTACCCCCCTCCGGGGTTAGGGTCACGGCTAACCCTAGCGCCGTTTCTCCCAAGCCGCGATGGCGAAGCGGTTAGCGTGCTGGAGCCACACCTAGTGGGTCCCGGTTTCGAGACCCCTAAAAAAAATTTTTTTTTCTTTTTTTTTCAAGAAATCAAACGCTTTCTTGATTTAATAGGTCACACAAATATTTTTTTGTGAGAACAATGGACACTTTTGTGCATATTTCACCACAGAAAATTGACTTTGAACAACTTATCTCCCCTTCCAAGCCGTTCCAGACACTAAAAAAGTTTTTGATGGGCCATGTAAGCTTCCGGTGAACTTTTTTCGCAACCATTTTCGGTTGAAAAGATGGGCGAGGAAATTCTGATTCGTTTGATATGCGAAAAACCTATTTTCGATCAAGCTGTGACAGTTTTATGTGCTACACCGTGGTTGGCTTTCGAGAAAAAAAGCGTTTACCCCCCTCCGGGGTTAGGGTTACGGCTAACCCTAGCGCCGTTTCTCCCAAGCCGCGATGGCGAAGCGGTTAGCGTGCTGGAGCCACACCTAGTGGGTCCCGGGTTCGAGACCCCTAAAAAAAAAATTTTTTTTCTTTTTTTTTCAAGAAATCAAACGCTTTCTTGATTTAATAGGTCACACAAATATTTTTTGTGAGAACAATGGACACTTTTGTGCATATTTCACCACAGAAAATTGACTTTGAACAACTTATCTCCCCTTCCAAGCCGTTCCAGACACTAAAAAAGTTTTTGATGGGCCATCTAAGCTTCCGATGAACTTTTTTCGCAACCATTTTCGGTTGAAAAGATGGGCGAGGAAATTCTGATTCGTTTGATATGCGAAAAACCTATTTTCGATCAAGCTGTGACAGTTTTATGTGCTACACCGTGGTTGGCTTTCGAGAAAAAAAGCGTTTACCCCCCTCCGGGGTTAGGGTTACGGCTAACCCTAGCGCCGTTTCTCCCAAGCCGCGATGGCGAAGCGGTTAGCGTGCTGGAGCCACACCTAGTGGGTCCCGGGTTCGAGACCCCTAAAAAAAAAATTTTTTTTCTTTTTTTTTCAAGAAATCAAACGCTTTCTTGATTTAATAGGTCACACAAATATTTTTTGTGAGAACAATGGACACTTTTGTGCATATTTCACCACAGAAAATTGACTTTGAACAACTTATCTCCCCTTCCAAGCCGTTCCAGACACTAAAAAAGTTTTTGATGGGCCATCTAAGCTTCCGATGAACTTTTTTCGCAACCATTTTCGGTTGAAAAGATGGGCGAGGAAATTCTGATTCGTTTGATATGCGAAAAACCTATTTTCGATCAAGCTGTGACAGTTTTATGTGCTACACCGTGGTTGGCTTTCGAGAAAAAAAGCGTTTACCCCCCTCCGGGGTTAGGGTTACGGCTAACCCTAGCGCCGTTTCTCCCAAGCCGCGATGGCGAAGCGGTTAGCGTGCTGGAGCCACACCTAGTGGGTCCCGGGTTCGAGACCCCTAAAAAAAAAATTTTTTTTCTTTTTTTTTCAAGAAATCAAACGCTTTCTTGATTTAATAGGTCACACAAATATTTTTTGTGAGAACAATGGACACTTTTGTGCATATTTCACCACAGAAAATTGACTTTGAACAACTTATCTCCCCTTCCAAGCCGTTCCAGACACTAAAAAAGTTTTTGATGGGCCATCTAAGCTTCCGATGAACTTTTTTCGCAACCATTTTCGGTTGAAAAGATGGGCGAGGAAATTCTGATTCGTTTGATATGCGAAAAACCTATTTTCGATCAAGCTGTGACAGTTTTATGTGCTACACCGTGGTTGGCTTTCGAGAAAAAAAGCGTTTACCCCCCCTCCGGGGTTAGGGTTACGGCTAACCCTAGCGCCGTTTCTCCCAAGCCGCGATGGCGAAGCGGTTAGCGTGCTGGAGCCACACCTAGTGGGTCCCGGGTTCGAGACCCCTAAAAAAAAAATTTTTTTTCTTTTTTTTTCAAGAAATCAAACGCTTTCTTGATTTAATAGGTCACACAAATATTTTTTGTGAGAACAATGGACACTTTTGTGCATATTTCACCACAGAAAATTGACTTTGAACAACTTATCTCCCCTTCCAAGCCGTTCCAGACACTAAAAAAGTTTTTGATGGGCCATCTAAGCTTCCGATGAACTTTTTTCGCAACCATTTTCGGTTGAAAAGATGGGCGAGGAAATTCTGATTCGTTTGATATGCGAAAAACCTATTTTCGATCAAGCTGTGACAGTTTTATGTGCTACACCGTGGTTGGCTTTCGAGAAAAAAAGCGTTTACCCCCCCTCCGGGGTTAGGGTTACGGCTAACCCTAGCGCCGTTTCTCCCAAGCCGCGATGGCGAAGCGGTTAGCGTGCTGGAGCCACACCTAGTGGGTCCCGGGTTCGAGACCCCTAAAAAAAAAATTTTTTTTCTTTTTTTTTCAAGAAATCAAACGCTTTCTTGATTTAATAGGTCACACAAATATTTTTTGTGAGAACAATGGACACTTTTGTGCATATTTCACCACAGAAAATTGACTTTGAACAACTTATCTCCCCTTCCAAGCCGTTCCAGACACTAAAAAAGTTTTTGATGGGCCATCTAAGCTTCCGATGAACTTTTTTCGCAACCATTTTCGGTTGAAAAGATGGGCGAGGAAATTCTGATTCGTTTGATATGCGAAAAACCTATTTTCGATCAAGCTGTGACAGTTTTATGTGCTACACCGTGGTTGGCTTTCGAGAAAAAAAGCGTTTACCCCCCTCCGGGGTTAGGGTTACGGCTAACCCTAGCGCCGTTTCTCCCAAGCCGCGATGGCGAAGCGGTTAGCGTGCTGGAGCCACACCTAGTGGGTCCCGGGTTCGAGACCCCTAAAAAAAAATTTTTTTTTCTTTTTTTTTCAAGAAATCAAACGCTTTCTTGATTTAATAGGTCACACAAATATTTTTTGTGAGAACAATGGACACTTTTGTGCATATTTCACCACAGAAAATTGACTTTGAACAACTTATCTCCCCTTCCAAGCCGTTCCAGACACTAAAAAAGTTTTTGATGGGCCATCTAAGCTTCCGATGAACTTTTTTCGCAACCATTTTCGGTTGAAAAGATGGGCGAGGAAATTCTGATTCGTTTGATATGCGAAAAACCTATTTTCGATCAAGCTGTGACAGTTTTATGTGCTACACCGTGGTTGGCTTTCGAGAAAAAAAGCGTTTACCCCCCCTCCGGGGTTAGGGTTACGGCTAACCCTAGCGCCGTTTCTCCCAAGCCGCGATGGCGAAGCGGTTAGCGTGCTGGAGCCACACCTAGTGGGTCCCGGGTTCGAGACCCCTAAAAAAAAATTTTTTTTTCTTTTTTTTTCAAGAAATCAAACGCTTTCTTGATTTAATAGGTCACACAAATATTTTTTGTGAGAACAATGGACACTTTTGTGCATATTTCACCACAGAAAATTGACTTTGAACAACTTATCTCCCCTTCCAAGCCGTTCCAGACACTAAAAAAGTTTTTGATGGGCCATCTAAGCTTCCGATGAACTTTTTTCGCAACCATTTTCGGTTGAAAAGATGGGCGAGGAAATTCTGATTCGTTTGATATGCGAAAAACCTATTTTCGATCAAGCTGTGACAGTTTTATGTGCTACACCGTGGTTGGCTTTCGAGAAAAATAGCGTTTACCCCCCTCCGGGGTTAGGGTTACGGCTAACCCTAGCGCCGTTTCTCCCAAGCCGCGATGGCGAAGCGGTTAGCGTGCTGGAGCCACACCTAGTGGGTCCCGGGTTCGAGACCCCTAAAAAAAAAATTTTTTTTCTTTTTTTTTCAAGAAATCAAACGCTTTCTTGATTTAATAGGTCACACAAATATTTTTTGTGAGAACAATGGACACTTTTGTGCATATTTCACCACAGAAAATTGACTTTGAACAACTTATCTCCCCTTCCAAGCCGTTCCAGACACTAAAAAAGTTTTTGATGGGCCATCTAAGCTTCCGATGAACTTTTTTCGCAACCATTTTCGGTTGAAAAGATGGGCGAGGAAATTCTGATTCGTTTGATATGCGAAAAACCTATTTTCGATCAAGCTGTGACAGTTTTATGTGCTACACCGTGGTTGGCTTTCGAGAAAAATAGCGTTTACCCCCCTCCGGGCTTAGGGTTACGGCTAACCCTAGCGCCGTTTCTCCCAAGCCGCGATGGCGAAGCAGTTAGCGTGCTGGAGCCACACCTAGTGGGTCCCGGGTTCGAGACGCCTAAAAAAAAATTTTTTTTTTCTTTTTTTTTCAAGAAATCAAACGCTTTCTTGATTTAATAGGTCACACAAATATTTTTTGTGAGAACAATGGACACTTTTGTGCATATTTCACCACAGAAAATTGACTTTGAACAACTTATCTCCCCTTCCAAGCCGTTCCAGACACTAAAAAAGTTTTTGATGGGCCATCTAAGCTTCCGATGAACTTTTTTCGCAACCATTTTCGGTTGAAAAGATGGGCGAGGAAATTCTGATTCGTTTGATATGCGAAAAACCTATTTTCGATCAAGCTGTGACAGTTTTATGTGCTACACCGTGGTTGGCTTTCGAGAAAAATAGCGTTTACCCCCCTCCGGGCTTAGGGTTACGGCTAACCCTAGCGCCGTTTCTCCCAAGCCGCGATGGCGAAGCAGTTAGCGTGCTGGAGCCACACCTAGTGGGTCCCGGGTTCGAGACGCCTAAAAAAAAATTTTTTTTTCTTTTTTTTTCAAGAAATCAAACGCTTTCTTGATTTAATAGGTCACACAAATATTTTTTGTGAGAACAATGGACACTTTTGTGCATATTTCACCACAGAAAATTGACTTTGAACAACTTATCTCCCCTTCCAAGCCGTTCCAGACACTAAAAAAGTTTATGATGGGCCATCTAAGCTTCCGATGAACTTTTTTCGCAACCATTTTCGGTTGAAAAGATGGGCGAGGAAATTCTGATTCGTTTGATATGCGAAAAACCTATTTTCGATCAAGCTGTGGCAGTTTTATGTGCTACACCGTGGTTGGCTTTCGAGAAAAAAAGCGTTTACCCCCCCTCCGGGGTTAGGGTTACGGCTAACCCTAGCGCCGTTTCTCCCAAGCCGCGATGGCGAAGCGGTTAGCGTGCTGGAGCCACACCTAGTGGGTCCCGGGTTCGAGACCCCTAAAAAAAATTTTTTTTTCTTTTTTTTTCAAGAAATCAAACGCTTTCTTGATTTAATAGGTCACACAAATATTTTTTGTGAGAACAATGGACACTTTTGTGCATATTTCACCACAGAAAATTGACTTTGAACAACTTATCTCCCCTTCCAAGCCGTTCCAGACACTAAAAAAGTTTTTGATGGGCCATCTAAGCTTCCGATGAACTTTTTTCGCAACCATTTTCGGTTGAAAAGATGGGCGAGGAAATTCTGATTCGTTTGATATGCGAAAAACCTATTTTCGATCAAGCTGTGACAGTTTTATGTGCTACACCGTGGTTGGCTTTCGAGAAAAATAGCGTTTACCCCCCTCCGGGGTTAGGGTTACGGCTAACCCTAGCGCCGTTTCTCCCAAGCCGCGATGGCGAAGCGGTTAGCGTGCTGGAGCCACACCTAGTGGGTCCCGGGTTCGAGACCCCTAAAAAAAAATTTTTTTTTCTTTTTTTTTCAAGAAATCAAACGCTTTCTTGATTTAATAGGTCACACAAATATTTTTTGTGAGAACAATGGACACTTTTGTGCATATTTCACCACAGAAAATTGACTTTGAACAACTTATCTCCCCTTCCAAGCCGTTCCAGACACTAAAAAAGTTTTTGATGGGCCATCTAAGCTTCCGATGAACTTTTTTCGCAACCATTTTCGGTTAAAAAGATGGGCGAGGAAATTCTGATTCGTTTGATATGCGAAAAACCTATTTTCGATCAAGCTGTGACAGTTTTATGTGCTACACCGTGGTTGGCTTTCGAGAAAAATAGCGTTTACCCCCCTCCGGGGTTAGGGTTACGGCTAACCCTAGCGCCGTTTCTCCCAAGCCGCGATGGCGAAGCGGTTAGCGTGCTGGAGCCACACCTAGTGGGTCCCGGGTTCGAGACCCCTAAAAAAAATTTTTTTTTTCTTTTTTTTTCAAGAAATCAAACGCTTTCTTGATTTAATAGGTCACACAAATATTTTTTGTGAGAACAATGGACACTTTTGTGCATATTTCACCACAGAAAATTGACTTTGAACAACTTATCTCCCCTTCCAAGCCGTTCCAGACACTAAAAAAGTTTTTGATGGGCCATCTAAGCTTCCGATGAACTTTTTTCGCAACCATTTTCGGTTGAAAAGATGGGCGAGGAAATTCTGATTCGTTTGATATGCGAAAAACCTATTTTCGATCAAGCTGTGACAGTTTTATGTGCTACACCGTGGTTGGCTTTCGAGAAAAATAGCGTTTACCCCCCTCCGGGGTTAGGGTTACGGCTAACCCTAGCGCCGTTTCTCCCAAGCCGCGATGGCGAAGCGGTTAGCGTGCTGGAGCCACACCTAGTGGGTCCCGGGTTCGAGACCCCTAAAAAAAAAATTTTTTTTCTTTTTTTTTCAAGAAATCAAACGCTTTCTTGATTTAATAGGTCACACAAATATTTTTTTGTGAGAACAATGGACACTTTTGTGCATATTTCACCACAGAAAATTGACTTTGAACAACTTATCTCCCCTTCCAAGCCGTTCCAGACACTAAAAAAGTTTTTGATGGGCCATCTAAGCTTCCGATGAACTTTTTTCGCAACCATTTTCGGTTGAAAAGATGGGCGAGGAAATTCTGATTCGTTTGATATGCGAAAAACCTATTTTCGATCAAGCTGTGACAGTTTTATGTGCTACACCGTGGTTGGCTTTCGAGAAAAATAGCGTTTACCCCCCTCCGGGCTTAGGGTTACGGCTAACCCTAGCGCCGTTTCTCCCAAGCCGCGATGGCGAAGCAGTTAGCGTGCTGGAGCCACACCTAGTGGGTCCCGGGTTCGAGACGCCTAAAAAAAAATTTTTTTTTTCTTTTTTTTTCAAGAAATCAAACGCTTTCTTGATTTAATAGGTCACACAAATATTTTTTGTGAGAACAATGGACACTTTTGTGCATATTTCACCACAGAAAATTGACTTTGAACAACTTATCTCCCCTTCCAAGCCGTTCCAGACACTAAAAAAGTTTTTGATGGGCCATCTAAGCTTCCGATGAACTTTTTTCGCAACCATTTTCGGTTGAAAAGATGGGCGAGGAAATTCTGATTCGTTTGATATGCGAAAAACCTATTTTCGATCAAGCTGTGACAGTTTTATGTGCTACACCGTGGTTGGCTTTCGAGAAAAATAGCGTTTACCCCCCTCCGGGCTTAGGGTTACGGCTAACCCTAGCGCCGTTTCTCCCAAGCCGCGATGGCGAAGCAGTTAGCGTGCTGGAGCCACACCTAGTGGGTCCCGGGTTCGAGACGCCTAAAAAAAAATTTTTTTTTCTTTTTTTTTCAAGAAATCAAACGCTTTCTTGATTTAATAGGTCACACAAATATTTTTTGTGAGAACAATGGACACTTTTGTGCATATTTCACCACAGAAAATTGACTTTGAACAACTTATCTCCCCTTCCAAGCCGTTCCAGACACTAAAAAAGTTTATGATGGGCCATCTAAGCTTCCGATGAACTTTTTTCGCAACCATTTTCGGTTGAAAAGATGGGCGAGGAAATTCTGATTCGTTTGATATGCGAAAAACCTATTTTCGATCAAGCTGTGGCAGTTTTATGTGCTACACCGTGGTTGGCTTTCGAGAAAAAAAGCGTTTACCCCCCCTCCGGGGTTAGGGTTACGGCTAACCCTAGCGCCGTTTCTCCCAAGCCGCGATGGCGAAGCGGTTAGCGTGCTGGAGCCACACCTAGTGGGTCCCGGGTTCGAGACGCCTAAAAAAAATTTTTTTTTCTTTTTTTTTCAAGAAATCAAACGCTTTCTTGATTTAATAGGTCACACAAATATTTTTTGTGAGAACAATGGACACTTTTGTGCATATTTCACCACAGAAAATTGACTTTGAACAACTTATCTCCCCTTCCAAGCCGTTCCAGACACTAAAAAAGTTTTTGATGGGCCATCTAAGCTTCCGATGAACTTTTTTCGCAACCATTTTCGGTTGAAAAGATGGGCGAGGAAATTCTGATTCGTTTGATATGCGAAAAACCTATTTTCGATCAAGCTGTGACAGTTTTATGTGCTACACCGTGGTTGGCTTTCGAGAAAAATAGCGTTTACCCCCCTCCGGGGTTAGGGTTACGGCTAACCCTAGCGCCGTTTCTCCCAAGCCGCGATGGCGAAGCGGTTAGCGTGCTGGAGCCACACCTAGTGGGTCCCGGGTTCGAGACCCCTAAAAAAAAATTTTTTTTTCTTTTTTTTTCAAGAAATCAAACGCTTTCTTGATTTAATAGGTCACACAAATATTTTTTGTGAGAACAATGGACACTTTTGTGCATATTTCACCACAGAAAATTGACTTTGAACAACTTATCTCCCCTTCCAAGCCGTTCCAGACACTAAAAAAGTTTTTGATGGGCCATCTAAGCTTCCGATGAACTTTTTTCGCAACCATTTTCGGTTAAAAAGATGGGCGAGGAAATTCTGATTCGTTTGATATGCGAAAAACCTATTTTCGATCAAGCTGTGACAGTTTTATGTGCTACACCGTGGTTGGCTTTCGAGAAAAATAGCGTTTACCCCCCTCCGGGGTTAGGGTTACGGCTAACCCTAGCGCCGTTTCTCCCAAGCCGCGATGGCGAAGCGGTTAGCGTGCTGGAGCCACACCTAGTGGGTCCCGGGTTCGAGACCCCTAAAAAAAATTTTTTTTTTCTTTTTTTTTCAAGAAATCAAACGCTTTCTTGATTTAATAGGTCACACAAATATTTTTTGTGAGAACAATGGACACTTTTGTGCATATTTCACCACAGAAAATTGACTTTGAACAACTTATCTCCCCTTCCAAGCCGTTCCAGACACTAAAAAAGTTTTTGATGGGCCATCTAAGCTTCCGATGAACTTTTTTCGCAACCATTTTCGGTTGAAAAGATGGGCGAGGAAATTCTGATTCGTTTGATATGCGAAAAACCTATTTTCGATCAAGCTGTGACAGTTTTATGTGCTACACCGTGGTTGGCTTTCGAGAAAAATAGCGTTTACCCCCCTCCGGGGTTAGGGTTACGGCTAACCCTAGCGCCGTTTCTCCCAAGCCGCGATGGCGAAGCGGTTAGCGTGCTGGAGCCACACCTAGTGGGTCCCGGGTTCGAGACCCCTAAAAAAAAAATTTTTTTTCTTTTTTTTTCAAGAAATCAAACGCTTTCTTGATTTAATAGGTCACACAAATATTTTTTTGTGAGAACAATGGACACTTTTGTGCATATTTCACCACAGAAAATTGACTTTGAACAACTTATCTCCCCTTCCAAGCCGTTCCAGACACTAAAAAAGTTTTTGATGGGCCATCTAAGCTTCCGATGAACTTTTTTCGCAACCATTTTCGGTTGAAAAGATGGGCGAGGAAATTCTGATTCGTTTGATATGCGAAAAACCTATTTTCGATCAAGCTGTGGCAGTTTTATGTGCTACACCGTGGTTGGCTTTCGAGAAAAAAAGCGTTTACCCCCCCTCCGGGGTTAGGGTTACGGCTAACCCTAGCGCCGTTTCTCCCAAGCCGCGATGGCGAAGCGGTTAGCGTGCTGGAGCCACACCTAGTGGGTCCCGGGTTCGAGACCCCTAAAAAAAAAATTTTTTTTCTTTTTTTTTCAAGAAATCAAACGCTTTCTTGATTTAATAGGTCACACAAATATTTTTTGTGAGAACAATGGACACTTTTGTGCATATTTCACCACAGAAAATTGACTTTGAACAACTTATCTCCCCTTCCAAGCCGTTCCAGACACTAAAAAAGTTTTTGATGGGCCATCTAAGCTTCCGATGAACTTTTTTCGCAACCATTTTCGGTTGAAAAGATGGGCGAGGAAATTCTGATTCGTTTGATATGCGAAAAACCTATTTTCGATCAAGCTGTGACAGTTTTATGTGCTACACCGTGGTTGGCTTTCGAGAAAAATAGCGTTTACCCCCCTCCGGGCTTAGGGTTACGGCTAACCCTAGCGCCGTTTCTCCCAAGCCGCGATGGCGAAGCAGTTAGCGTGCTGGAGCCACACCTAGTGGGTCCCGGGTTCGAGACGCCTAAAAAAAAATTTTTTTTTCTTTTTTTTTCAAGAAATCAAACGCTTTCTTGATTTAATAGGTCACACAAATATTTTTTGTGAGAACAATGGACACTTTTGTGCATATTTCACCACAGAAAATTGACTTTGAACAACTTATCTCCCCTTCCAAGCCGTTCCAGACACTAAAAAAGTTTATGATGGGCCATCTAAGCTTCCGATGAACTTTTTTCGCAACCATTTTCGGTTGAAAAGATGGGCGAGGAAATTCTGATTCGTTTGATATGCGAAAAACCTATTTTCGATCAAGCTGTGGCAGTTTTATGTGCTACACCGTGGTTGGCTTTCGAGAAAAAAAGCGTTTACCCCCCTCCGGGGTTAGGGTTACGGCTAACCCTAGCGCCGTTTCTCCCAAGCCGCGATGGCGAAGCGGTTAGCGTGCTGGAGCCACACCTAGTGGGTCCCGGGTTCGAGACCCCTAAAAAAAAATTTTTTTTTCTTTTTTTTTCAAGAAATCAAACGCTTTCTTGATTTAATAGGTCACACAAATATTTTTTGTGAGAACAATGGACACTTTTGTGCATATTTCACCACAGAAAATTGACTTTGAACAACTTATCTCCCCTTCCAAGCCGTTCCAGACACTAAAAAAGTTTTTGATGGGCCATCTAAGCTTCCGATGAACTTTTTTCGCAACCATTTTCGGTTGAAAAGATGGGCGAGGAAATTCTGATTCGTTTGATATGCGAAAAACCTATTTTCGATCAAGCTGTGACAGTTTTATGTGCTACACCGTGGTTGGCTTTCGAGAAAAATAGCGTTTACCCCCCCTCCGGGGTTAGGGTTACGGCTAACCCTAGCGCCGTTTCTCCCAAGCCGCGATGGCGAAGCGGTTAGCGTGCTGGAGCCACACCTAGTGGGTCCCGGGTTCGAGACCCCTAAAAAAAAATTTTTTTTTCTTTTTTTTTCAAGAAATCAAACGCTTTCTTGATTTAATAGGTCACACAAATATTTTTTGTGAGAACAATGGACACTTTTGTGCATATTTCACCACAGAAAATTGACTTTGAACAACTTATCTCCCCTTCCAAGCCGTTCCAGACACTAAAAAAGTTTTTGATGGGCCATCTAAGCTTCCGATGAACTTTTTTCGCAACCATTTTCGGTTAAAAAGATGGGCGAGGAAATTCTGATTCGTTTGATATGCGAAAAACCTATTTTCGATCAAGCTGTGACAGTTTTATGTGCTACACCGTGGTTGGCTTTCGAGAAAAATAGCGTTTACCCCCCTCCGGGGTTAGGGTTACGGCTAACCCTAGCGCCGTTTCTCCCAAGCCGCGATGGCGAAGCGGTTAGCGTGCTGGAGCCACACCTAGTGGGTCCCGGGTTCGAGACCCCTAAAAAAAATTTTTTTTTTCTTTTTTTTTCAAGAAATCAAACGCTTTCTTGATTTAATAGGTCACACAAATATTTTTTGTGAGAACAATGGACACTTTTGTGCATATTTCACCACAGAAAATTGACTTTGAACAACTTATCTCCCCTTCCAAGCCGTTCCAGACACTAAAAAAGTTTTTGATGGGCCATCTAAGCTTCCGATGAACTTTTTTCGCAACCATTTTCGGTTGAAAAGATGGGCGAGGAAATTCTGATTCGTTTGATATGCGAAAAACCTATTTTCGATCAAGCTGTGACAGTTTTATGTGCTACACCGTGGTTGGCTTTCGAGAAAAATAGCGTTTACCCCCCCTCCGGGGTTAGGGTTACGGCTAACCCTAGCGCCGTTTCTCCCAAGCCGCGATGGCGAAGCGGTTAGCGTGCTGGAGCCACACCTAGTGGGTCCCGGGTTCGAGACCCCTAAAAAAAATTTTTTTTTTCTTTTTTTTTCAAGAAATCAAACGCTTTCTTGATTTAATAGGTCACACAAATATTTTTTTGTGAGAACAATGGACACTTTTGTGCATATTTCACCACAGAAAATTGACTTTGAACAACTTATCTCCCCTTCCAAGCCGTTCCAGACACTAAAAAAGTTTTTGATGGGCCATCTAAGCTTCCGATGAACTTTTTTCGCAACCATTTTCGGTTGAAAAGATGGGCGAGGAAATTCTGATTCGTTTGATATGCGAAAAACCTATTTTCGATCAAGCTGTGGCAGTTTTATGTGCTACACCGTGGTTGGCTTTCGAGAAAAAAAGCGTTTACCCCCCCTCCGGGGTTAGGGTTACGGCTAACCCTAGCGCCGTTTCTCCCAAGCCGCGATGGCGAAGCGGTTAGCGTGCTGGAGCCACACCTAGTGGGTCCCGGGTTCGAGACCCCTAAAAAAAAAATTTTTTTTCTTTTTTTTTCAAGAAATCAAACGCTTTCTTGATTTAATAGGTCACACAAATATTTTTTGTGAGAACAATGGACACTTTTGTGCATATTTCACCACAGAAAATTGACTTTGAACAACTTATCTCCCCTTCCAAGCCGTTCCAGACACTAAAAAAGTTTTTGATGGGCCATCTAAGCTTCCGATGAACTTTTTTCGCAACCATTTTCGGTTGAAAAGATGGGCGAGGAAATTCTGATTCGTTTGATATGCGAAAAACCTATTTTCGATCAAGCTGTGACAGTTTTATGTGCTACACCGTGGTTGGCTTTCGAGAAAAATAGCGTTTACCCCCCCTCCGGGGTTAGGGTTACGGCTAACCCTAGCGCCGTTTCTCCCAAGCCGCGATGGCGAAGCGGTTAGCGTGCTGGAGCCACACCTAGTGGGTCCCGGGTTCGAGACCCCTAAAAAAAAATTTTTTTTTCTTTTTTTTTCAAGAAATCAAACGCTTTCTTGATTTAATAGGTCACACAAATATTTTTTGTGAGAACAATGGACACTTTTGTGCATATTTCACCACAGAAAATTGACTTTGAACAACTTATCTCCCCTTCCAAGCCGTTCCAGACACTAAAAAAGTTTTTGATGGGCCATCTAAGCTTCCGATGAACTTTTTTCGCAACCATTTTCGGTTAAAAAGATGGGCGAGGAAATTCTGATTCGTTTGATATGCGAAAAACCTATTTTCGATCAAGCTGTGACAGTTTTATGTGCTACACCGTGGTTGGCTTTCGAGAAAAAAAGCGTTTACCCCCCCTCCGGGGTTAGGGTTACGGCTAACCCTAGCGCCGTTTCTCCCAAGCCGCGATGGCGAAGCGGTTAGCGTGCTGGAGCCACACCTAGTGGGTCCCGGGTTCGAGACCCCTAAAAAAAAAATTTTTTTTCTTTTTTTTTCAAGAAATCAAACGCTTTCTTGATTTAATAGGTCACACAAATATTTTTTGTGAGAACAATGGACACTTTTGTGCATATTTCACCACAGAAAATTGACTTTGAACAACTTATCTCCCCTTCCAAGCCGTTCCAGACACTAAAAAAGTTTTTGATGGGCCATCTAAGCTTCCGATGAACTTTTTTCGCAACCATTTTCGGTTGAAAAGATGGGCGAGGAAATTCTGATTCGTTTGATATGCGAAAAACCTATTTTCGATCAAGCTGTGACAGTTTTATGTGCTACACCGTGGTTGGCTTTCGAGAAAAATAGCGTTTACCCCCCTCCGGGGTTAGGGTTACGGCTAACCCTAGCGCCGTTTCTCCCAAGCCGCGATGGCGAAGCGGTTAGCGTGCTGGAGCCACACCTAGTGGGTCCCGGGTTCGAGACCCCTAAAAAAAAATTTTTTTTTCTTTTTTTTTCAAGAAATCAAACGCTTTCTTGATTTAATAGGTCACACAAATATTTTTTGTGAGAACAATGGACACTTTTGTGCATATTTCACCACAGAAAATTGACTTTGAACAACTTATCTCCCCTTCCAAGCCGTTCCAGACACTAAAAAAGTTTTTGATGGGCCATCTAAGCTTCCGATGAACTTTTTTCGCAACCATTTTCGGTTAAAAAGATGGGCGAGGAAATTCTGATTCGTTTGATATGCGAAAAACCTATTTTCGATCAAGCTGTGACAGTTTTATGTGCTACACCGTGGTTAGCTTTCGAGAAAAATAGCGTTTACCCCCCTCCGGGGTTAGGGTTACGGCTAACCCTAGCGCCGTTTCTCCCAAGCCGCGATGGCGAAGCGGTTAGCGTGCTGGAGCCACACCTAGTGGGTCCCGGGTTCGAGACCCCTAAAAAAAAATTTTTTTTTCTTTTTTTTTCAAGAAATCAAACGCTTTCTTGATTTAATAGGTCACACAAATATTTTTTGTGAGAACAATGGACACTTTTGTGCATATTTCACCACAGAAAATTGACTTTGAACAACTTATCTCCCCTTCCAAGCCGTTCCAGACACTAAAAAAGTTTTTGATGGGCCATCTAAGCTTCCGATGAACTTTTTTCGCAACCATTTTCGGTTGAAAAGATGGGCGAGGAAATTCTGATTCGTTTGATATGCGAAAAACCTATTTTCGATCAAGCTGTGACAGTTTTATGTGCTACACCGTGGTTGGCTTTCGAGAAAAAAAGCGTTTACCCCCCTCCGGGGTTAGGGTTACGGCTAACCCTAGCGCCGTTTCTCCCAAGCCGCGATGGCGAAGCGGTTAGCGTGCTGGAGCCACACCTAGTGGGTCCCGGGTTCGAGACCCCTAAAAAAAAATTTTTTTTTCTTTTTTTTTCAAGAAATCAAACGCTTTCTTGATTTAATAGGTCACACAAATATTTTTTGTGAGAACAATGGACACTTTTGTGCATATTTCACCACAGAAAATTGACTTTGAACAACTTATCTCCCCTTCCAAGCCGTTCCAGACACTAAAAAAGTTTATGATGGGCCATCTAAGCTTCCGATGAACTTTTTTCGCAACCATTTTCGGTTGAAAAGATGGGCGAGGAAATTCTGATTCGTTTGATATGCGAAAAACCTATTTTCGATCAAGCTGTGGCAGTTTTATGTGCTACACCTTGGTTGGCTTTCGAGAAAAAAAGCGTTTACCCCCCTCCGGGGTTAGGGTTACGGCTAACCCTAGCGCCGTTTCTCCCAAGCCGCGATGGCGAAGCGGTTAGCGTGCTGGAGCCACACCTAGTGGGTCCCGGGTTCGAGACCCCTAAAAAAAAAATTTTTTTTCTTTTTTTTTCAAGAAATCAAACGCTTTCTTGATTTAATAGGTCACACAAATATTTTTTGTGAGAACAATGGACACTTTTGTGCATATTTCACCACAGAAAATTGACTTTGAACAACTTATCTCCCCTTCCAAGCCGTTCCAGACACTAAAAAAGTTTTTGATGGGCCATGTAAGCTTCCGGTGAACTTTTTTCGCAACCATTTTCGGTTGAAAAGATGGGCGAGGAAATTCTGATTCGTTTGATATGCGAAAAACCTATTTTCGATCAAGCTGTGACAGTTTTATGTGCTACACCGTGGTTGGCTTTCGAGAAAAAAAGCGTTTACCCCCCTCCGGGGTTAGGGTTACGGCTAACCCTAGCGCCGTTTCTCATAAGCCGCGATGGCGAAGCGGTTAGCGTGCTGGAGCCACACCTAGTGGGTCCCGGGTTCGAGACCCCTAAAAAAAAAAATTTTTTTCTTTTTTTTTCAAGAAATCAAACGCTTTCTTGATTTAATAGGTCACACAAATATTTTTTTGTGAGAACAATGGACACTTTTGTGCATATTTCACCACAGAAAATTGACTTTGAACAACTTATCTCCCCTTCCAAGCCGTTCCAGACACTAAAAAAGTTTTTGATGGGCCATCTAAGCTTCCGATGAACTTTTTTCGCAACCATTTTCGGTTGAAAAGATGGGCGAGGAAATTCTGATTCGTTTGATATGCGAAAAACCTATTTTCGATCAAGCTGTGACAGTTTTATGTGCTACACCGTGGTTGGCTTTCGAGAAAAAAAGCGTTTACCCCCCCTCCGGGGTTAGGGTTACGGCTAACCCTAGCGCCGTTTCTCCCAAGCCTCGATGGCGAAGCGGTTAGCGTGCTGGAGCCACACCTAGTGGGTCCCGGGTTCGAGACCCGTAAAAAAAAATTTTTTTTTCTTTTTTTTTCAAGAAATCAAACGCTTTCTTGATTTAATAGGTCACACAAATATTTTCTTGTGAGAACAATGGACACTTTTGTGCATATTTCACCACAGAAAATTGACTTTGAACAACTTATCTCCCCTTCCAAGCCGTTCCAGACACTAAAAAAGTTTTTGATGGGCCATCTAAGCTTCCGATGAACTTTTTTCGCAACTATTTTCGGTTGAAAAGATGGGCGAGGAAATTCTGATTCGTTTGATATGCGAAAAACCTATTTTCGATCAAGCTGTGACAGTTTTATGTGCTACACCGTGGTTGGCTTTCGAGAAAAAAAGCGTTTACCCCCCTCCGGGGTTAGGGTTACGGCTAACCCTAGCGCCGTTTCTCCCAAGCCGCGATGGCGAAGAGGTTAGCGTGCTGGAGCCACACCTAGTGGGTCCCGGGTTCGAGACCCCTAAAAAAAAATTTTTTTTCTTTTTTTTTCAAGAAATCAAACGCTTTCTTGATTTAATAGGTCACACAAATATTTTTTTGTGAGAACAATGGACACTTTTGTGCATATTTCACCACAGAAAATTGACTTTGAACAACTTATCTCCCCTTCCAAGCCGTTCCAGACACTAAAAAAGTTTTTGATGGGCCATGTAAGCTTCCGGTGAACTTTTTTCGCAACCATTTTCGGTTGAAAAGATGGGCGAGGAAATTCTGATTCGTTTGATATGCGAAAAACCTATTTTCGATCAAGCTGTGGCAGTTTTATGTGCTACACCGTGGTTGGCTTTCGAGAAAAAAAGCGTTTACCCCCCTCCGGGGTTAGGGTTACGGCTAACCCTAGCGCCGTTTCTCCCAAGCCGCGATGGCGAAGCGGTTAGCGTGCTGGAGCCACACCTAGTGGGTCCCGGGTTCGAGACCCCTAAAAAAAAATTTTTTTTTCTTTTTTTTTCAAGAAATCAAACGCTTTCTTGATTTAATAGGTCACACAAATATTTTTTGTGAGAACAATGGACACTTTTGTGCATATTTCACCACAGAAAATTGACTTTGAACAACTTATCTCCCCTTCCAAGCCGTTCCAGACACTAAAAAAGTTTTTGATGGGCCATCTAAGCTTCCGATGAACTTTTTTCGCAACCATTTTCGGTTGAAAAGATGGGCGAGGAAATTCTGATTCGTTTGATATGCGAAAAACCTATTTTCGATCAAGCTGTGACAGTTTTATGTGCTACACCGTGGTTGGCTTTCGAGAAAAATAGCGTTTACCCCCCCTCCGGGGTTAGGGTTACGGCTAACCCTAGCGCCGTTTCTCCCAAGCCGCGATGGCGAAGCGGTTAGCGTGCTGGAGCCACACCTAGTGGGTCCCGGGTTCGAGACCCCTAAAAAAAAATTTTTTTTTCTTTTTTTTTCAAGAAATCAAACGCTTTCTTGATTTAATAGGTCACACAAATATTTTTTGTGAGAACAATGGACACTTTTGTGCATATTTCACCACAGAAAATTGACTTTGAACAACTTATCTCCCCTTCCAAGCCGTTCCAGACACTAAAAAAGTTTTTGATGGGCCATCTAAGCTTCCGATGAACTTTTTTCGCAACCATTTTCGGTTGAAAAGATGGGCGAGGAAATTCTGATTCGTTTGATATGCGAAAAACCTATTTTCGATCAAGCTGTGACAGTTTTATGTGCTACACCGTGGTTGGCTTTCGAGAAAAATAGCGTTTACCCCCCTCCGGGCTTAGGGTTACGGCTAACCCTAGCGCCGTTTCTCCCAAGCCGCGATGGCGAAGCAGTTAGCGTGCTGGAGCCACACCTAGTGGGTCCCGGGTTCGAGACCCCTAAAAAAAAATTTTTTTTTCTTTTTTTTTCAAGAAATCAAACGCTTTCTTGATTTAATAGGTCACACAAATATTTTTTGTGAGAACAATGGACACTTTTGTGCATATTTCACCACAGAAAATTGACTTTGAACAACTTATCTCCCCTTCCAAGCCGTTCCAGACACTAAAAAAGTTTATGATGGGCCATCTAAGCTTCCGATGAACTTTTTTCGCAACCATTTTCGGTTGAAAAGATGGGCGAGGAAATTCTGATTCGTTTGATATGCGAAAAACCTATTTTCGATCAAGCTGTGGCAGTTTTATGTGCTACACCGTGGTTGGCTTTCGAGAAAAAAAGCGTTTACCCCCCCTCCGGGGTTAGGGTTACGGCTAACCCTAGCGCCGTTTCTCCCAAGCCGCGATGGCGAAGCGGTTAGCGTGCTGGAGCCACACCTAGTGGGTCCCGGGTTCGAGACCCCTAAAAAAAAAAATTTTTTTCTTTTTTTTTCAAGAAATCAAACGCTTTCTTGATTTAATAGGTCACACAAATATTTTTTGTGAGAACAATGGACACTTTTGTGCATATTTCACCACAGAAAATTGACTTTGAACAACTTATCTCCCCTTCCAAGCCGTTCCAGACACTAAAAAAGTTTTTGATGGGCCATGTAAGCTTCCGGTGAACTTTTTTCGCAACCATTTTCGGTTGAAAAGATGGGCGAGGAAATTCTGATTCGTTTGATATGCGAAAAACCTATTTTCGATCAAGCTGTGACAGTTTTATGTGCTACACCGTGGTTGGCTTTCGAGAAAAAAAGCGTTTACCCCCCCTCCGGGGTTAGGGTTACGGCTAACCCTAGCGCCGTTTCTCCCAAGCCGCGATGGCGAAGCGGTTAGCGTGCTGGAGCCACACCTAGTGGGTCCCGGGTTCGAGACCCCTAAAAAAAAAATTTTTTTTCTTTTTTTTTCAAGAAATCAAACGCTTTCTTGATTTAATAGGTCACACAAATATTTTTTTGTGAGAACAATGGACACTTTTGTGCATATTTCACCACAGAAAATTGACTTTGAACAACTTATCTCCCCTTCCAAGCCGTTCCAGACACTAAAAAAGTTTTTGATGGGCCATCTAAGCTTCCGATGAACTTTTTTCGCAACCATTTTCGGTTGAAAAGATGGGCGAGGAAATTCTGATTCGTTTGATATGCGAAAAACCTATTTTCGATCAAGCTGTGACAGTTTTATGTGCTACACCGTGGTTGGCTTTCGAGAAAAAAAGCGTTTACCCCCCTCCGGGGTTAGGGTTACGGCTAACCCTAGCGCCGTTTCTCCCAAGCCTCGATGGCGAAGCGGTTAGCGTGCTGGAGCCACACCTAGTGGGTCCCGGGTTCGAGACCCGTAAAAAAAAATTTTTTTTTCTTTTTTTTTCAAGAAATCAAACGCTTTCTTGATTTAATAGGTCACACAAATATTTTCTTGTGAGAACAATGGACACTTTTGTGCATATTTCACCACAGAAAATTGACTTTGAACAACTTATCTCCCCTTCCAAGCCGTTCCAGACACTAAAAAAGTTTTTGATGGGCCATCTAAGCTTCCGATGAACTTTTTTCGCAACTATTTTCGGTTGAAAAGATGGGCGAGGAAATTCTGATTCGTTTGATATGCGAAAAACCTATTTTCGATCAAGCTGTGACAGTTTTATGTGCTACACCGTGGTTGGCTTTCGAGAAAAAAAGCGTTTACCCCCCCTCCGGGGTTAGGGTTACGGCTAACCCTAGCGCCGTTTCTCCCAAGCCGCGATGGCGAAGAGGTTAGCGTGCTGGAGCCACACCTAGTGGGTCCCGGGTTCGAGACCCCTAAAAAAAATTTTTTTTTCTTTTTTTTTCAAGAAATCAAACGCTTTCTTGATTTAATAGGTCACACAAATATTTTTTTGTGAGAACAATGGACACTTTTGTGCATATCACCACAGAAAATTGACTTTGAACAACTTATCTCCCCTTCCAAGCCGTTCCAGACACTAAAAAAGTTTTTGATGGGCCATGTAAGCTTCCGGTGAACTTTTTTCGCAACCATTTTCGGTTGAAAAGATGGGCGAGGAAATTCTGATTCGTTTGATATGCGAAAAACCTATTTTCGATCAAGCTGTGGCAGTTTTATGTGCTAGACCGTGGTTGGCTTTCGAGAAAAAAAGCGTTTACCCCCCTCCGGGGTTAGGGTTACGGCTAACCCTAGCGCCGTTTCTCCCAAGCCGCGATGGCGAAGCGGTTAGCGTGCTGGAGCCACACCTAGTGGGTCCCGGGTTCGAGACCCCTAAAAAAAAAATTTTTTTTCTTTTTTTTTCAAGAAATCAAACGCTTTCTTGATTTAATAGGTCACACAAATATTTTTTGTGAGAACAATGGACACTTTTGTGCATATTTCACCACAGAAAATTGACTTTGAACAACTTATCTCCCCTTCCAAGCCGTTCCAGACACTAAAAAAGTTTTTGATGGGCCATCTAAGCTTCCGATGAACTTTTTTCGCAACCATTTTCGGTTGAAAAGATGGGCGAGGAAATTCTGATTCGTTTGATATGCGAAAAACCTATTTTCGATCAAGCTGTGACAGTTTTATGTGCTACACCGTGGTTGGCTTTCGAGAAAAATAGCGTTTACCCCCCTCCGGGGTTAGGGTTACGGCTAACCCTAGCGCCGTTTCTCCCAAGCCGCGATGGCGAAGCGGTTAGCGTGCTGGAGCCACACCTAGTGGGTCCCGGGTTCGAGACCCCTAAAAAAAAAATTTTTTTTCTTTTTTTTTCAAGAAATCAAACGCTTTCTTGATTTAATAGGTCACACAAATATTTTCTTGTGAGAACAATGGACACTTTTGTGCATATTTCACCACAGAAAATTGACTTTGAACAACTTATCTCCCCTTCCAAGCCGTTCCAGACACTAAAAAAGTTTTTGATGGGCCATCTAAGCTTCCGATGAACTTTTTTCGCAACCATTTTCGGTTGAAAAGATGGGCGAGGAAATTCTGATTCGTTTGATATGCGAAAAACCTATTTTCGATCAAGCTGTGACAGTTTTATGTGCTACACCGTGGTTGGCTTTCGAGAAAAATAGCGTTTACCCCCCTCCGGGCTTAGGGTTACGGCTAACCCTAGCGCCGTTTCTCCCAAGCCGCGATGGCGAAGCAGTTAGCGTGCTGGAGCCACACCTAGTGGGTCCCGGGTTCGAGACCCCTAAAAAAAATTTTTTTTTTCTTTTTTTTTCAAGAAATCAAACGCTTTCTTGATTTAATAGGTCACACAAATATTTTTTGTGAGAACAATGGACACTTTTGTGCATATTTCACCACAGAAAATTGACTTTGAACAACTTATCTCCCCTTCCAAGCCGTTCCAGACACTAAAAAAGTTTATGATGGGCCATCTAAGCTTCCGATGAACTTTTTTCGCAACCATTTTCGGTTGAAAAGATGGGCGAGGAAATTCTGATTCGTTTGATATGCGAAAAACCTATTTTCGATCAAGCTGTGGCAGTTTTATGTGCTACACCGTGGTTGGCTTTCGAGAAAAAAAGCGTTTACCCCCCTCCGGGGTTAGGGTTACGGCTAACCCTAGCGCCGTTTCTCCCAAGCCGCGATGGCGAAGCGGTTAGCGTGCTGGAGCCACACCTAGTGGGTCCCGGGTTCGAGACCCCTAAAAAAAAATTTTTTTTTCTTTTTTTTTCAAGAAATCAAACGCTTTCTTGATTTAATAGGTCACACAAATATTTTTTGTGAGAACAATGGACACTTTTGTGCATATTTCACCACAGAAAATTGACTTTGAACAACTTATCTCCCCTTCCAAGCCGTTCCAGACACTAAAAAAGTTTTTGATGGGCCATGTAAGCTTCCGGTGAACTTTTTTCGCAACCATTTTCGGTTGAAAAGATGGGCGAGGAAATTCTGATTCGTTTGATATGCGAAAAACCTATTTTCGATCAAGCTGTGACAGTTTTATGTGCTACACCGTGGTTGGCTTTCGAGAAAAAAAGCGTTTACCCCCCTCCGGGGTTAGGGTTACGGCTAACCCTAGCGCCGTTTCTCCCAAGCCGCGATGGCGAAGCGGTTAGCGTGCTGGAGCCACACCTAGTGGGTCCCGGGTTCGAGACCCCTAAAAAAAAAATTTTTTTTCTTTTTTTTTCAAGAAATCAAACGCTTTCTTGATTTAATAGGTCACACAAATATTTTTTTGTGAGAACAATGGACACTTTTGTGCATATTTCACCACAGAAAATTGACTTTGAACAACTTATCTCCCCTTCCAAGCCGTTCCAGACACTAAAAAAGTTTTTGATGGGCCATCTAAGCTTCCGATGAACTTTTTTCGCAACCATTTTCGGTTGAAAAGATGGGCGAGGAAATTCTGATTCGTTTGATATGCGAAAAACCTATTTTCGATCAAGCTGTGACAGTTTTATGTGCTACACCGTGGTTGGCTTTCGAGAAAAAAAGCGTTTACCCCCCCTCCGGGGTTAGGGTTACGGCTAACCCTAGCGCCGTTTCTCCCAAGCCTCGATGGCGAAGCGGTTAGCGTGCTGGAGCCACACCTAGTGGGTCCCGGGTTCGAGACCCGTAAAAAAAAATTTTTTTTTCTTTTTTTTTCAAGAAATCAAACGCTTTCTTGATTTAATAGGTCACACAAATATTTTCTTGTGAGAACAATGGACACTTTTGTGCATATTTCACCACAGAAAATTGACTTTGAACAACTTATCTCCCCTTCCAAGCCGTTCCAGACACTAAAAAAGTTTTTGATGGGCCATCTAAGCTTCCGATGAACTTTTTTCGCAACTATTTTCGGTTGAAAAGATGGGCGAGGAAATTCTGATTCGTTTGATATGCGAAAAACCTATTTTCGATCAAGCTGTGACAGTTTTATGTGCTACACCGTGGTTGGCTTTCGAGAAAAAAAGCGTTTACCCCCCTCCGGGGTTAGGGTTACGGCTAACCCTAGCGCCGTTTCTCCCAACCCGCGATGGCGAAGAGGTTAGCGTGCTGGAGCCACACCTAGTGGGTCCCGGGTTCGAGACCCCTAAAAAAAAATGTTTTTTCTTTTTTTTTCAAGAAATCAAACGCTTTCTTGATTTAATAGGTCACACAAATATTTTTTTGTGAGAACAATGGACACTTTTGTGCATATTTCACCACAGAAAATTGACTTTGAACAACTTATCTCCCCTTCCAAGCCGTTCCAGACACTAAAAAAGTTTTTGATGGGCCATGTAAGCTTCCGGTGAACTTTTTTCGCAACCATTTTCGGTTGAAAAGATGGGCGAGGAAATTCTGATTCGTTTGATATGCGAAAAACCTATTTTCGATCAAGCTGTGGCAGTTTTATGTGCTACACCGTGGTTGGCTTTCGAGAAAAAAAGCGTTTACCCCCCTCCGGGGTTAGGGTTACGGCTAACCCTAGCGCCGTTTCTCCCAAGCCGCGATGGCGAAGCGGTTAGCGTGCTGGAGCCACACCTAGTGGGTCCCGGGTTCGAGACCCCTAAAAAAAAATTTTTTTTTCTTTTTTTTTCAAGAAATCAAACGCTTTCTTGATTTAATAGGTCACACAAATATTTTTTGTGAGAACAATGGACACTTTTGTGCATATTTCACCACAGAAAATTGACTTTGAACAACTTATCTCCCCTTCCAAGCCGTTCCAGACACTAAAAAAGTTTTTGATGGGCCATCTAAGCTTCCGATGAACTTTTTTCGCAACCATTTTCGGTTGAAAAGATGGGCGAGGAAATTCTGATTCGTTTGATATGCGAAAAACCTATTTTCGATCAAGCTGTGACAGTTTTATGTGCTACACCGTGGTTGGCTTTCGAGAAAAATAGCGTTTACCCCCCTCCGGGGTTAGGGTTACGGCTAACCCTAGCGCCGTTTCTCCCAAGCCGCGATGGCGAAGCGGTTAGCGTGCTGGAGCCACACCTAGTGGGTCCCGGGTTCGAGACCCCTAAAAAAAAATTTTTTTTTCTTTTTTTTTCAAGAAATCAAACGCTTTCTTGATTTAATAGGTCACACAAATATTTTCTTGTGAGAACAATGGACACTTTTGTGCATATTTCACCACAGAAAATTGACTTTGAACAACTTATCTCCCCTTCCAAGCCGTTCCAGACACTAAAAAAGTTTTTGATGGGCCATCTAAGCTTCCGATGAACTTTTTTCGCAACTATTTTCGGTTGAAAAGATGGGCGAGGAAATTCTGATTCGTTTGATATGCGAAAAACCTATTTTCGATCAAGCTGTGACAGTTTTATGTGCTACACCGTGGTTGGCTTTCGAGAAAAAAAGCGTTTACCCCCCCTCCGGGGTTAGGGTTACGGCTAACCCTAGCGCCGTTTCTCCCAAGCCGCGATGGCGAAGAGGTTAGCGTGCTGGAGCCACACCTAGTGGGTCCCGGGTTCGAGACCCCTAAAAAAAAATTTTTTTTTCTTTTTTTTTCAAGAAATCAAACGCTTTCTTGATTTAATAGGTCACACAAATATTTTTTGTGAGAACAATGGACACTTTTGTGCATATTTCACCACAGAAAATTGACTTTGAACAACTTATCTCCCCTTCCAAGCCGTTCCAGACACTAAAAAAGTTTTTGATGGGCCATCTAAGCTTCCGATGAACTTTTTTCGCAACCATTTTCGGTTGAAAAGATGGGCGAGGAAATTCTGATTCGTTTGATATGCGAAAAACCTATTTTCGATCAAGCTGTGACAGTTTTATGTGCTACACCGTGGTTGGCTTTCGAGAAAAATAGCGTTTACCCCCCTCCGGGCTTAGGGTTACGGCTAACCCTAGCGCCGTTTCTCCCAAGCCGCGATGGCGAAGCAGTTAGCGTGCTGGAGCCACACCTAGTGGGTCCCGGGTTTGAGACCCCTAAAAAAAAATTTTTTTTTCTTTTTTTTTCAAGAAATCAAACGCTTTCTTGATTTAATAGGTCACACAAATATTTTTTGTGAGAACAATGGACACTTTTGTGCATATTTCACCACAGAAAATTGACTTTGAACAACTTATCTCCCCTTCCAAGCCGTTCCAGACACTAAAAAAGTTTATGATGGGCCATCTAAGCTTCCGATGAACTTTTTTCGCAACCATTTTCGGTTGAAAAGATGGGCGAGGAAATTCTGATTCGTTTGATATGCGAAAAACCTATTTTCGATCAAGCTGTGGCAGTTTTATGTGCTACACCGTGGTTGGCTTTCGAGAAAAAAAGCGTTTACCCCCCCTCCGGGGTTAGGGTTACGGCTAACCCTAGCGCCGTTTCTCCCAAGCCGCGATGGCGAAGCGGTTAGCGTGCTGGAGCCACACCTAGTGGGTCCCGGGTTCGAGACCCCTAAAAAAAAAATTTTTTTTCTTTTTTTTTCAAGAAATCAAACGCTTTCTTGATTTAATAGGTCACACAAATATTTTTTGTGAGAACAATGGACACTTTTGTGCATATTTCACCACAGAAAATTGACTTTGAACAACTTATCTCCCCTTCCAAGCCGTTCCAGACACTAAAAAAGTTTTTGATGGGCCATCTAAGCTTCCGATGAACTTTTTTCGCAACCATTTTCGGTTAAAAAGATGGGCGAGGAAATTCTGATTCGTTTGATATGCGAAAAACCTATTTTCGATCAAGCTGTGACAGTTTTATGTGCTACACCGTGGTTGGCTTTCGAGAAAAATAGCGTTTACCCCCCTCCGGGGTTAGGGTTACGGCTAACCCTAGCGCCGTTTCTCCCAAGCCGCGATGGCGAAGCGGTTAGCGTGCTGGAGCCACACCTAGTGGGTCCCGGGTTCGAGACCCCTAAAAAAAAATTTTTTTTTCTTTTTTTTTCAAGAAATCAAACGCTTTCTTGATTTAATAGGTCACACAAATATTTTTTGTGAGAACAATGGACACTTTTGTGCATATTTCACCACAGAAAATTGACTTTGAACAACTTATCTCCCCTTCCAAGCCGTTCCAGACACTAAAAAAGTTTTTGATGGGCCATCTAAGCTTCCGATGAACTTTTTTCGCAACCATTTTCGGTTGAAAAGATGGGCGAGGAAATTCTGATTCGTTTGATATGCGAAAAACCTATTTTCGATCAAGCTGTGACAGTTTTATGTGCTACACCGTGGTTGGCTTTCGAGAAAAAAAGCGTTTACCCCCCCTCCGGGGTTAGGGTTACGGCTAACCCTAGCGCCGTTTCTCCCAAGCCTCGATGGCGAAGCGGTTAGCGTGCTGGAGCCACACCTAGTGGGTCCCGGGTTCGAGACCCGTAAAAAAAAATTTTTTTTTCTTTTTTTTTCAAGAAATCAAACGCTTTCTTGATTTAATAGGTCACACAAATATTTTTTTGTGAGAACAATGGACACTTTTGTGCATATTTCACCACAGAAAATTGACTTTGAACAACTTATCTCCCCTTCCAAGCCGTTCCAGACACTAAAAAAGTTTTTGATGGGCCATGTAAGCTTCCGGTGAACTTTTTTCGCAACCATTTTCGGTTGAAAAGATGGGCGAGGAAATTCTGATTCGTTTGATATGCGAAAAACCTATTTTCGATCAAGCTGTGGCAGTTTTATGTGCTACACCGTGGTTGGCTTTCGAGAAAAAAAGCGTTTACCCCCCTCCGGGGTTAGGGTTACGGCTAACCCTAGCGCCGTTTCTCCCAAGCCGCGATGGCGAAGCGGTTAGCGTGCTGGAGCCACACCTAGTGGGTCCCGGGTTCGAGACCCCTAAAAAAAATTTTTTTTTTCTTTTTTTTTCAAGAAATCAAACGCTTTCTTGATTTAATAGGTCACACAAATATTTTTTGTGAGAACAATGGACACTTTTGTGCATATTTCACCACAGAAAATTGACTTTGAACAACTTATCTCCCCTTCCAAGCCGTTCCAGACACTAAAAAAGTTTTTGATGGGCCATCTAAGCTTCCGATGAACTTTTTTCGCAACCATTTTCGGTTGAAAAGATGGGCGAGGAAATTCTGATTCGTTTGATATGCGAAAAACCTATTTTCGATCAAGCTGTGACAGTTTTATGTGCTACACCGTGGTTGGCTTTCGAGAAAAAAAGCGTTTACCCCCCTCCGGGGTTAGGGTTACGGCTAACCCTAGCGCCGTTTCTCCCAAGCCGCGATGGCGAAGCGGTTAGCGTGCTGGAGCCACACCTAGTGGGTCCCGGGTTCGAGACCCCTAAAAAAAATTTTTTTTTTCTTTTTTTTTCAAGAAATCAAACGCTTTCTTGATTTAATAGGTCACACAAATATTTTTTGTGAGAACAATGGACACTTTTGTGCATATTTCACCACAGAAAATTGACTTTGAACAACTTATCTCCCCTTCCAAGCCGTTCCAGACACTAAAAAAGTTTTTGATGGGCCATCTAAGCTTCCGATGAACTTTTTTCGCAACCATTTTCGGTTGAAAAGATGGGCGAGGAAATTCTGATTCGTTTGATATGCGAAAAACCTATTTTCGATCAAGCTGTGACAGTTTTATGTGCTACACCGTGGTTGGCTTTCGAGAAAAATAGCGTTTACCCCCCTCCGGGCTTAGGGTTACGGCTAACCCTAGCGCCGTTTCTCCCAAGCCGCGATGGCGAAGCAGTTAGCGTGCTGGAGCCACACCTAGTGGGTCCCGGGTTCGAGACCCCTAAAAAAAAATTTTTTTTTCTTTTTTTTTCAAGAAATCAAACGCTTTCTTGATTTAATAGGTCACACAAATATTTTTTGTGAGAACAATGGACACTTTTGTGCATATTTCACCACAGAAAATTGACTTTGAACAACTTATCTCCCCTTCCAAGCCGTTCCAGACACTAAAAAAGTTTATGATGGGCCATCTAAGCTTCCGATGAACTTTTTTCGCAACCATTTTCGGTTGAAAAGATGGGCGAGGAAATTCTGATTCGTTTGATATGCGAAAAACCTATTTTCGATCAAGCTGTGGCAGTTTTATGTGCTACACCGTGGTTGGCTTTCGAGAAAAAAAGCGTTTACCCCCCTCCGGGGTTAGGGTTACGGCTAACCCTAGCGCCGTTTCTCCCAAGCCGCGATGGCGAAGCGGTTAGCGTGCTGGAGCCACACCTAGTGGGTCCCGGGTTCGAGACCCCTAAAAAAAATTTTTTTTTTCTTTTTTTTTCAAGAAATCAAACGCTTTCTTGATTTAATAGGTCACACAAATATTTTTTGTGAGAACAATGGACACTTTTGTGCATATTTCACCACAGAAAATTGACTTTGAACAACTTATCTCCCCTTCCAAGCCGTTCCAGACACTAAAAAAGTTTTTGATGGGCCATCTAAGCTTCCGATGAACTTTTTTCGCAACCATTTTCGGTTGAAAAGATGGGCGAGGAAATTCTGATTCGTTTGATATGCGAAAAACCTATTTTCGATCAAGCTGTGACAGTTTTATGTGCTACACCGTGGTTGGCTTTCGAGAAAAATAGCGTTTACCCCCCCTCCGGGGTTAGGGTTACGGCTAACCCTAGCGCCGTTTCTCCCAAGCCGCGATGGCGAAGCGGTTAGCGTGCTGGAGCCACACCTAGTGGGTCCCGGGTTCGAGACCCCTAAAAAAAAATTTTTTTTCTTTTTTTTTCAAGAAATCAAACGCTTTCTTGATTTAATAGGTCACACAAATATTTTTTGTGAGAACAATGGACACTTTTGTGCATATTTCACCACAGAAAATTGACTTTGAACAACTTATCTCCCCTTCCAAGCCGTTCCAGACACTAAAAAAGTTTTTGATGGGCCATCTAAGCTTCCGATGAACTTTTTTCGCAACCATTTTCGGTTGAAAAGATGGGCGAGGAAATTCTGATTCGTTTGATATGCGAAAAACCTATTTTCGATCAAGCTGTGACAGTTTGATGTGCTACACCGTGGTTGGCTTTCGAGAAAAATAGCGTTTACCCCCCCTCCGGGGTTAGGGTTACGGCTAACCCTAGCGCCGTTTCTCCCAAGCCGCGATGGCGAAGCGGTTAGCGTGCTGGAGCCACACCTAGTGGGTCCCGGGTTCGAGACCCCTAAAAAAAATTTTTTTTTTCTTTTTTTTTCAAGAAATCAAACGCTTTCTTGATTTAATAGGTCACACAAATATTTTTTGTGAGAACAATGGACACTTTTGTGCATATTTCACCACAGAAAATTGACTTTGAACAACTTATCTCCCCTTCCAAGCCGTTCCAGACACTAAAAAAGTTTTTGATGGGCCATCTAAGCTTCCGATGAACTTTTTTCGCAACCATTTTCGGTTGAAAAGATGGGCGAGGAAATTCTGATTCGTTTGATATGCGAAAAACCTATTTTCGATCAAGCTGTGGCAGTTTTATGTGCTACACCGTGGTTGGCTTTCGAGAAAAAAAGCGTTTACCCCCCTCCGGGGTTAGGGTTACGGCTAACCCTAGCGCCGTTTCTCCCAAGCCGCGATGGCGAAGCGGTTAGCGTGCTGGAGCCACACCTAGTGGGTCCCGGGTTCGAGACCCCTAAAAAAAATTTTTTTTTTCTTTTTTTTTCAAGAAATCAAACGCTTTCTTGATTTAATAGGTCACACAAATATTTTTTGTGAGAACAATGGACACTTTTGTGCATATTTCACCACAGAAAATTGACTTTGAACAACTTATCTCCCCTTCCAAGCCGTTCCAGACACTAAAAAAGTTTTTGATGGGCCATCTAAGCTTCCGATGAACTTTTTTCGCAACCATTTTCGGTTGAAAAGATGGGCGAGGAAATTCTGATTCGTTTGATATGCGAAAAACCTATTTTCGATCAAGCTGTGACAGTTTTATGTGCTACACCGTGGTTGGCTTTCGAGAAAAATAGCGTTTACCCCCCTCCGGGCTTAGGGTTACGGCTAACCCTAGCGCCGTTTCTCCCAAGCCGCGATGGCGAAGCAGTTAGCGTGCTGGAGCCACACCTAGTGGGTCCCGGGTTCGAGACCCCTAAAAAAAAATTTTTTTTTCTTTTTTTTTCAAGAAATCAAACGCTTTCTTGATTTAATAGGTCACACAAATATTTTTTGTGAGAACAATGGACACTTTTGTGCATATTTCACCACAGAAAATTGACTTTGAACAACTTATCTCCCCTTCCAAGCCGTTCCAGACACTAAAAAAGTTTATGATGGGCCATCTAAGCTTCCGATGAACTTTTTTCGCAACCATTTTCGGTTGAAAAGATGGGCGAGGAAATTCTGATTCGTTTGATATGCGAAAAACCTATTTTCGATCAAGCTGTGGCAGTTTTATGTGCTACACCGTGGTTGGCTTTCGAGAAAAAAAGCGTTTACCCCCCTCCGGGGTTAGGGTTACGGCTAACCCTAGCGCCGTTTCTCCCAAGCCGCGATGGCGAAGCGGTTAGCGTGCTGGAGCCACACCTAGTGGGTCCCGGGTTCGAGACCCCTAAAAAAAAATTTTTTTTTCTTTTTTTTTCAAGAAATCAAACGCTTTCTTGATTTAATAGGTCACACAAATATTTTTTGTGAGAACAATGGACACTTTTGTGCATATTTCACCACAGAAAATTGACTTTGAACAACTTATCTCCCCTTCCAAGCCGTTCCAGACACTAAAAAAGTTTTTGATGGGCCATCTAAGCTTCCGATGAACTTTTTTCGCAACCATTTTCGGTTGAAAAGATGGGCGAGGAAATTCTGATTCGTTTGATATGCGAAAAACCTATTTTCGATCAAGCTGTGACAGTTTTATGTGCTACACCGTGGTTGGCTTTCGAGAAAAATAGCGTTTACCCCCCTCCGGGGTTAGGGTTACGGCTAACCCTAGCGCCGTTTCTCCCAAGCCGCGATGGCGAAGCGGTTAGCGTGCTGGAGCCACACCTAGTGGGTCCCGGGTTCGAGACCCCTAAAAAAAAATTTTTTTTTCTTTTTTTTTCAAGAAATCAAACGCTTTCTTGATTTAATAGGTCACACAAATATTTTTTGTGAGAACAATGGACACTTTTGTGCATATTTCACCACAGAAAATTGACTTTGAACAACTTATCTCCCCTTCCAAGCCGTTCCAGACACTAAAAAAGTTTTTGATGGGCCATCTAAGCTTCCGATGAACTTTTTTCGCAACCATTTTCGGTTGAAAAGATGGGCGAGGAAATTCTGATTCGTTTGATATGCGAAAAACCTATTTTCGATCAAGCTGTGGCAGTTTTATGTGCTACACCGTGGTTGGCTTTCGAGAAAAAAAGCGTTTACCCCCCTCCGGGGTTAGGGTTACGGCTAACCCTAGCGCCGTTTCTCCCAAGCCGCGATGGCGAAGCGGTTAGCGTGCTGGAGCCACACCTAGTGGGTCCCGGGTTCGAGACCCCTAAAAAAAATTTTTTTTTTCTTTTTTTTTCAAGAAATCAAACGCTTTCTTGATTTAATAGGTCACACAAATATTTTTTGTGAGAACAATGGACACTTTTGTGCATATTTCACCACAGAAAATTGACTTTGAACAACTTATCTCCCCTTCCAAGCCGTTCCAGACACTAAAAAAGTTTTTGATGGGCCATCTAAGCTTCCGATGAACTTTTTTCGCAACCATTTTCGGTTGAAAAGATGGGCGAGGAAATTCTGATTCGTTTGATATGCGAAAAACCTATTTTCGATCAAGCTGTGACAGTTTTATGTGCTACACCGTGGTTGGCTTTCGAGAAAAATAGCGTTTACCCCCCTCCGGGGTTAGGGTTACGGCTAACCCTAGCGCCGTTTCTCCCAAGCCGCGATGGCGAAGCGGTTAGCGTGCTGGAGCCACACCTAGTGGGTCCCGGGTTCGAGACCCCTAAAAAAAAATTTTTTTTCTTTTTTTTTCAAGAAATCAAACGCTTTCTTGATTTAATAGGTCACACAAATATTTTTTGTGAGAACAATGGACACTTTTGTGCATATTTCACCACAGAAAATTGACTTTGAACAACTTATCTCCCCTTCCAAGCCGTTCCAGACACTAAAAAAGTTTTTGATGGGCCATCTAAGCTTCCGATGAACTTTTTTCGCAACCATTTTCGGTTGAAAAGATGGGCGAGGAAATTCTGATTCGTTTGATATGCGAAAAACCTATTTTCGATCAAGCTGTGACAGTTTGATGTGCTACACCGTGGTTGGCTTTCGAGAAAAATAGCGTTTACCCCCCCTCCGGGGTTAGGGTTACGGCTAACCCTAGCGCCGTTTCTCCCAAGCCGCGATGGCGAAGCGGTTAGCGTGCTGGAGCCACACCTAGTGGGTCCCGGGTTCGAGACCCCTAAAAAAAATTTTTTTTTTCTTTTTTTTTCAAGAAATCAAACGCTTTCTTGATTTAATAGGTCACACAAATATTTTTTGTGAGAACAATGGACACTTTTGTGCATATTTCACCACAGAAAATTGACTTTGAACAACTTATCTCCCCTTCCAAGCCGTTCCAGACACTAAAAAAGTTTTTGATGGGCCATCTAAGCTTCCGATGAACTTTTTTCGCAACCATTTTCGGTTGAAAAGATGGGCGAGGAAATTCTGATTCGTTTGATATGCGAAAAACCTATTTTCGATCAAGCTGTGGCAGTTTTATGTGCTACACCGTGGTTGGCTTTCGAGAAAAAAAGCGTTTACCCCCCTCCGGGGTTAGGGTTACGGCTAACCCTAGCGCCGTTTCTCCCAAGCCGCGATGGCGAAGCGGTTAGCGTGCTGGAGCCACACCTAGTGGGTCCCGGGTTCGAGACCCCTAAAAAAAATTTTTTTTTTCTTTTTTTTTCAAGAAATCAAACGCTTTCTTGATTTAATAGGTCACACAAATATTTTTTGTGAGAACAATGGACACTTTTGTGCATATTTCACCACAGAAAATTGACTTTGAACAACTTATCTCCCCTTCCAAGCCGTTCCAGACACTAAAAAAGTTTTTGATGGGCCATCTAAGCTTCCGATGAACTTTTTTCGCAACCATTTTCGGTTGAAAAGATGGGCGAGGAAATTCTGATTCGTTTGATATGCGAAAAACCTATTTTCGATCAAGCTGTGACAGTTTTATGTGCTACACCGTGGTTGGCTTTCGAGAAAAATAGCGTTTACCCCCCTCCGGGCTTAGGGTTACGGCTAACCCTAGCGCCGTTTCTCCCAAGCCGCGATGGCGAAGCAGTTAGCGTGCTGGAGCCACACCTAGTGGGTCCCGGGTTCGAGACCCCTAAAAAAAAATTTTTTTTTCTTTTTTTTTCAAGAAATCAAACGCTTTCTTGATTTAATAGGTCACACAAATATTTTTTGTGAGAACAATGGACACTTTTGTGCATATTTCACCACAGAAAATTGACTTTGAACAACTTATCTCCCCTTCCAAGCCGTTCCAGACACTAAAAAAGTTTATGATGGGCCATCTAAGCTTCCGATGAACTTTTTTCGCAACCATTTTCGGTTGAAAAGATGGGCGAGGAAATTCTGATTCGTTTGATATGCGAAAAACCTATTTTCGATCAAGCTGTGGCAGTTTTATGTGCTACACCGTGGTTGGCTTTCGAGAAAAAAAGCGTTTACCCCCCTCCGGGGTTAGGGTTACGGCTAACCCTAGCGCCGTTTCTCCCAAGCCGCGATGGCGAAGCGGTTAGCGTGCTGGAGCCACACCTAGTGGGTCCCGGGTTCGAGACCCCTAAAAAAAAATTTTTTTTTCTTTTTTTTTCAAGAAATCAAACGCTTTCTTGATTTAATAGGTCACACAAATATTTTTTGTGAGAACAATGGACACTTTTGTGCATATTTCACCACAGAAAATTGACTTTGAACAACTTATCTCCCCTTCCAAGCCGTTCCAGACACTAAAAAAGTTTTTGATGGGCCATCTAAGCTTCCGATGAACTTTTTTCGCAACCATTTTCGGTTGAAAAGATGGGCGAGGAAATTCTGATTCGTTTGATATGCGAAAAACCTATTTTCGATCAAGCTGTGACAGTTTTATGTGCTACACCGTGGTTGGCTTTCGAGAAAAATAGCGTTTACCCCCCTCCGGGGTTAGGGTTACGGCTAACCCTAGCGCCGTTTCTCCCAAGCCGCGATGGCGAAGCGGTTAGCGTGCTGGAGCCACACCTAGTGGGTCCCGGGTTCGAGACCCCTAAAAAAAAATTTTTTTTTCTTTTTTTTTCAAGAAATCAAACGCTTTCTTGATTTAATAGGTCACACAAATATTTTTTGTGAGAACAATGGACACTTTTGTGCATATTTCACCACAGAAAATTGACTTTGAACAACTTATCTCCCCTTCCAAGCCGTTCCAGACACTAAAAAAGTTTTTGATGGGCCATCTAAGCTTCCGATGAACTTTTTTCGCAACCATTTTCGGTTGAAAAGATGGGCGAGGAAATTCTGATTCGTTTGATATGCGAAAAACCTATTTTCGATCAAGCTGTGACAGTTTGATGTGCTACACCGTGGTTGGCTTTCGAGAAAAATAGCGTTTACCCCCCTCCGGGGTTAGGGTTACGGCTAACCCTAGCGCCGTTTCTCCCAAGCCGCGATGGCGAAGCGGTTAGCGTGCTGGAGCCACACCTAGTGGGTCCCGGGTTCGAGACCCCTAAAAAAAATTTTTTTTTTCTTTTTTTTTCAAGAAATCAAACGCTTTCTTGATTTAATAGGTCACACAAATATTTTTTGTGAGAACAATGGACACTTTTGTGCATATTTCACCACAGAAAATTGACTTTGAACAACTTATCTCCCCTTCCAAGCCGTTCCAGACACTAAAAAAGTTTTTGATGGGCCATCTAAGCTTCCGATGAACTTTTTTCGCAACCATTTTCGGTTGAAAAGATGGGCGAGGAAATTCTGATTCGTTTGATATGCGAAAAACCTATTTTCGATCAAGCTGTGGCAGTTTTATGTGCTACACCGTGGTTGGCTTTCGAGAAAAAAAGCGTTTACCCCCCCTCCGGGGTTAGGGTTACGGCTAACCCTAGCGCCGTTTCTCCCAAGCCGCGATGGCGAAGCGGTTAGCGTGCTGGAGCCACACCTAGTGGGTCCCGGGTTCGAGACCCCTAAAAAAAATTTTTTTTTTCTTTTTTTTTCAAGAAATCAAACGCTTTCTTGATTTAATAGGTCACACAAATATTTTTTGTGAGAACAATGGACACTTTTGTGCATATTTCACCACAGAAAATTGACTTTGAACAACTTATCTCCCCTTCCAAGCCGTTCCAGACACTAAAAAAGTTTTTGATGGGCCATCTAAGCTTCCGATGAACTTTTTTCGCAACCATTTTCGGTTGAAAAGATGGGCGAGGAAATTCTGATTCGTTTGATATGCGAAAAACCTATTTTCGATCAAGCTGTGACAGTTTTATGTGCTACACCGTGGTTGGCTTTCGAGAAAAATAGCGTTTACCCCCCTCCGGGCTTAGGGTTACGGCTAACCCTAGCGCCGTTTCTCCCAAGCCGCGATGGCGAAGCAGTTAGCGTGCTGGAGCCACACCTAGTGGGTCCCGGGTTCGAGACCCCTAAAAAAAAATTTTTTTTTCTTTTTTTTTCAAGAAATCAAACGCTTTCTTGATTTAATAGGTCACACAAATATTTTTTGTGAGAACAATGGACACTTTTGTGCATATTTCACCACAGAAAATTGACTTTGAACAACTTATCTCCCCTTCCAAGCCGTTCCAGACACTAAAAAAGTTTATGATGGGCCATCTAAGCTTCCGATGAACTTTTTTCGCAACCATTTTCGGTTGAAAAGATGGGCGAGGAAATTCTGATTCGTTTGATATGCGAAAAACCTATTTTCGATCAAGCTGTGGCAGTTTTATGTGCTACACCGTGGTTGGCTTTCGAGAAAAAAAGCGTTTACCCCCCCTCCGGGGTTAGGGTTACGGCTAACCCTAGCGCCGTTTCTCCCAAGCCGCGATGGCGAAGCGGTTAGCGTGCTGGAGCCACACCTAGTGGGTCCCGGGTTCGAGACCCCTAAAAAAAAATTTTTTTTTCTTTTTTTTTCAAGAAATCAAACGCTTTCTTGATTTAATAGGTCACACAAATATTTTTTGTGAGAACAATGGACACTTTTGTGCATATTTCACCACAGAAAATTGACTTTGAACAACTTATCTCCCCTTCCAAGCCGTTCCAGACACTAAAAAAGTTTTTGATGGGCCATCTAAGCTTCCGATGAACTTTTTTCGCAACCATTTTCGGTTGAAAAGATGGGCGAGGAAATTCTGATTCGTTTGATATGCGAAAAACCTATTTTCGATCAAGCTGTGACAGTTTTATGTGCTACACCGTGGTTGGCTTTCGAGAAAAATAGCGTTTACCCCCCTCCGGGGTTAGGGTTACGGCTAACCCTAGCGCCGTTTCTCCCAAGCCGCGATGGCGAAGCGGTTAGCGTGCTGGAGCCACACCTAGTGGGTCCCGGGTTCGAGACCCCTAAAAAAAATTTTTTTTTTCTTTTTTTTTCAAGAAATCAAACGCTTTCTTGATTTAATAGGTCACACAAATATTTTTTGTGAGAACAATGGACACTTTTGTGCATATTTCACCACAGAAAATTGACTTTGAACAACTTATCTCCCCTTCCAAGCCGTTCCAGACACTAAAAAAGTTTTTGATGGGCCATCTAAGCTTCCGATGAACTTTTTTCGCAACCATTTTCGGTTGAAAAGATGGGCGAGGAAATTCTGATTCGTTTGATATGCGAAAAACCTATTTTCGATCAAGCTGTGACAGTTTTATGTGCTACACCGTGGTTGGCTTTCGAGAAAAATAGCGTTTACCCCCCTCCGGGCTTAGGGTTACGGCTAACCCTAGCGCCGTTTCTCCCAAGCCGCGATGGCGAAGCAGTTAGCGTGCTGGAGCCACACCTAGTGGGTCCCGGGTTCGAGACCCCTAAAAAAAAATTTTTTTTTCTTTTTTTTTCAAGAAATCAAACGCTTTCTTGATTTAATAGGTCACACAAATATTTTTTGTGAGAACAATGGACACTTTTGTGCATATTTCACCACAGAAAATTGACTTTGAACAACTTATCTCCCCTTCCAAGCCGTTCCAGACACTAAAAAAGTTTATGATGGGCCATCTAAGCTTCCGATGAACTTTTTTCGCAACCATTTTCGGTTGAAAAGATGGGCGAGGAAATTCTGATTCGTTTGATATGCGAAAAACCTATTTTCGATCAAGCTGTGGCAGTTTTATGTGCTACACCGTGGTTGGCTTTCGAGAAAAAAAGCGTTTACCCCCCCTCCGGGGTTAGGGTTACGGCTAACCCTAGCGCCGTTTCTCCCAAGCCGCGATGGCGAAGCGGTTAGCGTGCTGGAGCCACACCTAGTGGGTCCCGGGTTCGAGACCCCTAAAAAAAAATTTTTTTTTCTTTTTTTTTCAAGAAATCAAACGCTTTCTTGATTTAATAGGTCACACAAATATTTTTTGTGAGAACAATGGACACTTTTGTGCATATTTCACCACAGAAAATTGACTTTGAACAACTTATCTCCCCTTCCAAGCCGTTCCAGACACTAAAAAAGTTTTTGATGGGCCATCTAAGCTTCCGATGAACTTTTTTCGCAACCATTTTCGGTTGAAAAGATGGGCGAGGAAATTCTGATTCGTTTGATATGCGAAAAACCTATTTTCGATCAAGCTGTGACAGTTTTATGTGCTACACCGTGGTTGGCTTTCGAGAAAAATAGCGTTTACCCCCCCTCCGGGGTTAGGGTTACGGCTAACCCTAGCGCCGTTTCTCCCAAGCCGCGATGGCGAAGCGGTTAGCGTGCTGGAGCCACACCTAGTGGGTCCCGGGTTCGAGACCCCTAAAAAAAAATTTTTTTTTCTTTTTTTTTCAAGAAATCAAACGCTTTCTTGATTTAATAGGTCACACAAATATTTTTTGTGAGAACAATGGACACTTTTGTGCATATTTCACCACAGAAAATTGACTTTGAACAACTTATCTCCCCTTCCAAGCCGTTCCAGACACTAAAAAAGTTTTTGATGGGCCATCTAAGCTTCCGATGAACTTTTTTCGCAACCATTTTCGGTTGAAAAGATGGGCGAGGAAATTCTGATTCGTTTGATATGCGAAAAACCTATTTTCGATCAAGCTGTGACAGTTTGATGTGCTACACCGTGGTTGGCTTTCGAGAAAAATAGCGTTTACCCCCCTCCGGGGTTAGGGTTACGGCTAACCCTAGCGCCGTTTCTCCCAAGCCGCGATGGCGAAGCGGTTAGCGTGCTGGAGCCACACCTAGTGGGTCCCGGGTTCGAGACCCCTAAAAAAAATTTTTTTTTTCTTTTTTTTTCAAGAAATCAAACGCTTTCTTGATTTAATAGGTCACACAAATATTTTTTGTGAGAACAATGGACACTTTTGTGCATATTTCACCACAGAAAATTGACTTTGAACAACTTATCTCCCCTTCCAAGCCGTTCCAGACACTAAAAAAGTTTTTGATGGGCCATCTAAGCTTCCGATGAACTTTTTTCGCAACCATTTTCGGTTGAAAAGATGGGCGAGGAAATTCTGATTCGTTTGATATGCGAAAAACCTATTTTCGATCAAGCTGTGGCAGTTTTATGTGCTACACCGTGGTTGGCTTTCGAGAAAAAAAGCGTTTACCCCCCCTCCGGGGTTAGGGTTACGGCTAACCCTAGCGCCGTTTCTCCCAAGCCGCGATGGCGAAGCGGTTAGCGTGCTGGAGCCACACCTAGTGGGTCCCGGGTTCGAGACCCCTAAAAAAAATTTTTTTTTTCTTTTTTTTTCAAGAAATCAAACGCTTTCTTGATTTAATAGGTCACACAAATATTTTTTGTGAGAACAATGGACACTTTTGTGCATATTTCACCACAGAAAATTGACTTTGAACAACTTATCTCCCCTTCCAAGCCGTTCCAGACACTAAAAAAGTTTTTGATGGGCCATCTAAGCTTCCGATGAACTTTTTTCGCAACCATTTTCGGTTGAAAAGATGGGCGAGGAAATTCTGATTCGTTTGATATGCGAAAAACCTATTTTCGATCAAGCTGTGACAGTTTTATGTGCTACACCGTGGTTGGCTTTCGAGAAAAATAGCGTTTACCCCCCTCCGGGCTTAGGGTTACGGCTAACCCTAGCGCCGTTTCTCCCAAGCCGCGATGGCGAAGCAGTTAGCGTGCTGGAGCCACACCTAGTGGGTCCCGGGTTCGAGACCCCTAAAAAAAAATTTTTTTTTCTTTTTTTTTCAAGAAATCAAACGCTTTCTTGATTTAATAGGTCACACAAATATTTTTTGTGAGAACAATGGACACTTTTGTGCATATTTCACCACAGAAAATTGACTTTGAACAACTTATCTCCCCTTCCAAGCCGTTCCAGACACTAAAAAAGTTTATGATGGGCCATCTAAGCTTCCGATGAACTTTTTTCGCAACCATTTTCGGTTGAAAAGATGGGCGAGGAAATTCTGATTCGTTTGATATGCGAAAAACCTATTTTCGATCAAGCTGTGGCAGTTTTATGTGCTACACCGTGGTTGGCTTTCGAGAAAAAAAGCGTTTACCCCCCTCCGGGGTTAGGGTTACGGCTAACCCTAGCGCCGTTTCTCCCAAGCCGCGATGGCGAAGCGGTTAGCGTGCTGGAGCCACACCTAGTGGGTCCCGGGTTCGAGACCCCTAAAAAAAAATTTTTTTTTCTTTTTTTTTCAAGAAATCAAACGCTTTCTTGATTTAATAGGTCACACAAATATTTTTTGTGAGAACAATGGACACTTTTGTGCATATTTCACCACAGAAAATTGACTTTGAACAACTTATCTCCCCTTCCAAGCCGTTCCAGACACTAAAAAAGTTTTTGATGGGCCATCTAAGCTTCCGATGAACTTTTTTCGCAACCATTTTCGGTTGAAAAGATGGGCGAGGAAATTCTGATTCGTTTGATATGCGAAAAACCTATTTTCGATCAAGCTGTGACAGTTTTATGTGCTACACCGTGGTTGGCTTTCGAGAAAAATAGCGTTTACCCCCCCTCCGGGGTTAGGGTTACGGCTAACCCTAGCGCCGTTTCTCCCAAGCCGCGATGGCGAAGCGGTTAGCGTGCTGGAGCCACACCTAGTGGGTCCCGGGTTCGAGACCCCTAAAAAAAATTTTTTTTTTCTTTTTTTTTCAAGAAATCAAACGCTTTCTTGATTTAATAGGTCACACAAATATTTTTTGTGAGAACAATGGACACTTTTGTGCATATTTCACCACAGAAAATTGACTTTGAACAACTTATCTCCCCTTCCAAGCCGTTCCAGACACTAAAAAAGTTTTTGATGGGCCATCTAAGCTTCCGATGAACTTTTTTCGCAACCATTTTCGGTTGAAAAGATGGGCGAGGAAATTCTGATTCGTTTGATATGCGAAAAACCTATTTTCGATCAAGCTGTGACAGTTTTATGTGCTACACCGTGGTTGGCTGAAATGTGGAACAAATGTTTGTATATATAGGACCCACCCCACTAATTAATTTTATGCAAATGATTGTATACGAATGTAGTCCGTGCTATTTTTAGAAATCCTTTTTTTCCCTACCTTTTTGGGTTTTTGCATGCTGATTTTTGATAAATTTTTGGTCTAGATTTGGAATTTGATGTCTGAAATTGCATTCTCTTTCAGGTTTTGTGAGAAAGTGTGAGATATATAGGCGGAATGACATTTCTAAAAATAGTCGATATGTGAGCAGTCTAAGTCAACTAGATGTTGATATCAGGTAGTGGTCTACTTTCAATTTGACTAGTTCAAAATTTTCATGGTCATGATATATTGAATTTTTGAGGAGACAATAAGTATAAGTCAGGCTTTCATTGGACATATTGGAAAGTTTTTAACGAGATTTCTGGAAAAAGTTAAAGAAGATTGAATTTGGTGATTTAACATTGAAGCGGATGGCAAATGAATTAGTGGAGTGAGTCCATATAAATGAAGTCAGAGCTGTTTATTGTTATCTCCCATGAACGTTCTCTGAAATATATTTGTAGTCTGAATTATAATAATATAATATGATTTACGGCCCCTTTAACTTTTCTTGACGAAACCTTCCATCTTTTCAGAAGGCAAATTGTTCGTCGTGTTGTATTTTAGTATCTGCGAGTACCGTATCTCACATATGTGAAGCCAATGTACAATTGTATCATTTTAACTTGGAAATGTCATGGAAAGATTCACATAAGATATACATTAAATTACTTCGTCTCGTAGTCTACCGCATGTTCTTTAGCAGCGGCTATCATTTCAATGCCAATGTCAAGGAACATGAGTCTACCATGACTTAATGCATGCAAAAATATTATACTATTTTATGAACATTATTTGAGAATTTATCTGGTAAGTAATTCGATGTTTCAGGTACAAAACTTCCGCAAGTTTGTAATGGGGAAGATTTTTTTTAATTATGTGTACTAATATTTCTTGTGTTGTAGAAAAGCAAACGTATTGAGTCAAATTGAGCAAAACTTATTCTTTCAATTACTTCGTCTCGTCTCTTCAATGCCAATGTCTAAAACGTTGCTGAAGGAACATGAGACTACCATGACTTAATGCATACAAAAATATTATAATATTTCATGAACATTATTTGAGAATTTATTTGGTAAGTAATTCGATGTTTCTGGTACCAAACTTCTGCAAGTTTGTAATTGTAATGGGGAAGATATTTTCCGACACTTTCCGTTATAACATCAATTTGAATTTCTAATATTCTCAAAAATATTTTGATAATTTTTTGTCCTGTTAACATTCATAAATTTTTGTCCTGTTAACATTCATAATTTTTTGTCCTGTTAACATTTATAAATTTTTGTCCTGTTAACATTCATATTTTAATTCGTATTTGCATTCTAGTTCTAGTGTTTTCTTTTGTAATATATCCAAGAAAGCAATCCATTTGTTTTTATTTTGAAATGAGAACCTATCAACAGGGAAAAGAAAGATGCACCCCAGGGAAACCGAACGACATATCGTGAAACGATGTATATGTCCAAACTTTTTAATATATTGCTACTATAATAATTAGATTCTGATTTAACATTGTTACTCTAGTTCCACACCATTTATTTTACACTAGTTTTAATGTTTTTACCAGAACTACACCAAGTCCATCTGTCCATATTACTATAAATATAGCGGTCAGTGTCACATACCATGTGTAAACAATATCTCTTTCTGATAAATACATTAGTGAGCAGAGGATGATATGAAGATATTTTATGCATATATGTACACTGTCCAGGGCGTATGAGTTACGGTGCCAATCGCATAAATTTTTTTATAAATTTCTGAGATTTTCTAAATATATAATTTCATGAAATATTTTCTTCAAATTCAAACTCATTTGTCTATTTAAAGGGTAAGTTTCAGAATTCAAAAGATCGAGTTTTATAACTGCACAAAAAATCGCATAATCTCTCAAATTATACCCCTACCTAAACATTTATCTTTCATTTTCTGTATAAGGCATAGTATTACTAAACTAAAGTCGTATTTATGATTTTCAAACGCTGAATTTCGAAGGAGTTGTGTGAACATTATTACGAATGAGATAAGCTAAAAAAAACCAAATCAAGTTTCTTAAACCAAAATTTAATTGGTCAAACGGATGATGAACATATTTCTTCAATACAATTTTGAGCACAATTAAATTCTGAATATGATATACACATAAATATGTTTATGCTTATGTACTATGAAAAGAAATGCTTGAGACGTAAAAAAATTGGGGAGTTAAGAAAAACATTGCTTGTGTCATATTAAATGTAATGCTTGTGACATATAAAATGTAATGCTTGTGACATATAAAATGTAATGCTTGTGGCTTAAAATAAACAATGTTTGTGGCGTATGAAATGCAATGCTTGTGGCATATAAAATGTAATGCTTGTGGCATATAAAATGCAATGCTTGTGGTGTGTGAAATGCTATGCTTGTCACTTAAAATAAACAATTTTTGTGGCGTATGAAATGTAATGCTTGTGTCATATAAAATGTAATGCTTGTGGCATATAAAATGTAATGCAATGCTTGTGGTATATGGAATCCAATTCTCGTGACTTAAAATTAACAATGATTGTGGCGTATGAAATGCAATGCTTGTGACATATGAAATGCTATGCTTGTGGTGTGTGAAATGCTATGCTTGCGGCTTAAAATAAACCATGTTTGGTGCGTATGAAATGCAATGCTTGTAGCGTATAAAACATAACGCTTCTGGAATGTAAAATTCTATATATTAATTCATATATGGAATCCAATTCTCGTGACTTAAAATTAACAATGTTTGTGGCGTATGAAATGCAATGCTTGTGACATATGAAATGCTATGCTTGTGGTGTGTGAAATACTATGCTTGTGGCTTAAAATAAACCATGTTTGGGGCGTATGAAATGCAATGCTTGTAGCGTATGGAATGCAATGCTTGTGGCTTAAAATTAAAAATGGCGTATGGCGTATAAAATGCAAGGCTTGTGGCACATTAAACAACGCTTCTGGAATGTAAAATTCTATATATTAATTCAGTGCAGAATATGACACATTATTTTATATTTATGATTCATGACATGGACATGGTTGATGTTATCTGATGAAATTGTCAATCATCAGTAGATTGTTTGTGTGTAATCAGTTAATAGTCGAATTCAGTTTATTTTCCTTGCCCCAGACGTAAAACTCGTTTATCAGTAGTGACTGCTGCAATACTGTTATTCTACTGCCGATAGTCATCAAACAATAATATATTTTCGCTATATATTTTCTGGTTTTCTTCTACAAATTCACTCTTAAAATATGGTATTCTCATCGATGTTTGTGACACAATTGTTTTATGGGTGTATTTTTGTTATTTTTCTGATAAAATTAGCTGAATTATCAGTTCGTTACAAGGCCTGGGATATTTTTTTTTCATTCTACTTCAAATTTTTCGCTTGACATTTTAAAATAATAGTTAAATAATAACTTTAATAAACATTGTTTATGTCACGGTCATGGAATATTTTGTTATTCAGTCCAATGTTTTGTTGCCAAAATGCCAAGAGTAGACCTCTCTACCTGAACGTATGGTGTTGCAGGAGCTTTCTTCAGAATAAGAAGTGCATTGAATATTTACTTTAAAGGGGAGTCGATTTTGACTTTGAATATAAGTAAATAGAGGTAGTAGAAGTATACATAAATCGCATAATCCCTTAAATTTACATTTATCTGTATAATGTGTTTTCTGTATTATGCATAGTAGCACAAAAATACGAGTAGCGTTTTTTATTTTCAAACTCTGATAATTAGATTGTAATTAGAAATTTTTGCCATCGTTTTAGACCAGAAGGGTGGGGGGGGGGGGCAGTTCAGGCCAAATAATTGTCAGGGGGGGGGGGGGGGGGGGGTCTACCAGCACCAGGTATCCGTATTGAACCTTTATACGAAATTTCAAAGTGTGTTCCCCCGTAGAAAGGCCACTGATTCTATGCCATGCAGATCATAAAATGCAGTATTGGACGTGAAGCAGAACGACGACGATAGACGATGACACTCAATTACCAAGATTGTTATTTTGTGATTTGCTAGCCTCTCAGCGGTATTTCCTTGATGGTTCGGTGTGATAATATGTACTAGTTATGATTAAGCCAATTAAAATATATATGTTAATTATTATATTAATAACATGTTTAATTATCAGTGTTATGAGAGAAGTCATTTTTCTGTATATTGTGTTTAAGTGTAATACAACTTAAAGGGGAATGTTCAGAATTTTCGAGTTTCGATTTGGGCCTTGCTTTTATGTTTCTAGTCTTCATATTTACTGGAACTGCCCAAAAATCACACAATCCCTTCAATTATACTAGTACCCGTACCTTAACTGTTATCTTTCATTTGCTGTATATGTGTTTAGTAAACGACGAGTCGTATTTTTTACTTTCAAACGCTGATATTTATCATTACGGATTAGATTTGCTTAAATTTTCCAGGTTATGAGACTAAAAGTCTTTTGGTTGAAAAGATATGAAAATCTAAAGAACTAACCAACAATTTAATTCCTTTAAAGATAGGATTAATTATTGACTGGAACAGCCAAGATCCACAGAGAAAGCTAACCAATATTGTAGAGATTTTGTAATGGACCTTTTAGTGTAGGCTATTTATGAATCGATTATCGTTCACAAATTTGGTTAAAAGTATCTCAAAATATCCTCTGATCGTGTCTAAAATCAAATTGGCATAGTGTGTGGGTATGGGGGGATTAGGGTTGACAGAGGGTAGGCTCAGGGCAGTCCTCTCAATTAAATTATTTAAGGACCAAATAGAGCTTAGCTTAGCGGAAGAGACACTCTCCACATACCGTTCTTGAGGGCGTCGAAGGCCGGATTTCGGCCAAAGTCCGCCATTCGAAATGATCTAGTTTAGGATATAGTTACTACCATAGTTTTTCCTGATTGTTAGCTGAAATTCAAACCATTCTGGAATCGTTTTGATGTAAATACATTTAACTGTCTGTAGAAAGGTTTTGTTCAGGAATAGCCAGAGCGGTGTTGAAAGATAAAGTTATTACACATAAGACACGAGGTCTCTAGGTAACGTTAGGAGACAGAAAACGGCAATTTGTCGACAATATCATTGAAAAAATCTCATCCATAACGATGTTAACATTTGAATTGTTGACAGATCGCCACATCCGATTGATATATTCATGTGGTTTTTTTTTCGAATTTCAAACTTACATCTGTTACAATAGTTGTTCGTAGTAAAAGTCAATTTTACTTCTATAGTAAAAGACATAATTTTTACAGTTTTAGTTTTCAAATTCTTCTGGCCATTAATGAATTTTTCATTTAAGGAGGTTAATCATTAAATGAGTAAAAACCTGAAGCTATTTAACCTTCGTTGGAGGTAAAATCACCGACAAATTTTTTTTTTAGGTACAAACTTTATCTCCCATACAATCATCCATAGTTTACATTTTCTTAAAGTATTCATGCAATTTTGTGATTTTACTTTTAGATTATCGCTTCGTTTAGATTTTTCCAATACTTTCCAACGTTTAACATGTTTCATAAAATCTTCATTTATAGTTTCCAAATCATGATCTTGTAATTTTCGAATCAAAATTTCAATATTTTTGCTTACTATTTTTATATATAGGTGCGAATTGCCATTAATTTATTTTAAGATAACAAAGTTGGACTACAAACTGCAAATCGAAACCCGAAATCCGCAATAAGTTTGGCAATAAATTGGTAGTAGCAATTATTTGTATATGAGAAAATTTTCAAATTATATTACTTCCAACTTATAACTAAATGTAAAAAAAAAATGTAAAATGTAAGAAGGATTTTAAGAATGACCATCATCACAGAAATGTGCTGCTCGACAACATTTACAGACGTACAATATGCTTTCATCTTATACTATATTCTCTCGTTTAATAATAAGGACGTCTTTCAACTTTTTTACAGGCTCGAAGGTGAAGACAAGTTTATTTTACCATTTCAAATTTCAACAAATGTTCACACCAAAACCTCGATATTTCACAATTTTTAAATATTTTTTCTAAACGTTTACAAAATGTTTCAAATTCTCAATAAATGTAAAACATTATCTTTGAAATCTTTTTTTTGATGTAAGACGTACAATATTCTTTTGCTTTCAAGTCATTTTCAATATATTTCATGCGTAATAATATCACTTACAAGAAAGAACCTAAGAACAAAAGGGTTGCCGATTGACAAGTTAAACAAATTTGTTAATTGTGTGGTAAAAGAAATAATCATTAAAAAAATATAACACTACTTAATATTATGCATCAAAAACAATCCAGATGAGCGTTATTTTTTTGCTATTCGTATAGAATAATTTCCAAGTTGTTAAATTATGAATACTACACTTAAATCAAAAGCGGAGTTTACTTTTTGGTATAACTAAAGAATCACGTCAAATTAACTAATAAATCAGAGAATATCAATTTAAATTTATATATCTTTCAACAATTTTTAAGCCTTTTTTTTATTCTAACTAACAAATTATAAGCGTTGATTTGGCAAATTTCGTAAATATTGACAATTATTTCGACTTTTTTGCTTCTCAATATTTAAAATAAAAAAAGGAATGTTTTTTTCTGAAGGAAGTGCAAATCGTAATTGCAAATTATTTGCTTGACCAAAACAATGAGGAAACTAAAATTAAGAATTAATCTGAACTACATTGAACCAATTTGAACCAATAGAATGACTAGTAAGAAGCACTAGGGGTGTAAGTAGGAGGAGTTTAGCAGGAACTTGACGAGGTGTCAGAATATTTGGTAGAACTCATACCTCTAGTGGCTTGTTAGATAAGGCTCATTGAAAACTAACATATTAACAGTCTACTCGTTTGATTTGGCAAGTTGCAAACATCATGGACGTAACTAGTTCCATATCGTCGAGAACAAATCCTTTTGGGATTGCAAATATTATGGCACCGCCTGGATCTGATGGAAATTATTCTTCAGGATTCGGATACAATTCACTAAGCACTTCCAGACCTTCTGATAGATTCTTTGATTGGAATCAGAATTCTTCATTTGTTCCTATGCCTGCCATGGAAGGTAAGAGTCTTTACTTGATTGTTTGTCAAAAAAAGTTACGGGGTTGGAAATCGAAGAGCCTGATTATTGTCTTAAACAATAATCAATTAATATTTCTGATGATAATTTATAAACAAATTTCAAATAAAGTTACTTAACTACTTAAATATTTAAATAAAACAATTATTATGGATGGATACTTCTAGAATATTTATTACTTTCAACGTTTCAATGTGATTCTCACATCGTCATCAGGAATATAATGAATGAATGACGATGTGAGAATCACATTGAAACGTTGAAAGTAATAAATATTCTAGAAGTATCCATCCATAATAATTGTTTTATTTATCTATAGCTGCGCTTCTAATATGCCTTTGAAAGATTACTTAAATATTGTTTATATGAGCATACATGTTTGAATTTTGAAAGCATGGAACATTCTTAAGTCATCCTCAATGAATCCTTCAAGAAAGCTAAAAGACTTACATTTAGCATATTATTTTAGATATGCCAAATTTGTCAAAAGATCTGACAAGTTAGTTTACCATACCTTCTTGGTATTTATTGAGCTTACATCTTAAGATTTTTAGTATTTGAATCTACAATTAGACAAGGGGTAATTGTTTCTGACACTGAATATTTGTGTCATGAAATTTGTCCGCTTTCAGTTAAAAATTGCCATTGCATTTTTTTTATATTTCTGACGTTTGAAGTATTCTGTCACTGTTACTTTACCGTGATGTCTTAATCTTATGGTTGGGTCAATTTTGATATATTTCCCGGGCGTATTTTTCTCCTCCCGTCACTGATGTAACTTGGCATCATTATTTTGCAAATCATCAGAGAGCTGATATGGTAATAAGATTTCAATAGCTTTAATTGTATATACTTTGTCACTAAAAATTATCAATGACTCAAACGTGTCAAAACTACGATTAAGATTGGGAATGTCGTCAGTGATTTATGGTGTTCCGAGAAGAGTAAACGCCGATATTGTAATTTCTCAAAATAATCCTTAAATTCATGTAAAATATGCAGAAAGTCGAATTTATTCAAATCAAAAAACGAACTCCCAGTGAAATGCAGAGATACGAAACTTACGAATAACTTAAGAATAAAATTCATTCATTTCATACCACATGCACCCTCTTATCAATTAAAAATAATATTTTCTTTGTGAATATTTTTATTCTTCGGTCTCTGTTATTGCAGCTATCTTATATTTCTTTGAATATTTTTTATAATTAATAGTATGTTTTTATTATCAAAAACAAAACAGACAATATACCATTTCTGTTTTAAAAGATATCTTTTTCAATTTAATGAAATTTGGCATGTAATGAGAAAGCACTGTAATGTTTTATAAACATATTTTCGTATGATTTAAAATTAATGGTAACCTCTAGAATAATTGCTAGCATAGAAATAAAAGATACGGATAGGGTGTAGGACAAAAACTATTAAATATTTCAAACTGCAAAGAAAGAATCTAATGTTATTAAAACACATAAGTTAAAGCAAGTTAATTTTCTTTAAGTTGCTCAAAATGTAGGTGGTAATTAAGTGTAGGCCTATTTTACACATGGAAGGTACTAATATCCCAGGTGATAACTAACGAAAATTGCGTCAATAAGGCAGGATTTTGAGGTCATAACTTATCAAAAAAACATTCTAATCATATATTACCTAATTAACTAATTTATATTGTTTGTCGAAATCGCTATATTTACGAATATAGCTGGATTGTTACATTTTCAAAGTTATCTATCCTGAATGGGAATGTGTATCCGAATCAGTCTTATATTTCTAAATTTTTGCCAACATTGAATAAAAAATAAGAAAAATTTGCATGATGAATATTTATTGTCTCTATTTCAGCATGTTTAAGGAATACCAGTACAAGTCGAATGTTTTTTGATACAATACGGTACGACCAGAATACAGAATATAATACAAATTGCCGTGGTCCTGAAAATAACGACAGTTTAAAAACAGAAAGTGACGGCACTGCTCAAGGTGTGGGCGACTGTGAAAAACTTCCTAATGCGTGTGAAGGACCTAAAAAACCTTTACATCCTAAATTAATGAATGTTGTCGCACATTTAGAAATGAAATCGTTGTGGGATGAATTTAATGAATTGGGAACGGAAATGATCGTCACGAAAGCTGGAAGGTGAGTAATATTGAAATTTTTGTTGTTCTCACCTTAGACGATTTCGCAATAAAACCGGTAAATTGTTAATCTAAAACAGTCAAAATTATTTCCTTTCCATATTTATATAACAATTGTAATAATGCACTATTTATGGCATTGATCAACACTTTGCGACAATTTTAGAAAATATAGAAAATAGGAAATACGCCTTATAACGGACTCATCTTTTTTTTTTATATATATAAAAAAACCCTCATTATCGTAATTCGTAAAATACTATATTTTAAGAGGTTGGATTTTTTTATTATCCAAAAAGATTCAAAATCTTGAATTTACAAAGACATTCATTTCAAAGATAACATTTGGAAAAAAATCACTGTGTTCTTGATGGCCTGATCTATCTGACTAAGACGTAATGACTTTAATACCAACAAAAACTTTGAAATATTTCATAAAATCCTCTCATTTTATCAAATAAAATAGCAACAAAAGCATTGGTAAAATTCTTGGTGATAAGATCAGTTCTTTGAAATCATTTTATCAAGAAAAACCAAGAAAAGAGAGTTAAAATATATCCATTTCTTACTACTGTAAGATTCTTTGAATTAGATATAAGAAGAAAGGTTCTTGTATTTATGTATGTGTGTTATGGTAGCCCGCAAGGCGACGTTATGTTTGGTTAAGAATTCAAGTTAAGCGTACGTAACATACATATTAACGGTTTTAAAGTGTTTTAACAGGCACCGTGTCGTTTTGGGTCAATTTCAATTATTTTTACTATATATTTTATACCGGTAAGAAATTTACAGTTATTCTTATGAAAATAAATGCTGTTCCATTATCCTCTAAAGAAAAAATAAATATCAGCGTAGAAATGATAATGAGAAGGGGAAAAGAGAATGAAAATGATTTAAGATTGTCACATATTTCTGTTTATCTGGTAGTTGTCACCTCGCCTCTTTATTCTCATCATCATTTACAGTAGCTCGTAAACAACACAGCATAATAAACAACATCATTTTGGAAAGAACTATGAAAACATGCATAACAATGCTCTGGTGTAGTACAGTAGCTGATAGTTCAGTTCCTGGTGTGGAATGATTTAGCGTAGATATTGCTGAAACCTACAGAAAAATGCTCTTATGAACGCAATTAACAATTCTTGATATTCTTGAATATTTGTTTTTGAAGAATATATTCGGAATATAAATGATACAACTACCATAAATAGATAAAAGTAGTTCCATTCAAAAAAATGACAAAATTATCTGATATAATCCATCAATGAAAAAGAGTAGAAATACAGAAGTTAAAATGCAAAACTTATCATCAGTTATCAAATTTGTTGCTTTAAATTACAATTTGCGCATAAACGTTAAAATTTAATAAAAAGGGAATTTCAAATAAAAAATATGGTATAAATTTCAATAAATCCACAATTTAAAAAATAAAATATGATCGGAAACTACTGATATTTTCAGTGGAAAATGGGTATCCAAATTATTACATTTAAATGGTACTTTATTGCGATTTCTACATCTACTACTACCACATTTAACAGGAATTTATTTTTGTTTAATTTTAATTTTATCTGACTAATTATCAGCATAGCTCTTAAAACTAACAATAAATTATAACAGGTCGCCTCGCTTGGTATCAATATCTTACTTTCACTCCATTACATATGTCATGTTTATATACGTACACGTTCATTTCACGCTGTGCACGCGTCACACTTGGTCAGGGGCGAAATTTATTAGGCTCTTGAGATGTAATTATCACTTTCGGAGTGAAACGGAATCCCTAGGGTGGGGAAGTCTGTGGGGTCTTCAGGTTTCTGCTATTTGATATTATTGGTTATAAAAATAAGTAATTAGTAGAGAAAATAAATAAGACGGGATGGAATATTTTGATCTGACCTTTAATCAATCAATTTAGAATTAAATGAGAAAATCTGCAATTATCGACTTCATAATATATACATTTATCAACAAACACAATTTATTAAAATATAAAAAAATGTATAATACATTGGCTAAAAAATTCAGACATTAAAGTTTATCTACAAATATATATGATGTTAATATAATAACAAATAATGAATAAACAAATTTATTATTATGTTTTCCAAAGTTACATCTTCATACATAATTATATACTTATATACATTTAATAAAAAAAATACACATAGCATATTATATAGTCAGAAAACTCCAATATATTTATATTGATCTATGAATGATACAATTAAAAAGTATATCAATGAAATATATATAAAAAAGTAGGCCTATTCAAAATATTGCATTGTCTTTTAACGTACCTGTAATCGATAATTTTAAATTAATTCAATATCATATCGATTATCTTTATAAATTGATTACTTTTGAGCTTTTCATTATGGTTAATATCCATAGATATACAAAAGTAAAATTGAATTAAAATGTCTCAGCTAAACATAATTACAGCAAAATAGAACTGGAAATGATAATAAAATACTTGAAGATGATGATTTGTTTTATCTTCTTTAGATCTGTAATTAAGTCACCACACACGACGTTCTACTATATTAATTAGTTATTAGATACCATATGACGTCATCATTATCATAACAGTGTTAATATCAGTGTTAATATCTTTTGATATTTTACAGTGATAGTGTTAGTGATAATGTTCTGTCATATTTTACTTTCTAATTATAACATTTTACCTTTCCATATATCAAGATATCTTAGGAAAAGATATCCCAATTTTCCGACCTGTTTGATATCCATAGCTTATTTGCCAGGAGGAAATCAGCTATTGTATGTAATGTTCGATATTTCGGAACTGCATGCATTACACGCATTAATACTATAAGTAGAAAAAAAAACATCTTCACGTTGTTAGAAAAGGCCATAGAAATGGAATGAGACTTTGGAAAGATGTGCTCTTGATTTTAGGATCTTTATATCTTCATGTAATAATATTCCATAATTTCAGATCCAAGCAAAACATCCTAATATTACACGTAAATTCTGATCGTACCAGAGCCAGTGCCATTTATCTGTGATTATCTAAGATAGAGATATCAATGACAAGTTTAACAAACCAGAACCTCGACTTTAAATCATCTGTAACTTCTATATAATTAATGAGGTTAAATTCATTCTCTTGTCAGACTTGAATTTTACGAAATGTTATTCGGAACTGTATTGGCTTAATAAGTAAGAAATTGAAGCTCCTTTGAACTGTTGTTCTGTCAATTCCAATGAATCAAAAGATGATTCCTTCGGAATTTTCGACCCGGTATGTGTCTAAATGAGACGAACGACAGTGGCGTGGTGGCCGGGGGGGGGGGGGGGGGCATGGGGGGCACGTGCCCCCCCAGCGAATGGAAACCAGGGGGCGCCGACGTCGCAAGGGGGCGCCAAAAGCCCTTCGAAAAAAAGTCGGTCGTTAAGAAATAATAATTATTTTCGAGCTTATTCTTTTAGTCCCAATACAACTCGGGCCCTCCCCCTTATTTTTGACCGAATAATGTCAGAACACTCTATAAAATTGCCGCTCGCGCCTTCGGCGCTCGCAGTGCCGTTCCATTTGAAGCATTTTATATTTCAGAGTCCCCCCCCCACATTTCTATAAATCCTGGATTCGCCCCCGTTATTGATATCCGTCGGTAAAGTTGAGTCGACCTACCGCAGACATAAACATAGCAAAAATATAGCGTCAAATAGCCTTCCTGCATTGTTTCAAATAGCTAAAGCCTTGAAGTTTCCGGGGGTCTTGGTGTGAGTGTTTGTAATCACCCAAGGATTAAGCCTATTGAAAATAAGAGCAATTGAACAATATTTACTATGAATTATTGCCCTCGTTCTTGAATTGTTTGTGGATCCGATAGAGAGCTGATTTCTTGATGAATTTTGATGAAACTTGGTGTGAGTGTTTGTAATCACCCAAAGATAAAGCCTATTAAGTTGTGATAAATGAAGGGAGTGAGCCGAAATGTTACATTTCACTGCTTACAGTTATTCAAGGGAGACAACTATGAGGGTCTCTCATAGGTCCGCGCTCGCTACAAGCGTTCACTATGATAAATGGTAAAATTGCTTTTGTACTTTAAAATTAGGTCTTTCCGGTCTTCCTACGGACTGAATCAATTATTTTGGATCTTTGAATTTACTTCTGGGGTCCAAAGCCTAATTTCAATTTTAGAACAATGTTGAATTAACCCGCGTTTACTACAGTTAAAACGAAAACTTTAAGGACAATGAAGACAATAGTGTGAATGTTTGTAATCACCCAAGGATGAAGCCTATTAAGTTAATCCACTTGAAAAAAAATTATGTTAACAAAATCCGTGTGATATAAAAAATGTCACTCTCAGAATCTTTCATTTACTGATAACATTTACTTATTAAACCTAAAAAAATTGTGTTTTGCGTTTCAGTATTGAATATTTTTATCGGGACTGCAAGTGCCTGAAATATATCTAGATCGCACCTACAACAGTCTTAATTTTCAAAATTGTCCATGAAAGGAACAACGTATTACCTCGTTCCTCCTCTTCGACGCGGTGTTCCACGGTCCAGAGGTTTTACATGTGCATAAGTGCATTCATGCATTGTGATCCATACCTGAACAGAATACCTTAGGGTGTGGCAGGGGACCATGAGTTGCAGGGAGCGCCAAAAAGGGTTTGTGCCCCCAGCCAATTTGGAGCCACCACGCCACTGACGAACGATGAACATTGGAAATACAAACCAAACAAAACTGACGGCACATCGGAGTATTTTCTAAAACATACACATTATTGAAAGATTTAAAATGATACAAATCAGAAATGTGAAGGATATTTTCAAGTTTCATTACAAAAGTAGCCGTCTTGTTGAATAATAGTCGAATTTTTTTTATGAAGTATTCAATGAACAATATATTGCGACAGCATTCCATCATAAGAAATTCATAAACGTGTAGTTTTCTATACTCAATGACACCAAAATAATTTTATATCTTATCTGTATTAAAGTACAGTAAACTTAAGGTTTTAATTTTCTTCTCCCCAAATGTCGTGCGTATCTTAAATGATGTAGACAAATTTCAGTTTGAGCGAGATAATCAGTAGAAATCTGGTTGAAAACAGTGATATCAACTCACTTAACTTCCAAATGATATACTTTATTTTGACAGTTCCACCAAGTTGATAAACGACCTTGAAATTACACTTATTTACCTCGTCAGTTTGGCCAATTCGGGGCGTTTGTAGGGTGTGGTTGAGATGTTGGTACCTTAAATTTTTAATCTTACATGATTTTTTTTTTGTGGAAATCTTAAAATTACTAATAATATTTTGTACTTCTAAAATATTTAGAATTGCCAGCAAGTAACAGTCGTAAGGCAAGCATTTCGTATCCATTTCGAAAGTAACATCCATGTCCTATAGATTCTATAACATTGTTGTCATGATCCGGTCAAGTTTATCTGGAATTATAAGAACTACCTTCGATAATTTAACAATCAGTGGAATATTGCAAATTGAAGTTTTGAGTATTCACGATACTCATTAAATAACCTAAATACGTGTTACATTTGAGTTTCAAAAACGTTTAAAGCATTGGTATCCATCAGGTGCCAAGTTCAAATATAATTTATCAAAACAATAGAAATAGATTTTTAAATTGAAATAATAATAATATTGTTTTCAACCATTATCTTAAAATAACATATGAAGTGTTATTAGATATTATTTTATTTTATTCAGCTGACATCACTGTCTGTTATTTTAACATAAATGAAGGCCATAACCAAATTTTTCTCACTGAAAACAGCTTCGACATTTTCCAACCTGTTACCAGAACTGTTATGCTAGACAAAATCTTGTGAAATGTCCACAGAATTTGACATACAAAATATGGTACACGATCATATTAATCAACAATTCTGCTGCTTTTAAGAGAAAATTGAAAGTTTTGTCATTGTACAGTTAACAAAACATTGCGTTCAAAGCCCACTAATGACTAATGTTTACTATGACTAACAATTTATAGTCATCTTGTCGTTTTCTATAATATCACAAATGTTTCGGGTTCTGAAATGAATACTAAGTATAAAACTAATACCCATTTCTGGAACTCGTCGAGTCGAATCCAGCAAATTCGCATTCAGTAATATTAATGACTTCAGAATCAAAACAAAAAGTGTTCAGAAAAAGTGTTAAGAAAAATACTTTTACTTTTCAGGCGAATGTTTCCAGCATTTCAAGTACGAGTAACAGGAATGGATCCTCATGCTGACTATATGGTCATGATGGATTTTGTAGCATCAGATGATAAACGATATCGCTATTCCTTCCATAGCTCCAGTTGGGTAGTAGCCGGGAAAGCAGATACTCAGATGCCTGGAAGAATACACATGCATCCTGATTCCCCTGCTAAAGGATCACAATGGATGAAGCAAATTATATCGTTTGATAAATTAAAATTAACTAACAATTTATTGGATGACAATGGACATGTAAGTAGCTAAATTACACACCAGAATTTTTTTATCTTGTAAATGCACACCAGCATTAATAGTGAAAAAGTTTCTCCTCTCCATTGACTTTGTGACAAAATACATCTGCATAGTTTCGAATTCGTTCTTGTGTTCCGGAAGTAGAGGATAACACCATTCTAGTCAAATTGTAACTTGAAAAAAAATTCTCGTGTTTGCTTTAGAAAATTGAAAGATTAAGAATGAAATCAATATGAACGTGATTTTCTATTTTCCTTTACAGATTATTTTGAATTCCATGCACTCGTATCAGCCTCGTTTTCATGTTGTATATAATCCACCAAAATCAGAAGATGTATCAGAAATGGAAGTTTTTAAGCATTTTATTTTTCCTGAAACCAAATTTACTGCAGTTACAGCTTATCAAAATCATAGGGTAAGCAAAATAATACCCGCCTTTCTAAAATTTTAATCATTATGACCGACTTGTTTATAACATTATAATCGATATCAACCTGTCAAAATCATGATTTCATTGATATCAACCTTTCAAAATCATGATTTCATTGATATTGACCTGTCAAAATCATGATTTCATTGATATCAACCTTTCAAAATCATGATTTCATTGATATTGACCTGCCAAAATCATGGAATCATTGATATCGACCTGTCTAAAACATAGAATCATTGATAAATCATGGATCTATCAATATCAAGAGTGTGTTTATATCAATATGTATTATCAAGTACTTAAAGAATACATATGTAAGAGTTTCTGATAATAATAATTTTAACTATAGAAATTTGAAGCAGTAGTTCGTCGAATGAATAAAATTTCATTTTGAATAAAGACAGAAGCCAAATATTTTAGATTGTTTATTCATACATATAGAAAAGTTATGGATAAAATAATTATGTTATCGGCACTATTTACAAACTGTGCATTCTGCAAGTAGAAATTACATAAAATGATTTAGAAATAAAATGATATCTGTTAAAGTGTACTGTATAACATGTAATATGATATTGCTATATCTGTAATGTTTTAATATACAGTTACGATATCCCTACGATGATATATAGACAAATCTAAACTTTACAAACCAGGCTCATGTTCATAAGCACGTTCATCAACTTATATTTTTCTAAACTCATTCATCATTCGACGGTAAATTGACGTCTATCTGACCGCATGTGGTTTTCTAAATAAATGTAATCATAAAAGTGTTATATAAACCGCGTTATTGTAAATTTTATCAAATTTAATTCATAAAAACTTTCCAGGGTCTTTTAACCCTTCTGCTATTACAATCCGATTTTAAAGACAGAATATTATGATTACTGCCTCAGACGTTTGATAAAATTAAAAGTGAAGAATGATGTCTGCATTTTTATGGTAGATTATGCTAGATATTATAAATCTTAAAATTTTATTTAAGGTAGCATTGCGGTAGTTCCATGTAGGAACTAGAAATGATGGAATCTGCCCAATATTGTGATCGTTTGGAACTAATCGGTTTGGCATCCTTTTGAGACCATAGCGAACAAAAATTGCAATAGTATATGAATACATGTATATGAATAAAAATATGTGAATCACTCGTATCTTGCAAAAATTAAGTCTACATACAATCTAGTGAACCACAGCAATAAAGTCCAGCTATATGGAAGGATTAATCTTGCTTGGATACTTTAAAAAACATATTGTTTTTCCAGTAATAACACGTTACAATTTAAAATCTATTACAGATAACACAGTTAAAGATAGCTAGTAACCCATTTGCTAAAGGTTTCAGAGATTGTGATCCCAATGATTGGTAAGTGTCTTCAAGGATTCTTATTCTGGCAATTTCATTGAAATATTACATCTGATCTGTATGTACGATGCTTCAAGCTAAAGGAAAATCCATCTCAGATCATTTTGATAATTATAGAAGTGTACATGTATATTAAATTCTGTAACAATTCAGTTCTTGGTCAGCTCTTCGAATTATTCTGAAGAACTCACGATTCCTTATAAACACGATGTACGTTTGGTTTCAGTATGGCGGAAGTATTAAATCAGATGCAGCAATATCCTGGTAAATCGAGGCAACCAAATCCTGTACACGTCCTAAAAGAAAGAAAACGAAAGAGAACCGACGACACAGGTATGTCCCCCTGTTTTAAAAGAGCCCTTGGTCGCTTCAGAGATAAGACACCATTTTTATTTCCGCCACCAAACACAGACTTTATCCAGCTAAGGTTCCCTTTCATTCGTTTAGACTATCAAATAATATAAAGCCCCCAAAGCACGAAAGAAATGAAAATCGGTTTGTATTTGCTCTTGTCTTCCCTAAAAATGTAGTAAAATAGGATAAAATCTACAAAACCTAATCAGATTGTTAATGTTTGTATTCTATATTTTCAGATACCTCAGCGCCTGACATCAGTAAGCCATGTCTTGTTTCACCAGTTATATCAGCAGGGTTTACTGGTGGTTTTAACACAACTCATCCTACTCAGATATACTCAGGCTGTTACTCATACCCTCCTTATCAATTAGAGAACTATTTTACCTCGCGGAAAGACAGATCAACACCTTACAACCCTCATATGGACTACCCATCTTATAGTGTATTCTAGTGCTACGTAAATTCAAAATGGCCGACTGTGATTTGACTTTGGTCTCTTATGAACATGTTTGAAGACACCCTTTGTGACTATAAACAATTTCTGATGATAGACTACAGAAAGTGCCTTATACAAAGTACCATAATGCGTTTCTTTGTATATAGGCCAATGTCGTAGACGTAGAGCGTAGAGCGTATATATAGAACAATCTTGGGGTCAGGTATATACCAACCAAAATTTATCATTGTCAATTTGGAAAACTTAATGTCAGATTGACTCAGATTGACAAAGAGTTGATGAACATGTGGAAATCTCTGCCCTCGCTAGCTGAACCCTTTGTTGTTTAAAGAATCTTAATGGTGAAGCCTTTAAACTCTCTCGAGGAATAAGATGGTCAACAAACAAATTGCTACTGGCTACTGCTATCTCTGAAATGTGCTGATCTTTTGTAGTCTCGAACTGGTCTTCTCTGTCGACGTTTGCAAGTCTTGCGTCCAAGATGTTTATACTTTTCATTGTTTATTTTGTTGTATTATATAGATGTAAATAGTTTATTTAATGATTTAATTTTTTAAGAGAAACAAATAAATATATATGTGTCTATTGTTTAGAAATGCTGTGAAAATATTGGTTGTAAAATTTAACCATAACGACTCTTCCCAAGTAGCTCAAAATTCAAATTCTGCGGTGACCAATATTGAGTGTTATATGAATAGAATTTCAGTGATGTTGCCCTGTTTGAAAGTCTCAACAATTTTCTATTTTGTTTATTAAGAAACAAACATATAGGCTAATTTCTTTCTTTATTGGATACTTGGTTCGGTTAAATATTTTTTATTGTGCGAATTTTATGAAAGAAAGGCACTTCAACTGAAATGCTAAACGTTTTATTGTTGCTTTGCTGATCTCAATAAAAAAAATAACTAAACAAAATATTGTCTTTCTTTTTTTTCAAAACCCTTGGCCTTCATTTTTGTGTGTATAATCGACAAAAATGAAAAAAGTACAAACTGATGTATTGGGCAAATTGTTATGGGGTTTATTGAAAACTGTTATAATTATGCCAGATAGTTACTTAAAAGATATTTATTGTATAATAACGTACCATAATGAAAAGCATAAAAATATGAAAGAATGGCTTTTTTGCTGCTCTAACATTATGGGGTGCATAAACAAAATATACCGAACGGAACTCTTGAATACTTGTGTAAAAGTGCTTCTTTACTTAGTTATCTGTTTTACCATCTTTGCTAATGACATTCTACATGATATTAAATGGACATCCTCCTATTTATCTCTATCTACAATTCTACTAGAAATACATCCAGTAACATCCTGCATGAAGCTCAAACACCCTATCTCAAATACATATACATTAATTTAATACACCCCTATCTTTCTATATCTATCAATCTTAAATTGACATAGATCAATCTATCTTATAATATTATGTGTGTTTGAGATAGAGATGGATAGAAAGAGATGTGTTTGGGATAGATAGGGATGTGTCTGTGAAATAGATCTATCTTAAACACATCCCTATCTATCTCAAACACACCTGTATTTGTCTCACACACATCTTTATCTAAATCACACCTCTATCTATCTCAAACACATCTCTATTTATCTCAAACACACCTTTATTTGTCTCAAACACATCTCTATTTATCTAAATCACACCTCTATCTATCTCAAACACATCTCTATTTATCTCAAACACACCTTTATTTGTCTCAAACACATCTCTATTTATCTAAATCACACCTCTATCTATCTCAAACACATCTCTATTTATCTCAAACACACCTTTATTTGTCTCAAACACATCTCTATTTATCTAAAACACATCTCTATTTCCATGTACCTATCTGTCTTATTTGCTCGGAAACACAATTCGTGTGAACACCCATTTGAATGCCAACTTTAAACATTAACTAAGGAAACCTATATGTCTCATGATTTTATTAGAATTCTTGGGTTTCATGTAAGCGTGACATGGAGTGTGTTAATTGATTAAGGTGTAACTTTCAATTTCTCTACAGAGGTGTAAATATACTCTTTACATAAACAAATCATCACTTAGATCGTTTCCTAATTTTCCCTTTTTTATTACTTATACAAGTGATGTCGATACGCTTTGGCCACACGACGTATCAAATAGTCTAAAATACACCAATGGATCCCAAAAACAACATTCGAAATGTTAAGTTTGTCACTGTATGTAGTGAACTTCTGAACAAACCTTCTCGATTTTTTGAATATTTTGTAAGTCTTGCATTGTTTGTCCAATAATTTTATCCAGCATCAAAGAAACTAAAGTAACGATGATATAATTTCAAAGCAGTCATGTTTTACATGCGAGTAATTCTCAAAAACCTAATGACTGTCACATGTAGTGCTGGTTTAATATGTTGAATGTCAAACGTACGTTCATATTTTATGTCGATAGCATTAGTGTTAATCAATAAATAAAATGATTAAACCAATGAGCTTTAAACGAACAAAGAACAAATTGCATGTTTCAAAGGTGTGAATTTGATTATTCATTAGAAAGCCAAGACGAAAATCAGAATTTATCAGAACAAAACTGTTTCTGATATTGATATAATGAAGTAACTCATTGTTGAGCTATCCTGAATTGATAAATGATAAAGATTCATTACATTCAATCATGTGATGTCGATCATAAAACATTTGAGACTTTCAAACTATGTTTCCTTCATTCAATTGAGACATATTCCAAGATTTATAGGCCTATGTATGTTTACATATTGTGCACTTTTGGTTGTTAGTCCTTGTTGATATGTTTTATATAATATGTATGAGTTCGAAAATTGTCGAGTATTCAAAGAAAACACCGTAGGCCTATACCTTTTAGTTATACAATAAATGTTTTTGTAAACGTCATATTCTAAACGACGGTATCTCAGCGATCTTTTTCCAATAAATTTTCTGACCATCGGCATTTCAAAGTTCATACTTCTGTTAATCTCTTTATTATAGAAACACCAATATGTCTGTCAATACTTCCTGTCAACTTGCTATAAATTATCTCCCTTTATTCTACCAGACGATACTTTTAACATCTGCTGAAACAGTTTATATATACATTCTAAAATAGCATACAAACTAGAAAGAAAATATTTGTCGAGCTGTCAGGTTAGGAGGGGGAGAAGATGTTATAAATCTCCAATCCTCATCTATCATCCATGTACACATAGGTCTTCAAATATACATACACAATACACTTTTCCGAAACGAACTATAGCTTAGTTACGGGGAATCTTAACTTGCTCTTTTGGCTCAAAATAATTCATTTGATTCGTCTTGATACATTTCAATTTACCTATTAACGTAAATTTTATAACATAATATCTTTTGAAAAATTAAAGTAAACGTATTCCGACCTTTGAAGCGAATTGATAACAGGAAGTAGCCATTTTGTATATTTCCCGCCAAATTTCTGAAACGGACGATAAAACAAGTAAACTATTTCATGGGTTGCTGATATTAAATTTGCCGTTTGAAATGTTATTCAAATTAAACTTGTCTTCTGATGTTAGTTTTTGTGAGATGTTGTGAAGTTATTCCTACCTCCGTCGTTTAACATCAAAATATCACAGATTTGATTTCAGAAAAATATCTTCGGCATGTTAAAAATCAGGGATGGGAATGTTTTGATAGGTACAGATATGAATGTTTGATACAAATTATCGTATAATGACAATAACACATAATTTTACTTATGATTTTTGATGAAATTATTCTTTACGAAAAAAAAAAAGTATTTTGTGTTGATAACTAAAATTTATTTAACATCATTTGACATAAGTGGTTCCTGAAAATTTTTGGTGTGACCCTTGATATGAAATTTTTAATACTTATACTTTTATTCATGTACTTATGGAATTTGGGAATCACTTCAGATAGGAAATTAGAACTGCTCAGGCCTACTTCTGACCATAGTACATGTATTTCCAAGGGGAATACGCATAATTTGTTAAGACTTTAAGGCATTGGAATTATTTGTTATTCCCATTACCATAGTACCTGGAAATTGCATTAATCATTCTGCAAGGTGCATATTTTAACACGTGCAATCATTGTTACCATTTGGCACCGACATACACCATATATCAATCGTCGTATATCTTGTTATTTCTACTGTTGAACTCGCTAAATCTATTAGTTTACCCAAATCATGTAAATCTACTTTGACGTTAATGTGCGTTTTAAGGAGCAATAATGGTTAACAAGTCAATTTTATAGGCCGTTTCGCTCAATTTCATTTTATGTCACAATCAGTTTGATATATGTCTCAATTTGAAATACATTGCTGACTACTTAGACCAATTCCCTTGGGATCGTTGACTTTACAATTCTGAGGAATTTTACTCTTTACCATTAATATCAGGATCTATTTGATTAAAAATTGTCGAAATTCCATAGTAGTCTTTGATCAGTTTTGTGCTTAACTAATGTCCATACATATTTTATGTTAATAGTAGAATGCAAATATCAACTTTTATAGTTATGAAGTGATTTTGAAGTTTTCAGAATAGCATTCTCAATGCTCAATCTCTATTACACAATATCTGATTTCGTAACTTTAGTACATCCTTTAACAATGTTTAGTCAAAACTATATGCAAATAATAAAAATATTTTTTTTTTAAATTTCCTCTTATGCCATCATAAATTGTGCGATTTCTTTTTCAAAAGAAATAGTATAATTGTAATATATTTGTGTCACATGCCTTGTTTTTTCCTTTTTTATAAAAAAAATATATAAAACAAAATTGTGAGAAAAAAAAATTGGCTTTATGTGCATCCGGTTATTTACAGACCTTGCAAATTGTCAATCATTATAATGTTTCTTTTCATGGTCAATTACGTTTACAATGATGTCATAGAGTGATAATGTACAGTAGTGACGTAAGTCAATGATGAGACATGACGTGGGCCGTGATGGAATTTATGTTTCTGATGTAATGACGTCACAGATCAGTTCCGACGTATCTCACGAAGAGATTGTGATAAATATGTCACTCCATTGGCACCGGAAATGGCAAAACTTGGTGCTTCAACAGAGGTTTAAGTGCCAATCGATTTAACATAATTTTATTGTTGGGGATTCATTTTACAATCGAATTTTTGAAACAGTAAAACTGTTACATGAATGGTGTTGATCCTGGGTTTTCAACTTGGGGGACATGTCCAAGAATGGGGACATTTGGACATTTTCCTGGTGACTAAAACTGAGCTATAGGTATAAAAAAAACACATTGCAATATTGTGTATTATCTTGGTGGATATGCACTATCCACTGCCAGCAACGTGACTTCATCATGCTTCAAAATTGCATGTTTTCGATGACTTCAGCTGACAATTCAGGGGACATGGTCATTTCCATGAGCGTAATCAGGGACAATTGAGAAAACCAGTTGAAAACAAGGGTGTTGATGGTATGATTGAATTTACAAAAACATCCAATATCCAATATAAAGGGATTTTGTGAATTCGAGGAAAATAGATATCCTTAAAACCTCCTCATCCGACAACTGTCAAAATAGCTATCAGAGGCTGGAAGAGCATCAGCAAATTTCTGACTATGATTATGTAGTCCATGATGGTCTTTATGACCAGACACAACTTTAATTAGTCGCCTAGTATTTTTTTTAGCTGATACGAATATTCTGAACAAATTCTTAGCTTGTTTCAGTCAGTAAGCAATAAGTTTGCGGAAGTTCCCTTTTCTCAGCCAAGACATGGTATTTTCTTTAATTTTAAAAAAAGAACATTTAAAAAATTCAATAACGTTTTCAGGTTGATTGTTCTATTTGTTTGCGGTTGTTGTGTGATTGTGTTATTTCCATATGGAATCAACTGTAATATTTAAAATTTACATATGTACACAAACAGTTTAACATACATTAAATATTTACAAACTTCGTCTCTCTTTAATTTATATTTACCATTTAACTCGTTCAGCCAACTGTAAAATTCATAAAGGAAAATAGAAAATTTTTATGAGTGAGAAATATCAACAACGTTAAACACATTAGCACCTCACAAAATTTCCTCTTTGACATTAATTCTGTGAAAGTTCGGTTACAAATGATCGATGGGGATGTTCTACGAATTTCTTCTACATAAAAACTCTTTGAAAATATTTTATGGTGGTATTTTGAAGTCGGAGCACAGAAATCACGAGACCTTCATGTTCTCACTGAGACTTGTTGACAGACTTATTATAAAGCGTTTCCTTTATGTTTTTCCAGACCCTTCTTTCTAACTTACCAACTCCCCTGTTTCGTCACTTTGGACATTGTTCCATCTGCTCAATTGGAAACGAAATAAAGTCTATTTTTTGGCTTGATATATTTCATCGTAATTGTTGCAAACAAATTTAAAATGAGCCTCCCAATTATCTATCTGCATAATTCAGATTTATCGATTTATTCAAAATTTTCCGTTTTTAGTTCGATCAGACAAAACAAGAATATTTATAATTTATCCATTATTAAATACTTCAATGTTTTGTTTTTTGATGCATAATAGCACAACTGAGTTTATTACAAATTCCATATTATTCTCACAAATTTTTATCATGAACTATATATTTCGAATTTTTGACATTCAAATAAGAAAATTATATTAAGGCTAGATTATAGTACCTATCCTGCACTGTAAAAAATAGATGTTTAAGCTGTTTAACTTTTAAACACACTCCGTTTAGAAAATAAACAAATGGCATTTAGTTCTTAAACTGCGGGTGTTTAAAACTTATACATCAAATGTTTAATTACTGTATATTTGATGATGTTTAAAATAAACACCAAGCGTTTAACATGTGTTTAATTCTCTCCAAAATACATTTTTAAAACAATTTGAATTTTATTTGGTGAAAATAACAGTTCAACATTGAAAGTAAACCGATTCCAGTTAGTTTTTTAAATGCCAGATCAAAATATGAAACACCGATTTCATGAAACTAAACATTGGTGTCGAATATCTAAACATCATTTTAAACACCTAATATGTAATATTTATATACCATGTGTTTAAAAATTATATGTTTGGTGTTTACATATTCTGCGTTAAACATGTTATGTTTAATCAAGAAAACGCAGGATGTTTATTTTGATAAGTAGGCCTAGGCCTATGCCGATGTTATAAATCATTTATAAAATGGATCTTATCATTTTGCGACTTGAAGAATAATCTATAAAAAAAAATCTAGGCCTATAGGCTAATCTTTATCCATGCAAGCATGACAAATATAGTCGCAGTCTATGAACTGAGGCCACAACCCAAGCCATGACAATATCAGGAACAAATAAATTGTAATACCGGCAGTAGGACCTAAGAATTCGACCCTTATATTATAATGCTCTTGACAGCGCTGTTTATAACTTAAACATCGGTGTTTAGAAATTAAATGGCTGTATGCGCATGATCTTGCTTTATATTTTTCGCGCTCTTTTTTTCTGCCGGACTCCATTAGCCTAAATCATTACGAGTTACTTTCTCACAAAAAATTAAAAGTTTATTCCTTTTTTAGGTGAGTTTCCTTTAAATTGATGTGGTATTGTCTATTGTATCTTGTTTGTATCTAAAACAATAACTTGCAGTCATAGCAGCGCATTCGTTAAGCCTATGACTATTAAATGGGCCATGAGCCTATAGCCTTTATAAGACCTACCAAGTTTCTAGGTTTACTTTGATAAGGGTTTTCAGTAAAGCGATTCAGAAATATTCTAAACTAGCAGACAATTAGGACAAATAATCTTCGTCAATGGCTCTCATTTAAGTAGCTCTAAATTCAAAAACGTGACAGCGGACCGAAAAAAGGTCACGATGACATGAACAGTAGGCTTACATTAGTATTACCGTTAAATAGAGTTACGTCCCTTTTTTTAAAAAAATAAAGTCTCATTGATCCTAAGAGCCAAAATAAACCCATCTTTATGCTACTCCAACTGCTCTACGTAATACGATATTAATTCAAAAGAATGGCAGAATTAAAATGTGCTATGTGCAATTTTGTATCACACAACCCGAAAACATTCAACTACCACATAAGTAGGTGGCACAAGCACGACCCAAACTTCATAGTTTCATGCCCTTATAGACTTGGTCCAAATACAAATTGTTCTTACACTACTAAAAGTTGGAATGCTTATCGCATACACGTTAGTCGGGTTAAACATTACACTCAAATTCAAGACGATGTAAATTCCGAAGCAGATCTCGATGATTATGAGCCGTCCGAAGAAACCACCGAAGTTGTAGTTAATGATAGTTCTATACATAATGAGATTAAATATTGTCTTGAACTGCAAGTCACATGCAGTCTTTCAAATAGTGCAGTCGATAAAGTGTTAAATGTCACACAATCCCTATTAGAAGACAAAGAAAAACAAACAATACATCGAATAAAGCTTCAACTTAAAGAGTCGGGAGTATCATCGGCAATTCTGGATGATCTCCAAAAGTCACAAACGCCAGCCTTTGAGGCGCTTTGTACTCAACACAAAAGGGAATCCTTTTATGAAAAAAACTGCAATTTCTTAAAACCACAAGAAGTTTTTTTAGGACAGAAAGCTGTCAGCAAAAAAGGGCAGATAACAATTAAGAAATGCTTTGGATACATAATTCCCTTTTCATCACTTTTAGAGAATATATTATCCTCTTCGGAAGTGATGTTTTGGGTTAAAAATCCTCATAAGTCGAAAACTGATGTAATGGAAGATTTATGTGATGGTCAGTATTTCCAAAATAACGATTTATTCCGGAACAACCCAAGTGCACTTCAAATCATACTATATACAGATGACATTGTTATCGTAAATCCCATTGGGACTCACGTTCGGAAACATAAAATAACAATGTTTTATATGACGCTTGGAAACATCCCGCCCCAATTTCGATCAAAACTGCAGTCAATATTTTTAGTCGCTATGGCCAACGAATCCGACTTAAAAAGGTTTGGTATTGAGCCTCTTCTAAAGGATTTCATGTCTGTGGTCACTTCCTTAGCCACTACTGGAGTTGAGCTCAACATCAATTCTATTCCAGAAACATTTTTTGGAAATTTAATCATAATCCCAGCCGATACACCAGCTGCAAACCGTTTAGGTGGATTCAAAGAGGGAGTTTCCTTTGCTTATAAAGCATGTCGAAAATGCAATGCAACCAGTGATGATTGGAAATCGCACTTCTTTCACTCAGATTTTGAGTCCAGAGATTTCAGCAACCATCTTGAGAGGTGTGACACATTGAAGACGTTGTCAAAAGATGCTAGATTATATTGGAGCAAAATCTGGGGAATCAACGAAAGAAGTTTTCTTTGTTCTATACCAAACTGCCCAATTACCGACACCCTAGTTCAAGATCCAATGCACATACTTCTTGAAGGGTTAGTTCCATTAGAGTTGCAACTATTTTTAGTTCACGCTATTATCAACAATAGTTATTTCAGCATTGATTATTTAAACAGACAATTCTCAGGATTTCCATATGCTTATTTGGATCGAAACAGGCCCGAGTCAATCAGGCGGGAAGACATTGTTAAGAATACATGTACTGTTAAACAGACTTCTTCCAGTATATTGTCATTGTGTGCTCTGTTTCCCTTGATGGTGGGTTCTCTGATACCAGAGACAGATGACAAATGGCAAAATCTGCTAATGCTGTTCAAAATAACCCACATAATAACAAGTCCATACATATCATTAACTGGTCAACACGAATTAAACATCTTTTGTTTCGATACGGATTTGGGTATGCCTGGATCTCTCAAACCGTTGGCAATTTTAAACAATTTATATATTTATTCAAACAGAGGATACAGGATACTAGTATCCAGGAATGGCATGAAAATATACAGAGTAATAGTAGACTACAATATTATTCACAATATAAAATTAATTTAGAACCTGAATCGTATTTGACAAATACATTCTTGTATTATAAATATAAAACTATATTATGTAAATTTAGAACAGGCTGTCATAACCTGATGGTACTAAAGGGTAAATGGAAAAACGTTCCATACAATGAAAGAGTGTGTACATTATGTAATGTGAAAAGTGTTGAAGATGAATTCCATTTTGTAGTCATATGTTCTGCTTATAATGATATACGTAATTTATATATTAGTCAATATATCAATATCCCTTGTCACCAAACTTTTATAAACCTAATGTCAAACAAACATCAAGAGGTTATATTAAATGTTTCAAAATATATTTATATTGCTAACAACCTTAGAAATGAAATTTTAGAACGTCAAAATACGTGAGACATATGTATGTATATATTTACTAGATTACCTTAATTGTATATAATTACTATGCTTTATATTTTTATATTTATTTACATATTTATATATTTACATTTATTCATATATCTATTTATAAAATGATTCATCGTACCCAATTAAAATATTCCTTGTATATACATAACGAATTTGTGTAATAGTTAAACATATTGTATAAATAAAGTGTGAAAATGACTTGAAATAATATGATATTTATACAATGTTCTGTACATTATTCACATTGCTTTCTCGTTGTTTTTTTGTTTCCTTAAACATTATGTAATTGTTTGTAAATTGTACTATGGGCAATTCGCCTTGTATACATGAAATAAAGCTTATTATTATTGGATACAATCGGTCAACTAGAGCAATTGATTGCATCCCATCACACTAATTTCATATCGCTTTACCCCGACATTTCGGTCAGACCAAAGATGCACTATTTGGTTCATGTGCCTCATCAATTGAAATTGTATGGACCCGGAAGACAGCAGTGGTGTATGCGATTCGAAGCCAAACATGCCTACTTCAAAAATCTTAAAACCCGATGTTATAAGAATATTCTGAAAACTCTAAGTAAAAAGCATCAGATGCTTTTATGCTGCAAGCAATATGGCTTTGAAAACGGGGATTTTTCGAACAATTTTCTTTATTCTGGAGACAAGATTGGCAAAGGGTCTGAAGTCAATCTATTGCATGAACACCCCGAATGTATTTTGGATGCTAAGAAACTATGCCCTGAAAGAAATTGGTATTCAGATCCAAATTGCTATCAATGTCAGGACATCGATATCCACGGTCTCAACTACAGGTGTGGTTGTTTTGTATTGTTATCAACAGGGAATGATAATGTTCCACTCTATGGATTCATTGAGCGCATTCTGGTCGTAGATTTAGAAAAACTGTTTGTAATTCGGCATTGTGAAACATTGTATTATGAACCACACATCAATTCTCATATCATCTGTCTGAAAGAGGGTGAATCTCTTGTGTCTTTTAAACACTTGTCAAATCCTTGGCCACGAAGTTCTTATACATTTCAGGGTAACACCTGTATTGTAAATAAGTTGACACACATCTTTGAATTTTAATTTTGACTCGGCATTCAATTTCAGAATCCAGGACCTTGAAATTCATATCTGAATGTATAGCTCCTCTGTCTTCTGTACCAGATGTCAGACGTCATGTCATTTCATACTGAAGAATCTCCTTCTGTGATCCCTTAATGTCATCTGCTCTCTTCGTAAGGTCAAGATCCTCTCAACAAACTGGACTATGTATCCACTAATTTCAACTATGTATATTGAGGCATAGTTCCAGGTGTACCCCCCCCCCCCCCGCCCTCTTCTATTTAGAGACCAGTGGCTGTACCCTAGATACTTTTAGCATTGACAGTCTGTGCGCCCAATTATCTATCTGGCCCAGGGATGGAACTGCATGATTCTTAGCAGCTGCGCAGAATGGAATATCAGTGGTTTACATTATAATTTAGGGCTCGTTTTTAATCTCTAAATTGAACCAGGCCCGGAAAAAAAAATTTGCTCAAACTAATACTATAATGTCAGACCACATAAAAATCACAGAGATAATTTTTCTTTGGTTGATCCACAAGCTGAATAATTAGGGCCGAAAATAGACTGATTTTTTCTTAAATTTGGTGTATATAATTATGCAATGTTTACTTTCTTTGAAGCCTAATTGATATATCTTGATATCTTTCAATAATAGAAAATCCATTTTTTGCAAAATATATTAGGTCAAAATATGATTATAAGTGGATTTTGATGGGTTTTTTTACATAAAATTTCGAGACAATTCTCGTTTCAAACCTATATAAAAAAAACTATATACCAATGAGCTTTTTAAAGGAAACTCAAAAAAAAACAATATTATATAATAATTATTTATATCAAACCAAAATAGAAAATGCCTGTATTGAGTATATGTAACTCGGGTAGAAGTACCAAAAAAATGATAATAGCTACAACAATTTCTGAACTTGTGCAGAAAGGTAAGTTGTTAAAAAAATCTTTTATAGTGACGTACTCTGTATGTCAAAAGGAAATATTATTTAGTTTTTATAGATTTTCAGGAACCCATTAAGAGATATTTTTTTTTTCAAAACTGGTTGCATAATGCACGTTTATATAGGTATTGCAAATATATTATCTTCAATGAAGTTGGCATCTACTATTACATTATCAAATACAATAAACAAAAACAATAATTGAAAATATTATGTATCATTATTAAGACCTTGAGTTATTGCATTTTAAATTGTATTCTTTTTGTCATTTAAGCATCTTTAAAATTAGACATAAAAGAGTTAAATGGAATACGAGTTTTCCTTAATGAAAACGGTGCGCTTCTGGAAGAAGATGATGATGACATTTTAAACTCTCTAACGCCAAAAGATGTGTTAATGGTTTGTAGAGAGAACGAAAGTTGGAGCGAAATCATGCAAACCAATCCACACGTACCAGAGACAATTTCACATATTATAGGTGGGTGAATATCATAAAATAGATATTTCAAATCTTCCAAGATAAATAATTTTCTAAAAAAGCTGTTCAAAATCCTAACTGAACACAAATACAATAATCAATTAAACCAATAAATTACTTATTTTCCCCTCATAAGTTAATTATTAACTTTTTAGTTGAAGAACAAACTCAAGATCAAAGAAATGAGAGCACATCACAAGTCGAAATTTTAGATGTCAGTCATGTCGATGAAAAAACATCTCTACCAAAATTTTCGGATTATGTTTACATCAACCTAAAAAACAAAAAATCATCCATAGTTTGGCACCAGATGGTTAGAGAATCCGCCCAATATTATCTGATACATTTTCCTATGATTGGCAAAGCGAATAATTCTGATTACCAAACGGTGGGAAAGACAATGTATCAAGCCTTTCCAGATATATCACGAACTGGTTCCAAGCCTTGGGTACGTATAGGCTACATATTAACACTCAAACAGAACTCACTCACCCACCCCATATCTAAGGTACTGATAATCGGGTGTTTTTAATTGCTCGCAATTTCCTTCATTTGGTTCGTAGTTTGCATAAATATAAACAGAATTGGCATTTTCGAGACAAAATTCATTAATTGATTGATTGATCGCGAAAAAATGATGTATTATAGATATAATACAAAACACCTTTTTTTTCAGACTGTGTTTGTGGGGGATTTATCTTCTCGAATCAGGCATCTGAGGTGGCAAAATAAGAGAAAGTCTATCGACCATACCAATCCTCCTACAAAACAGAAAGCTGCTAAACTAATTACTCCATCAAAAACCAGTGCTAAAGATATTCCAGAATCCGAATATCTTCTTCATATTGATGAAATCCATAAATCATATTCAAAATTAAAATCAACTTCAAATAAAGAAACTAAGAAACAGTTTATCAAAGATATCAATGTTCTTCTGTATGAAACGCACACATCAAGGAGGAAATGGATACAAGAAAGGGGTGGAGCAGACGTTACACCGATATTGGAGAAGTTTCCTTGCTTTGAAGATCCTATTTTTGTGAGTTTGCGTTTTATATTGTTGTATTATTCGTACTTATTCCCATAGCCGTAAGAGCCCGAGACTCAACAGGGGGACAGACCGACGGTTGCCGACAAATTGCATGATTTCTATCCAAAAATACCCGATTTTCTATACATACTATTTTGGGGGGGGGGGGGGGGGGGGGGGTAAGACGGAGAATGGAAAGACAATGATTGTAATTTTGTTGCATTAAAGGTATATGCTGAAATGAAACTCATGAAAGGGAAAACAGAAATGGAAGAAGTTAAGGTTAAGATTGGTGAATTGTTTTCAGTAGCCGAGAAATTGATGAAGACAAATACGGATACAAAAGATGTAAGAATTTTATCACACAAATTTTAATCATAGAAGTTGAGGTAACGAAAATCTCTTTTAGGGTACAGCTATTTGATAGTCGGTATTCGATTATCACACCTCTACGAATGGATCACAGACGTGTTCGATAATGACTGGCAATTGCACAATTATGCATTATAGGCCTATAAGTTATAGGTTTATACAGGTAAACTATACAGCTTACATTGATTTGACTTTGTTTGATAGCTATTAGACTGAAATTAGGGACAGAATTGACACATACATATTAGATAAATTGACAGCTGATAATTTGTTTTTGGATGCAATATATGCTTCTACTATTTCCCCATCAGATGTTAAAACTATCAATATTTGATTTTAGGGCATTGCAAAAGATATTGCCATATTTAAATTTATAGAAGATTCCACCAAATTGGATAGGGGAAAAGGTACCAAAACACAAAGTGTGATTAAACACATTGAGGTAAGCTTACATCTTAATTAATATCTTTTCTTGAAGGCCGGCGAGAAGAGGGTGTGTAAAACATACAATGAGGGGCAGTAAAACATTCCAGAGATTATTGGCTGACAGTCAATCTTTCAAAATCGATCTATTTTCGTCTCTAAAAATTCACCATTTGGATCAAATATTTTCTCTTGGGTGAATTTGGATTGGGCATATTGGAATAAGTTAGACTAAGTATTAAACTGAGAAAGTCATATATATACATATCCAGTTGCATTATGATTTTACAACTGTTTTGAATATTCCTAAGTTTGGAACATCTCTTTGATAATTCCATACATTATCATTTCAGGTGTCTACTCCAAAAGAACATACAAAGCATAAATTTGAATCAGAACTGGCTCCTAAATTAATTGTAATTTCCTCTGATGGAGAAATTGTAGAAGCATATATTGCAGCTGACAATAAAATGTCAGCTTTTAATTTAGCATCCAACCTACACATGACCATCCTTTCTTTATTATCAGTATACTATCTTGCATGGATAGATTATCCAAGAATTTATTCCCAAGTCCTGGGATTTTTTCAGGAATTTGCTCTGGGAGAAAAATTCATTGGTGTAAAATCAAGAAATTTTATTCAATTTGAAAATTCAGTAAAAAAATTATTGTAAAGGGTCAGTGAACCCTTTGTCTTCTTTGTTTATCAAACAATTAGATTAATTACTTAATGAATTTTAATCAAAAAGTGGGAGAATCAGGATGGATCCCATTGTTTGTACCTTCCTCAAATTTTAAAAGATACACTGTAAAACTTGAAAATGAAATTGTATAATATTGATTTTTATTTCTTTTTAAATATTTTTAAATAGGCTTAATATTTATTTATGAATTATATTATTTGTAAAACACATAACCCAAAAACTTGTTGTGCTCGAATCGCTAATAATGTCAGAAAAATATATAATGTCAAAACGTTTATAATGTTAAAATACAGAAAAAGTAAATAATGTCCATAACAGGCAAATCTATATTGTTCGTTTTAATTTGTTTGTCAATGTTAATAAACAAAATTTTTAATTACTGTATATTTAAGGTTTTATATATTTGTTTTTGTCGACAGGTAGAATATTAAACACTGGATGTTTAGATCTAAAACAGTAAAATAAACGGCTTTAAATGTTGGTGTTTAAACACTGCTAAACATGTGTTGAAAATAAACACATAAGCAGTGTTTAAACACCTACATTTAACGCCGTTTATTTTACTGTTTTAGATCTAAACATCCAGTGTTTAATATTCTAAACAGTGGTGTTTATAACTTAAACACCGAGCAAAACTAAACGGCTATAGGCGTTTAAAAGTCATGTCTGCCAAAAAAGTGGTTAAACACCGTTAATGTGTTTAAATTATAAACACCTGCAGGTGTTTAATAGTTAAACACGTGTTTAAGAAATAAACACCCTCCAGTTCCCCTATGAGCGTTTAAAACCTAAACACCACTGTTTAGAAAATAAACACCAAAACTTAAACACGTTTAGGTAATAAACACTCTAAATGGTGTTTGAAAGTCATGTCTGATTGGTGTTTAGTTTGGTGTTTAAAATCTAAACACTCGTTTTTACAGTGTGTATGAGTTTCGAAACGTAGAATTAATAAATTCAGAAGCAGTGTTTTAATGTAACGTTCATACCTCTATAGGCTATGTCTTATAAACAAAATCATAACCCATTTAAAAATAAATGTATTATTTTTTTTTCTGTAAAACTTCTATCTAGAATTCATATTTCACTCCCATGGATTCATTTAAAGATCATTAAATGTGGAATTTTCGAAAACCACTCTTATGGTTTTCATTTCCAGTAACTTCCGTTGCATGGCCAAAAATTCATAAAATAATAATCAAGAAAGAATAAAAAAAATTTGTACGACAATCAAAATATAATCAAAAATCTGCTTAAAGTTCAACTCTACTTCCGCATGTAAAAAGTCACGTTCTGTCTTTTGGGGTTGATTAAATTGTGAACTTGTTAAGCAAACTGAAACTGATTGGTTCTGATAAAATTTGGTGGTGTTAGAAGATAAGTTAAAATAGACATAAACACACCGAAGTCTACACTGCGATAACATCAAAATTTTACGGGGGAGCCCTAATTTGATGAAGATTAATAGCAAAAATTCCAAACTAACTGACACACGCGAACAAACTTTTAACTTATCTTCGTTTCACATCTTTTATGATCCTTATTTTGTAATTGCCGGTTGTCACAAATTTTGGTTAATAAACTGTCACTAGGTATTCTGAATTTGATTGTAATTATTTTATAGTTTCTGACAAGAGTTCGCGAGTTCATCTAACCTCGAGTAATATACCTGAAATCTTGCAATCAAACGATGCTATCATTCCAGCGAAATTTAACCCTACATATGTATTGTTTTCTAAGTTTGTTTGATTGTTCAGTGTCTTTGCAAAATTTTTCAACTGTATGACATGACTACGGTAAAATCTAACTGCAGTAGCAAACATTAGGTGACGAATTCAAAAGGATGGACAAGTTTAAAATAAAGTAAACGGAACTGGAATTGAAATTAAATGGAGTTATACGTCCTACTTTTCTGCACGTATTTGGGCCAATGGGGATGGACTAAAGCCATGTAATGTGCAATGAGAGAAATTTTGCCCAGATAGCGGCATTAACTAACTCTTCTCTTCAATTTTTGTCGGGGAATCTTTAATGAAGACAGCCTTTGCACACTAGGTTTAGGTTTATTGACTCATCCGAACGATGAGAAGTTTTTGGAAAGGAACAGACCTGACTTGTATAGAACGTTAAATATAAGAATGGCACTGACTGTGTAGTATGTTTATGGATTTGATAGAAGAACCCAAGTTTTCTTTAGAAGACGAAAAACGTCAAATCTTGAGATTTCTAACCAACCAGCTAAACTGGAAGTTTGAAGCTGTTAAATCTATCAATATGAACATGTGCTCACATTAGGCTTTGTATTTAGCCAAATCAGTGCGAAATGACCGAAACCTAATCTGAACGGCATTCTGCTTCTCCTGTTGGCGTTGAGAGATGTGTAGTTGAAAGGAAAGGTTATAGATCTATTTAAAACTTCTGAGGAAGTATTCGGTCTTCATTTTTAACTAGCATAAGTTCAGACGAAGAAATATGAGACGGAGAAGAGTTTATCACTAAGAATAAAAATATTGCTTTGGATACAAAAAATACTTACCGAACTTAGCCAGATTTTACCATTATTTTTCTATATCTGATGATGAATATTAGTTGTCATATTAAAAGGGAATGTTCAGTATTTTCGAGGGTCGATTTGAGTCTTGAATATAATATAATATGTAAATAGCCTCCAGAAGTACTAGATCTGCACACAAATTGCATAATCCCTTCAATCATATCCCTACCTAAAAATTTATATTTTTTTTCTGTGTTTTCTATATAAAGCATAGTCTCACTAAACGACAAGTCGTATTTTTGACTTTCAAACGCTCATAATTATGGCTACACCGGGATTTGAAGGCTAAAATTTGAACATTATTATGGATTAGAATAGCTAAAAATTCCAGGTTCTGAGACAAATTTTTATTGGTCGAACAGTTAGTGAACATATCCCTTTAATCATGGCTATGACTTTTAAATACTCTGATATTTTAGATTATAGGACGTTTGCTGTTTATTCTTTTGGTACCTATTACTTAAAAAATTCTCTTTTTATAATGAATGTGAAATTTTAGTCCGCATCATTTTCAATCTCGGACATTGGTGTATTTAGTTATTCAATATTTTGATTCTCTCATATTTCAATTCGGAGAATTAGAATATGAAATAATGTATTTTCTTGTTGCATTATATGCATCAAACTCACTATAATATTCCAATCGGGGAGAATTTCAAATTTTTTAAATATCATATGCATTCTGTCGATGCCTAATTGCAATGCAATTTGAAATTTTCATTTTAATGTTCTGCAGGTTTAAATCGGAACATTGGAGTATTTTGATGTTGACCAACTTAAATTCTCTAAAATTTCAAATTAACGGGATTTGAATATGAAAATAGGTTTGTACATTCTAATACGGAGGCATATTCTGTTGATGATCAAGTCTTATTATTAAATGAATATTGAAAATATCTATGCAGACTTTTTCTATCGGTAGATATTAAACGTTATAATATTTTAATTGAGAACATTTATGAATTTGAACTATCAAATTCTGCCGATGTCAAATTAGGATTTCAGAGCTTTAAATATGAAATATCTTATATATTATCTGATATTTCAATCTAGTAGGAATTTAAATATGAAATATTATATTCTGTTGGTACCTACATGGTTGTTTATTATGATGAATCTCAATATATCATACAAGATTTGTTATTTTTACCAAATATTTCACCATATATTTTACTGATAGAACATGACCTTTGACATCTTATTAATCATATTGTCACGGGAATGTTGTTCTTTTTAAATAATGTTGTCAAATTTAATATAAGTTAATATATTTACTCGATACGTTTACTATATTTTTTATTTGAGTAAGGATTATATTTTATTTTGCAAATTCATGTTTATTCATCTTTTCAAAAAAAAAAATATCATTTGATTTACAGAACTTATATTATGCACGTAAATCTTTGAATAGATTTGCAATTATGTTATTATTGTATTAATATTTGTAATGTTCACATTTGGTAATTTATTACAAATGATAAATTGTCTTTAGCAATTTAGCAATTTATTTGTATTTTGATAAAAATTTGATTATTATTTGTATTTTTTTTTTAAGTGTAGATAATTTTATTTATTTATTATAAATTTACTAAACAAAATATTTCTCAAGAACTCAATGTAGTTGGCTTGATTGAAAAGAGCAGGCTAGATTAAAATATTAAGCAGAACAAGAAAAATATTTCAGTGTAAATGAATTGAGTGTAAATTATCATCATTTATGATAAATTACAATGAACATGAATTATAATCATTTGTATTGAATAATATTGCATAAATTATAATCATTTATAACAGTTGATTATGTTATATTGCATTATCATTAATTATAATCATATGATAAATGATTATATTTTATCTTGAATGCAATTTTCTATCCTTAATTATATTTCATATCCATAAATATATCTATAGTCATTGCAATTTTCTGCAATGGATTACAATATTTGCACTTTGTAATTTATTGTAAATTCTTATGATTTATATATGATTTTTATGATAAATGATATACATTGTAATGTCTACTCATCGTTTTGGTTTTATATAAATGAATTTTATTCATTGCAATATTTTCCAAAACATTAAATGAATTCGAATTCAAATACATGGTTTAAATTTGATTCATTACAATATCTCATTTAGGCTCATTTATTCTTCAATTTCAGATTCGTATTTCATGCAATTTGTATTAAGGTAGATAGGCCTAATGACTAACATAATCTACACTAATTAAATTATCTTAAAGGGATATGTTTGACCAAAAAAAAATTAGTTTCAGAATCTAATTTTTTTTACCTAATCTAATCCGACCTAATATCGAAAATGAAGGAAAAATGTGAAGGTAGGGATAAAATAGATTGAAAGAATCGACTGATTGTACTACATTGTTATTTCTTATAAACGTGTAGTAATTTACACTGCATTAACTTGTATTTTGATAAAAAAAAATTGTAAAGAGGTTTTCTAAACTTTGTATGTGCATCGGGGACACTGATAGCATCAATTTGAGCCATTCCAATTTCCATTCCGACGTCTGTGGTTCTTGCAATTTCATTAAAACTAACGCGTTTTTACATTTGCAGCTTTCTGCCTTTAAAGACCTTTATCTACCTTTGCCAGTGACATTGGAATTTGACTCTAGAACTAAGAGCATGGATTTCATTCATACAAATTATTCATAGACCTTGTAAATATCATTTTATACACTTACATTGTACTTTCTTCACCATAGAGAAGAACCAGATTCAAGTGAATATTTAGAAACGAAAATACAACGCGGACTGATGTTAATGTATTTGTACTAAGAAAAAGTTTTAAGACTCAAGAATAAAAATATTTATTTGTTCAACGTATGATATAATCTTAGACTAGTAGAAAGGATAAAGTTTGGAATGTAGAAGAAGTGATAATATAAGTTCTAATTATTACCTCAGTTATAGATGGAACGATTGAGGACCACCTACCAAGGTTTTATACAATCTGTTTATTTCTTACTGTGACAACGCCACCCAATATTGTTTAGGTAGAGTTCCATGTTACATTTTATATGTACATGCAGTATTGGTCTTATGCTTCGGAGTACATCGTTGCAATCTAATTAAAATTAGATTACATTTCGTTTCGACAATCAAAAAATAACCGAAACGAAATGTAATCTAATTCTAATTAGATTGACATCGTTGTTGCTCTTCTGAGGATCCTCTGAAGGCCCGCGATGCTGGTTCAATAGGATGTGCTATAAGCTACATTGAGGATCCCTATGCCGCTGTCCTGTTAAATTTCATACTACTTGGTGCATTGTATAGTTCGGGTTCCATGTTACATTTTATATGTACCTGCAGTATTGGTCTTATGCCTTGGAGTATATAGTTGTTGCTTTTCTGAAGATCCTCTGAAGGCCCGCGATGTTGGTTCAATAGAATGTGCTATAAGCTACATTGAGAATCCATATGCCGCTGTCCTGGTAAAATTTCGAACTAATTGGTGCATTGTATAGTTAGGGTTCCATGTTACATTTTATATGTACCTACATGTATTGGCCTTTTACCTCGGTGTATATCGTTGTTGCTCTTCTGAGGATCCTCTGAAGGCCCACAATGCTGGTTCAATAGAATGTACTACAAGCTACATTGAAGATCCCTATGCCGCTGTCTTGGCAAAATGTCACACTACCATACTTGGTTTTGAACGTCTTCATAAGCCCAATCATAAGGTACAGTAATGTAAGACGTAAAACTCCATTTCGTTTTCATTAAAAACCTCATCAAGAATGAATCCCAAGTATACCGTTTGAGGTATGCTTTCAAGTATAAAAGTAACGAAATTTCTAAATTTCATTAAATCATTTTACATAAACATTGAATTACAGACATTAGACTTGAAGAATCTGATTGTAAACAGAAACTGATGACGAAAAACACATTTCCTACAATCCTTCAGTCCTAGTTATGTTTTCACTGTGTATTTTTAGCACTTCCGCTCTTCTGTGTCTGGAAACAACAAAAGGTTGAGTCTGGTGGTGTTTTCCACGTGTGAAAACAGTAGGCTATTTGCAATGAGTTATTGATGGTGTATCAGGTTTGAAATTAATTTCAACGAATAAACTTGAGTGGAGTGTTAAAAAAGTTTGGTAGTGAATAAAAGCAGATAGTTGGTGAGTGACAGGGCAATGTAAATCTTATTAACAAAGTCTGAGGTTAATATAAACAATTAGGACTAGCTAAAGAGATACTGTTATGATCAGATCTTCTCCAGAACTTGCTGTTTCCTTCTCAATAATTTTTCTCATATTTTATATTTCTCAGAGCTAAGTTCCATAATTACAATCACATCCAAAGAAAATTGCTTCGCTGTCATTTGGGTACATTATTTTTCGTCTTGTACCTATCCAAAAGTTAATTTTAATGTATGTTTCAAAAGCAAATTTTAACAAAAACCCGAAATAAGAGAGCATTGAGCTAACCAATCAAACCGGAAGTAGAAAAATGGGAATTGTGGCAATTTTAAGGTACAATGGTAAGTTAGCTATGTCTAATACATTTTTTGTGGAACTTTTTTTACACACCTTCGAAAAAGATAAATTTCATTTGATAAGTTTATCGATACTGTTTTTGGACCGAGTTTTTATACTGATAAGTTTAGAATATATCCAACCACCATATTTTGTCTTTGTTATAAGATATCGGAAGATTTTAATGAAGTTATTAGGTAATTATATGTGATGTATCTTATCTCACAGCGCCATCTATCTTGACTAATAATCATCATACAGATGATGAACTGTAAACAAAGTTGCTACATTTATTTGATAAGCTTTGGGATAAGTTTCAAAATAAACCATCACTCGCCTGGTTGTGTTCACACCGCTGACAAGGCCTGCTGGGATTAGAGCTATCCCGCAGTGAATTTGTCTAAACAAGCTGATTGGCACGATCTTGGTTTAATTATTTGAATATTTGATTAGAGTTCCAGTATGAAACCTTAATAATATTCTGGTGTTTATTGTTACAGGTGAAACGATATAATTAACATTCTACATTCCCGAATTACTAGTTAGCTTCTGATTCAAATGATGTACAAGTTAAGTCAAAAGACTTTAAGATATGCAGTGCGGTCTACAGCGTGTTTGGTCGTGACCAACCACAAAACCTGCCTTGGCAGCACCTCCATCCACAACATGGTTACAATATGACCTCCGAGATCCTTTTTTTTTATTTATTGGAGTAAAAAAATATTGAACAGGCATTTTCACTGCTTTTGCCATTGATAAAGGGAGCTAATAAAATTCATCTCAGCATCAATCTCCATGTTTTGTATGCGCTTTTGTAGTTTTTTTCTACGACAAAACCACATCATTTTATACAATACACACAACTGTCGAATTACATCATAGCAACAAGATCTAAATTCTTCAAATTTCATTCTCTCTGTATCTGGAGCTATTTCTGTCGGGAGTAAAATTTGTAAAGGTATAATACATTATATTTTAACAGTGTTAATTTATTATAAAGATAAGGTAGTGTACAGAATTAATGAGTAGAGTTTAACCTTAGATAAGCTAAAACATGCACAAGGTGTAGAGATAAATTGAGGTGGATAAAAATTTATACCTTTAAAATTCCATATATTGTGTTTTGTACTAAGAGATTTTTTATTTTTTAAAGTGGCACAGGCTTCATTTTCGTGGGTCGATTTTTCCAAGTCTCAGAAACGGGGATTTTTTAGCTTAGCAATTTAGTACTGGTTATCACAACTCACCATTGAAATTTGAGCCCTCAAATCCACGTGCATCCATAATTATTAGCATTTAAAAGTTATAATGTCATACTACACATTAGCGATACTACGCAATATATAGAAAAGTCATCTATAGAAATAGAAGGAGAAATGTCTAATTTAATGTATATTTGAAGGAAATACGCAATTTTCGTGCATTTCTAGTGCTTCTGAAGGATACTTAAATATATTCAAGACCCAAATCAAGCAATAAAAATGAAGACTGGTCCCCTTTAAAGGGATATTCAAAGGCGATCTGATTATTCATTTGCTTATTTTGTAGGATTTGCATAAAGTGTAGAGATGAATTGATCCGGATAAAAATTTATACCTTTAAAATTTCATGTATTGTGTTATGGTAAGAGAATTTAAAATTATTTAAATATCTTATTTTGGAATATCTTTCTTGCGCATGGAAAAGAGAATTTAAAATTATTTAAATATCTTATTTTGGAATATCTTTCTTGCGCATGGAAAAGCGTCTAGTCGTTCAGATGGGACAATAAATCAAGACCCCGTGTGCTACAGGCACCCGTGTGCTAAAAGATCACTCGACAGTTCGAAATCGAAAATAACATTAGGCTAATGCCGCTGTCCTGGCAAAATTTCCCTCATTTCACACTGGATGGAGTTTGTCCTTCCTCATAAGAACAAAAAAGGTGCATTTCATTACCTATCCGAATAGCCGCCAAAAGAAATCTGTCTTAGCCTGTACATAGAGTAAATGTACTAAATATGCCAATAAGTTCCCATTTCAGGAAAACAAAAGAATTGCCTCTTTAAGTGCCATACATTGTATTTGCATTCTTTTATCTTTTAGAACACACGCATGTCACTTTCCAAGATGCTTTCATTTATTTAAGATATCTTTTAATTTATTTTTTTTACAGCAAAGAAGAACAGTTTATTTTAGAGAGTCAGGAATTCTATTTTCTTTTTTTAAATTTAAAATAGAAATAGATTTATTAGAAGGTTCCGTGGCTTCCAAATAAAAAGTTATATAAAAGCGATTTTTAAGCAGATTTAAGCAGTTTAATTAATCTTAATTGATATTCAACCGGATTATTCAACTAGAGCTATATGGTTTTAAATTGAAAACAAGCCAAAACATAAAAACCCCACTAGATCCACTTATAAAGATAATGTGAGCTTGTGGAATCATCCAAAGGTCTGAGAAAATTTCACACAGCAGAAAAATTTCATTCAGCTTTCAAAATATCAATTAAAACCAACAACGACCATTTGATGGGAAAGATTTCGTTCTCACAATATTATTAATTAACGATGAGAATCTTCTCGAAATTTTCTCTTTGACAAATTAACCAGAAGTCGGTAGCTAGTTGACAGATGAGCTCGTCCAGATTTCTCGCCAATCTTCGCCATTTTACACGAAACATTTGTGGTTAGTGTTGGCAAGCAAAGATTTCTAGCTCGCAAATAAAAGGAAACGATAAACACGAAAATTCTTACGTAAACAATCACCAGATTGCAATAGTAGCAATTTGGCAGAATGATTGGTTGAACACGTTAACTTTTTAACCTTTCTGGCTATACTAAAATCCATTCTGCTTTTCTGCCAACGAATAATTAAAATGATTTCCAGAAAATGAAGGTTATCCAACTTCTGAGTAGGCCTACACTTAAATCACAACTTCCCTTCTCATAGACAATAATTTCAGGACACTCTCACTTTTGGTACAGTGACGAATTCATCTTGTCATCCACCATCTGAATAGGTTTAAATATTTCCAGTTATCCAGTTCCGTACACAGCATTTATTACCAGCAATAAATACTTTCCGGAGTATCAATAGTCTTGGATAGTCAAGACCATTTAAAAGTTCGGTGTGTTTTCTTTCAGTCGACTGGGACTTTAAACATTTGGAACATTCTAATCAACACCGTAGAACGATGCTACTGCAAAATAATGTACCACAATTCCCACATGTATCCTGTATTTGTCAACAAAGTTGTTAGTATCAAATTTTCAACTTATCAGCACCATTTACAAAGCAGCGGAAAGAAAATCCAAGATGGCGACTAATTTGTTGTCGACTTGTTCAAGTGTACACCTTTCAATGATGTTATTATATCTGTCAATGGACACTTGGTGTAATAAGTAATCCAAGTGACGAAAGGTCTAGTGTGTATTGTATTGTATGTAATTACAAGAACAAAAGATAATGGTGCCAAGAGACATGAAAGGCTGTTCTAATGAGATAGCAACGATTTGTTCTTTTTCAATCTTTCACACTTTCTCCTGATAACCGAAGTGGAAAGATGCACCTTCGTTGAAAAAAGAAAGAAAGAAACAGAAGGAACATTATCATGGAACTTGTTTTATAATGATACATAAGGTTTTTCTTAAACGTGCTTTTCTTTGACAACCTATTGAATTTAGGTAGATATGTAAAAGCTACTTTCTGCTGTAATAATAATAACTTTATGACCATTTGCCATTAAAATCGACCTTTTTGTATTTTGGTCAGAAAGCAATTCCAAAAAATCAGTCAAACTTTGTTCTGATAACATCAGCAATTTTCTAGCAAAAATCAACCTCACAGATCTTCTTTTATCGCTTTTTTGCAATAACCGGGCTAGAAATTTTAATCTAAAACTGATTTGGATCGATGGAATTCAGCTCAGAAGAATTTCTACGATGAAACCTACTTAAATTTGCATGCATGTGCTTGTAGAGCATTTTGGTGGTTATTCCTGATATCCCTGGTGATATCAGGAAATCTCTTCGAAATCTTGAAAATGTCCATTCATTTCAACCACACTTTTATTTTGTTTCGTGTGAAAGAAGAATGTTAAGAATGTAAGAGAGGGGTGGTTTGGTAAAATTGAAAGGAGTTTAAATCAAATTGCTGTAGAGTTTGTACGGGTAAGATAAGATGATATAATAAGATCTTAACATGATAATTGGTGCAACATCAGGCAGGACATAGTTTTCAAGAATTCATAAAGATGTCAAGGGAGGGAAAGAAAACTGTCAAAAATTTCTGATATTATTTTGTGGAGGTGGAGTAACTTATCTCTGTTAGTTAGATTGTACTTGTTGATAATTTATTTTGTTGATAATTAGTACATCTATATATTAATATAATATTTGTACATTAAATAATAAAGTAAATATATATTTCCGAACTATCTTTAAAGAATTAATGGTTCCTTAAAATATAGTTTACTGATTACCGAGGGCAAGAAGGATTCTCAGTTTGGATAGTCTTAACTCAAACTGTGTGGTTTTGTGAAATGGATTGCGAACCGGATTTTCGGTACTGAAACTACACTGAGTGGTACGGATCGCTAATCAGGGGCGGATCCAGGATTTAGAGAAAAGGGGGGGGGGGGGGCTCTGGAATATAACATGTTTCTCATCAGTCGGCCCTTGGATCCGCCCCTGCTAATATTGTGCTGTAACAGTTTATGTAGCAAATATGCAAGAAAATTTCAATCAAATCGATTTGGTGCCCCTGTATAGCCTATTTCAAGGAGCCCCCGTTGCATTTCCTTTTTTGATTACTGTATACAATAAAAAGGGAACCCCGAGTACAATGATAATTGACAATGACTGATAAAGATTACAGAAGTCAATAAGTGCAGCTAAAGAAATTTTATACAGATTGTTCAGCGTTTAACAACTTAGATTAACTGATTTCCTCTGTCAAAATACGGATAATTCTGAGATTATATTAACAGTTTAGAAGTCATTATCAAGCCAAGAAGAGAAATACAGAAATTCCGAGTAATCGACGACTGACAGTTCATCGTATATTTTATCAAAACTACAAACCAATGTTACTGATACACCTGTCATTGATCATTGAAATAATTATACATATCTCTCTCTCAACTAATGGAAGTCATTTTAAAATAAAATGCTGCATTTCACGTTGGAAATAAATGATTATGTGTGTGATTTTGTTTATCGGTTTGTTTTGCCTTATCTTCTATTCACGCGGTTTCAGGTGAACTCGGTGCAATAGGGTTCGAGTGATAAATTATAAATTGTCTTAAGTGTATTCGAAGAGTGCTACTAATATTGAAATGGTTAACTAAATATTTAACATAACGGCTGAGAGAATCCATATCATCATTCAAAATTAAAATGAGTTTTTAAGGAATTCTGCATGGCCAAAAGGGCGTCGCTGATGTTTAGATAACGATGACAATATTTGAAAAATATTTTTCAATTTACCCTTTGTATGCTCATGGATGGAAAAGCAATTGGTATCTATTAGGCTTATTCAAAAATGTAATTACAAAAAAAGCTTCTGGATTCCATTAATGCTGAAGAAGTAAAAATGGTAACATAATAACGGTATAGTCTAATTTAAAGACATAGTAAAAAATTACAATTCCAGATCCTTACAATGTGCCTTCTTTCATTTGGATATACAGTAATTCATTAAAATATCTGATATAAAATAACTTTAAAATTGTTAAAACGGACTGCGTTTATTTATAACATCATAAAGACTGTATACAGACAGTAACAATAGATGTTGTTTAAATTTTAAACCAGAAATCAGTAACTTTATCCGAACATTATCAATGTTTATAATATTGCTTTTTCTTCCTTCTGTTGAATACAAACTCTTGTTGAAATCTTGCTCGTTTTGGCGGGAACTTATTACCTTGCAGACGACGTTTGTTTATAAAGGTGAAACCGAAATGGCCAATTAAATCTAAAAAATGATCCATAGATAACATTCTGACAAGGGGATGCTACAAAACAGCACGTGGCCATTCACAAATTTAATATTTACAAGACTTCAAATTATCTCAAACTATTTGAAATATAAATATTTCGTTTATTTTTATTACTGGTAAAAATATGTACGATAGATATGTTCTCTTGCGCTATTTTACCTTTCAACTCCTATCTAAGATCTTTAAAAATGGTAACTTTTTTTCAAGTGGTGATGGAAAACATTTGCCTTATATTTGTATTGATATAAACAAATTATAGTGAATGTAAAGTAACTATTTACTGATTCCAAGTGATTAGATCATGAGATAGTCTTCAAGAGTGATTCCATATTGAACAATTTGGTGATTAGCGTTCTGAAAAGTGTACCCAGGGACACCAAAAAGATATGAACTTTGGTTGATATTGTATTTGTTTAGCATAACACATAAGTGCATACCCTCTTTTATTATATGGGTTGTTTTCCACTGAGGCCTCAGTACGTCTTAATTGGAACAATGAGAAGAAAATGGCATAAATCAAGACCGTAAAACATTATTTCCAAACAAATCCCAAAACAAAAAGTAACGAAATCAATGTACCAGAAATGTTCTGAAAATTTTATGGAAAGGTTTCATGCTGCAAATATAACAATGGTGTTGTAAATTTCGAACAACCAACTGTAGATGGTCTCTTTTGGCGGCATTTTTATACTATTTCTGGTAAAAGCCAAAATATAAAATAAAATGTTATCAGTAAAGTTTTGCAGCTGAGCACCAGTAATGATGCAAATGTGATATCTGAATCGTTAACTAATAAGCGGAAGTGGATTGTGATGGTTTACAACGCCTGAAGTAGCAGTCCCATCTACAGACTTCGAACGTCAAAATTAAATCGCGATAAAGACCTTCAATAATCACTTGTCAAGAGAGTAATAAATCGTCTCTGTTCCTCCTTATCGTTATATGTTGTACCACATTGGTTTACAAGAGTCAATAGGGAGTCATTAATAGTAATATTACAGTATTTGACACCTAATTAATACCACGTGCAGTACTGTGCCATTATTTCAAAACTCTTAAGATGGGCAGTCAGTTTAGAGAATCTCATAAGATTCATCAAGTCGACATGAGCAAATCTAAGCGAAAAATACACACTAATATACTGGTGGCAATTGGCAACTGTGGCAATTCAAGTCTTCGCCGCGTTGATAAAACTCAGATCGAAATGAAATGAAATGAATGGAGTTTTACGTCCTGCTCTTCTGCATGGGCTTATTGAGGACGGGCAAACTCAATGCAGTGTGCAATGAGAGAAATTTTGCCAGGACAGCGGCATTAGCCTGCTGTAATTTTCGATTTCCAACTGTCGAGGGATCAGCCAATAGCCAATAGCACTCGGGACCTCGGAAAAACTCATTTCGAAACGTTCGATCCTAAACAATTTTATGTTTTCAACTGAAATTTTTACTCAAAATGATATGATTAATCCTAATTTTGATTTTTAAATAAACGTTTTTCCGTTAAAATCATTTAAGTTGAAGCTTTAAGTTGAAGTTCGTACTTTTTATGTGCATAACCAAATAATATATCGTTGGGGCTTCAGAGAAACCATGAAGAGCCTCCCAAGAGACACACGAACTGCTCTGGTTGACTGATGCCAGAGATATCTAATACCCATTAATCACATATTATCATCTCGAGCATGTCCAACACTTGTCTACATTTCAATTCAATTGGAACCAACAATATTTTGGCACTTGATATCAAAATATATACATCAGGTCAAATAAATTTAATTCACATTTACTACAAATATAGTAAAATACTAGAACTGTACAGTTAACAGTACTGGTGCAGGGCGGGTTACGACATACAGGTACGACGGTGCGGCAATATCTCGATTCGCATTCACTCTGCACAAATTCTCTATTTCCATGAAATCCCGAATTGGTTTATATGTATGCATACCAAATTTCATGCAATTCGGTTGAGAAATAAAAAGTTGGCAATTCAAATGTGCAATACACAAATTCAATATGTTCATGAAATTTCGAATCTAATTATATACATACATGCCAATTGTGAAAGAATTCTGTTCAGAAATAAGAAAGTTAGCAATGCACATGCGCACAACACAAATTCAATATCTCCATGATATTTCTAATCTTATTATGCACATGCATACCAATTTTGAATGAATTCGGTTCAGAAATAAGAAAGTTAGCAATGCGCATGCGCATAACACAAGTTCAATATCTCCATGATATTTCGAATCGGAATATACATATGCATACTAAATTTCATGAAATTCGAATAAGAAATAAAAAAGTTGGCGACGCGCATGCGCACTACACAAATTCAATATGTCCACGATATTTCGAATCTGATTATACACACACATGTCAATTTTGAAAAAAATTGGATAAGAAATAAGAAAGTTGATAATGCGCATGCGCAGTACTCAAATTTAACATTTCCCCTGGATTCTGAATCTGATTATACATGTACATACCAAATTTCGTAAAAATCGAATAACATACAAAAAAGTTAGCACCGCGCATGCGCACAACACAAATTTTGTATTTCCTTTAAATCACTATTCGAACATGAAGGTATATGCAAATTTTGAAGAAAATCGGTTCATAAATAAGAAAGTGGGTCAATTAAGCAGTGGGTGTGGCTACAGGGTGCTTCAGTAAGTTAAATTTTCAGCATGACGTAGTTTAGTCCATCCTAGACCTCCCTAAACTGCGTAAACTGGATATAATACATATCTAACAAAAACCGAGGTAGAGAGCCTTTAACTTGATCATGTCAAAATCAGTGACTCCATCAAAAGTGACATGTTTATTACATTCAATTAACCGACATACCTATTATTCTCTATATAGTATAATATAGGAGAATGCTATTTTTTTAAATATGCAAGTAACATAGAGGTGTTGCATATTTTTGGAAACCTCAGGATCTGAGAATTACGGACCCACAAAAAGTATTGATATATCTAAATTAGGGCCCTCGTAAAAAAAGCTTTAAAGGTGCAAAATCACCTTTGAGTCACACCTCTAAAACAGAAAGTACGTGTTGGACATGAAAAACGAATACATCATGTTAAAGCCCTCATAAATAGTTTTAAGATCTGTCAATATCAACTTGAACTGAGGTCAAGTTTTTGAGATAGAAGCCTTCAAAGTTTCAACAAAATCGCAACATTTTGTTAAATTGAATTCTGACATCGCCAAATCTGATATTATTTGAAACCCTTTAAAGAGTACACTTAAGATCAGCAAACATTTGGGTGTTATTCCAATTAGGTTTTGCGTTACAGCACTGGCAATATTCAAAATACGCCATGTTTAGAGCACTATAAAATAGGTTTAATTGGTCTGACCCCAAAGGTCAAAAGGTCATCAGAAGGTCAAGATCAAAGGGTATCATGGTGTGAAATATGGAGGTCATCAAAGGTCAAGGTCATATGATACAAGCCTCTAAACTTTGTAAAAAAATATTTCGTTATATACAGAAGGCAAAATCGAAAATCGAAATTCGGCTTCCCGTCAATTGTAGAGAAACTATGAATGCTTCCTTTGACATCAAATTTGTAAAAGTCGGATTACAAATGGATTCAGAATAGGAATTTTTGCAAAATGACCCAAACCAATATGGCGGCCAAATTATAACTTCCGATAAATATTTTTTGGATTATATTAGTGTGTAATAATAACACTAACATTATACATACTTTGTTTTCATCATAACTCAGTTTTACCGGAAGTGAAGTAACCGGAAGTGATATCATTAAAACCGGAAGTGACGTAAAAAATTTGAGTGTGCAGAATTATTTGCACCCGTCGGCGTTCTACATCATAGACATTTCAAAGTGATCCGTTGAAAATCAACTAAAATATCATATTTCGATAAATTACGGCAAGAAAAAGTATCGAACGAATTTCATATAATCGAATATTTTCAAGTCCTATTGTTTGTCCTTTAGCAAGAGAAATACGATGAAGAAATTTCGGGCAAAATCGGTCCATAAATACTTTATCTAGAGTCCATTTTATGTTTGTTGCTCATGTCGCTTCATGTTGCGCAGATTAATTTCGTTTTACATTCATATTAAAATTCGCCACAAGTCAGAAAACGTCATGAGGTCCGTTTTTCTGTACATGGTTCCATTACTGAGAAATAGGTGCACGGTTGGACGAAAAAAAAAAAATAATCAATACGAAAACAAACCAGGGCGTAACAATTCAAATTGAAAGATCCAATTTCTAAAAAACATACATAAATCATCATACAAATTGTAATATCATCGTCTTAATTGCAGTGCGTTCTAGCGAACGCACTGCTTTGTTTTGCAAATGACTTTTTTTGCAGTGCGTTCTAGCGAACGCACTGCTTTGTTTTGCAAATGACTTTTTTTGCAGGGCGTACTTCGTACGCCCTGCTTTGTTTTCGTATTGATTATTTTTTGCAGTGCGTTCTAGCGAACGCACTGCTTTGTTTTGCAAATGACTTTTTTTTTGCAGTGCGTTCGATAATCGAACGCACTGCATTGTTTTGCAAACGGCTATTTTTTTTTTTTTTTTTTCGAATTTTACACTCGCTATTTTAGTAAGAAGGCAACATGCCACATACAGATTTGTTCAGTTCCCTACGATAAATTGTTGACCATCAACTATTAAATATAAATTGGTGCCATTTTGACAAACCGGAAATGAGGTAGAACCAAAAACACGGTTTTGGTTTTTGGAATCTCACGTCTCTATTTTTCATCCGATTTTTATCAAACTGTTTTGAACTGTTTTCTATAACTGTGCGCTACTAAATAAAAGTTTTAAACTTCTCCAATTTTGACTTTTAGTTGACTATTTTCTTAATTTTAATTTTTGCGTTTTTTTCAACTTCTACAATTTTATTTCGTTCGATCTGCAAATTTGCAGGTGTATAGACATTTTGATTCTAAACAAAATGCAGTTTTCAAAATTTTGATACCACTTCCGGTTTTTACGTAATTAGCTTGTAAATTTAAAATGTCAACTTCCGGAAATTTGAAGATATTTCAAATTTGTTTTTTTCAATATGTTATAATTTGTTATAACAACAATTTTAAATAAAAAAATCCGACCCGGAAGTAAGAGATCATCCGCCATTTTGATATGAGTAACTTTTATAAAATTAAAAATGGGGCCTCGGGGTTATGAGCGGCATCCGTAACTTTAGTATTTTTGGAAACTACAATAGATTGCTAAAAAAGTCTAGGCACCGATTTTTGAATTTTGATTTCAATTTTTTTCTTATTTTAGTTTTGATTTTTTATGCAATTACTCAAACTTTCAAGGCTCATATCTTTTGACCTTGACCTTTGGTGACCTTGGTACCTGAACAAAAGTTATTGCCCTTGATAAAATCTATCCAATGATGTATTCATGTTTGTGATCCGATGTATACTTCCGGTTTTATAGACAATTGAAATTTGTGATTTTTTACTTTAAACAGCCCTGTCACGTGACCTAGCGTAAATACGTCAAAAATGATTTAACAATCATATTATGCGTAATTTGCTCTTTCTAATGATGTACGACAATATACACTTAAATTAAAATTGCACGATTTAAAATTTGAACATTTTGTGCAAATTTCCATTGTAACTGTGCGTGTTTTTTTCAAATTTTATTTCAATCGATCTGAAAATTTACAGATGGAAAGATATTTCAATTGCAATCCAAAATCTGTTTTCGAAAAATTGATATCACTTCCGGTTTTGCCAAAATTAGCTTGTAAATTTGAAATTTCAACTTCCGGAATTTTTAATATATTTGAAATTTGTTTTTTGCAATATTTAACATTATGGTATATCAACAATTTGAAATAAAAAAATTCAACCCGGAGGTTATAAATCAGCCGCCATATTGATATGACTAACTTTTGTAAAACTCAAAATGGGGCATCAGGGTTATGAGCGGAATTCGAAACTTTGACATTTTTGGAAACTACAGTCGATTGCATTCAAAGTATTGTTAATCGATTTTTGTTCTTCTGTTTTGCCTTTCTTGCATTTCCGTTTTATTTTTTTCAGTAATTACAAAAACTTTCAAGACTCATACCTCGTGACCTTGACCTTTGGTGACATTGTGACCTGAACAAAAGTTTTTGCCCTCGATGAGATCTATCCGACTATGTATTCATATTTGTTGTCCGATGTATACTTTCAGTTTTGTAATCAATTCAAATTTGCGATTTTTGACTTTACCAGTAACAATAACATCCAAGGTTTCGCTAGTTACGGTAGCTTTCTTTGTCTAGAAATAATACCAATACAGACCATTTTAAAAACAGTTTTGATGTAATTCCAAAACTGTTACGCACTGCTCAGAACCATGCAGAGCCTATGGATCTAGTTTTTTTTTTTTTTTTTTTTTTTTTTCACTTTCTGGTCAGAGCGCCCAGCCAAAACTACACATGCCACATATAATCTCTCAAGATTTCCCACGATAATCTACTGCTCGGTATTGTTTAAATGTAAAATGACGCATGCCCTACCAACCGGAAATGAGGTATGAGAACATATGGGTTTTGATGTTTTGGTCATTATCTCCTTTATTTTTCAACCGATTTTGATCGGACTGACTTTGCATATTTCTCTAATCGATTGTCCACGAGACAAAAGTTTAACAATATCATTTTGAGAAAAATCTTGCTGACTTTTGGAGCACTTTTTCTTGACCACTTTTTCAACTTTTGCAATTTTATATTGATCAACCTGAAAACTTACATGTTTATAGACATTTTGATTGCGAGCAATTAGCAATTTTCAAAATTTCGATATCACTTCCGGTTTTGACGTCATTCGCTCTCAAAGTTGAAATTTCAACTTCCGGAATTTTGAAGATATTCGAAAAATTCTTTTTGCAATATGTTTGTTATGTAGACTCAAAATTATACAAATCATAAAATTTGACCCGGATGTAACAGAACAGACGCCATCTTGAAATGGTATATTTTCATAAAACGCAAAATGGGGCCTCAGGGTGTTATGGAATTTGCATAATTTTTATGTCTATGTAATCAACAGTCGACTGCGACCAAAACATGGGAAGCCGATTTTTGAATTTCAATTCTGAATTTTTCTGATTTCCGGAAAAAATAAGTGAGTAATTGTCAAAACTTTCAAGGCCCATATTTTGTGACCTTGACCTTTTGTGACTTTGTGACCTGTACAAAAGTTATTGCCCTTGATTAGATGTATCCAATGACATATTTTTTTCAGATGCCCAATGGTTACTTCCGGTTTTATAGCCGTTTGAAAATTGTAATTTTTAACTTTAAACAGCCCTACCACGTGACCTAATTTACATATGTCTTATTTTCTTTCACCGTCGTACTATGCTATGTCTGCTCTTTCCAATGATATACAACACAATATATTTGAATAAAAATTCCGCCTTTTAAAGTTTGAAAAATTTGTGTCAATTTCCATTGAAACTGTGCGTGTTTTTTTTCAATTTTTATTTCGATCGTTCTGAAAACTTACAAGAAGATAGACATTTTGATGGCGAACAAAAATATGTTTTCAAAATTTTTGTATCACTTCCGGTTTTGAATTTATTGGCTCTCAAAGTCGAAATCTCAACTTCCGGAATTTTGAAGATATTTGAAAAATTCTTTTTGCAGTATGTATGTAATATAGACACAAAAGTATACAAATAATAAAATTTGACCCAGATGTAACAGATCAGTCGCCATCTTGAAATGGTATATTTTCATAAAACGCAAAATGGGGCCTCAGGGTGTAATGAAATTTGCATAATTCTGATGTTTTTGGAATCTACAGTCGATTGCTACCAAAACATGAGACGCCGATTTTTGAATTTCAAGTCTGATTTATTTTAATTTCGGGTTAAGATAAATCAGTAATTGTCAAAACTTTAAAGGCTCATATCCTGTGACCTTGACCTCTGGTGACCAAGTGACCTGAAACAAATTCATTGCCATTGACGATACCTATGCACAGATACTTTCATTTAGGTTTTCCGATGTTTACTTCCGGTTTTATATCCATTTGAAAATTGCAGTTTTTAGCTTTAAAGAGCTACGTGCGGTATTTGTTTCGGACAATCATCCGACGGTCGCAAAGATGTGAAATCTTTAGCTTAGCTAATTAGAAATAGTCTACAGAGCTTACCGTTGAAATTTGAGCCTTCAAATCCATGTGTATCCTTAATTATCCGTGTTTGAAAGTCCCAATGCCCTACTACACATTGAGCGCCCCGCCATCTTGATAACAAATAAGTTATTCCCGTGGTGCAACAGCGCGGGTCAGGTCATCCAGACTACTGCACAGGCCCACACAAGCATACCGTATTTTGAATTGTAGACTTGGTCAACAAGACACACAATTTTCACACAGGCTGGAGACCAGCCGCGTACAGCAATGAAAAAAAATAAATAAACGTGAATTTTTTAGTTTGAGATATATTTGAAGGTATTTTGCGATTTTCTTATAGCTTGAGTACTTCTGAAGACTATTTACATATAACAAAGGCCCAAATCAACCAATAAAAATGAAGACTGGTCCCCTTTAAAGAGCTCTGACACGTGACCTAATTCATGTAGGTCACAAATTCTTTCACAATCTAATTATGCTAAATCTACTTTTTCAATTATATACAACACAATATTTTAAAATCAAAATAGCGCCTTTTGAATTTTGAAAATTAGTTATTCCATCTGCTTGTAAAATATTGAATTCAAATTTCAGTTGAAGGGAGAGAACTACATTTTGACATAAAGCTGCGTTTGGGCGATCGTCCTCTCCCATTAACTTGCGTTTGGGCGATACGTTATCATTAATGTCCTTTTTTTACATTGTAAATGTTTAAAAGAAACATTAAGATATATTTTCTTTGAATGAAATATGTATTGATAAAATTCGATCTGTATTTCAAACTATGAAGTATGAATACTGTGCAGTCCGTTTCTAAATTGAGTTTTGTGATATGCGTTTTCCACTGATGTATATCAAACACTGATTACGTCTTTTTTTAATCAGATTACTTTTCACTACCGAACATGAAATGTTTATTTCACTGTTGACTACCGTGTGTGAACTGGTTAATCAACTTTTCACTACCGAATTCACAATTATGCGTTTTAAAATTTTGTAACATCTGCATTTCAATGTAACAAGCTTTCTTCTGTAAACCTGACAACGTGGAATGAAAGATGTCACTTTTCACCAATGGACGAAACCGGATGCGCACTGCATGGTACCATTCATGGTTCTAGTTTTTTTTTTTTTTTTCGTCCCCGGCCCGGCCTATTTCTCGGAATTGGTAAAATGTATGAAAAAACGGATTTCATGACGTTTTCTAACTCGTGGCTAATCAACTGTTAAATGTAAAACGAAATTGATCTGCGCAACATGAAGCGACATGAGCAACAAACATAAAATGGACCCTAGAGAACGTATTTATCAACCGATTTTTCTCAAATTACCTTCATCGTATTCCTTGTAACAATGGACAAATAATGGAACTTGAAAAAATTCGATTATATGAAAATCGTTCGTTACTTTTTAATGCCGTAATTAATCGAAGTATGATTTTTTGTTTGATTTTTAACGGATCATTATGGAACTTATATAATGTACACCTACTGCAAGTGCAAATAATACTTCACACTCAAAATTTTTGCATCACTTCCGGTTTCAATGATATCACTTCCGGTTACATCGCTTCCGGTAAAACTGGGTTATGAAGAAAATAAGGCATGAATAATGTCCGTGCAATTATTACAAACTGTTTTGACCCAAAAAATATTTACCGGAAGTTATAATTTTGCCGCCATATTGGTTTGAGTCATTTTGCGAAAATTCCTATTCTGAATCTATTTATTATCTGAGTTTCACAATTTTGATGTTAATCGAAAGATTGAAACTTTGTCTACAACAAATGGGAAGTCGAATTTCGATTTTCGATTTTGCCTTTTTTGTATAACGAAATGTTTTTTTCCAAAGTTTAGAGGCTTGTATCACATGACCTTGACCTTGGATGACCTTCATATGACACACAATGATACCTTGCGACTTGACCTTCTGATGACCTTTTGACATTTGGGGTCAGATCACTATAACCTAATTTATAGGGCTCCAAACATGGCTTTTTTAGCATATTGCTAGTGCTGTAGCACAAAACCTAACTGGAATAACACCCTAATGTTTGCTGATTTTTAATATACTCTTTAAAGGGTTTCAAATGATATCAGATTTGGCGATGTCAGAATTCAATTTAACAAAATGTTGCGATTTTGATCAAACTTTAAAGGCTTCTATCTCGAGAACTTGACCTCAGATGATCTTGATATTTACAGATCTCGTAAAGATTTATGAGAGCTTTAACATAATGTATTCATTTTTCATGTCCGACACGTGCTTTCTGTTTTAGAGGTGTGACTCAAAGGTGATTTTGCATCTTTAAAGCGTTTTTACGAGGGCCTTAATATAGATAAAGCAATATTTTTTTCGGATCCGTAATGCTGAGTTCCTTAGGTTTCCAAAAATATGCAACACTTCTATGTAACTTGCATATTTCCATATCCCATACTTTAACCTGGGGCAATAATAGGTATGTCAGTTAATTGACTGTATAAACAGTGTCACTATTAATAGAGTCAGTAAGTTTGACATGTTAAAGTTAAAGGGGCTCTACCTCGATTTTTGTTAGATATGAATTATATTCAATTTACGCATTAAAGGGAGGTCTAGGATGGACTAAACTACGGCATGCTGAAAATTTAACTTACTGAAGCACCCTGTAGGCACGCCCACTGTTTAATTGACCCACTTTCTTATTTATGAACCGATTTTCTTCAAAATTTGCACATACGTTTATGTTCGAATAGTGATTTAAAGGGGACCAGTCTTCATTTTTATTGGTTGATTTGGGTCTTGAATATATTTTAGTATCCTTCAGAAGCACTAGAAATGTACGAAAATTGCTTATTTCCTTCAAATATACCTTAAATTAGACATTTCTCCTTCTATTTCTATAGATGACTTTTCTATTATATTGCATAGTATCGCTAATGTGTAGTAGGGCATTATAACTTTCAAATGCTAATAATTATGGATGCACATGGATTTGAAGGCTCAAATTTCAATGGTGAGTTGTGATAACCAGTACTAAATTGCTGAGCTAAAAAATCCGCGTTTCTGAGACTTATCCAAATCGACCCGCGAATAGGAAGCCTGTGCCCCTTTAAAGAAAAATACAAAATTTGTGATCTGCGCATGCGCAATGCTAACTTTTTTGTTTGATATCCGATTTTTACGAAATTTGGTATGTACATGTATAATCGGATTCCAAATTTAGCGGAAATGTTAAATTTAGTTCTGCGCATGCGCAATATCAACTTCCTTATTTCTTATCCAAATTTCTTCAAAATCGGTATGTATGTGTATAATTAAATTAGAAATATCATGGACATTTTGAATTTGTTAAGTGCGCATGCGCGTCGCCAACTTTCTTATTTCTTATCCCAATTTCATGAAACTTGGTATGCATAAGTATATTCCGATTCGAAATATGATGGAGATATTGAATTTGTGTTTTGCGCATGCGCATTGTTAACTTTCTTATTTCTGAACCAAATTCATTCAAAATTGACATGTATGTGTATAATAAGATTCGAAATAACATGGACATATTAAATTTACTTTACTTATTTCTTATCAGAATTTCTTCAAAATTAGCATGTTTGTGTATAATCAGATTTGAAATTTCATGGACATAATAAATTTGTGTAGTGAGCATGCGCAGTAACAACTTTCTTATTTCTCAACCGAATTGCATGAAACTTAATTCTGGATTTCATGGAAATAGAGAATTTGTGCAGAGTGAATGCGAATCGAAATATTGCCGCACCCTCGTACCTGTATGTCGTAACCCGCCCTGCACCAGTACTGTTAACTGTACAGTTCTAGTTTTTTTTTGCAGTGCGTTCTAGCGAACGCACTGCTTTGTTTTGCAAATGTCTTTTTTTTTTTTTTTTTCCGTTTTCTGGTCAGAGCGCCCAGCCAAAACTATGCATGCCACACACCATCTCTCAAGATTTCCCACGATAATCTACTGCTCGGTATTGTTTAAATGTAAAATGGCGCATGCCCTACCAACCGGAAATGAGGTATGAGAACATATCGGATTTGATGTTTTGGCTATTATCTCCTTTGTTTTTCAACCGATTTCGATCGGACTGACTTTTCTTATTTCTCTAATCGATTGTCCATGATACAAAAGTTTAACAATATCATTTTGAGAAAAATCTTGCTGACTTTTGCAGCACCTTTTCTGGACCACTTTTTCACCTTTTGCAATTTTATATTGATCAACCTGAAAACTTACATGTTTATAGACATTTTGATTGCAAACATTTAGCAATTTTCAAAATTTCGATATCACTTCCGGTTTTGACGTCATTCGCTCTCAAAGTTGAAATTTCAACTTCCGGAATTTTGAAGATATTCGAAAAATTCTTTTTGTAATATGTTTGTTATGTAGACTCAAAATTATACAAATCATAAAATTTGACCCGGATGTAACGGATCAGGCGCCATCTTGAAATGGTATATTTTCATAAAACGCAAAATGGGGCCTCAGGGTGTTATGGAATTTGCATAATGTTTATGTCTATGTAATCAACAGTCGACTGCGACCAAAACATGGGAAGCCGATTTTTGAATTTCAATTCTGAATTTTTCTGATTTCCGGTAAAAATAAATCAGTAATTGTCAAAACTTTCAAGGCCCATATTTTGTGACCTTGACCTTTTGTGACTTAGTGACCTGTACAAAAGTTATTGCCCTTGATTAGATGTATCCAATGACATATTTTTTTTCAGATGCCCAATGGTTACTTCCGGTTTTATAGCCGTTTTAAAATTGTAATTTTTAACTTTAAACAGCCCTACCACGTGACCTAATTTACATATGTCTTATTTTCTTTCACCGTCGTACTATGCTATGTCTGCTCTTTCCAATGATATACAACACAATGTATTTGAATCAAAATTCCGCCTTTTAAAGTTTGAAAAATTTGTGTCAATTTCCATTGAAACTGTGCGTGTTTTTTTCAATTTTTATTTCGATCATTCTGAAAACTTACAGGTAGATATACATTTTGATGGCGAACAAAAATATGTTTTCAAAATTTTGATATCACTTCCGGTTTTGAAGTTATTAGCTCTCAAAGTCGAAATTTCAACTTCCGGAATTTTGAAGATATTCGAAAAATTCTTTTTGCAATATGTTTGTAATGTAGACACAAAAGTATACAAATGATAAAATTTGACCCGGATGTAACAGATCAGTCGTCATCTTGAAATGGTATATTTTTATAAAAGGCAAAATGGGGCCTCATGGTGTTATAGAAATTGCATAATTAAGATGTCTATGGAATCTACAGTCAATTGCTATCAAAACATGAGATGCCGATTTTTGAATTTCAATTCTGATTCATTTTAATTTCCGGTTAAAATAAATCAATAATTGTCAAAACTTTAAAGGCTCATATCTTGTGACCTTGACCTCTGGTGACCAAGTGACCTGAAACAAATGCATTGCCATTGACGATACCTATGCACAGATACTTTCATTTAGGTTTTCCGATGTTTACTTCCGGTTTTATATCCATTTGAAAATTGCAGTTTTTAGCTTTGAAGAGCTCTGACACGTGACCTAATTCATGTACGTCACAAATTCTTTCACAATCTAATTATGCTAAATCTACTTTTTCAATTATATACAACACAATATTTTAAAATCAAAATAGCGCCTTTTGAAATTTGAAAATTAGTTATTCCATCTGCTTGTAAGATATTAAATTCAAATTTCAGTTGAAGGGAGATTACTACATTTTGACATAAAGCTGCGTTTGGGCGATCGTCCTCTCCCATTAACTTGCGTTTGGGCGATACGTTATCATTAATGCACTTTTTGTTACATTGTAACTGTTTAAAAGAAACATTAAGATATATTTTCTTTGAATGAAATATGTATTGATAAAATTCGATCTGTATTTCAAACTATGAAGTATGAATACTGTGCAGTCCGTTTCTAAAATGAGTCCTTTCTTGCACTTTAGAACTTATTTACAAATATTAGAAATTTTGTGATATGCGTTTTCCACTGATGTATATCAAACTGTGATTACGCCTTTTTTAATCAGATGACTTTTCACTACCGAACATGAAATGTTTATTTCACTTTTGACTACCGTGTGTGAACTGGTTTTTCTACTTTTCACTACCGAATTCAAAATTGTGCGTTTTAAAATTTTGTACCTTCTGCATTTTAATGTAAAACAAGCTTTCTTCTGTAAACCTGACATCATGGATTGAAAGATGTCACTTTTCACCAATGGACGAAACCGGATGCGCACTGCATGGTACCATTCATGGTTCTAGTTTTTTTTTTTTTTCACTTTCTGGTCAGAGCGCCCAGCCAAAACTACACATGCCACACATAATCTCTCAAGATTTCCCACGATAATCTACTGCTCGGTATTGTTTAAATGTAAAATGACGCATGCCCTACCAACCGGAAATGAGGTGTGAGAACATATGGGTTTTGATGTTTTGCCCATTATCTCCTTTATTTTTCAACCGATTTTGATCGGACTGACTTTGCATATTCCTCTAATCGATTGTCCACGAGATAAAAGTTTAACAATATCATTTTGAGAAAAATCTTGCTGACTTTTGGAGCACATTTTCTTGATCACTTTTTCAACTTTTGCAATTTTATATTGATCAACCTGAAAACTTACATGTTTATAGACATTTTGATTGCGAGCAATTAGCAATTTTCAAAATGTCGATATCACTTCCGGTTTTGACGTCATTCGCTCTCAAAGTTGAAATTTCAACTTCCGGAATTTTGAAGATATTCGAAAAATTCTTTTTGCAATATGTTTGTTATGTAGACTCAAAATTATACAAATCATAAAATTTGACCCGGATGTAACAGATCAGGCTCCATCTTGAAATGGTATATTTTCATAAAACGCAAAATGGGGCCTCAGTGTGTTATGGAATTTGCATAATTTTTATGTCTATGTAATCATCAGTCGACTGCGACCAAAACATGGGAAGCCGATTTTTGAATTTCAATTCTGAATTTTTCTGATTTCCGGAAAAAATATGTCAGCAATTGTCAAAACTTTCAAGGCCCATATTTTGTGACCTTGACCTTTTGTGACTTTGTGACCTGTACAAAAGTTATTGCCCTTGATTAGATGTATCCAATGACATTTTTTTTTCAGATGCCCAATGGTTACTTCCGGTTTAATAGCCGTTTGAAAATTGTAATTTTTAACTTTTAACAGTCCTACCGCGTGACCTAATTTACATATGTCTTATTTTCTTTCACCGTCGTACTATGCTATGTCTGCTCTTTCCAATGATATAAAACACAATATATTTGAATTAAAATTCCGCCTTTTAAAGTTTGAAAAATGTGTGTCAATTTCCATTGAAACTGTGCGTGTTTTTTTAAATTGTTATTTCGATCGTTCTGAAAACTTACAGGTAGATAGACATTTTGATGGCGAACAAAGATATGTTTTCAAAATTTTTGTATCACTTCCGGTTTTGAAGTTATAGGCTCTCAAAGTCGAAATCTCAACTTCCGGAATTTTGAAGATATTTGAAAAATTCTTTTTGCAGTATGTATGTAATATAGACACAAAAGTATACAAATAATAAAATTAGACCCAGATGTAACAGATCAGTCGCCATCTTGAAATGGTATATTTTCATAAAACGCAAAATGGGGCCTCAGGGTGTAATGAAATTTGCATAATTCTGATGTTTTTGGAATCTACAGTCGATTGCTACCAAATCATGAGACGCCGATTTTTGAATTTCAATTCTGATTTATTTTAATTTCCGGTTAAGATAAATCAGTAATTGTCAAAACTTTAAAGGCTCATATCTTGTGACCTTGACCTCTGGTGACCAAGTGACCTGAAACAAATTCATTGCCATTGACGATACCTATGCACAGATACTTTCATTTAGGTTTTCCGATGTTTACTTCCGGTTTTATATCCATTTGAAAATTGCAGTATTTAGCTTTAAAGAGCTCTGACACGTGACCTAATTCATGTACGTCACAAATTCTTTCACAATCTAATTATGCTAAATCTACTTCTTCAATTATATACAACACAATATTTTAAAATCTAAATAGCGCCTTTTGAATTTTGAAAATTAGTTATTCCATCTGCTTGTAAAATATTAAATTCAAATTTCAGTTGAAGGGAGAGAACTACATTTTGACATAAAGCTGCGTTTGGGCGATCGTCCTCTCCCATTAACTTGCGTTTGGGCGATATGTTATCATTAATGTACTCTTTTTTACATTGTAACTGTTTAAAAGAAACATTAAGATATATTTTCTTTGAATGAAATATGTATTGATAAAATTCGATCTGTATTTCAAACTATGAAGTATGAATACTGTGCAGTCCGTTTCTAAATTGAGATTTGGCTCTTTCATGTGTCCTTTCTTGCACTTTAGAACTTATTTACAAATCTTAGAAATTTTGTGATATGCGTTTTCCACTGATGTATATCAAACTGTGATTACGCCTTTTTTAATCAGATGACTTTTCACTACCGAACATGAAATGTTTATTTCACTTTTGACTACCGTGTGTGAACTGGTTTTTCTACTTTTCACTACCGAATTCAAAATTGTGCGTTTTAAAATTTTGTACCTTCTGCATTTTAATAAAACAAGCTTTCTTCTGTAAACCTGACATCATGGATTGAAAGATGTCACTTTTCACCAATGGACGAAACCGGATGCGCACTGCATGGTACCATTCATGGTTCTAGTTGCAGTGCGTTCTAGCGAACGCACTGCTTTGTTTTGCAAATGTCTTCTTTTTTGCAGGGCGTACTTCGTACGCCCTGCTTTGTTTTCGTTTTGATTATTTTTTTTTTTTTTTTTTCGTCCACGGCGCGGCCTATTTCTCAAAAATGGTAACATGTATGGAAAAACAGATTTCATGACGTTTTCTAACCTGTGGCTAATCAACTATTAAATGTAAAACAAAATTGTTCCGCGCAACATGAAGCGACATGAGCAACAAACATAAAATGGACCCTAGAGACCGTATTTATCAACCGATTTTGCTCAAATTACCTTCATCGTATTCCTTGTAACAAAAGACAAATAATGGAACTTGAAAAATTTCGATTATATGAAAATCGTTCGTCACTTTTTCATGCCGTAATTAATCGAAGTATGATTTTTTGTTTGATTTTTAACGGATCAATTTGAAATTTCTATGGTGTATACTGTCGGTAATTGCAAATAATTCTGCACAATCAAATTTTTTGCATCACTTCCAGTTTCAATGATATCATGTTTTTTCATTTCCGGTTGTGTGATTTCTAGTAAAACTGGGTTATGAAAAAAATAAGGTATGCATAATGATCATGCTCTTATAACAAACTGTTCAGATCAAAAAAATATTTACCGGAAGTTATAATTAAGCCGCCATATTGGTTTTGGTCATTTTGCGAAAATTGCTATTTTGAATCTATTTGTTATCCGACTTTCACAATTTTGATGTTAAACCAAAGATTAACACTTTCTCTACAACTTATGGGAAGCCGATTTTCGATTTTCGATTTTGATTTTTTTGTATAACTGGATGTTTTTTTTCAAAGTTTAGAGGCTTGTATCACATGACCTTGACCTTGGATGACCTTCATATTGCACATAATGTTACCTTGTGACCTTGACCTTCTGATGACCTTTTGACCTTTGGGTCAGACTACTTAAACCTATTTTATAGGGCTCTAAACATGGCTGTTTTAGCATATTGCCAGTGCTATAGCGCAAAACCTTACTGGAATAACAACCTAATGTTTGCTGATTTTTATTGTACTCTTTAAGGGGTTTCAAATAATATCAGATTTGGCGATGTCAAAATTCAATTTAAGAAAATGTTGCGATTTTCATCAAACTTTAAAGGTTTCTATCTCGAGAACTTGATCTCAGATCATCTTGATATTTACAGATCTCATAAAGATTTATGAGAGCTTTAACATGATGTATTCATTTTTCATGTCCGACACGTGCTTTCTGTTTTAGAGGTGTGATTCAAAGGTGATTTTGCATCTTTAAAGCGTGTTTGCGAGGGCCCTAAGATAGATAAAGCAATATTGTTTTCGGATCCGTAATGCTGAGTTCCTCAGGTTTCCAAAAATATGCAACACTTCTATGTAACTTGCACATTTCCATATCCCATACTTTAACATGGGGCAATAATAGGTATGTCGGTTAATTGACTGTTATAAACAGTGTCATTACTAATAGAGTCAGTAAGTTTGACATGTAAAAGTTAAAGGGGCTCTACCTCGATTTTTGTTAGATTATATTCTATTCAATTTACGCATTAAAGGGAGGTCTAGGATGGACTAAACTACGTCATGCTGAAAATTTAACTTACTGAAGCACCCCTGTAGGCACGCCCACTGCTTAATTGACCCACTTTCTTATTTATGAACCGATTTTCTGCAAAATTTGCATATACCTTCATGTTCGAATAATGATTTAAAGGAAAATACAAAATATGGGTTGTGCGCATGCGCGATGCTAACTTTTTTGTTTGTTTCCCGATTTTAACGAAACTTGGCATGTACACGCATAATCGGATTCTAAACTTAGGGGAAATATTAAATTTAGTTCTGCGCATGCGCAATATCAACTTCCTTATTTCTTATCTAAATTTCATCAAAATCGGTATGTATGTGTATAATTAGATTAGAAATATCATGGACATTTTGAATTTGTGAAGTGCGCATGCGCGTAGCTAACTTTCTTATTTCTTATCCAAATTTCATGAAACTTGGTATGCATATGTATATTCCGATTCGTAATATGATGGAGATATTGAATTTGTGTTTTGCGCATGCGCATTGCTAAATTTCTTATTTCTGAACCAAATTCATTCAAAATTGGCATGCATGTGTATAATAAGATTCTAAATATCATGGAAATATCAAATTTATGTAGTGCGCATGCGCATCGCCAACTTACTTATTTCTTATCAGAATTTCTTCAAAATTAGCATATTTGTGTATAATCAGATTTGAAATTTCATGGACATAATGAATTTGTGTAGTGAGCATGCGCAGTAACAACTTTCTTATTTCTCAACCGAATTGCACGAAACTTGGTATGCATACGTATAAACTGATTCGGAATTTCATTGAAATAGAGCATTTGTGCAGTGCACATGCGCATTGCCAACTTTCTTTTTTTTCTTGTTGAAATATTTTTAAACTTGATATGTATGTCTATAATCAATTGCATTACCCTGTTGATCTCGAGCATTGAATTATCAGTACAGTGAATGCACAATCGAATATTGCCAAACCGTCGTTCCCCTATGTCGTAACCCGCCCTGCACCAGTACTGTTAACTATACAGTTCTAGTTGCAGTGCGTTCTAGCGAACGCACTGCTTTGTTTTGCAAATGACTTTTTTTTTTTTTTTTGCAGTGCGTTCTAGCGAACGCACTGCTTTGTTTTGCAAATGTCTTTTTTTTTTTTTTTTTTTTTTTTTTTTTCGCCTTCTGGTCAGAGCGCCCAGCCAAAACTACGCATGCCACACATAATCTCTCAAGATTTCCCACGATAATCTACTGCTCGGTATTGTTTAAATGTAAAATGACGCATGCCCTACCAACCGGAAATGAGGTATGAGAACATATGGGTTTTAATGTTTTGGCCATTATCTGCTTTATTTTTCAACCGATTTTGATCGGACTGACTTTGCTAATTTCTTTAATTGATTGTCCACAAGATGAAATTTAAACAATATCATTTTGTGAACAAGCTTGCTGACATTTGGAGCACCTTTTCTTGACCACTTTTTCAACTTTTTCAATTTTAAGTTGATCAACCTGAAAACTTACATATATATAGACATTTTAATTGCAAACAATTAGCAATTTTCAAAATTTCGATATCAATTCCGGTTTTGACGTCATTCCCTCTCAAAGTTGAAATTTCAACTTCCGGAATTTTGAAGATATTCGAAAAATTCTTTTTGCAATATGTTTGTTATGTAGACTCAAAATTATACAAATCATAAAATTTAAGCCGGATGTAACAGATCAGGCGCCATCTTGAAATGGTATATTTTCATAAAACGCAAAATGGGGCCTCAGGGTGTTATGGAATTTGCATAATTTTTTATGTCTATGTAATCAACAGTCGACTGCGACCAAAACATGGGAAGCCGATTTTTGAATTTCAATTCTGAATTTTTCTAATTTCCGGTAAAAATAAATCAGTAATTGTCAAAACTTTCCAGGCCCATATTTTGTGACCTTGACCTTTTGTGACTTAGTGACCTGTACAAAAGTTATTGCCCTTGATTAGATGTATCCAATGACATATTTTTTTCAGATGCCCAATGGTTACTTCCGGTTTTATAGACGTTTGAAAATTGTAATTTTGAACTTTAAACAGCCCTATCACGTGACCTAATTTACATATGTCTTATTTTCTTTCACCGTCGTACTATGCTCTCTCTGCTCTTTCCAATGATATACAGCACAATACATTGGAATCACAATTCCGCCTTTTAAAGTTTGAAAAATCTGTGCCAATTTCCATTGAAACTGTGCGTGTTTTTTTCAAATTTTATTTCGATCGTTCTGAAAACTTACAAGTAGATAGACATTTTGATGGCAAATAAAAATATGTTTTCAAAATTTTGATATTACTTCCGGTTTTGACGTCATTCGCTCTCAAAGTTGAAATTTCAACTTCCGGAATTTTGAAGATATTCGAAAAATTCTTTTTGCAATATGTTTGTTATGTAGACTCAAAATTATACAAATCATAAAATTTGACCCGGATGTAACAGATCAGGCGCCATCTTGAAATGGTATATTTTCATAAAACGCAAAATGGGGCCTCAGGGTGTTATGGAATTTGCAAAATTTTTATGTCTATGTAATCAACAGTCGACTGCGACCAAAACATGGGAAGCCGATTTTTGAATTTCAATTCTGAATTTTTCTGATTTCCGGTAAAAATAAGTCAGTAATTGTCAAAACTGTCAAGGCCCATATTTTGTGACCTTGACCTTTTGTGACTTTGTGACCTGTACAAAAGTTATTGCCCTTGATTAGATGTATCCAATGACATATTTTTTTCAGATGCCCAATGGTTACTTCCGGTTTTATAGCCGTTTGAAAATTGTAATTTTTAACTTTAAACAGCCCTACCACGTGACCTAATTTACATATGTCTTATTTTCTTTCACCGTCGTACTATGCTATGTCTGCTCTTTCCAATGATATACAACACAATATATTTGAATCAAAATTCCGCCTTTTAAAGTTTGAAAAATTTGTGTCAATTTCCATTGAAACTGTGCGTGTTTTTTTCAATTTTTATTTCGATCGTTCTGAAAACTTTCAGGTAGATAGACATTTTGATGGCGAACAAAAATATGTTTTCAAAATTTTTGTATCACTTCCGGTTTTGAAGTTATTGGCTCCCAAAGTCGAAATTTCAACTTCCGGAATTTTGAAGATATTTGAAAAATTCTTTTTGCAGTATGTATGTAATATAGACACAAAAGTATACAAATAATAAAATTTGACCCGGATGTAACAGATCAGTCGCCATCTTGAAATGGTATATTTTTATAAAACGCAAAATGGGGCCTCAGGGTGTAATGAAATTTGCATAATTCTGATGTTTTTGGAATCTACAGTCGATTGCAACCAAAACATGAGACGCTGATTTTTGAATTTCAATTCTGATTTATTTTAATTTCCGGTTAAGATAAATCAGTAATTGTCAAAACTTTAAAGGCTCATATCTTGTGACCTTGACCTCTGGTGACCAAGTGACCTGAAACAAATTCATTGCCATTGACGATACCTATGCACAGATACTTTCATTTAGGTTTTCCGATGTTTACTTCCGGTTTTATATCCATTTGAAAATTGCAGTTTTTAGCTTTAAAGAGCTCTGACACGTGACCTAATTCATGTACGTCACAAATTCTTTCACAATCTAATTATGCTAAATCTACTTTTTCAATTATATACAACACAATATTTTAAAATCAAAATAGCGCCTTTTGAATTTTGAAAATTAGTTATTCCATCTGCTTGTAAAATATTAAATTCAAATTTCAGTTGAAGGGAGAGTACTACATTTTGACATAAAGCTGCGTTTGGGCGATCGCCCTCTCCCATTAACTTGCGTTTGGGCGATAAGTTATCATTAATGTACTTTTTTTTACATTTTAACTGTTTTAAAAGAAACATTAATATGTGTTTTCTTTGAACGAATTATGTATTGATAAAATTCGATCTGTATTTCAAACTATGAAGTATGAATACTGTGCAGTCCGTTTCTAAATTGAGATTTGGCTCTTTCATGTGTCCTTTCTTGCACTTTAGAACTTATTTACAAATCTTAGAAATTTTGTGATATGCGTTTTCCACTGATGTATATCAGACTGTGATTGCGCTTTTTTTTTAACCAGATGACTTTTCACTACCGAACATGAAATGTTTATTTCACTTTTGACTACCGTGTGTGAACTGGTTATTCTACTTTCACTACCGAATTCAAAATTGTGCGTTTTAAAATTTTGTACCTTCTGCATTTTAATGTAAAACAAGCTTTCTTCTGTAAACCTGACATCATGGATTGAAAGATGTCACTTTTCACCAATGGACGAAACCGGATGCGCACTGCATGGTACCATTCATGGTTCTAGTTTTTTTTTTTTTTCACTTTCTGGTCAGAGCGCCCAGCTAAAACTACACATGCCACACATAATCTCTCAAGATTTCCCACGATAATCTACTGCTCGGTATTGTTTAAATGTAAAATGACGCATGTCCTACCAACCGGAAATGAGGTATGAGAACATATGGGTTTTGATGTTTTGGCCATTATCTCCTTTATTTTTCAACCGATTTTGATCGGACTGACTTTGCATATTTCTCTAATTGATTGTCCACGAGACAAAAGTTTGACAATATCATTTTGAGAAAAATCTTGCTGACTTTTGGAGCACTTTTTCTTGACCACTTTTTTAACTTTTGCAATTTTATATTGATCAACCTGAAAACTTACATATTTATAGACATTTTGATTGCGAGCAATTAGCAATTTTCAAAATTTCGATATCACTTCCGGTTTTGACGTCATTCGCTCTCAAAGTTGAAATTTCAACTTCCGGAATTTTGAAGATATTCGAAAAATTCTTTTTGCAATATGTTTGTTATGTAGACTCACAATTATACAAATCATAAAATTTGACCCGGATGTAACAGATCAGGCGCCATCTTGAAATGGTATATTTTCATAAAACGCAAAATGGGGCCTCAGGGTGTTATGGAATTTGCATAATTTTTATGTCTGTGTAATCAACAGTCGACTGCGACCAAAACATGGGAAGCGGATTTTTGAATTTCAATTCTGAATTTTTCTAATTTCCGGTAAAAATAAATCAGCAATTGTCAAAACTTTCCAGGCCCATATTTTGTGACCTTGACCTTTTGTGACTTAGTGACCTGTACAAAAGTTTTTGCCCTTGATTAGATGTATCCGATGACATATTGTTTTCAGATGCCCAATGTTTACTTCCGGTTTTATAGCCGTTTGAAAATTGTAATTTTTAACTTTAAACAGCCCTACCACGTGACCTAATTTACATATGTCTTATTTTCTTACACCGTCTTACTATGCTCTGTCTGCTCTTTCCAATGATATACAACACAATATATTTGAATCAAAATTCCGCCTTTTAAAGTTTGAAAAATTTGTGCCAATTTCCATTGAAACTATGCGTATTTTTTTCAAATTTTATTTCGATCGTTCTGAAAACTTACGGATAGATAGACATTTTGATGGCGAACAAAAATATGTTTTCAAAAATTTAGTATCACTTCCGGTTGTGACGTCATTTGCTCTTAAAGTTAAAATTTCAACTTCCGGAATTTTGAAGATATTTGAAAAATTCTTTTTGCAGTATGTTTATAATACAGACACAAAAGTATACAAATAATAAAATTTGACCCGGATGTAACAGATCAGTCGCCATCTTGAAATGGTATATTTTCATAAAACGCAAAATGGGGCCTCAGGGTGTAATGGAATTTGCATAATTCTGATGTCTTTGGAATCTACAGTCGATTGCTACCAAAACATGAGAAGCCGATTTTTGAATTTCAATTCTGATTTATTTTAATTTCCGGTTAAGATAAATCAGTAATTGTCAAAACTTTAAAGGCTCATATCTTGTGACCTTGACCTCTGGTGACCAAGTGACCTGAAACAAATTCATTGCCATTGACGATACCTATGCACAGATACTTTCATTTAGGTTTTCCGATGTTTACTTCCGGTTTTATATCCATTTGAAAATTGCAATTTTTAGCTTTAAAGAGCTCTGACACGTGGCCTAATTCATGTAAGTCACAAATTCTTTCACAATCTAATTATGCTAAATCTACTTTTTCAATTATATACAACACAATATTTTAAAATCAAAATAGCGCCTTTTGAATTTTGAAAATTAGTTATTCCATCTGCTTGTAAAATATTAAATTCTAATTTCAGTTGAAGGGAGAGTACTACATTTTGACATAAAGCTGCGTTTGGGCGATCGCCCTCTCCCATTAACTTGCGTTTGGGCGATAAGTTATCATTAATGTACTTTTTTTTTTTACATTTTAACTGTTTTAAAAAGAAAATTTAATATGTGTTTTCTTTGAACGAATTATGTATTGATAAAATTCGATCTGTATTTCAAACTATGAAGTATGAATACTGTCCAGTCCGTTTCTAAATTGAGATTTGGCTCTTTCATGTGTCCTTTCTTGCACTTTAGAACTTATTTACAAATCTTAGAAATTTTGTGATATGCGTTTTCCACTGATGTATATCAAACTGTGATTACGCTTTTTTTTTAATCAGATGACTTTTCACTACCGAACATGAAATGTTTATTTCACTTTTGACTACCGTGTGTGAACTGGTTATTCTACTTTTCACTACCGAATTCAAAATTGTGCGTTTTAAAATTTTGTACCTTTTGCATTTTAATGTAAAACAAGCTTTCTTCTGTAAACCTGACATCATGGATTGAAAGATGTCACTTTTCACCAATGGACGAAACCGGATGCGCACTGCATAGTACCATTCATGGTTCTAGTTTTTTTTTTTTTTTTTTTTCGCCTTCTGGTCAGAGCGCCCAGCCAAAACTACGCATGCCACACATAATCTCTCAAGATTTCCCACGATAATCTACTGCTCGGTATTGTTTAAATGTAAAATGGCGCATGCCCTACCAACCGGAAATGAGGTATGAGAACATATGGGTTTTGATGTTTTGGCCATTATCTGCTTTATTTTTCAACCGATTTTGATCGGACTGACTTTGCTTATTTCTTTAATTGATTGTCCACAAGATGAAATTTTAACAATATCATTTTGTGAACAAGCTTGCAGACTTTTGGAGCACCTTTTCTTGACCACTTTTTCAACCTTTTCAATTTCATATTGATCAACCTGAAAACTTACATATATATAGACATTTTGATTGCGAACAATTAGCAATTTTCAAAATTTCGATATCACTTCCGGTTTTGACGTCATTCGCTCTCAAAGTTGAAATTTCAACTTCCGGAATTTTGAAGATATTCGAAAAATTCTTTTTGCAATATGTTTGTTATATAGACTGAAAATTATACAAATGATAAAATTTGACCCGGATGTAACAGATCAGGCGCCATCTTGAAATGGTATATTTTCATAAAACGCAAAATGGGGCCTCAGGGTGTTATGGAATTTGCATAATTTTTATGTCTATGTAATCAACAGTCGACTGCGACCAAAACATGGGAAGCCGATTTTTGAATTTCAATTCTGAATTTTTCTGATTTCCGGTAAAAATAAATCAGTAATTGTCAAAACTTTCAAGGCCCATATTTTGTGACTTTGACCTTTTGTGACTTTGTGACCTGTACAAAAGTTATTGCCCTTGATTAGATGTATCCAATGACATATTTTTTTCAGATGCCCAATGGTTACTTCCGGTTTTATAGCCGTTTGAAAATTGTAATTTTTAACTTTAAACAGCCCTACCACGTGACCTAATTTGCATATGTCTTATTTTCTTTTACCGTCGTACTATGCTATGTGTGCTCTTTCCAATGATATACAACACAATATATTTGAATCAAAATTCCGCCTTTTAAAGTTTGAAAAATTTGTGTCAATTTCCATTGAAACTGTGCGTGTTTTTTTCAATTTTTATTTCGATCGTTCTGAAAACTTACAGGTAGATAGACATTTTGATGGCGAACAAAAATATGTTTTCAAAATTTTGATATCACTTCCGGTTTTGAAGTTATTGGCTCTCAAAGTCGAAATTTCAACTTCCGGAATTTTGATGATATTCGAAAAATTCTTTTTGCAGTATGTTTGTAATGTAGACACAAAAGTATGCAAATGATAAAATTTGACCCGGATGTAACAGATCAGTCGTCATCTTGAAATGGTATATTTTTGTAAAAGGCAAAATGGGGCCTCATGGTGTTGTAGAATTTGCATAATTAAGATGTCTATGGAATCTACAGTCAATTGCTACCAAAACATGACATGCCAATTTTTGAATTTCAATTCTGATTCATTTTAATTTCCGGTTAAAATAAATCAGTGATTGTCCAAATTCTAAAGGCTTATATCTCGTGACTTTGACGTTCGGTGACCATGTGACCTGAAAAAATTCATTGGCATTAATGTTACCTATGCACGGATTCTTTCATTTAGGTTTTCCGATGTTTACTTCCGGTTTTATATCCATTTGAAAATTGCAGTTTTTAGCTTTAAAGCGCTCTAACACGTGACCTAATTCATGTACGTCACAAATTCTTTCACAATCTAATTATGCTAAATCTACTTTTTCAATTATATACAACACAATATTTTAAAATCAAAATAGCGCCTTTTGAATTTTGAAAATTAGTTATTCCATCTGTTTGTAAAATGTTAAATTCAAATTTCAGTTGAAGGGAGAGTACTACATTTTGACATAAAGCTGCGTTTGGGCGATCGTCCTCTCCCATTAAATTGCGTTTGGGCGATACGTTATCATTAATGTACTTTTTTTACATTGTAACTGTTTAAAAGAAACATTAAGATATATTTTCTTTGAATAAAATATGTACTGATAAAATTCGATCTGTATTTCAAACTATGAAGTATGAATACTGTGCAGTCCGTTTCTAAATTGAGATTTGGCTCTTTCATGTGTCCTTTCTTGCACTTTAGAACTTATTTACAAATCTTAGAAATTTTGTGATATGCGTTTTCCACTGATGTATATAAAACTGTGATTACGCCTTTTTTAATCAGATGACTTTTCACTACCGAACATGAAATGTTTATTTCACTTTTGACTACCGTGTGGGAACTGGTTTTTCTACTTTTCACTACCGAATTCAAAATTGTGCGTTTTAAAATTTTGTACCTTCTGCATTTTAATGTAAAACAAGCTTTCTTCTGTAAACCTGACATCATGGATTGAAAGATGTCACTTTTCACCAATGGACGAAACCGGATGCGCACTGCATGGTACCATTCATGGTTCTAGTTTTTTTTTTGCAGTGCGTTCTAGCGAACGCACTGCATTGTTTTGCAAATGTCTTTTTTTTTTTTTTTTTTTTCCGTTTTCTGGTCAGAGCGCCCAGCCAAAACTATGCATGCCACACATAATCTCTCAAGATTTCCCACGATAATCTACTGCTCGGTATTGTTTAAATGTAAAATGGCGCATGCCCTACCAACCGGAAATGAGGTATGAGAACATATGGGTTTTGATGTTTTGGCCATTATCTCCTTTATTTTTCAACCGATTTCGATCGGACTGACTTTGCTTATTTCTCTAATCGATTGTCCATGAGACAAAAGTTTAACAATATCATTTTGAGAAAAATCTTGCTGACTTTTGGAGCACCTTTTCTGGACCACTTTTTCAACTTTTGCAATTTTACATTGATCAACCTGAAAACTTACATATTTATAGACATTTTGATTGCGAGCAATTAGCAATTTTCAAAATTTCGATATCACTTCCGGTTTTGACGTCATTCGCTCTCAAAGTTGAAATTTCAACTTCCGGAATTTTGAAGATATTCGAAAAATTCTTTTTGCAATATGTTTGTTATGTAGACTCAAAATTAAACAAATCATAAAATTTGACCCGGATGTAACAGATCAGGCGCCATCTTGAAATGGTATATTTTCATAAAACGCAAAATGGGGCCTCAGGGTGTTATGGAATTTGCATAATTTTTATGTCTATGTAATCAACAGTCGACTGCGACCAAAACATGGGAAGCCGATTTTTGAATTTCAATTCTGAATTTTTCTGATTTCCGGTAAAAATAAGTCAGTAATTGTCAAAACTTTCAAGGCCCATATTTTGTGACCTTGACCTTTTGTGACTTTGTGACCTGTACAAAAGTTATTGCCCTTGATTAGATGTATCCAATGACATATTTTTTTCAGATGCCCAATGGTTACTTCCGGTTTTATAGCCGTTTGAAAATTGTAATTTTTAACTTTAAACAGCCCTACCACGTGACCTAATTTACATATGTCTTATTTTCTTTCACCGTCGTACTATGCTATGTCTGCTCTTTCCAATGATATACAACACAATATATTTGAATCAAAATTCCGCCTTTTAAAGTTTGAAAAATTTGTGTCAATTTCCATTGAAACTGTGCGTGTTTTTTTCAATTTTTATTTCGATCGTTCTGAAAACTTTCAGGTAGATAGACATTTTGATGGCGAACAAAAATATGTTTTCAAAATTTTTGTATCACTTCCGGTTTTGAAGTTATTGGCTCCCAAAGTCGAAATTTCAACTTCCGGAATTTTGAAGATATTTGAAAAATTCTTTTTGCAGTATGTATGTAATATAGACACAAAAGTATACAAATAATAAAATTTGACCCGGATGTAACAGATCAATCGCCATCTTGAAATGGTATATTTTCATAAAACGCAAAATGGGGCCTCAGGGTGTAATGAAATTTGCATAATTCTGATGTTTTTGGAATCTACAGTCGATTGCTACCAAAACATGAGACGCTGATTTTTGAATTTCAATTCTGATTTATTTTAATTTCCGGTTAAGATAAATCAGTAATTGTCAAAACTTTAAAGGCTCATATCTTGTGACCTTGACCTCTGGTGACCAAGTGACCTGAAACAAATTCATTGCCATTGACGATACCTATGCACAGATACTTTCATTTAGGTTTTCCGATGTTTACTTCCGGTTTTATATCCATTTGAAAATTGCAGTTTTTAGCTTTAAAGAGCTCTGACACGTGACCTAATTCATGTACGTCACAAATTCTTTCACAATCTAATTATGCTAAATCTACCTTTTCAATTATATACAATACAATATTTTAAAATCAAAATAGCGCCTTTTGAATTTTGAAAAATAGTTATTCCATCTGCTTGTAAAATATTAAATTCAAATTTCAGTTGAAGGGAGATTACTACATTTTGACATAAAGCTGCGTTTGGGCGATCGCCCTCTCCCATTAACTTGCGTTTGAGCGATAAGTTATCATTAATGTACTTTTTTTTTACATTTTAACTGTTTTAAAAGAAACATTAATATGTGTTTTCTTTGAACGAATTATGTATTGATAAAATTCGATCTGTATTTCAAACTATGAAGTATGAATACTGTGCAGTCCGTTTCTAAATTGAGATTTGGCTCTTTCATGTGTCCTTTCTTGCACTTTAGAACTTATTTACAAATCTTAGAAATTTTGTGATATGCGTTTTCCACTGATGTATATCAAACTGTGATTACGCTTTTTTTTTTAATCCGATGACTTTTCACTACCGAACATGAAATGTTTATTTCACTTTTGACTACCGTGTGTGAACTGGTTATTCATTAATGTACTTTTTTTTACATTTTAACTGTTTTAAAAGAAACATTAATATGTGCTTTCTTTGAACGAATTATGTATTGATAAAATTCGATCTGTATTTCAAACTATGAAGTATGAATACTGTGCAGTCCGTTTCTAAATTGAGATTTGGCTCTTTCATGTGTCCTTTCTTGCACTTTAGAACTTATTTACAAATCTTAGAAATTTTGTGATATGCGTTTTCCACTGATGTATATCAAACTGTGATTACGCTTTTTTTTAATCCGATGACTTTTCACTACCGAACATGAAATGTTTATTTCACTTTTGACTACCGTGTGTGAACTGGTTATTCTACTTTTCACTACCGAATTCAAAATTGTGCGTTTTTAAATTTTGTAACCTCTGCATTTTAATGTAAAACAAGCTTTCTTCTGTAAACCTGACATCATGGATTGAAAGATGTCACTTTTCACCAATGGACGAAACCGGATGCGCACTGCATGGTACCATTCATGGTTCTAGTTTTTTTTTTTTTTCACTTTCTGGTCAGAGCGCCCAGCCAAAACTACACATGCCACATATAATCTCTCAAGATTTCCCACGATAATCTACTGCTCGGTATTGTTTAAATGTAAAATGACGCATGCCCTACCAACCGGAAATGAGGTATGAGAACATATGAGTTTTGATGTTTTGGTCATTATCTCCTTTATTTTTCAACCGATTTTGATCGGACTGACTTTGCATATTTCTCTAATCGATTGTCCACGAGACAAAAGTTTAACAATATCATTTTGAGAAAAATCTTGCTGACTTTTGGAGCACTTTTTCTTGACCACTTTTTCAACTCTTGCAATTTTATATTGATCAACCTGAAAACTTACATGTTTATAGACATTTTGATTGCGAGCAATTAGCAATTTTCAAAGTGTCGATATCACTTCCGGTTTTGACGTCATTCGCTCTCAAAGTTGAAATTTCAACTTCCGGAATTTTGAAGATATTCGAAAAATTCTTTTTGCAATATGTTTGTTATGTAGACTCAAAATTATACAAATCATAAAATTTGACCCGGATGTAACAGATCAGACGCCATCTTGAAATGGTATATTTTCATAAAACGCAAAATGGGGCCTCAGGGTGTTATGGAATTTGCATAATTTTTATGTCTATGTAATCAACAGTCGACTGCGACCAAAACATGGGAAGCCGATTTTTGAATTTCAATTCTGAATTTTTCTGATTTCCGGTGAAAATAAATCAGTAATTGTCAAAACTTTCAAGGCCCATATTTTGTGACCTTGACCTTTTCTGACTTTGTGACCTGTACAAAAGTTATTGCCCTTGATTAGATGTATCCAATGACATATTTTTTTCAGATGCCCAATGGTTACTTCCGGTTGTATAGCCGTTTGAAAATTGTAATTTTTAACTTTAAACATCCCTATCACGTGACCTAATTTACATATGTCTTTTTTTCTTTCACCGTCGTACTATGCTCTCTCTGTTCTTTCCAATGATATACAACACAATACATTTGAATAAAAATTCCGCCTTTTAAAGTTTGAAAAATTTGTGCCTATTTCCATTGAAACTGTGCGTGTTTTTTTTCAAATTTTATTTCGATCGTTCTGAAAACTTGCAGGTAGATAGACATTTTGATGGCGAACAAAAATATGTTTTCAAAATTTTGATATCACTTCCGGTTTTGAAGTTATTGGCTCTCAAAGTCGAAATTTCAACTTCCGGAATTTTGATGATATTCGAAAAATTCTTTTTGCAGTATGTTTGTAATGTAGACACAAAAGTATGCAATTGATAAAATTTGACCCGGATGTAACAGATCAGTCGTCATCTTGAAATTGTACATTTTTATAAAAGGCAAAATGGGGCCTCATGGTGTTATTGAATTTGCATAATTAAGATGTCTATGGAATCTACAGTCAATTGCTACCAACACATGAGACGCTGATTTTTTAATTTCAATTCTGATTTATTTTAATTTCCGGTTAAGATAAATCAGAAATTGTCAAAACTTTAAAGGCTCATATCTTGTGACCTTGACCTCTGGTGACCAAGTGACCTGAAACAAATTCATTGCCATTGACGATACCTATGCACAGATACTTTCATTTAGGTTTTCCGATGTTTACTTCCGGTTTTATATCCATTTGAAAATTGCAGTTTTTAGCTTTAACGAGCTCTGACACGTGACCTAATTCATGTACGTCACAAATTCTTTCACAATCTAATTTATGCTAAATCTACTTTTTCAATTATATACAACACAATATTTTAAAATCAAAATAGCGCCTTTTGAATTTTGAAAATTAGTTATTCCATCTGCTTGTAAAATATTAAATTCAAATTTCAGTTGAAGGGAGAGTACTACATTTTGACATAAAGCTGCGTTTGGGCGATCGCCCTCTCCCATTAACTTGCGTTTGGGCGATAAGTTATCATTAATGTACTTTTTTTTTACATTTTAACTGTTTTAAAAGAAACATTAATATGTGTTTTCTTTGAACGAATTATGTATTGATAAAATTCGATCTGTATTTCAAACTATGAAGTATGAATACTGTGCAGTCCGTTTCTAAATTGAGATTTGGCTCTTTCATGTGTCCTTTCTTGCACTTTAGAACTTATTTACAAATCTTAGAAATTTTGTGATATGCGTTTTGCACTGATGTATATCAAACTGTGATTACGTTTTTTTTTAATCAGATGACTTTTCACTACCGAACATGAAATGTTTATTTCACTTTTGACTACCGTGTGTGAACTGGTTATTCTACTTTTCACTACCGAATTCAAAATTGTGCGTTTTAAAAGTTTGTACCTTCTGCATTTTAATGTAAAACAAGCTTTCTTCTGTAAACCTGACATCATGGATTGAAAGATGTCACTTTTCACCAATGGACGAAACCGGATGCGCACTGCATGGTACCATTCATGGTTCTAGTATTTTTTCTTTTTTTAAAGTATTTTTTTTTCTCCAAGCGAAATGAAAAATAACTAATTAATGTTTAGTCTTTTGCACATAATGCATTATGTATATAAATTATCATCTAAATTTCGTTGTAAATATATTATTAACAAACATTCTACATAGTGTATTGAATGATAATGTGTAATTTAATTGCAGTGCGTTCGATAATCGAACGCACTGCATTGTTTTGCAAACGGCTATTTTTTGCAGTGCGTTCGATTTCGAACGCACTGCTTTGTTTTCATAATGTTTTTTTTTGCAGTGCGTTCGATTTCGAACGCACTGCTTTGTTTTCATAATTGCAGTGCGTTCTAGCGAACGCACTGCTTTGTTTTGCAAATGGGTTTTGATGTTTTGGTCATTATCTCCTTTATTTTTCAACCGATTTTGATCGGACTGACTTTGCATATTTCTCTAATCGATTGTCCACGAGACAAAAGTTTAACAATATCATTTTGAGAAAAATCTTGCTGACTTTTGGAGCACTTTTTCTTGACCACTTTTTCAACTTTTGCAATTTTATATTGATCAACCTGAAAACTTACATGTTTATAGACATTTTGATTGCGAGCAATTAGCAATTTTCAAAATTTCGATATCACTTCCGGTTTTGACGTCATTCGCTCTCAAAGTTGAACTTTCAACTTCTGGAATTTTGAAGATATTCGAAAAATTCTTTTTGCAATATGTTTGTTATGTAGACTCAAAATTATACAAATCATAAAATTTGACCCGGATGTAACAGATCAGGCGCCATCTTGAAATGGTATATTTTCATAAAACGCAAAATGGGGCCTCAGGGTGTTATGGAATTTGCATAATTTTTATGTCTATGTAATCAACAGTCGACTGCGACCAAAACATGGGCAGCCGATTTTTGAATTTCAATTCTGAATTTTTCTGATTTCCGGAAAAAAGAAGTCAGTAATTGTCAAAACTTTCAAGGCCCATATTTTGTGACCTTGTCCTTTTGTGACTTTGTGACCTGTACAAAAGTTATTACCCTTGATTAGATGTATCCAATGACATATTTTTTTCAGATACCCAATGGTTACTTCCGGTTTTATAGCCGTTTGAAAATTGTAATTTTTAACTTTAAACAGCCCTACCACGTGACCTAATTTACATATGTCTTATTTTCTTTCACCGTCGTACTATGCTATGTCTGCTCTTTCCAATGATATACAACACAATATATTTGAATCAAAATTCCGCCTTTTAAAGTTTGAAAAATTTGTGTCAATTTCCATTGAAACTGTGCGTGTTTTTTTCAATTTTTATTTCGATCGTTCTGAAAACTTACAGGTAGATAGACATTTTGATGGCGAAGAAAAATATGTTTTCAAAATTTTTGTATCACTTCCGGTTTTGAAGTTATTGGCTCTCAAAGTCGAAATCTCAACTTCCGGAATATTGAAGATATTTGAAAAATTCTTTTTGCAGTATGTATGTAATATAGACACAAAAGTATACAAATAATAAAATTTGACCCAGATGTAACAGATCAGTCGCCATCTTGAAATGGTATATTTTCATAAAACGCAAAATGGGGCCTCAGGGTGTAATGAAATTTGCATAATTCTGATGTTTTTGGAATCTACAGTCGATTGCTACCAAAACATGAGACGCCGATTTTTGAATTTCAATTCTGATTTATTTTAATTTCCGGTTAAGATAAATCAGTAATTGTCAAAACTTTAAAAGCTCATATCCTGTGACCTTGATCTCTGGTGACCAAGTGACCTGAAACAAATTCATTGCCATTGACGATACCTATGCACAGATACTTTCATTTAGGTTTTCCGATGTTTACTTCCGGTTTAATATCCATTTGAAAATTGCAGTTTTTAGCTTTAAAGAGCTCTGACACGTGACCTAATTCATGTACGTCACAAATTCTTTCACAATCTAATTATGCTAAATCTACTTTTTCAATTATATACAACACAATATTTTAAAATCAAAATAGCGCCTTTTGAATTTTGAAATTAGTTATTCCATCTGCTTGTAAAATATTAAATTCAAATTTCAGTTGAAGGGAGAGAACTACATTTTGACATAAAGCTGCGTTTGGGCGATCGTCCTCTCCCATTAACTTGCGTTTGGGCGATACGTTATCATTAATGTCCTTTTTTTACATTGTAACTGTTTAAAAGACACATTAAGATATATTTTCTTTGAATGAAATATGTATTGATAAAATTCGATCTGTATTTCAAACTATGAAGTATGAATACTGTGCAGTCCGTTTCTAAATTGAGATTTGGCTCTTTCATGTGTCCTTTCTTGCACTCTAGAACTTATTTACAAATCTTAGAAATTTTGTGATATGCGTTTTCCACTGATGTATATCAAACTGTGATTACGCCTTTTTTAATCAGATGACTTTTCACTACCGAACATGAAATGTTTATTTCACTTTTGACTACCGTGTGTAAACTGGTTTTTCTACTTTTCACTACCGAATTCAAAATTGTGCGTTTTAAAATTTTGTACCTTGTGCATTTTAATGTAAAACAAGCTTTTTTTGTAAACCTGACATCATGGATTGAAAGATGTCACTTTTCACCAATGGACGAAACCGGATGCGCACTGCATGGTACCATTCATGGTTCTAGTGTTTTTTTGCAGTGCGTTCGATTTCGAACGCACTGCTTTGTTTTCAGAATGTTTTTTTTTTTTTTTTTTTTTTTTTTTTTTTTTCTTCGAATTCTGGTCAGAGTACACAGCCAAAACTGCAAATGCCACATATACACTGATATAATTTCTTTTCTGTACTTGAAAAACTAAATTTTTTAAATGTAATTTGACGCATTTTTATCCAACCGGAAATGACGTAGGATACAAAAGTGTATTTTAGAATTTTCGATTTTCCTACTCTATTTTAAATTCAATTCTAATCGGATTTTTTGTGTTTGATTGCAAAAACCAAAAGCTACAATTCGGCTTCTTGAAGACATTACAAATTTTGAATTTTGAAGCTAACTTTTTTGGTTTGAAATTTATGAATTTTTCAACTTCTACAATTTTATTTCGATCAATTTGAAAATAAACAAGCATATAGACCTTTTGATTGTTAAAAAAATACAATTTTCAAAATTTCGATATCACTTCCGGTTTTGACGTTATTGGCTCGTAAAGTTAAAATTTCAACTTCCGGAATTGTGAAGTTATTTGAAAAAAAATTTCTGCAATACGATTCAAATGATAACGCAAAAGCAACAAATTAAAAAATTTTGACCCGGAAGTAACAGATAAGCCACCATATTGATATGAGCAACTTTTGTAAAACTCAAAATGGGGCCTCAGGATTATCGGCGGAATTCATATTTATAGTATTTTTGGACAGCTCAGTCGACTGCCCCCAAAAATACGCAAATCGATTTTTGATGTTTGATTGTGCTTTTTGCTCATTTCCGGTATAACGTTTTAAGAAAGTGCCAAAATTTCAAAGACTTGTAACTCATGACCTTGACCTTTTTTGACCTTGTGACCTGAACAAAAGTTATTGCCCTTGACTAGATCTATCAAATGATATATCAATTTTGTTTGTCCGATATTTACTTCCGGTTCTATAGCCATTTGAAATTTGCGATTTTGAACTTTAAACAGCTCTGTCACGTGACCTATTTTACATACGTCACAAATTCTTATATATTCTTAATGTGCATAATGTACTCTTTCCAGAGATATATAATACTCTATATGTTTATTGAAATTGCGCGATTTAAAATTTGAAAATTTTGTTCAAAGTTCCATTGTAACTGTGCGTGTTTTTTTCAAATTTTATTTTGAGCGTTCTGAAAATATACAGGTAGATAGATGTTTTGATTGCAAACTCAAATCTGTTTTTAAAATTTAGATATCACTTCCGGTTTTGACGTTTTTGACTTTTTAAATTTAAATTTCAACTTCCGGAATTTTGAAGATATTTGAAATTTTTTGTCGGCATTATATTAGAAATGGTGTTATAGGAACTAGGCCGTGGACTGTGACCCTCAAATGTGCTTAAAAAAGACCTTCTGTAGCACATTGTGGAGACTAATTTTTTTCATCTGGAATCAATTAAAATATATATGTTTTAGCAAGCTAAAAAACGATGTTCCCACTTTCAGAAAGTGCCACAACTAAAAATTTTAACTTTTAAAGATGCGCATATTTTCAATACCTATCTCGATTTTTAATGGACTGTCAAAAACAATCTTCAAATCAGGGAAGCATGAAATTTTTATTATTTGTTGAATACATGCTGTACTATACCATGATAGTATAGAAAAATAAAAAATAATTGAAAAAACACAACTTCATTCAATTCAGATTTAATAAGAAAAATTTCTATATTTGTAAAGGGAGATAATTCAATACTACCATTCATTACCAGATTGCAATATGATCTTAAATGCAGCAAACATACACAATTTTTATTCATCTGGAAAGATTTCAAAGGTTTTTCCTGCATCAGTCAGTTTGTTATTTGGGTAGTTCACATAAATCTGTGCATTAAACTTAATATTTCAATATCTAGCATCTATTTGTTCACAACCTCTGAGGATGGCATCCTGAAAATTACCCCTTTAACAATGAAGCGACAAAATATATCGGATGGATTGAAAAGTTTGCGCACTTGTGAAACATAAACTAAACATTCATTCCAAGCTTCTTCAATTTATTACTGATTTGATGATAACCGAGCTTTTATCTATGAGGACCTTGTGATATACATGTATATCTTCTCTTGTATAAAAAAGTACAGAAATTAAATGACATAGTTTGTCATTTGGAAGAAAATTCTTGATGCCCCTTCACAGAGTGATTTTAGATGGTATTTCATAAGGAAAATGGTATCGAGTCCAAGTACCTCACAAAGCACCACAACTGCAAGCCCAAACAGAAGGTCCTCAACCTAGAGAAAACAAAATAGAAAATAACATCAATTGTGTGCATTCTGAAAGATATTTCGGGATTTGAGTTGTCAATAAGACCCCCTACTCTGATTTTCATCTGCCCAATTTTACTTGTTCAAAGCATTTCTCTTCTTAATCAAATTATTTGGGGGGAGGGGACCGACACCCTTTTGTCCTCCCTTCTGAGTTCAAGTGTGCCCTTGCCAACTACAGGTTTAAGAGTATTAAAACAAGTTGAAAGCCATGGATCTTAGAGGAATACATACCTTTACACATCAAAAAAGACTTTTAAAATAGAGGTCAATTGTCAGCTGATAAATTTTCGAGAAAAGGCGGATGTAAATACCACAGTAAATTTTGGTATTGACAAGTTTGTTGAAAAAATAATGACATGCATACCTTTGATTTGAAATATTTACTTCTACCGACTAAGTTGCCAGTCTAGAAATTCTAACTATCCTTCCACGAGGTGTTTTACCCATAATCATACAAAACATACCAAATGTTTTCGAACATAACCTGAAAAGAATGGAAAATGACAAAGTACTTCATGAGCATGTATACAGAATATTGAATGAGAAACATGTTAAACATAGATAGGTGTCAGTCAGATCATTCAATTTCAAGGGTACACATTATTTATCTTATTTGCATAGAAGGCTTTTGCTATTTCCATTGTAATTGCATAGAAATTTCAACTTCTGTGTAACAGATTTTAAAGAATTTTTACAATGTAGACAATGATTTTTGTAAATCAAACTGTGAATGGTGGCATTGACATAATTTGAACACTAACTGATCTTTTTAAAATGGAAATTGAATCAGAAATAGAAGTCTTACCTAGACCTCACATCTTTATAGCAGTCAAGTAAAATCGGCATAGGCCTAGGCCATAATAGGCTAGTACTGACACCATGAATATGAGTGTTATGCTGGTCTAAATGGACAATATCTGTTGGAAAATGTCACCTTTTCATGTATATCAGTTTTCCCAAATCTACCGAAAATACCCAACGGGAGTTACCACCAAAATAATGTAAACAAACTGTAGAGTAGAAGACTAAGAGGCCTGTCTGTATCCACTTTCATTTTCTTACCTGTACATAACGCTTGCTTTACACGTTTCACATAAGCTTCTGTCCTCACCCTCCATGATAATCCGTTGGGCACATGATACGGTTCTTGTACAAATGGTTTCCGAAAATCAAAAAACCTTTTTAAGACCTTTAGGCTTTTGAAACCATGTGAATTAAATAAACACTAAGCGTTCATCGCCATGTTGTCAAAAGCTGAACTTGCCGAACTGGGAAAAGGTCAACCGGCGGAGTAATATATTAAAATAACGCCATTTGATTGGTCGGTATCTAGTAAACAGGTCAATCTCGTCATGAAGCGCGAATATTGAAGTTCCATATTTTTGGCAAGTACTACAAAAAAAAAACTGGCAATATTCCAGCTTGGGAACAGATCATTTCGTATTCAGCAATTAAAAATGAAATGACTCGGCTAAAAATTTGTTAGTCCCGGTAAAATTGAGGTTTTCTAAACGTAAAATGGTCAGAGTCCATCCTCTAAACTATTAATTAATAAAATCTGACCCGGATGTAATATAACAGCCGCCATATTGATATGACCAACTTTTGTAAAACTCAAAATGGGGCCTCAGGGATATGAGCGATTTTCGTGATTGTAGTATTTTTGGACAGCTCAGTCGATTGCCATAAAAAATACGCAATTTGATTTTTGATATTCGATATTGCTTTCTTGTTATTTCTCAGTATAATGTTTTAAGTAATTTCCAAAATTTCAAAGACTTGACCTTGACTTTTTTTTACCTTGTTTCCTGAAGAAAGGTTATTGTCCTTGATTAGATCTATCCAATGGTATGTACAATTTAGTTGTTCAATGTTTATTTCCGGTTCTATTGCCATTTGAAATTTGCGATTTTTAACTTTAAACGCATACATTTATCGTCAAAACAGTTGAAGGGAGAGAACTACTATTTTAATTATAAATCTTTATTAAAGCTATCATGGTGTAATTAAACTAGAAATGTTTATAAAAAATAAGTCAAACCATCCGCCACTAATCGACATATTTACTACTTTTAGCCTCCGTAGCGAAGAAATATGGCCTCCACCGACCCACTATAAAGCCGTGTAAGCCACGTCATTCAGTCAGTTGATATACATACATCGGACTGTCAACATCAGTAATAAGCGGTCACTATTATTATTATCAAGCCAACCCTGAAACTAGCAAAGGAGAGATTTTGCTATAGTCGAAAACTAACCAATAGTCAATCTTTTAAGCATTCAGATCACAAACAGTTATTTTAATTCCTTAAAATAAGAAAATCTCTCTAGATTTAACTTTTCTAATGTTCATATTTTCATAACCATTTGCCTTAGACTTAGTGCCTTATGATTTATGAAAGATTTCCAGGATGACGCACTGCCCAGCGCCGTTTTGGTACGGCTCTAGTTTTTTTTTATTTCTTCAAATACTGGTCAGAGCACCCAGCAAAAACTGCTAATGTCACACATGCACTGATGCGATTTGCTTTTTTTTCTCGAAAAACTAAATTTTTTAAATGTTATTTGATGCATTTTTGTCTAACCGGAAATGACGTAGGACAAAAAGTGGTTTTTTAGAATTTTCCATTTCACGGCTCTATTTTTTATCGGATTTGACTCGGATTTTTTTAGGTTACTTCTTTGAACTAATGTCTACAATACGGCTTCTTCAAGCAATTTAAAAATTTTATTTTGTCGATAACTTTTTTTAGTTTTAATTATAAATTTTTTTCAAATTCTACAATTTTAATTCGAAGAATCTGAAAATAAAAATGCTCATCGGCAATTCGATTGTGAACATAATACTAATTTCAAAATTTCGATATCACTTCCGGTTTTGACGAAAATTTTTAGATTTCAACTTCCGGAATTTCGAAGATATGTGAAATTTTTTTTTGGAAATATGATTGCAATGACAATTCGAAAACAATGAATGAAAAAAAAATTGACCCGGAAGTTACAAATAAGCCGCCATATTGATATGACCAACTTTTGTAAAACTCAAAATGGGGCCTCAGGGTTATGAGCGGAATTCGTAATAGTAGTATTTTAGGACAGCCCAGTCGATTGCCAAAAAAAGTACGTTATTAGATTTTTGATTTTTAATACTGCCTTTTTGTTATTTCCGGTATAACGTTTAAAGTAATTGCGAAAATTTCAAAAACTTGTAACTCGTGACCTTGACCTTTTATGACCTTGCAACCTGAACAAAGGTTATAGCCCTTGACTAGATCTATCCAATAAAATATCCATTTACGTTGTCCGATGTTTACTTCCGGTTCTATTGCCATTTGAAATTTGCGATTTTTAACTTTAAACAGCTCTGTCACGTGACCCAACTAACATACGTCACAAACTCTTATATATTATTAGTGTGCTTATTTTACTCTTTCCAGTGATATATAACACTTTATGTTTGAATGACAATTGCGCGATTTAAAATTTGAAAATTCTGTGCAAAGTTTCATTGTATCTGTGCGTGTTTTTTTCAAATTTTATTTTGACCGTCCTGAAAACTTACAGGTAGATAGACATTTGATTGCTAACCCAAATCTGTTTTCAAAATTTCGATAACACTTCCGGTTTTGACGTTATTCGCTTTTTAAATCTAAAATCTAACTTCCGGAATTTTGAAGTTATATGATTTTTTTTGTTTGCAATATATTTGAAATGATGCTATATAAACAATCAATCAATGAAATTTGACCCAGTTGTAATAGATCGGCCGCCATATTTATATGACTAACTTGTGTAAAACTCAAAATGGGGCCTCGGGGTTATGAGCGGAATTCGTAATTGTAGTATTTTTAGACAGCTTAGTCGATTGCCCCAAAAAGTACGTTATTCGATTTTGATATTCGATGATGCTTTTTTGTTATTTCCGGTATATTGTATTTAATGTAATTGCCAAAATTTCAAAGAATTGCAACTCGTGACCTTGAACTTTTTTGACCTTGTGACCTTAACAAAGGTTATTGCCCTTGACCAGATCTATGTATTGATGTATCCATTTTAGTTGTCCGATGTTTACTTCCGGTTCTATGGCCTTTTGATATTTGCGATTTTTAACTTTAAATACCTCTGTCACGTGACTTAACTTTAATACGTCACACATTCTTATATTATATTCTTATTGTGCCTAATCTATTCTTTTTAATGATATATAATACTTTATGTTTTAAATAAAATAGCGCGATATAATATTTGAAAGTTTTGTGCAAAGTTCTATTGTCACTGTGCGGGTTTTTTAAAAATTTTATTTGAATATTCTGAAAACTTGTGGGTAGCTAACCAAAAAAGTAAAAACTATCGCCAAAACGCCAACACATTTGATTTAATAACGCTTACAATTATCGTCAAAACAGTTGAAGGGAGAGAACTACTATTTTTATTGTTAACCTTTATTAAAGCTATCATGCTGTAACAAGACTAGAAAAAATGTTTCTAACTTTTTTGATATTAATATTTTCATAACCATTTGCTTAGTGCCTTGTGATTTATGAAAGATTTCCAGGATGACGCACTGCCCAGCGCCGTTTTGGTACGGCTCTAGTTGCAGTGCGTTCGATTCTTCGAACGCACTGCATTGTTTTGCAATTGACTATTTTTTTTTTTTTTTTTCGTTTTCTGGTCTCGCTATTTCGGTATGAAGGGAACTTGTCACGCTCAATCTGACACGATTTCCTTCGATAAACTGCTGCTCATTGTGGCTTAAATGTTAAATGATGCAGTTTTGTCCAACCGGAAATGAGGTATGACAAAACGTGTGTTTTCGGTTTTTATCATTTATACCTACAATTATGAACCGATTTCGATGGAATTTTTTTTGTTTATTTCGGTTATGTCTTTTCTACACGATGACCACTTTAAAACTTATCATTTTTTACTTTTGACCCTGAATTTTGAAATTTTTTTTTTCACGTTTTTTTTAACTTCCACAGTTTTATTTCCATCGCTATGAAAACTTCTAGGCATATAGACATTGTTATTGCGAACAAAACCGTGTTTTCAAAATTTGGATATCACTTCCGGTTTTGACGTCATTTGCTTGTAAACTTCAAATTTCAACTTCCGGAGTTTTGAAGATATTTGAAAATTTCTATTTGCATTATGTTAGAAACTGTCATCATGAAAGATATTTATGATAAAATTTGACCCGGAAGTAATATGTCAGGCGTCATGTTGTTTTGGGTAATTTTTATAAAACTCAAAATGGGGCCTCAGGGGATAATCGGATTTGCACAATTTTGGTGTCTATGAAATCCTTAGTCGATTGCCACCAACCTTATGACAGCAGATTTTTGAATTTCGATTTAGACTTTTTTCTATTTCCGGAAAAAGAATTTCAGTAATGACCGAAACTTTCAAGGCTCATATCTAGTGACCTTGACCTTTGATGAATTTTTGACCTGTACAAAAGTTATTGCCCTTAACGAGATCTATCAAATGATATATTCATTTCCGATTTCTGATGTTAACTTCCGGTTTTATCGCCATTTCAAAATTGTAATTTTTAACTTTAAAGAGCTTTGTCACGTGACGTAATAAACATACGTCACAAATTTTTAGACATATTTACTATGCTAAATCTGCTCTTTCAAATGATATATAACACAAAATATTTGAATCAAAATTGCGCTTTTTAAAACTTGCAAATTTTGTGCCAATTTTCATTGTAACTGTGCGTGTTTTTTGGAAATTTGATTTTGATCGATCTGAAAACTTACAAGTAGATAAACAATTTGATAATGAACAAAACAATATTTCTGAAATTTGATATCACTTCCGGTATTGACGTCATTTGTTTGTAAACTTGAAATTCTAACTTCTGGAGTTCCCGAATTATTTGAAAGTTTCTTTTTGCATCATGTTAGAAATGATCATCAGAAAAGATATAAATGATAAAATCCGACCCGGAAGTACTATGTCAAGTGCCATGTTGTTGTGACTTATTTTTATAAAACTCAAAATGGGACCTCAGGGGATAATCTGATTTGCATAATATCGCTGTCTATGAAATCCTTAGTCGATGGCCAACAACCTTGTGCCATCTTATTCTTTAATTTCGATTTCTTTATATTTCTGGAACAAGAATTTTAGTATAGACTGAAACTTTCAAGGCTCATATTTCTTAATCTATTAGTTCAAATGACCAGGAAGTATTATTAGCCTGTAATCTACAAGGTGTAACACTCCTCGAGAGGATCATTCTTTGTTTCTATATCTGTCAACATGTGAGAGTCCGCGTCGTTGGATTACTACGTATCATTCCCTCAGCACATCATACGATTCATAATTAGTATACCAACATCCAGAAAGTTACAATTTACCATATTGTTTCTTTTAACGCTTCTCATTGGTCAATGTTTAGAGTAGTATTTTAAAATATTTAAATGCAGTGTTCTCCCTTCAACTGAAAAATGTTTGTTGTCTGTATGTTTAAATGCAGTTCTCTCCCTTCAACTGACAATTGCTTAACATGAATTTCTTACATTGTAACTTGTATTTTTAACGTTTTAAATTGTGTACTAAAAAGATAAACAAAAAGTCTAAAAGAAGTAGATAACGATCCAACGCCAAAAGAAGAAAATCCGTTCTAAAAATCTGGTTCTGTCATTTATTAAAATTGCATGTCTAAAAACGTTGACCATTAAAATGTTTTCTAAAAAAATAATAATATAGAATTATTGCTAAGTTCATGTTAAAATGATAATTTACGAGCTATGCTGCGAACTTACGTGTATGGAGGTTAGCACTCAGTATTCTGAGGTCATATACATATATCTTATCAACAATTGGCTCTATCACATTTAGGGAGCCGCGGTGGCACAGTGAGTTAGACTTTTGCTCGCTGAAGGTCCAGGGTTCAATCTCGGCATGGGTCGAGATGATGCCTTCGGATTTTTCAACCCGGTTTCACCCTTTCAATGATGCAGGTCGGAAGGGCTGACATGGAAAAAGCGCCTAGTCGTTCGGATGGGACAATAATCCAAGGCCCGTGCGCTATTGGCTGTGCACGTTAAAAACCCCTCGACAATTGGAAATCGATTCTTTTCGGTTATTCTACTTTTCACTCTCGAATATAAACAATTTATATGCCGATTTTTTATGTTCTGTAAATTTCGCAATATGGATTGAAAATGTAACTTTTCACCCATGGACGAAACCGGACGCGCACTGCTCGGTACCGTCGCACGGTTCTAGTTTTTTTTTTCTTCAAATACTGGTCAGAGCACCCAGCAAAAACTGTTAATGTCACATATGCACTGATGCGATTTGCTTTTTTTTCTCGAAAAACTAAATTTTTTAAATGTTATTTGATGCATTTTTGTCTAACCGGAAATGACGTAGGACAAAAAGTGTTTTTTTAGAATTTTCCATTTCACGGCTCTATTTTTTATCCGATTTGACTCGGATTTTTTTAGGTTACTTCTTTGAACTAATGTCTACAATACGGCTTCTTCAAGCAAATTTAAAAAATTTATTTTGTCGATAACTTTTTTTAGTTTTAATTATAAAATTTTTTCAAATTCTACAATTTTAATTCGAAGAATCTGAAAATAAAAATGCACATAGGCAATTCGATTGTGAACATAATGCTAATTTCAAAATTTCGATATCACTTCCGGTTTTGACGAAAATTTTTAGATTTCAACTTCCGGAATTTCGAAGATATGTGAAATTTTTTTTTGGAAATATGATTACAATGACAATTCGAAAACAATGAATGAAAAAAAATTGACCCGGAAGTTACAAATAAGCCGCCATATTGATATGACCAACTTTTGTAAAACTCAAAATGGGGCCTCAGGGTTATGAGCGGAATTCGTAATAGTAGTATTTTAGGACAGCCCAGTCGATTGCCATAAAAAGTACGTTATTAGATTTTTGATTTTTAATACTGCCTTTTTGTTATTTCCGGTATAACGTTTAAAGTTATTGCGAAAATTTCAAAAACTTGTAACTCTTGACCTTGACTTTTTATGACCTTGCAACCTGAACAAAGGTTATTGCCCTTGACTAGATCTATCCAATGAAATATCCATTTCCGTTGTCCGATGTTTACTTCCGGTTCTATTGTCATTTGAAATTTGCGATTTTTAACTTTAAACAGCTCTGTCACGTGACCCAACTAACATACGTCACAAACTCTTATATATTCTTAGTGTGCTTATTTTACTCTTTCCAGTGATATATAACACTTTATGTTTGAATGACAATTGCAAGATTTAAATTTTGAAAATTTTGTGCAAAGTTTCATTGTAACTGTGCGTGTTTTTTTCAAATTTTATTTTGACCGTCCTGAAAACTTACAGGTAGATAGACATTTTGATTGCTAACCCAAATCTGTTTTCAAAATTTCGATAACACTTCCGGTTTTGACGTTATTCGCTTTTTAAATCTAAAATCTAACTTCCGGAATTTTGAAGATATATGATTTTTTTTGTTTGCAATATATTTGAAATGATGCTATATAAACAATCAATCAATGAAATTTGACCCAGTTGTAATAGATCGGCCGCCATATTTATATGACTAACTTTTGTAAAACTCAAAATGGGGCCTCGGGGTTATAAGCGGAATTCGTAATTGTAGTATTTGTAGACAGCTTAGTCGATTGCCCCAAAAAGTACGTTATTCGATTTGGATATTCGATGATGCTTTTTTGTTATTTCCGGTATATTGTATTTAATGTAATTGCCAAACTTTCAAAGAATTGTAACTCGTGACCTTGAACTTTTTTGACCTTGTGACCTTAACAAAGGTTATTGCCCTTGACCAGATCTATGTATTGATGTATCCATTTAAGTTGTCCGATGTTTACTTCCGGTTCTATGGCCATTTGATATTTGCGATTTTCAACTTTAAATACCTCTGTCACGTGACTTAACTTTAATACGTCACACATTCTTATATATTCTTATTGTGCCTAATCTATTCTTTTTAATGATATATAACACTTTATGTTTTAAATAAAATAGCGCGATATAATTTTTGGAAGTTTTGTGCAAAGTTCTATTGTCACTGTGCGGGTTTTTTAAAATTTTATTTGAATATTCTGAAAACTTGTGGGTAGCTAAGCATTTTGATTGCGATCTCAAATATATTTTCAAAATTTCTATATTACTACCGGTTTTGACGTTATTGGCTAATTAACTAAAATAATATGTTTGTTGTCTAAATGGTTAAATGATAGTGATCTCCCTTCAACTTGTAATTAACTTGAGTTTTGGCAATACTAAACCAAAAAAGTAAAAACTATCGCCAAAACGCTAACACATTTGATTTAATAACGCTTACAATTATCGTCAAAACAGTTGAAGGGAGAGAACTACTATTTTTTATTGTTAACCTTTATTAAAGCTATCATGCTGTAACAAGACTAGAAAAAATGTTTCTAACTTTTTTGATATTAATATTTTCATAACCATTTGCTTAGTGCCTTGTGATTTATGAAAGATTTCCAGTATGACGCACTGCCCAGCGCCGTTTTGGTACGGCTCTAGTTTTTTTTTTTTCGAATTTTACACTCGCTTTTTTAGTAAGAAGGCAACATGCCACAAGCAGATTTGTTCAATTCCCTACGATAAATTGTTGACCATCAACTATTAAATATAAATTGGTGCCATTTTGACAAACCGGAAATGAGGTAGAACAAAAAACACAGTTTTGGTTTTTGGAATCTCACAGCTCTATTTTTGATCCGATTTTTATCAAACTGTTTTGAACTGTTTTCTATAACTGTGCGCTACTAAATAAAAGTTTTAAACTTCTCCAATTTTGACTTTTAGTTGACTATTTTCTTAATTTTAATTTTTGCGTTTTTTTCAACTTCTACAATTTTATTTCGTTCGATCTGCAAATTTGCAGGTGTATAGACATTTTGATTCTTAACAAAATGCAGTTTTCAAAATTTTGATACCACTTCCGGTTTTTACGTAATTAGCTTGTAAATTTAAAATTTCAACTTCCGGAAATTTGAAGATATTTCAAATTTGTTTTTTTCAATGTGTTATAATTTGTTATAACAACAATTTGAAATAAAAAAATCCGACCCGGAAGTAACAGATCATCCGCCATTTTGATATGAGTAACTTTTATAAAATTAAAAATGGGGCCTCAGGGTTATGAGAGGCATCCGTAACTTTAGTATTTTTGGAAACTACAATAGATTTCTAAAAAAGTCTAGCCGCCGATTTTTGAATTTTGATTTCAATTTTTTTTTTATTTTCGTTTTGATTTTTTATGCAATTACTAAAACTTTCAAGGCTCATATCTTTTGACCTTGACCTTTGGTGACCTTGGTACCTGCACAAAAGTTATTGCCCTTGATGAAATATATCCAATGATGTATTCATGTTTCTGATCCGATGTATACTTCCGGTTTTATAGGCAATTGAAATTTGTGATTTCTGACTTTAAGCAGTCATGTCACGTGACCTAGCGTAAATACGTCAAAAATGATTTAACAATCATATTATGCGTAATTTGCTCTTTCCAATGATGTACGACAATATACACTTAAATCAAAATTGCACGATTTAAAATTTGAACATTTTGTGCAAATTTCCATTGTTACTGTGCGTGTTTTTTTCAAATTTTATTTCAATCGATTTGAAAGTTTACAGATGGAAAGATATTTCGATTGCAATCCAAAATCCGTTTTCGAGAAATTGATACCACTTCCGGTTTTGACGTAATTAGCTTGTAAATTTGAAATTTCAACTTCCGGAATTTGGAATATATTTGAAATTTGTTTTTTGCAATATTTAACATTGTGGTATATCAACAATTTGAAATAAAAAAATTTAACCCGGAAGTTACAAATCGGCCGCCATATTGATATGACTAACTTTTGTAAAACTCAAAATGGGGCCTCAGAGTTATGAGCGGAAATCGTAACTTTGATATTTTTGGAAACTACAGTCGATTGCATTCATAGAATTGTTAATCGATTTTTGATCTTCTGTTTTGCCTTTCTTGCATTTCCGTTTTATTTTTTTCAGTAATTACAAAAACTTTCAAGACTCATACCTCATGACCTTGACCTTCGGTGACATTGTAACCTGAACAAAAGTTTTTGCCCTCGATGAGATCTATCCGACTATGTATTCATATTTGTTGTCCGATGTATACTTCCGGTTTTGTGAGCAATTCAAATTTGCGATTTTTGACTTTACCAGCAACATCCAAGGTTTCGCTAGTTGTGGTAGCTTTCTTTGTCTATAAATAATACCATTACAGACCTTTTAAAAAACAGTTTTTAAGTAATTCCAAAACTGTTACGCACTGCTCAGAACCATGCAAAGCCTATGGATCTAGTTTTTTTTTTTTTTGCAGTGCGTTCGATAATCGAACGCACTGCATTGTTTTGCAAACGGCTATTTGCAGTGCGTTCGATTTTGAACGCACTGCTTTGTTTTCAAAATGTTTTTTTTTTTTTTTTTTTTTTTTTTTTTTTTTTTTTTCTTCAAATACTGGTCAGAGCGCCCAGCATAAACTGCTAATGTCACATATGCACTGATGCGACTTGCCTACTTTTCTCGAAAAACTAAATTTTTTAAATGTTATTTGATGCATTTTTGTCTAACCGGAAATGACGTAGGACAAAAAGGCGTATTTTAGAATTTTTCATTTCACGGCTCTATTTTTCATCCGATTTGACTCGGATTTTTTTAGGTTATTTCTTTAAACTAATGTCTACAATATGGCTTCTTCAAGCAATTTAAAATTTTACTTTTATCGATAACTTTTTTTAGTTTTAATTATAATTTTTTTTCAAATTCTACAATTTTGATTCGACGAATCTGAAAATAAAACTGCATATAGGCAATTCGATTGTGAACATAATGCTAATTTCAAAATTTCGATATCACTTCCGGTTTTGACGAAAATGGCTTTTAAATTTTTAGATTTCAACTTCCGGAATTTCGAAGATATGTGAAATTTTATTTTGGAAATATGATTGCAATGACAATTCGAAAACAATGAATGAAAAAAAATTGACCCGGAAGTTACAAATAGGCCGCCATATTGATATGACCATCTTTTGTAAAACTCAAAATGGGGCCTCAGGGTTATGAGCGGAATTCGTAATAATAGTATTTTAGGACAGCCCAGTCGATTGCCAAAAAAAGTACATGATTAGAATTTTGATTTTTAATACTGCCTTTTTGTTATTTCCGGTATAACGTTTAAAGTAATTGCCAAAATTTCAAAGACTTGTAACTCATGACCTTGACCTTTTATGACCTTGTAACCTGAACAAAGGTTATTGCCCTTGACTAGATTTATCCAATGACATATCCATTTTTGTTGTCCGATGTTTACTTCCGGTTCTATTGCCATTTGAAATTTGCGATTTTCAACTTTAAACAGCTCTGTCACGTGACCCAAATAACATACGTCACAAATTCTTATATATTATTAGTGTGCTTATTTTACTCTTTCCAGTGATATATAACACTTTATGTTTGAATGAAAATTGCGCGATTTAAAATTTGAAAATTTTGTGCAAAGTTTCATTGTAACTGTGCGTGTTTTTTTCAAGTTTTATTTTGACCGTCCTGAAAACTTACAGGTAGATAGACATTTTGATTGCAAACTCAAATCTGTTTTCAAAATTTCGATAACACTTCCGGTTTTGACGTTATTAGCTTTTTAAATCTAAAGTCTAACTTCCGGAATTTTGAAGATATATGATTTTTTTTTTTGCAATATATTTGAAATGATGCTATATAAACAATCAATCAATGAAATTTGACCCAGTTGTAATAGATCGGCCGCCATATTTATATGACTAACTTTTGTAAAACTCAAAATGGGGCCTCGGGGTTATGAGCGGAATTCGTAATTGTAGTATTTTTGGACAGCTTAGTCGATTGCCCCAAAAAGTACGTGATTCGATTTTGATATTGGATGATGCTTTTTTGTTATTTCCGGTATATTGTATTTAATGTAATTGCCAAAATTTCAAAGAATTGTAACTCGTGACCTTGAATTTTCTTATCTTGTGACCTGAACAAAGGTTATTGCCCTTGATCAGATCTATGTACTGATGTATCAATTTTAGTTGTCCGATGTTTACTTTCGGTTCTATGGCCATTTGAAATTTGCGATTTTTAACTTTAAATAGCTCTGTCACGTGACTTAACTTTCATACGTCACAAATCATTATATATTCTTATTGTGCCTAATCTATTCTTTTTAATGATATATAACACTTTATGTTTTAAAGAAAATTGCGCGATATAATATTTGGAAGTTTTGTGCAAAGTTCTATTGTCACTGTGCGTGTTTTTTCAAATTTTATTTGAATGTTCTGAAAACTTGTGGGTAGCTAAGCATTTTGATTATGAACTCAAATCTATTTTCAAAATTTCGATATTACTACCGGTTTTGACGTTATTGGCTAATTACCTAAAATAATATGTTTGTTGTCTAAATGGTTGAATGATAGTGCTCTCCCTTCAACCTGTAATTAATTTGAGTTTTGGCGATACTAAACGAAAGAAGTAATAAACATCACCAAAACGCTAACACATTATATTAAATAACGCTAACAATTATCGTCAAAACAGTTGAAGGGAGAGAACTACTATTTTTATTGTTAATCTTTATTAAAGCTATCATGCTGTAACTAGACTAGAAAAAAATGTTTCTAACTTTTTTAATATTAATATTTTCGTAACCATTTGCTTAGTGCCTTGTGATTTATGAAAGATTTCCAGGATGACGCACTGCCCAGCGCCGTTTTGGTACGGCTCTAGTTTTTTTTTTTTTTCGAATTTTACACTCGCTATTTTAGTAAGAAGGCAACAAGCTACATACAGTTTTTTTCAATTATCTACGATGAAGTGTTGACCATCAACTATTAAATATAAATTGGTGCCATGTTGACAAACCGGAAATGAGGTAGAACAAAAAACATCATTTTGGTTTTTGGAATCTCACAGCCCTTTTTTTGATCCGATTTTTATCAAACTGTTTTGAACTGTTTTCTATAACTGTTAGCTACTAAATAAGGATTTTAAACTTCTCAAATTTTGACTTTTAATTGCCTATTTTCTTAATTTTAATTTTTGCGTTTTTTTCAACTTGTTTAATTTTATTTCGATCGATCTGCAAATTTGCAGGTGGATAGACATTTTGATTCCAAACAAAATGCAGTTTTCAAAATTTTGATACCACTTCCGGTTATGACGTAATTAGCTTGCAAATTTAAAATTTCAACTTCCGGAATTTTGAAGATATTTGAAATTTGTTTTTTGCGTTGTGTTACAATTTGTTATAACAACCATTTGAAATAAAAAAATCCGACCCGGAAGTAACAGATCATCCGCCATTTTGATGTGAGTAACTTTTGTAAAATTAAAAATGGGGCCTCAGGGTTATGAGCGGCATCCGTAACTTTAGTATTTTTGGAAACTACAATAGATTGCTAAAAAAGTCTAGGCGCCGATTTTTGAATTTTGATTTCCATTTTTTTTTTATTTTCGTTTTGATTTTTTATGCAATTACTAAAACTTTCAAGGCTCATATCTTTTGACCTTGGCCTTTGGTGACCTGGGTACCTGAACAGAAGTTATTGCCCTTGATGAAATCTATCCAATGATGTATTCATGTTTGCGATCCGATGTATACTTCCGGTTTTATAGGCAATTGAAATTTGTGATTTTTGACTTTAAACAGTCCTGTCACGTGACCTAGCGTAAATACGTAAAAAATGATTTAACAGTCATATTATGCGTGATTTGCTCTTTCCGATGATGTACGACAATATACACTTAAATTAAAATTGCACGATTTAAAATTTGAACATTTTGTGCAAATTTCCATTGTAACTGTGCGTGTTTTTTTCAAATTTTATTTCAATCGATCTGAAAATTTACAGATGGAAAGATATTTCGATTGCAATCCAAAATCCGTTTTCGAAAAATTGATACCACTTCCGGTTTTGACGTAATTAGCTTGTAAATTTGAAATTTCAACTTCCGGAATTTTGAATATATTGGAAATTTGTTTTTTGCAACATTTAACATTATGGTACATCAACAATTTGAAATAAAAAAATTTAACCCGGAAGTTACAAATCGGCCGCCATATTGATATGACTAACTTTTGTAAAACTCAAAATGGGGCCTCAGGGTTATGAGCGGAATTCGTAACTTTGATATTTTTGGAAACTACAGTCGTTTGCATTCATAGCATTGTTAATCGATTTTTGATCTTCCGTTTTGCCTTTCTTGCACTTACGTTTTATTTGTTTCAATAATTACCAAAACTTTCAGGGCTCATATCTCGTGACCTTGACCTTTGGTGACATTGTGACCTGAACTAAAGTTTTTGCACTCTATGAGATCTATCCGACTATGTATTCATATTTAAAGTCCGATGTATACTTCCGGTTTTGTAAGCAAATCAAATTTGCGATTTTTGACTTTACAAGTAACATCCAAGGTTTCGCTAGTTGTGGTAGCTTTCTTTGACTAGAAATAATACCAATACAGACCATTTTAAAAACAGTTTTTAAGTAATTCCTAAACTGTTACGCACTGCTCAGAACCATGCAAAGCCAATGGATCTAGTTTTTTGCAGTGCGTTCGATAATCGAACGCACTGCATTGTTTTGCAAACGGCTATTTTTTTTTTTTTTTCGAATTTTACACTCGCTATTTTAGTAAGAAGGCAACATGCCACATACAGATTTGTTCAATTCCCTACGATAAATTGATGACCATGAACTTTTAAATATAAATTGGTGCCATTTTGACAAACCGGAAATGAGGTAGAACGAAAAACACAATTTTGGTTTTTGGAATCTCACGTCTCTATTTTTGATCCGATTTTTATCAAACTGTTTTGAACTGTTTTCTATAACTGTACGCTACTAAATAAAGGTTTTAAACTTCTACAATTTTGACTTTTAGTTGACTATTTTCTTAATTTTAATTTTTGCGTTTTTTTCAATTTCTACAATTTTATTTCGATCGATCTGCAAATTTGCAGGTGCATAGACATTTTGATTCTAAACAAAATGCAGTTTTCAAAATTTTGATACCACTTCCGGTTTTTACGTAATTAGCTTGTAAATTTAAATTTTCAACTTCCGGAAATTTGAAGATATTTCAAATTTGTTTTTTTCATTGTGTTATAATTTGTTATAACAACAATTTGAAATAAAAAAATCCGACCCGGAAGTAACAGATCATCCGCCATTTTGATATGAGTAACTTTTATAAAATTAAAAATGGGGCCTCAGGGTTATGAGCGGCATCCGTAACTTTAGTATTTTTGGAAACTAAAATAGATTGCTAAAAAAGTCTAGCCGCCGATTTTTGAATTTTGATTTCAATTTTTTTTTTATTTTCGTTTTGATTTTTTATGCAATTACTAAAACTTTCAAGGCTCATATCTTTTGACCTTGACCTTTGGTGACCTTGGTACCTGAACAAAAGTTATTGCACTTGATGAAATCTATCCAATGATATATTCATGTTTGTGATCCGATGTATACTTCCGGTTTTATAGGCAATTGAAATTTGTGATTTTTGACTTTAAACAGCCCTGTCACGTGACCTAGCGTAAATACGTCAAAACTGATTTAACAATCATTTTATGCGTAATTTGCTCTTTCCAATGATGTACGACAATATACACTTAAATTAAAATTGCACGATTTAAAATTTGAACACTTTGTGCAAATTTTCATTGTAACTGTGCGTGTTTTTTTCAAATTTTATTTCAATCGATCTGAAAATTTACAGATGGAAAGATATTTCGATTGCAATCCAAAATCTGTTTTCGAAAAATTGATACCACTTCCGGTTTTGACGTAATTAGCTTGTAAATTTGAAATTTCAACTTCCGGAATTTTGAATTTATTTGAAATTTGTTTTTTGCAATATTTAACATTATGGTATATCAACAATTTGAAATAAAAAAATTTAACCCGGAAGTTACAAATCGGCCGCCATATTGATATGACTAACTTTTGTAAAACTCATAATGGGGCAACACTTTCAAGACTCATACCTCGTGACCTTGACCTTTGGTGACATTGTGACCTGAACAAAAGTTTTTGCCCTCGATGAGATCTATCCGACTATGTATTCATATTTGTTGACCGATGTATACTTCCGGTTTTGTAAGCAATCCAAATTTGCGATTTTTGACTTTACAAGTAACATCCAAGGTTTCGCTAGGTGTGGTAGCTTTCTTTGTCTACAAATAATACCAATACAGACCCTTTTAAAAACAGTTTTTAAGTAATTCCAAAACTGTTACGCACTGCTCAGAACCATGCAAAGCCTATGGATCTAGTTGCAGGGCGTACTTCGTACGCCCTGCTTTGTTTTCGTATTGATTATTTTTTTTTTTTTTTTTTTTCGTCCACGGCCCGGCCTATTACTCGGAAATGGTAATATGTATGGAAAAACAGATTTCATGACGTTTTCTAACTCGCTTCCCAAAAACTAATGAATGTAAAACGAAATTGATCTGAGCAACAGAAAGCGACAAGAGCAACAAACATAAAATGGCCTCTAGAGACCGTATTTATCAACCGATTTTGCTCAAATTACTTTCATCGTATTTCTTGTAACAAAGGACACCTAATAGAACTTTAAAATATTCGATTACATGAAAATCGTTTGTCACTTTTTCTTGCCGTAATAAATCGAAGTATGATTTTTTGTTTGATTTTTAACTGATCAATATGAAACTTGTATGATGTAGACCTACGGCAAGTGCAAATAATTCCCCACACTCAAAATTTTTGCATCACTTCCGGTTTTGATGATATCACTTCCGGTTACATCACTTCCGGTAAAACTTATTTATGATAAAATTAGGATATCCATAATCTTAATGTTATTATTACAAACTGTTATGACCAAAAAAATATTTACCGGAAGTTATAGTTTGGCCGCGATATTGGTTAGAGTAATTTTTCCAAAATTTTTATTCAGAATAATTTTGTATCTAGACATTTATGATTTTGATGTCAATCGGAGCATTAAAGATTTTTGGACAGTTTCTTGAGAGCCGAATTTCGATTTTCGATTTTAACTTTTTTGTATAACGTAATGTTTTTTTCCAAAGTTTAGAGGCTTGTATCACATGACCTTGACCTTGGATGACCTTAATATGACACACAATGATACCTTGCGACCTTGACCTTCTGATGACCTTTTGACCTTTGGGGTCAGACAATTATAACCTATTTTATAGGGCTCCAAACATGGCTTTTTTAGCATATTGCCAGTGCTGTAGCGCAAAACCTAACTGGAATAACACCCTAATTTTTCCTGATTTTTAATGTACTCTTTAAAAGGTTTCAAATAATATCAGATTTGGCGATGTCAAAATTCAATTTAACAAAATGTTGCGATTTTGATCAAACTTTAAAGGCTTCTATCTCGAGAACTTGACCTCAGATCATCTTGATATTTACAGATCTCATATAGATTTATGAGAGCTTTAACATGATGTATTCATTTTTCATGTCCGACACGTGCTTTCTGTTTTAGAGGTGTGACTCAAAGGTGATTTTGCATCTTTAAAGCGTTTTTACGTGGGCCCTAATATAGACAGAGCAATAATTTTTTCGGATCCGTAATGCTGAGACTCTGAGGTTTCCAAAAATATGCAACACTTCTATGTAACTTGCATATTTCCATATCCCATACTTTAACCTGGGGTAATAATAGGTATGTCAGTTAATTGACTGTATAAACACTGTCACTATTAATAGAGTCAGTAAGTTTGACATGTTAAAGTTAAAGGGGCTCTACCTCGATTTTTTGTTAGATATGAATTATATTCAGTTTACGCATTAAAGGGAGGTCTAGGATGGACTAAACTACGGCATGCTGAAAATTTAACTTACTGAAGCACCCTGTAGGCACGCCCACTGCTTAATTGACCCACTTTCTTATTTATGAACCGATTTTCTTCAAAATTTGCACATACTTTTATGTTCGATTAGTGATTTAAAGAAAAATACAAAATTTGTGATGTGCGCATGCGCAATGCTAACTTTTTTGTTTGTTATCCGATTTTTACGAAATTTGGTATGTATGTATGTATGATCGGATTCAAAACTTACGGGAAATGTTAAATTTAGTTCTGCGCATGCGCAATATCAACTTCCTTATTTCTTATCCAAATTTCTTCAAAATCGGTATGTATGCGTATAATTAGATTAGAAATATCATGGAAATTTTGAATTTGTGAAGTGCGCATGCGCGTCGCCAACTTTCTTATTTCTTATCCGAATTTCATGAAACTTGGTATGCATCAGTATATTCCGATTCGAAATATGATGGAGATATTGAATTTGTGTTTTGCGCATGCGCATTGCTAACTTTCTTATTTCTGAACCAAATTCATTCAAAATTGACATGCATGTGTATAATAAGATTCGAAATATCATGGACATATTAAATTTATGTAGTGCGCATGCGCATCGCCAACTTACTTATTTCTTATCAGAATTTCTTCAAAATTAGCATGTATATGTATAAATGTTAAATTTAGTTCTGCGCATGCGCAATATCAACTTCCTTATTTCTTATCCAAATTTCTTCAAAATCGGTATGTATGCGTATAATTAGATTAGAAATATCATGGAAATTTGTGTTTTGCGCATGCGCATTGCTAACTTTCTTATTTCTGAACCAAATTCATTCAAAATTGACATGCATGTGTATAATAAGATTCGAAATATCATGGACATATTAAATTTATGTAGTGCGCATGCGCATCGCCAACTTACTTATTTCTTATCAGAATTTCTTCAAAATTAGCATGTATATGTATAATCAGATTTGAAAGTTCATGGACATAATGAATTTGTGTAGTGAGCATGCGCAGTAACAACTTTCTTATTTCTCAACCGAATTGCATGAAACTTGGTCTGCATACGTATTGACTGATTTGGGATTTCATGGAAATAGAGGATTTGTGCAGTGCACATGCGCATTGCCAACTTATTTTTTCTTGTTGAAATATTTTTAAACGTGGTATGTAGGTCTATAATCATAGTCTCAATTGCATTACCCTGTTGATCTCGCGCATTGAATTGTCAGTACAGTGCATGCGCAATCGAATATTGCCGCACCGTCGTAACTGTATGTCGTAACCCGCCCTGCACCAGTACTGTTAACTGTACAGTTCTAGTTTTTTTTTTTTTTCGTTTTCTGGTCTCGCTATTTAGGTATGAAGGGAATTTATCACGCTCAATCTGACACGATTTCCCACGATAACTTGCTGTTCATTGTGGCTTAAATGTTAAATGACGCAGTTTTGTCCAACCGGATATGAGGTATGACAAAACATGTATTTTCGGTTTTGTATCAGTTTTACCTACAATTTTCAACCGATTTTGATGGATATTTTTTTGTTTATTTCCGTTGTGTCTTTTCTACACGATAACCACTTAAAAACTTATAATTTTTTACTTTTGACCCTGAATTTTGAAACTTTATTTTCACGTTCAACTTCCACAGTTTTATTTCGATCGCTATGAAAACTTCTAGGCATATAGACATTGTTATTGCGAACAAAACCGTATTTTCAAAATTTTGATATCACTTCCGGTTTTGACGTCATTTGCTTGTAAACTTCAAATTTCAACTTCCGGAGTTTTGAAGATATTTGAAAATTTCTTTTTGCATTATGTTAGAAACTGACATCATGAAAGATATTTATGATAAAATTTGACCCGGAAGTAATATGTCAGGGGCCATGTTGTTGTGAGTAATTTTTATAAAACTCGAAATGGGGCCTCAGGGGATAATCGGATTTGCACAATTTTGGTGTCTATGAAATCCTTAGTCGATTGCCACCAACCTTATGACAGCGGATTTTTGAATTTCGATTTAGACTTTTTTCTATTTCCGGACAAAGAATTTCAGTAACGACCGAAACTTTCAAGGCTCATATCTAGTGAGCTTGACCTTTGGTGACCTTTTGACATGTACAAAAGTTATTGCCCTTAACGAGATCTATCCAATGATATATTCATTTCCGATTTCTGAAGATAACTTCCGGTTTTATGGCCATTTGAAAATTGTAATTTTTAACTTTAAAGAGCTTTGTCACGTGACCTAATAAACATACGTCACAAATTTTTAGACATATTTACTATGCTAAATCTGCTCTTTCAAATGATATATAACACAAAATATTTGAATCAAATTTGCGCTTTTTAAAACTTGCAAATTTTGTGCCAATTTTCATTGTAACTGTGCGTGTTTTTTGGAAATTTGATTTTGATCGATCTGAAAACTTACAAGTAGATAAACAATTTGATAATGAACAAAACAATATTTCTGAAATTTTGATATCACTTCCGGTTTTGACGTCATTTGTTTGTAAACTTGAAATTCTAACTTCTGGAGTGCCCGAATTATTTGACAGTTTCTTTTTGCATTATGTTAGAAATGGTCATCAGAAAAGATATAGATAAAATCCGACCCGGAAGTACTTTGTCAGGTGCCATGTTGTTGTGACTAATTTTTATAAAACTCAAAATGGGACCTCAGGGGATAATCTAATTTACATTATATCGGTGTCTATGAAATCCTTAGTCGATGGCCAACAACCTTGTGGCAACTGATTTTTTAATTTCGATTTCTTTATATTTCTGGAACAAGAATTTTAATTTAGACTGAAACTTTCAAAGCTATTTCTAAATCTATTGGTTCAAATGACCAGGAAGTACTATTGGCCTGTATACTTCTAATAAGTGTAACACACCTCGAGAGGGTCATTTTTTATTACTATATCTGACAACATGTAAGAGACTACGCTGTAGTATTACAACGTATCATTCCCCCAGCACATCATACGATACATGTTCAATATACCATCATCTAGAAAGTTACAATTTACCATAATGTTTCCTTTAACGCTTCTCACTGGTCAGAGTAGTATTTTAAAATGTTCAAATGCAGTTTTCTCCCTTCAACTGAAACATGTTTGTTGTCTGTATGTTTAAATGCAGTTCTCTCCCTTCAACTGACAATTGCACCATGCTTAACTTGACTTTCTTACCTTGTTACTTGCATTTTTAACGTTTTAAATTATGTACTAAAAAAAATAAACAAAAAGTCTAAAAGAAGTAGATAACGATCCAATGCCAAAAGAAGAAAATCCGTTCTAAAAATCTGGTTCTGTCATTTATTAAAAAACAAGTTTTAAAATTGCATGTCTAAAAACGTTGACCATTAAAATGTTTTCTAAAAAAATAATATTATAGAATTTTTACCAAGAATATGTTAAAATGATAATTTACGAGCTGTGCTGCAAACTTACTTGTATGGAGGTTAGCACTCAGAAATCTGATGTCATTTAAATATCATATCAAGAATTGGCTCTATCATATGTAGGGAGCCGTGGTGGCACAGCGAGATAGACGCTTGCTCACTAAGCTGAAGGTCCAAGGTTCAATTCCGACATGGGTCGAGATGATGCCTGCGGATATTTTTGTAAATTTCGCAGTATGGATTGTAAACGCCATTTTTAACCCATGGACGAAACCGGATGCGCACTGCCCAGTATCGTCTCACGATTCTAGTTGTTTTTGTTTAGGTTTAACGTATATGCATTACTAATGCAGGTATTCGCAGACGGGCAGGTTTTTTTCTCTGAAACTCTGTGTGTGCGATAGCGCATTCGTGGCCATACAATATCAACAAACGTTAGTTGGGTAAATCATTATTAACTTTCCCTGTACGATACGATATGATATGACATGAGTGCGTCTTCAGTGTTCAAAAACAAACAAAATACATAGCAACATTGAAATATTTACCCTTTAAAGGATATGTTCACTAACATATACGACCAATAAAATTTTAGTCTCAGAACCTGGAATTGTTAAGCTAATCTAATCTGTAATATTGTTCACAACTCTCCCTCGAAATATAAGCCTCCAAATCCCCGTGTAGCAATAAATATGAGCGTTGGAAAGTCAAAAATACGACTCGCGATTTAGTAAGACTATGCAATATATAAAAAACACATATACAGAAAATGTTTAGATAGAGGTGAGATTTTTGTGAATTTTTTTGTGTAGGCTATTAACATATATTCAAGTCTTTAATTGACCTTCGGAAATACTGAACATCCCCCTTTAAAACAGTTTGGGCGTTCTAGAAGATAACGGCTAGATATGTGAAGTCAAAAGATAAGGTAAGGGACAAATTTTATTTCTTTCAATCCCCAGCCTGCTGTTCTGTCCCTTCAAACTTTAAGATGTTTTAAATAACCTGAAAATCATATAACAAAACACAAGACAATATTTTGGAATATAATACACTTCTTAATACAGTTAGGCACATAACGTTTCAACACAATATACACGTGTTGTCATCAGATGTATAAACGTTATGTGCCTAACTGTATTAAAGAAGTGTGTTATATTCCATAATATTGTCTTGTGTTTTGTTATATGTGCTCCTCACTTCTATATGTCGTTCAAATCTTAAACCTGAAAATCAACTTTAAACCTGAACAAAATCAATTTTCAATCTTTATGTAGGCCTATAACCTTTGTTTTTGTACTGGCTGCACTAGTATTGATTCTTGAATATAAAAGAGAAATATTTCCGTATTAAACAATAGAATTCACATAACATGTTTTCACTTCAAAATAATTTCTTAATTTAGAGATGAATCATTGAGATGACTGAAAATTGTTGGTTTGACGATATAAAGTAATGTTGTCGGTAGTAAAAAGACTATACAAAGTGAATAGCCTACACTAGAAAGCTTTATTCTTAACATATTTTGACAATGTAAAATTACTTTTTATCATCTATGTCCCAACCCACTTAAGTTCACGCCCTCTGCCCATTTACTTGTTCATTACTCAGTCAGGGGCCGCGGAGCAACTCTGGAAGTGAGGGGGAGGGGTGGAATTTCAAAATCCAACTTCCATTCTGCCCCCCACCACAAATACTCCTCGGATTTCAACCACTCGATTTTCAGATTCAGATAACTATCTGATCTTAAAATGATATGGGCCAAAAAGTGCCCCTCGCCCACCCGACAAAAACCGCCCCATCCTCCTGCTCAGTGGCTCCTGTCAGTATATTGTTAAACTGTAGCCTTGTATTTTTTAGTAGCAAAGTGAAAGTAAAACTACAAAATACGTGAAGCTGGATATTATTTCTATAAGTAGAAGTTGAGTCATCATTGAGTTACATACTTAGCGCGTATCATTGTTTAAACAACACTTTTAATTCAAATACAAACATGTATGGCTTTTATATGATAGGATTTATATCTTTATTCATTGTGTTTGGAGCATATGTATCTAGTTTTCAATATACTGAGAGATCGTTTGTTTCTAATGTTATCGATGTCGATGGTTCGTATCGTGATAAAAGGCCGTCGGATGTGTCAAATAGTTACAGCAGTGACTTGATAAACGGATACGATATTTCAAAAAGAAGCGATGCGTCAAACGGATACGATGTACCAAACGACGAAGGATACGATGTGTCAAATAACGATGGATACGATGTGCCAAACGACGATGAATACGATGTGCCAAACGACGATGAATACGATGTGCCAAACGGCGAAGGATACGATGTTTCAAATGACGATGGATACGATGTTTCAAATGACGATGGATACGATGTTTCAAATGACGATGGATATGATGTGTCAAACGACGAAGGATACGATGTTTCAGAGACTTATGGATATAACAGAAATGGGGTATTGCAATCGAAAGTATCCAAAGCACGAAACGAGATAGAACTGAGAAGGCCGTGTGTGAACATAACTACGAATCATTCCGTGTGTCTCTGTTCTTTAGATGGAAAGTTTACAGACTGCTCTAGAAATAACCTGACTTTCTTACCCATAATTCCACCGACAACTACAACACTGAATATGAGTGGAAACAGTTTAAGAACTTTAGATCAAGATAGTTTAACCAATATATCTCAATTATCTGAAAGTTTAAGGAGTTTAGATGTTTCTAAAAACCAGATCTCATATATAGGAAACGGTTCACTGTCAAATTTTATAGTTTTAAAAACTCTGAACGTCAGTGTCAATCCGATCTCTAATACAGCTATTGAAAATCTGACGAGTGGAATTTCAACTGAGTTGAAAAATTTGTTTCTAGAAGGATTGGACTTGAAGGTATTTCCGTACCAAACTATGCCACATTTAAACAATACCAAACTTTCGACTCTTTCTGTGAAGTACAACGACATAAAAGATATCGAAACAAGCAAGATTTTTCCACAGACAAAATTGTTCTCTTTGGATCTGTCTTTCAATTCCATTCGCTATATTAATATAACTCACTCAGAAAACCTGAAACTTTTGAGTTTGTCATCAAACGATATAACTGGGATCCCTCATTTTTGTGACAATGGGACTAAACTTCCAAATTTACATTGGCTCTTTCTCGACGATAACAGTATTCGTAAATTAAAAACTGAACGCTTAGACTGCTTGGATAATCTACAACTGTTGAATATTTCAGCCACTAGAATCGAATATATACCAGCCAATGCGTTCTCTGGATTTAAATCACTCCAAAGATTAACTCTAGAGCGAACGCAAAGTTTACAACACATTAGGTCTTATGCATTTAATAGTTCTTCTCTGGAAAGAGTTTATATTCGTTTTAACCATCTACAATTTAATCGGAAACAGGTTGATACGAGTACGATCTTGAAATCTTGCCCTAAACTTCTGAAGCTAGATCTATCTGGTAACCTTCTCTCAATGATGAAAAACGCCGACTGGACTAATATTTTACAAAACCTCACCAAACTCAAATATCTTGATATAAGTAATAGTGGTTTAATGTATTTACCCAAAGCTATTCACCAATATGTTCGGAATCTCCGAACTCTTCATATTGCTAATACTGGAGTACACTTCATTCCAAAAGGTTATTTTAGTCCGTTAAAGAAATTGAGAGTACTTTTATTGAATGGTAACAAATTTACTACCATCACGGCCCAGGATTTTCCACCAAGTTTTACATATCATCTATGGTATATCAATCTTGCTTTTAATCCATTCGTTTGTAATTGTGACCTACTTTGGTTCATTGAATTTGCTAAGAAATATCGGCATAAGATGAACTATTTTCCAAAGAATTATGAATGTTCGAAAATTAAATGGAAGACAATAACACATTTTAAGATTAGCAAAAAATCGTGTCTGTTGAAAAAGCAAACCGCTGAAATTATTCAATGCACGTGCATAGCGATGATGTTGTTAATGTTGGTTATGTCGGGTGTGTACCGTTATCGTTGGCACTTGCGTTACATGCTTTACGTTCTGAAATTTAACCGACGTAGATGTGACAATAACAGAGACCTGGCGTTTACACACGACGTTTATATTAGTTCGACCGAGTCTAATTATAGCACCGTGGATCTCATTACAACGGAGCTTGAAAGTAAAGGACTCAGAGTTTATTTTCCGCACCGAGACGCAATGCTAGGCCGACCGGATATAAAAAATAATCTGGAGAAAATAGATGACAGCAAATATGTTATGTTGTGTTTATCGAACGGTTATTCTCAGGATAATCGGTGTGAATTTGAAGCTAATATGGCATTACAGAGATCTACCCACGAACATACTAACACTGCCATGATTGTGGTCGTTTTAGAGGAGATTTGTTCCGTGAATGTGACCAAGATCATCCATAAATTAACTCGAACTGGCGATTATCTCAAATGGAACGAAAACCGCACATCTGATAACCTGTTTTGGAGACAACTCGGTGAAAGAATTGAGTTACAGTGAATATTTTATGATTTTTGAGATTATGTTTGTAAATAAACAAAGTATTGTTGTTGTGGTATTAAAGATGACTTTTTGAATTTTCACTTATTCATATATTCACTTTATTCATATATTCACTTATTCATATATTCACTTATTCATATATTCATTTATTCATATATCCATTTATTCATATTATATTCTCAATTATTGAACAGCTAAAAGGCTACTTATATCAATCGAAAGTAGAAATGTTCTAATGATTGAGAAAAATACCTGTTTGTCTAAAAGTCCCTAATTAGCTCGTAATTAGCTAATTACTCACTAGTGGCGTATTAAGCATGCCCCCTCACAAGTTATTGTGTCAGATGTTAAGCATTATGTTGACTTTTAGACATTCTTATTTTTGGAGGTGGAAAGGAGGAAAGGGGGGGGGGGTTCTGCATGTTCTGCTGTAAGTTGATTCAGTGGCGTATTAAGCATGCCCCCTAAACCATCCCCCCACCTCCCCTAGGCCAAAAGTTTAGCATTTTTATACCATGCAAATTGAATTATGATCTCTTTAAGATTCTAGACGCCTATATCTGAACAACGCATAAAAGGTACTGTATCATCAACACAGATTGACCAATGGTAAGTATCCTTTTAAAATTTACAACTTGTACATTTAATACGGTACTTAGCGTTGATCAAACTAATTTCAATATATAAACAGAATTAGATCATCTTTTATATAATATAGCATAGAATAACGAAGTCAAATAACACTTTGATACTTATATTTGATATATGATGTAAGAAAATGATACACTGATTTACCCAAATCCAGAAGAAATTACTGAGAATATTCTGGAAGTCAGAGTTCGTATGTTAACAAGTGAATGGCGTCTCAACCGGAAGTGAAATCGAAATTTTGAAAATTGGTAAATGTTGAGAATCCAATTGTGTTTACATGTCAAATTTCAGACCAATCAGTATAAAATTTCTAAATGTTAAAAATAATGGGAAAAAATGGTGCTCCGATGTATCAAGGGCTTGTATCTCAAAAAAATATTTCGAAAATTAAAGTTGACCCGATTGCGTCTGATGCTTAATATTTTCAATATTTCGATGGGCCGAAGGAAGTTGGCCACTTTGCCTCGAGGAAAATCCGCATTTGGTTGACTAAATCTAAATATAGGTTTATTCATCCGGTTTACATAATACATACATACATACATACATACAGGACGTGTACTGATGTCGTGTATTTCAAAATCAATTTAAGTTACATATACAATTATGCAGGGCGTTTCTGTAATAGGATTTATATCTATATTCATTGTGTTTGGAGTAGATGTATCTAGTTTTCAATATACTGAGAGATCGTTTGTTTCTAAAGTGATCGATGTCGATGGTTCGTATCGTGATAGAAGGTCATCGGGCGTGTCAAATAGTTACAGCAATGACTTGATAAGCAAATACGGTATTTCAAAAAGAAGCGATGCGTCAAACGAAAACGTATTACATGTGCAAAACGGCGAAGGATACGATGTGCCAAACGACGATGGATACGATGTGTCAAACGACGATGGATACGATGTGTCAAACGACGATGGATACGATGTGTCAAACGACGATGGATACGATGTGCCAAACGACGATGGATACGATGTGCCAAACGACGATGGATACGATGTGTCAAACGACGATGGATACGATGTGCCAAACGACGAAGGATACGAAGTTTCAAATGACGATGGATACGATGTTTCAAACGACAATGGATACGATGTTTCAAACGACGATGGATACGATGTGCCAAACGACGAAGGATACGATGTTTCAAACGACAATGGATACGATGTTTCAAACGACGATGGATACGATGTTTCAAACGACGATGGATACGATGTGTCAAACGACGATGGATACGAAGTTTCAGAGACTTATGGATATAATGGTAATGGGGTATTACAATCGAAAGTATCCAAAGCACGAAACGAGATAGAACTGAGAAGGCCGTGTGTGAACATAACTACGAATCATTCCGTGTGTCTCTGTTCTTTAGATGGAAAGTTTACAGACTGCTCTAGAAATAACCTGACTTTCTTACCCATAATTCCACCGACAACTACAACACTGAATATGAGTGGAAACAGTTTAACAACTTTAGATCAAGATAGTTTAACCAATATATCTCAATTATCTGAAAGTTTAAAAAGTTTAGATGTTTCTAAAAACCAGATCTCATATATAGAAAACGGTTCACTGTCAAATTTTATAGTTTTAAAAACTCTTAACGTCAGTGTCAATCCGATCTCTAATACAGCTATTGAAAATCTGACCAATGGAATTTCAACTGAGTTGAAAAACTTGTTTCTAGAAGGATTGGACTTGAAGGAATTTCCGTACAAAGCTATGCCTCATTTAAACAATACCAAACTTTCGACTCTTTCTGTGAAGAATAATTCAATCAGAGAAGTGGATACAATCAAGATTTTTACACAAACCAAAATGCTTTATTTTGATCTGTCTTTCAATTGTATCCGCTATATTAATATAACTCACTCAGAAAACCTGAAACTTTTGAGTTTGTCATCGAACGAACTAGCCGGGATCCCACATTGCTGTAGAAATGGGACTAAACTACCAAATTTACATTGGCTCTTTCTCGACGAAAACAGTATACGTAATTTACAAACTGAACGCTTAGTCTGCTTGGATAATCTACAACTGTTAAATATTTCAGCCACAAGAATCGAATATATACCAGCCAATGCGTTCTCTGGATTTAAATCACTCCAAAGATTAACTCTAGAGCGAACGCAAACTTTACACAAAATTAAGTCTTATGCATTTAATAGTTCTTCTCTGCAAAGAGTTAATATTCGTTTTAACCATCTACAATTTAATCGGAAACAGGTTGATTCGAGTACGATCTTGAAATCCTGCCCTAAACTTCTGAAGCTAGATCTATCTGGTAACCTTCTCTCAATGATGAAAAACGCCGATTGGACTAATATTTTACAAAACCTCACCAAACTCCAATATCTTGATATAAGTAATAGTGGTTTAATGTATTTACCCAAAGCTATTCACCAATATGTTCGGAATCTCCGAACTCTTCATATTGCTAATACTGGAGTACACTTCATTCCAAAGGGTTATTTTAGTCCGTTAAAGAAATTGAGAGTACTTTTATTGAATGGTAACAAATTTACCACCATCACGGCTCAGGATTTTCCACCAAGTTTTACAAATCATCTATGGTATATCAATCTTGCTTTTAATCCATTCGTTTGTAATTGTGACCTACTTTGGTTCATTGAATTTGCTAAGAAATATCGGCATAAGATGAACTATTTTCCAAAGAATTATGAATGTTCGAAAATTAAATGGAAGACAATAACACATTTTAAGATTAGCAAAAAATCGTGTCTGTTGAAAAAGCAGACCGCTGAAATTATTCAAAGCACGTGCTCAGCGATAATGTTGTTAATGTTGATTATGTCGGGTGTGTACCGTTATCGTTGGCACTTACGTTCCATGCTTTACGTTTTGAAATTTAAAAGACGCAGGGGACAGACGTTTACACACGACGTTTATATTAGTTCGACTGATGCTAATTTCAATACAGTTTATTACCAAATTGTCAAGGAACTTGAAAAGAAGGGACTCAAAGTTTATTTTCCGGAACGAGACGCAATGCCAGGAACATTTGTTTTAACAGATAGTTTGGAGAAAATTTATGACAGCAAATATGTTATGTTGTGTTTATCGAATGGTTATTCTCTAGATAATAGGTGTGAATTTGAAGCTAATAAGGCATTAGAGAGATCTACCCACGAACATAATAACACTGCCGCCATTATTGTGGTCGTTTTAGAGGAGATTTGTTCCGTGAATGTGACCAGGATCATACATAACTTAACTCGAACTGGCGATTATCTGATATGGGACGAAGATCACACATCTGATAACCTGTTTTGGAGACAACTCGGTGAAAGAATTGAGTTGCCTTTGTAATGGTATTAAAGGGATTGTAAAGCTTTTTTAGACGCACGAAATCAAACTATATCTAATTTACCGTTTCATTACCTTAATACAAAAAATCTATTGTATGGAACAGACACAAACCGGACTTCCTGTTTCATTTTTGAAAAAACTCATGATTTTATTGCCCTTTCAAAACGTTTTTAAATCTCTGTATTCCATCTTATTAATTTTATTTCTACTACTATAATTATTATCATTTCAAATTAAGTAGCAATGTCTGTATATATGTTTATAACAATCAATTTGTCTATAATGTAAAATATTTATGTAAATATGTTTATGGGAGAGGGCTAATATAGGCGAAAGCCTGTTCCCCAATCCTTTTCTTTATGAATAAAATATTGTTTACAAAAAAGCTTTTCTCTAAACTTTGTATGTGTATCGGGGATACTGAAAGCACCAATTTGCACCATTCCAATTTCCATTCCGACGTCTGTGCTTCTTGCAATTCCACTAAAACTAATGCGTTTTATGACGTCACTGACAGTGATCTACCGGAAGCTTCCATTGATATCTATGCAGATCACAATCTCTGATACAGAGTTGTCTTCCCCTTCAGTCCAGATTACTGTTTGAATTTGGACTGCCGAAGCAAGGGAAGACAACTCTGTGTAAGAGATTGTGCAGATCACTGTTAGTGATGTCATAAAGCGCGTTAGTAGATGTATATTTTTCATTCGGCACTTTTCATTATCTACTGAAAAGCTACTGCTGGGTCCTATAGTTGAAATTTCACAGGGAATGGTTTGAGTACTTCACATCATATGTTGCTATTTATACATGTTATAATATTACAATGATTGTGGATCATGTATCGCCTATTTATCATGTTGAGAGACAAGGTGTTCCGGTCTAGTTACAAATGACAAAACATATGACCCGGTTTTCCAGCGCGTATTGGGTCATAATGACATTAGGGAAGGTGTTTCAAACGTTCAGTTGGGTCATCATAATATCAAGAAAGAGTAATGATTTGTCCCAAAAAAAATTCGGTGGGGTGGGGTAGGAAGAACAAGGATGGTTGCATTACATTAATCTGAGCGATTTTAATTCTTTACAAAATCTAAAATCTTTCTTGCCCCCATATAAAACTCCCCCACCCCCCTTCCCCTTCATCCTGCTGAGTTCAAGGGGAACACCCCCCCCCCCCCCTCGCCGCTCTTTAATCCGCGTTCTTGATATCAAGGAAGAACTTGTCAGCTAAATTGGGACATAATGACATCAGATAAAGTTGTGTATATTTATATTTAAAGGGATATGTTCACTAACTTTTCGACCAAAACGAATTTAGTCTCAGAATCTGGAATTTTTTAGCTAATCTAATCAGTCATATTGTTCACAAGTCTCTTACGAAATTTAAGCCTTCGAACACATGGTGTACCCATAATTAACAGCGTTTGAAAGTCAAAAATACAACTCGTTACATAGAAACATATAATATAGAAAATGTAGGATAAATGTTAAAGTAGGGATATAATTGAAGGAATTATTTGATTTTCGTGCATTTCTAGTCCTTAGTCCTTCTGGAGGCTATTTAAGTATATTCAAGTCCTAAATCGACCATCGGAAATACGGAACATTCCCCTTTAAGAACAATTGTTGGTTTGGTAAATGTTATGACCTTATACATAATAAGTAGGCTACATAAGGCAGGAAGGAATTGAATGTGACAATATAGATCGTTAGTATAGAGGAAATCAGGATATAGTTCAAGATGAGTGTAAGTTCAAGGTGAACCATGTAGCATACAGACAATGAGTATGTACACAGGGGCGAATTAAGAGCAAATTTCAGATGCCCCCGCCCACCCCCTCCTTCCCAACGGGCCCAAAATTTTGCTCTATTTACTTGCAAGTTACAAAATTTGAATATCTAATAGCCCATGAAAAAAAAATGAAAAAATTATCGCTACCGCACAGCATGTATAGCTATGTCGATGGCTCAAGTAATTCTGCCCAAAGGATTTTTTTTGGAGATGACTTTCCCTCGCTTGAAAATTTCCCAATTATGCTGTATTTATAACATGTACTATAGATAGCATTACTTTAAAGGGATTATAAAGAGGTTTTCTTAACTTTGTATCTGTGTCCGGGACACTGATAACATCAATTTGCGCCATTCCAATTTAAATTCCGACGTCGCAAATGGAATGGCCCACTTTGTTGCTATCAGTGTCCCTGATACACATACTAAGTCTAGAAATACTCTTTACAATCCCTTTAAAAGAAAGCAATAAACCCGATAGGAAAACAGTAAAGATATCCGCAAAGTAAACAAAATGAAATAACAACAAACGAGTTTTTCACTTTTAATAAGTTCATTGTGTATAGTTGAACATTTTTCAGCCATTAATGTCGCAATAAACATTTCTTAGAACAAATAATTTTGAGCTTCTGTTGGGGCACACCCTGAAAGACTCCAGGCTAAGTGATACAACACAAACAAACAAAATTGTGTTTATTGAGTGCTTTACGACCATTAACTTTTTTAAATCTTTATAAAAAATGTTATCTTGAATATCATCTGATTGAACTTGATAAAACATTAATACAAATATTATCGATTCGAACTTAGAAACGAAACTCAAAATCCACTGTAGCATGTTGGCAATGTATTGTTAACAGCAATAACTTTTCATATGAGGAAGTATATCAATAAATGAGGAAGTACTTCATTATAAAAAGTGATATCATGTGTCTGAAAGAGTTAGCATACCCTGTATAGCGTCACACCAGAATAAGGCCATGGTTGACAAAAACAAACACTGTGTGATTTTCGACATCTGAGTACTACGACATTCTGCGTAATTCGACATCAGTGTCGGTCCCGATTGAATTCCTTTTATGTCAGTTTAAAAAACTCTTAGTATTCCGGCAATCTGTGTATTCCGAATAACGAAACTAATAATTGGTCCCGACAGACAGACAAATTTGTATTATTAAGTTATTTGTACCACCTGATCAAGTTTTCTCCAGAACAGATTGTTGGTAGAGCTATTTTCGTCCCATATCAGATAATCACCAGTTCGAGTTAACTTATGTATGATCTTGGTCACATTCACGGAACAAATCTCTTCTAAAACGACCACAATAATGGCATTGCTGTTACAATGTTCGTAAATAGATCTTTCGACTGCCATACAGGCTTCAAATTCACACCAACAGTCATGTGCAAAAGCATTCGATAAACATAAGATCACGTATTTACAACTGTCCAGATTCTCTAAGGATTCACTCAAAGCCATCGACCCAGCTGTAGCGTCTCTACCTGGGAAATAAACTTTGAGTCCTTTATTTTCAAGCTCCATGATAATTTGGTAATAAACTGTATTGAAATTAGCATCAGTCGAACTAATATAAAAGTCGTGTGTAAACGTCTGTTCTATGTTATTGGCACACTTACGTCTTTTAAAATTCAGCACGTAAAACAAGTAACGTAAGCGCCAACGATAACGGTACACCAACATAATCATCAGTAAAAAAATCGTTGCAGTGCAGGTGCATTGAATAATTTTAGAGGTTTCGTTTTTCAACAAACACGATTTCTCGCTAATTTTGAATTGATTTATCTGTTTCCATAAAATTTTGCCTTTTGAACATTCATAATTTTTAGGGTATAAATCCATTTTGTGGCTATTGACTGCGGTAAATCCAATGAACCAAAGTAGGTCACAATCACACACAAAAGGGTTAAAAGCAAGATTTATGTACCATAGATGATTTGTAAAACTTGGTGGAAAATCCCGAGCCGTGATGGTAGTAAATTTGTTACCATTCAATAAAAGTACTCTCAAATCTTTCAACGTGTTAAAGTAGCCTTTAGGGATGAAATGTACTCCTGTATTGGATACATATAAGTCTTGCAGTTTGAGTAAGTATTTCGGTATCGCCCTGGGTAAAAACAGAATTTCACTATTACTGATATCCAGGGATATCAACCTACCCGCGTGTGATAATAAATCAGTCCAATCGACGTTCTTCATCTTCGTGAAGTAGTTACCGGATAGATCTAATTCCTCCAAGCTAGGACACAGTCTTAAAATAGTCGCCAAGTCGACTTGTCGCCGGTTGAAAACCAAATGGTTAAATCGAATATAAACTTTTTGTAAAGTTGAGCTATTAAACGCATAAGGTTCAATCTGTTTCAAACTCTCAGTTTTTTCCAAAGTTAATATTCGCAAGGATTTGAATCCAGAGAACGCATTGGTCGGAATACTTTGAATTCTTGTAGCTGAAACATTCAACAGTTGTAGGTTATCCAAGCACTCTAAACGCTCTGTTTTTAATTTACGAAAGCAATTGTTGTCCAGAAATATCCAATTTATGTTCGGGAGAGTTACTTGATCGCGACAAAAATGCGGTACAGCGTTTAGCTCGTTCCATGACAGACTCAAAGTTTCTAAAGTTTTAGAATACCCCACACTGAATTCACGAATAGAATTAAAAGAAAGGTCCAAATGTTTTAATTTCTTTAAATGTTGAAAAATATCAGGGAAATTCCTTCAAGTCCAATCCTTCTAGAAACAAGTTTTTCAACTCAGTTGAAATTCCACTGGTCAGATTTTCAATAGCTGTATTAGAGATCGGATTGACACTAACGTTCAGAGTTTTTAAAACTGTAAAATTTGACAATGAAGCGTTTTCTATATATGAGATCTGGTTTTTAGAAACATCTAAACTTTGTAAACTTTCAGATAATTGAGATATATTGGTTAAACTATCTTGATCTAAAGTTGTTAAACTGTTTCCACTCATATTCAGTGTTGTAGTTGTCGGTGGAATTATGGGTAAGAAAGTCAGGTTACTTCTAGAGCAGTCTGTAAACTTTCCATCTAAAGAACAGAGACACACGGAATGATTCGTGGTTATGTTCACACATGGCACTCTCAGCTCCGTCTCGTTTATCCATCTGTATTCTTCCGAGACCTCACCACTCTCAATTCCATTAGTCTGTGCAAAATGGCGATATTCGTAGATTTTTGCATATTCATTTGAGTTTGGTGCGTCATACCTTTCGTCGTATCCGTTTATCAAGTCACTGCTGTAACTATTTGACACGCCCGATGACCTTCTATCACGATACGAACCATCGACATCGATCACTTTAGAAACAAACGATCTCTCAGTATATTGAAAACTAGATACATCTACTCCAAACACAATGAATATAGATATAAATCCTATTACAGAAACGCCCTGCATATTTACTCTACCAGGACCGGAAACACACTTTTTATTCGACCTTGATAACAATACTATATTCAGTCCAATTCCATTTTAACCCTGAAAAATACAAATGAAATAAAATGAAGTTTTGCGTCCTGCTTTTCTGCACCTGTATAGGCTTATTGAGGACGGGCAAACACCAACACCATGCAGTGTACAATGGCATAAGCCTTCTCATATTTTCGATATACTGTAGATGGATACTTAACGTGCACAGTCTGTAGCACACGGGAAAACGTTCGTAGCTTCATGATTCATAGAAGATTTTTAATAAAAAGTTAAAAAGGTTTAAAGGGAGGGTATCGATCAATATAAATTCATTGTTATCATAAACATCACCATTGACGCATCACATGCATCTGCGTTTAACAAGTCGTAGCCTTTTCTTCGTCATATGATGCATCTCATTATTATTGGCAAATCTTCGAACATTTTGGTAACATTTTATGCAATTTTCGTAATGAATTGACCCAGGAATAAAGACATTCAATATCAGAACCAAATACATTAACCAATAATACTAATTTGTACAAGCAAAACAATTCCGTAAATCGAAATCGCATTCAAATCGTGGCAAAATCGAGAGAAATAGTGGCATAGTAGTGGACTCCTCCAAAGAGAACTACCACTACCATCGGGTGTTTTCAAAAGAGAAAGCATTGTCTTCTTCGCGCGCAACATCTGCCACTACTGTTTAATTCAACATAATGTTGCGTTTTTATTATACATATTCATATACTATAGAATTTGTTAATTGGTAGTCAATCACAGGTGTGCGGAAGCGGAAACCGGATCAGCGGATTAACGGGTAATTTTACATAGTAAATATTCCGTTCCCGGTAAAAAGAGGGGTATCCGGAGTACTGATGGACGGATAAGCGCGGTTCCACTGTATACATATACAACTAATTGCAAAATAAGAATATATAGATGTTACCTGTTGATAGGCTATATTCCATTATTCAAATTCTTGTTAACAACATCGTTACAAAACAACAAACCAGACTTGGCGTCGCATTTTTTTTTCTTTTTATACCAATTTCCAGCGGAAATTCTCAACGAATCATACCCTTAGTGTTTCTTATAATAATTAGAACATCCTCTTAAAGATAAGAGTTTTCCTTAAATAAAGGGAAGTTCCGACTGAGACGATCTTGTTTGGACCAATAGAAACCACCAGACAAGAAAGTACACTTTGAAAGATAAACATGACGTAAATCACAGTGTTTCCCAACCTGGGGGCCATAGGGTATTTGTCATGAAGATATGTATAATTTGTTCACTAGTTCACAAATCTTATTTAACTGTTTTTTGCTGTGTAAGGTCTGTAGTTGCTTGTGGTCAAATGTATTTGGCCTCCCGATGATGAGGAGGCTCCAAACCACCCTATTTCGAATTAAACGATTGGGCACGGCTCCGGGAGTTTCGCGAATTTTGGTTCATGGTGTGAAAAAGTATCATACATAATGAATACACTTGTTCAACTAAATGTTAAAATAACGAAATTAAGGAATATCTATATTTTACAAAGATAAGAACTTAGATTCTTAAGTCAAAGAATATCTGGTTGGTCAAACTTCATGGTATTGATCTTTCCTGGATTGTCCATATACACATTTACAGCTGGGTGGACTGGAATAAAATGAAGATGACATGTCATGTTCAAAGGTCATACATATCTGATAAATTTGAATCCTTTCTTTTAAATCGTTTCAAAACCTAATCTGTGACAGTAAACCCGAAAAGATTTCTGCTCTTGGGGTTCGGGCCTACGATTCTTCGCAGCAGATGTAAAATAGAAAAATATGTATTGTGGGCCTCCAACCACCATCCCCCACACCCTGGATTTTTTTTTTTTACTACAAATACCCCTGTAAAACTAAAACAAAATTGTTTTTTTGCAGTGCGTTCTAGCGAACGCACTGCTTTGTTTTCATAATTGCAGTGCGTTCTAGCGAACGCACTGCTTTGTTTTCATAATGACTTTTTGCAGTGCGTTCTAGTGAACGCACTGCTTTGTTTTCATAATGACTGTTTTTTTTGCAGTGCGTTCTAGCGAACGCACTGCTTTGTTTTCATAATGACTTTTTTTTTTGCAGTGCGTTCTAGCGAACGCACTGCATTGTTTTGCAAATGTCTTTTTGCAGTGCGTTCTAGCGAACGCACTGCTTTGTTTTGCAAATGTCTTTTTTGCAGTGCGTTCTAGCGAACGCACTGCTTTGTTTTGCAAATGACTTTTTTTTTTTTTTTTTTTTTTTTTCACTTTCTGGTCAGAGCGCCCAGCCAAAACTACACATGCCACATATAATCTCTCAAGATTTCCCACAATAATCTACTGCTCGGTATTGTTTAAATGTAAAATGACGCATGCCCTACCAACCGGAAATGAGGTATGAGAACATATGGGTTTTGATGTTTTGGTCATTATCTCCTTTATTTTTCAACCGATTTTGATCGGACTGACTTTGCATATTTCTCTAATCGATTGTCCACGAGACAAAAGTTTAACAATATCATTTTGAGAAAAATCTTGCTGACTTTTGGAGCACTTTTTCTTGACCACTTTTTCAACTTTTGCAATTTTATATTGATCAACCTGAAAACTTACATGTTTATAGACATTTTGATTGCGAGCAATTAGCAATTTTCAAAATTTCGATATCACTTCCGGTTTTGACGTTATTCGCTCTCAAAGTTGAAATTTCAACTTCCGGAATTTTGAAGATATTCGAAAAATTCTTTTTGCAATATGTTTGTTATGTAGACTTAAAATTATACAAATCATAAAATTTGACCCGGATGTAAAAGATCAGGCGCCATCTTGAAATGGTATATTTTCATAAAACGCAAAATGGGGCCTCAGGGTGTTATGGAATTTGCATAATTTTTATGTCTATGTAATCAACAGTCGACTGCGACCAAAACATGGGAAGCCGATTTTTGAATTTCAATTCTGAATTTTTCTGATTTCCGGAAAAAATAAGTCAGTAATTGTCAAAACTTTCAAGGCCCATATTTTGTGACCTTGACCTTTTGTGACTTTGTGACCAGTACAAAAGTTATTGCCCTTGATTAGATGTATCCAATGACATATTTTTTTCAGATGCCCAATGGTTACTTCCGGTTTTATAGCCGTTTGAAAATTGTAATTTTTAACTTTAAACAGCCCTACCACGTGACCTAATTTACATATGTCTTATTTTCTTTCACCGTCGTACTATGCTATGTCTGCCCTTTCCAATGATATACTACACAATATATTTGAATCAAAATTACGCCTTTTAAAGTTTGAAAAATTTGTGTCAATTTCCATTGAAACTGTGCGTGTTTTTTTCAATTTTTATTTCGATCGTTCTGAAAACTTACAGGTAGATAGACATTTTGATGGCGAACAAAAATATGTTTTCAAAATTTTTGTATCACTTCCGGTTTTGAAGTTATTGGCTCTCAAAGTCGAAATCTCAACTTCCGGAATTTTGAAGATATTTGAAAAATTCTTTTTGCAGTATGTATGTAATATAGACACAAAAGTATACAAATAATAAAATTTGACCCAAATGTAACAGATGAGTCGCCATCTTGAAATGGTATATTTTCATAAAACGCAAAATGGGGCCTCAGGGTGTAATGAAATTTGTATAATTCTGATGTTTTTGGAATCTACAGTCGATTGCTACCAAAACATGAGACGCCGATTTTTGAATTTCAAGTCTGATTTATTTTAATTTCCGGTTAAGATAAATCAGTAATTGTCAAAACTTTAAAGGCTCATATCCTGTGACCTTGACCTCTGGTGACCAAGTGACCTGAAACAAATTCATTGCCATTGACGATACCTATGCACAGATACTTTCATTTAGGTTTTCCGATGTTTACTTCCGGTTTTATATCCATTTGAAAATTGCAGTTTTTAGCTTTAAAGAGCTCTGACACGTGACCTAATTCATGTACGTCACAAATTCTTTCACAATCTAATTATGCTAAATCTTCTTTTTCAATTATATACAACACAATATTTTAAAATCAAAATAACGCCTTTTGAATTTTGAAAATTAGTTATTCCATCTGCTTGTAAAATATTAAATTCAAATTTCAGTTGAAGGGAGAGAACTACATTTTGACATAAAGCTGCGTTTGGGCGATCGTCCTCTCCCATTAACTTGCGTTTGGGCGATACGTTATCATTAATGTCCTTTTTTTACATTGTAACTGTTTAAAAGAAAAATTAAGATATATTTTCTTTGAATGAAATATGTATTGATAAAATTCGATCTGTATTTCAAACTATGAAGTATGAATACTGTGCAGTCCGTTTCTAAATTGAGATTTGGCTCTTTCATGTGTCCTTTCTTGCACTTTAGAACTTATTTACAAATCTTAGAAATTTTGTGATATGCGTTTTCCACTGATGTATATCAAACTGTGATTACCCTTTTTTTAATCAGATGTCTTTTCACTACCGAACATTTTATTCTACTTTTCACTATCGAATTCAAAATTGTGCGTTTTAAAATTTTGTACCTTCTGCATTTTAATGAAAAACAAGCTTTCTTCTGTAAACCTGACATCGTGGATTGAAAGATGTCACTTTTCACCAATGGACGAAATCGGATGCGCACTGCATGGTACCATTCATGGTTCTAGTTTTTTTTTTTTTTTCCGTTTTCTGGTCAGAGCGCCCAGCCAAAACTATGCATGCCACACACCATCTCTCAAGATTTCCCACGATAATCTACTGCTCGGTATTGTTTAAATGTAAAATGGCGCATGCCCTACCAACCGGAAATGAGGTATGAGAACATATCGGATTTGATGTTTTGGCTATTATCTCCTTTGTTTTTCAACCGATTTCGATCGGACTGACTTTGCTTATTTCTCTAATCGATTGTCCATGATACAAAAGTTTAACAATATCATTTTAAGAAAAATCTTGCTGACTTTTGGAGCACCTTTTCTGGACCACTTTTTCAACTTTTGCAATTTTATATTGATCAACCTGAAAACTTACATATTTATAGACATTTTGATTGCAAACATTTAGCAATTTTCAAAATTTCGATATCACTTCCGGTTTTGACGTCATTCGCTCTCAAAGTTGAAATTTCAACTTCCGGAATTTTGAAGATATTCGAGAAATTCTTTTTGCAGTATGTTTGTTATGTAGACACAAAATTATACAAATCATAAAATTTGACCCGGATGTAACGGATCATGCGCCATCTTGATATGGTATATTTTCATAAAACGCAAAATGGGGCCTCAGGGTGTTATGGAATTTGCATAATGTTTATGTCTATGTAATCAACAGTCGACTGCGACCAAAACATGGGAAGCCGATTTTTGAATTTCAATTCTGAATTTTTCTGATTTCCGGTAAAAATAAATCAGTAATTGTCAAAACTTTCAAGGCCCATATTTTGTGACCTTGACCTTTTGTGACTTAGTGACCTGTACAAAAGTTATTGCCCTTGATTAGATGTATCCAATGATATATTTTTTTCAGATGCCCAATGGTTACTTCCGGTTTTATATCCGTTTTAAAATTGTAATTTTTAACTTTAAACAGCCCTACCACGTGACCTAGTTTACATATGTCTTATTTTCTTTCACCGTCGTACTATGCTATGTCTGCTCTTTCCAATGATATACAACACAATATATTTGAATCAAAATTCCGCCTTTTAAAGTTTGAAAAATTTGTGTCAATTTCCATTGAAACTGTGCGTGTTTTTTTTCAATTTTTATTTCGATCGTTCTGAAAACTTACAGGTAGATAGACATTTTGATAGCAAACAAAAATATGTTTTCAAAATTTTTGCATCACTTCCGGTTTTGAAGTTATTGGCTCTCAAAGTCGAAATCTCAACTTCCGGAATTTTGAAGATATTTGAAAAATTCTTTTTGCAGTATGTATGTAATATAGACACAAAAGTATACAAATAATACAATTTGACCCAGATGTAACAGATCAGTCGCCATCTTGAAATGGTATATTTTCATAAAACGCAAAATGGGGCCTCAGGGTGTAATGAAATTTGCATAATTCTGATGTTTTTGGAATCTACAGTCGATTGCTACCAAAACATGAGACGCCGATTTTTGAATTTCAAGTCTGATTTATTTAAATTTCCGGTTAAGATAAATCAGTAATTGTCAAAACTTTAAAGGCTCATATCCTGTGACCTTGACCTCTGGTGACCAAGTGACCTGAAACAAATTCATTGCCATTGACGATACCTATGCACAGATACTTTCATTTAGGTTTTCCGATGTTTACTTCCGGTTTTATATCCATTTGAAAATTGCAGTTTTTAGCTTTAAAGAGCTCTGACACGTGACCTAATTTATGTACGTCACAAATTCTTTCACAATCTAATTATGCTAAATCTACTTTTTCAATTATATACAACACAATATTTCAAAATCAAAATAGCGCCTTTTGAATTTTGAAAATTAGTTATTCCATCTGCTTGTAAAATATTAAATTCAAATTTCAGTTGAAGGGAGAGAACTACATTTTGACATAAAGCTGCGTTTGGGCGATCGTCCTCTCCTATTAACTTGCGTTTAGGCGATACGTTATCATTAATGTACTTTTTGCGTGGCAAATCTTTCGATTTGTCACGCTTTGTTTTCGTTATGATTATTTTTTTTTTTTTTTTTTTTTTTTTTTTTTTTTTTTTTTTTTTTTTTGGGAAACTTTCTAGAGAAAATCGAAAATGGTGTAGCAAAATTGTATCCACCAAACATTATTAAATGACCTGGTATCAAAAATGAATATCTAAAACTCAGTTTTTGCTAAACCGGAAGTGGGCTATTGCATAATATGCAATTATTTTGCACCTAGTTTGTAAGGTTTATTTATGAACCGATTTGTCTGAAATTTTCTTCAATATATTCATTGAAATAAGAAGTATCAAGTGCGATTACAAAAATTTCAATTTTTAAATATTTTTGTAAAAAAAAATTGAAACCAAAATTGTCAAAAAAGCTCAAAATTTGTAACTCAGCCGCTAATTATCCGATTGACCTGAAATTCATAGGACATGTACAGAATGTCCATAGAAATAAAATTAATCAATCAAAATGTTTCTATCACTTCCGGTTTTGATGTGAGAACTTCCGGTATTTCAAAATCACGCCTAACAGCCTCACTTCCGGTATAAATTTCAGATATTGACAAAAACTATATATATTGTCTGTCAGTCATAATTAGAATGCATTTAGCATAAAAAATTCAAACCGGAAGTGATGCATAAGCTGCCGTCACAGACTGATACATTTCAGCAAAAAATTAATAAGTCCTCTATTTGTTATCCGATTTTTATGATTTTGGTGTCTATCAAAACCTTGTAACCTTGTCTACAGTTTGTTGGAACAGAATTTTGAATTTCGAATTTGAATTTTTTTTATGTTCGTTTGAATTTTTTGAAAATTCAAAAGGCCATATTATGTGACCTTGACCTTTGATGACCTTGAAAATTCCAATGAAGGATGTCCTTGACCTCAGCTATCCATAGGTATGCTGATATTAATTGAAAAATATTAACTTCTGGTTTTATGGACATTTGAAAATTGACATATTTGTCAACTTTGGACATCTATATCGCATTCTCTAATCAACGCAGAGAATTAAATTTTTCAATTTTGTAATGCCGATTTGATTATCTTTTAAACGATATATGACAAAAACCCATTAAAATATTTTTTCAAAATATTGCGTTTTTTTTCGACTGAGGGTTCTAACTTACAATGCAATTATCTAATAGCAATATGGTGTGTATAGTCAGTATGTACTAAATTTTCTCTTTTCAACGACATATGACATGAGCAGTTTAATACAAAATCCATTAAAGTGAAGATAGGCATAGAGTACCCCTTTACTGAGAAAAAATGAAGTAGAGAGGATTAAAATGATTGACAGGGTTATAGCAGGTTATATAATATAGTAATAAAACTATCGGCATGAACTTTTCACATGGAGGTGTGAAGTATTTTAGGTCATAAACAGATTAATCTGATTATGTAATATTTTAACACTCTAAAAAGTATAAAAAATTTATTCATTTTTTTGCAAAATTTTCACTTATATTAATTTTACATACAATCATTTAGAGCAGTGAATTTTTCATACATTAACCTGTTCGAATTTTTTCTCTACCATTGACAGAACTCTTTCTACAAGATACACACACCAATTAACACCAATTTTCTTTTTGTCGTCTGCTAAGGTTATTAAAGGTCATAAACAAATAAGTCAGACTACATAATCTTTTAACTCTTAACTAGGGCTGGACTCTAGCAGACAGCAATTAAAACTGTTTACGCGTCTGCGCTAATCCGTTGCAATAAAAAGTAAGTGCTAAAACTGTTTTTTATCGTCTGCTAAGATTATTATAGGTAAAAAATAAATTAATCTCATTACACATTGTTTTAACTTTATAAAAATTAACATGTTTTTTCGAGTGTTTGCTATATTTGATATAATATCAGATTTTTTCTTTTTTTGAGGGTGATTCTTACCCACGGCACTTAATTGACTAACATCAATTCAACTGGCTACTGACTGCTCCAATCCATTGAAACAAAAGACAGTATTTCAACTCAGCATTAAAGGAAAATATTGACGTTTACACAGTTTGAATGTTGGGGAAGGGGGTATATCCCCTATACAAAATGGCCCCTAGTCAAAATGGCCATAACAGTTAAATTTGGTCAAAATGGCCATTCACCATGGCCCCTATTTTGGTCAAAATGGACCGGTCACCAAGGCCCCTATTTTGGTCAAAATGGACTCTGTATTTATTTTTTGATTTCAACCAATTCTTTGGTCAAAATGACATTAATTTAACATACAATCTATACTCTCTTCTTGTGACCTTGACCAGTGCTTCTATAGGAGAGTATCTTCTGTAACACCCAATTCCAATTTTGTTTTTGTCGTCTGCTAAGCTTATTATATGTCATGAACAAATTAGTCAGAGTACATAATCTGTAGTGATGGACTATCTAGCAGACAGCAATAAATTATTTAACTGGCAACGCGTCTGCGCTAATCCGTTGCAATAAAAAGTAAATGTTCAATCTTGCCATAGTCAATTGGGCCCCTATCCAAATTGGCCCCTAGTCAAAAATTGTTGGTCAAAATGGCCAGTCACCATGGCCCCTATTTTGGTCAAAATGGCCTCTGAATTTCCTCTTTGATTTCAACCAATTCATTGGTCAAAATGGCTAAAAAAATACTAATTTTGACTGAAAATTGTACTCTGTAACAACAAATTTTGAAGACATAAAAAGTAAGTGCTCAAACTGTTTTTTATCGTCTGCCAAGATTATTATAGGTCAAAAATAAATTAATCTCATTACAAATTGTTATAACTTTATAAAAATTAACATGTTTTTTCGAGTGTTTGCTATATTTGATATAATATCAGATTTCTTTCTTATTTTGAGGGTGATTCTTGCCCACGGCACTTAATTGACTAACATACATCAATTCAACTGGCTACTGACTGACCCATTCCATCGAAACAAAAGACAGTATTTCAACTCAGCATTAAAGGAAAATATTGACGTTTACACAGTTCGAATGTTGGGGAAGGGGGTATATCCCCTATACAAAATGACCCCTAGTCAAAATGGCCATAACAGTTCAATTTAGTCAAAATGGACTGGTCACCATGGCCCATATTTTGGTCAAAATGGAAAATCTAGCAGACAGCAATAAATTATTTAACTGGCAACGCGTCTGCGCTAATCCGTTGCAATAAAAAGTAAATGTTTAATCTTGCCATAGTCAATTGGACCCCTATCCAAATTGGTCCCTAGTCAAAATGGCCAACTAATTCATTGGTCAAAATGGCCAAACTGAGAAAAAAAAGGATATAGAGAGGATTAAAATGATTGACAGGTGTTATACTATGAACGTTTAACCTTGGCATTGTGCCAGAGAAGACATTAATCTGATTATGCAATTTTTTAACCCTCAAAAAATTTATTTATTTATTTTGCAAAACATTTACGAACTAATTTTTAACATACCTAGAATTAAAGAAGTGATTTTGCAATTTAATTTACAGTTGGAATTTTTTTGATATCTTAATTAGACCTCAAACTACGAATGCCTCATCTTTGTCATAAAGACTGCAGATTTAAAGTTGTTGACAGGTGTTAAGACAAGTTATGCAACGTTGAACATCAACACTGTTGACCTGAACTTTTCACCGCAGGCCATAAACAGATTAATCTGATTATGTAATCTTCTTCTTCTTTTAATTTTTAATCTATAATTTTTTTTCAATTTTGCTTCTTTATTATTTAAACAGGTGCTTATTTAAAGCAGTGAATTTTTGATACAATTACCAGTTCGAATTTTCTCTCTACCATTATTTTAACTATATCTGCAATATACACACAACAGTTTTGGTTATTGGTGTTAGGCTGAGGGGATGAAAGCAAACGACGGGTTACCCCTCAAGGGTTTTAGTCAAAATGGCCATGAAATCGAAATTTGGTTAGAACGGCTAGTCACCATGGCCCCTATTTTGGTCAAAATGGCCTCTTAATTTACTCTGAGTTTTTTTTTGGTCAAAATGGCCATAAAAATAAAAGTCAAAATGGTCCCTGATTATTTTTTTTTATATAAATTGTAGCATATATCATGATTATCAAAGGAATAATTTGATGCATAAGTGTTTAATCTTGCCATTGTCAATTGGGCCCCTATCCAAATTGGCCCCTAGTCAAAATGGCCATAAAAGTTAAATTTGGTCAAAATGGCCAGTCACCATGGCCCCTATTTTGGTCAAAATGGCCTCTGAATTTCCTCTTTGATTTCAACCAATTCATTGGTCAAAATGGCCAAAGAAATAAGTCAAAATGGTTCCTGATTTTTTTTTATAAATTGTAGCTTATATGATGATAATCAAAGGAATAATTGGAAGCTATTTTAACCCTAAAAAGGTCACTAATTTTTACTGGAAATTGTACTCTGTAACAACAAATTTTGGAGACATAAATTGTGTTCCTATTTATCAAAGCAAAGACATTCTAAGACTTACAATATTAATTTAAAGTTACTATTCCAGTTCTCAAAAAGATTATACAAAAAATATATCATGTAGCGCTTTATGTTTGTTAAATTGTAATAATTGGAAGCTATTTTAACCCTAAAAATTTCACTAATTTCGACTGAAAAGTGTACTTTGTAACAACAAATTTTGAAGACATAAATTGTGTTCCTATTTATATTTTCATCAAAGCAAAGACATTCTAAGACTTACAATATTAATTTGAAGTTACTAAGTACCGAGGTCTCGTTTTATCTGTTCGTTATTGTTGAGTTTTATTTGTTCGTAATTGTTGAATGTATATAATGTATCGTCTATGCAGTCACTATTACCAAAGTACAAGGTCTTAATCTCGATAGAGGCGTAATATCTCTTCGTAAAATATTTCAAGCTGGTCAAGCCTATGTTGCGTTAAGCAGAGTTAAAGCATTACATTTTTAAAAGAAAAGAGGCATTGAGGATTAGGAATGTATTTTAAAGAAGAAAAAAATAAATTTGGGAGTTTTAAAAATATAGCACATTGCTTTGAATATTCTGGATAAGAATATTAACGTAATTGTTATCTATAGACCAACTGTTTATCGATTAGAATTAATTCTTCCAATGTTTGAAAGATTACTAGTTGAATTACAAGATTGATATTTGATTGAACCTACCCTTTCACAAAACTTTTTACTAAAAATGAGGGAGTGAACACCAGACTTTAGGGGTTTGAAGTTCAAAAAGTCTTACAGGTATCAGGCAAAGCATCACGGGCCACGCTCAGTGCTGTTCACAGCTCTAGTTTTTACATTGTAACTGTTTAAAAGAAACATTAAGATATATTTTCTTTGAATGAAATATGTATTGATAAAATCGATCTGTATTTGAAACTATGAAGTATGAATACTGTGCAGTCCGTTTCTAAATTGAGATTTGGCTCTTTCATGTGTCCTTTCTTGCACTTTAGAACTTATTTACAAATCTTAGAAATTTTGTGATATGCGTTTTCCACTGATGTATATCAAACTGTGATTACGCCTTTTTTTAATCAGATGACTTTTCACTACCGAACATGAAATGTTTATTTCACTTTTGACTACCGTGTGTGAACTGGTTTTTCTACTTTTTACTATCGAATTCAAAATTTTGCGTTTTAAAATTTTGTACCTTCTGCATTTTAATGTAAAACGAGTTTTCTTCTGTAAACCTGACATCGTGGATTGAAAGATGTCACTTTTCACCAATGGACGAAACCGGATGCGCACTGCATGGTACCATTCATGGTTCTAGTTTTTTTTTTTTTCCGTTTTCTGGTCAGAGCGCCCAGCCAAAACTATGCATGCCACACATAATCTCTCAAGATTTCCCACGATAATCTACTGCTCGGTATTGTTTAAATGTAAAATGGCGCATGCCCTACCAACCGGAAATGAGGTATGAGAACATATGGGTTTTGATGTTTTGGCCATTATCTCCTTTATTTTTCAACCGATTTCGATCGGACTGACTTTGCTTATTTCTCTAATCGATTCTCCAAGAGACAAAAGTTTAACAATATCATTTTGAGAAAAACTTGCTGACTTTTGGAGCACCTTTTCTAAACCACTTTTTAAACTTTTGCAATTTTATGTTGATCAACCTGAAAACTTACATATATATAGACATTTTGATTGCAAACAATTAGCAATTTTCAAAATTTCCATATCACTTCCGGTTTTGACGTCATTCGCTCTCAAAGTTGAAATTTCAACTTCCGGAATTTTTAAGATATTCGAAAAATTCTTTTTGCAGTATGTTTGTTATGTAGACACAAAAGTATACAAATCATAAAATTTGACCCGGATGTAACAGATCAGTCGCCATCTTGAAATGGTATATTTTCATAAAACGCAAAATGGGGCCTCAGGGTGTTATGGAATTTGCATAATTATAATGTCTATGCAATCTACAGTCGATTGCGACCAAAACATGGGAAGCGGATTTTTGAATTTTAATTCTGAATTTTTCTAATTTCCGGTAAAAATAAATCAGTAATTGTCAAAACTTTCAAGGCCCATATTTCGTGACCTTGACCTTTCTTGACCTAATGACGTGTACAAAAATTATTGCCCTTGAGGAGATGTATCCGTTGACATATTGTTTTCAGATGCTCAAGGTTTACTTCCGGTTTTATAGCCGTTTGAAAATTGCTATTTTTAACTTTAAACAGCTCTACCACGTGACCTAATTTACATATGTCTTATTTTCTTTCACCGTCTTACTATGCTCTGTCTGCTCTTTCCAATGATATACAACACAATACATTTGAATAAAAATTCCGCCTTTTAAAGTTTGAAAAATTTGTGCCAATTTCCATTGAAACTATGCGTATTTTTTTCAAATTTTATTTCGATCGTTCTAAAAACTTACGGATAGATAGACATTTTGATGGCGAACAAAAATATGTTTTCCAAAATTTAGTATCACTTCCGGTTGTGACGTCATTTGCTCTTAAAGTTAAAATTTCAACTTCCGGAATTTTGAAGATATTCGAAAAATTCTTTTTGCAGTATGTTTGTAATACAGACACAAAAGTATACAAATAATAAAATTTGACCCGGATGTAACAGATCAGTCGCCATCTTGAAATGGTATATTTTCATAAAACGCAAAATGGGGCCTCAGGGTGTAATGGAATTTGCATAATTCTGATGTCTTTGGAATCTACAGTCGATTGCTACCAAAACATGAGAAGCCGATTTTTGAATTTCAATTCTGATTTATGTTAATTTCCGGTTAAGATAAATCAGTAATTGTCAAAACTTTAAAGGCTCATATCTTGTGACCTTGGCCTCTGGTGACCAAGTGACCTGAAACAAATTCATTGCCATTGACGATACCTATGCACAGATACTTTCATTTAGGTTTTCCGATGTTTACTTCCGGTTTTATATCCATTTGAAAATTGCAGTTTTTAGCTTTAAAGAGCTCTGACACGTGACCTAATTCATGTACGTCACAAATTCTTTCACAATCTAATTATGCTAAATCTACTTTTTCAATTATATACAATACAATATTTTAAAATCAAAATAGCGCCTTTTGAATCTTGAAAAATAGTTATTCTATCTGCTTATAAAATATTAAATTCAAATTTCAGTTGAAGGGAGATTACTACATTTTGACATAAAGCTGCGTTTGGGCGATCGCCCTCTCCCATTAACTTGCGTTTGAGCGATAAGTTATCATTAATGTACTTTTTTTTTACATTTTAACTGTTTTAAAAGAAACATTAATATGTGTTTTCTTTGAACGAATAATGTATTGATAAAATTCGATCTGTATTTCAAACTATGAAGTATGAATACTGTGCAGTCCGTTTCTAAATTGAGATTTGGCTCTTTCATGTGTCCTTTCTTGCACTTTAGAACTTATTTACAAATCTTAGAAATTTTGTGATATGCGTTTTCCACTGATGTATATCAAACTGTGATTACGCTTTTTTTTAATCCGATGACTTTTCACTACCGAACATGAAATGTTTATTTCACTTTTGACTACCGTGTGTGAACTGGTTATTCTACTTTTCACTACCGAATTCAAAATTGTGCGTTTTAAAATTTTGTAACCTCTGCATTTTAATGTAAAACAAGCTTTCTTCTGTAAACCTGACATCATGGATTGAAAGATGTCACTTTTCACCAATGGACGAAACCGGATGCGCACTGCATGGTACCATTCATGGTTCTAGTTTTTTTTTTTTTTTTTGTCTACTTCTGGTCACGCTAATTCGGTATGAAGGGAGCATGCCACACATTATCTCACATGTTTTCCTACAATCACTAACTGCTCGGTGTTGCTTAAATGTAAAATGGCGTTTTTTTGTCTAACCGGAAATGACATATGACAGAAAAACCCATTTTATGTCTTTTACTTTTTTTACCTCTGTTTTTGAACCGATTTTGATAAAACTTTTTTTGTTTATTTCATTATTCTAATGTCTACATAATAGCTTTCAACATAAATGCACTTTTAGACATTCACTGCTGACTTTTTGGAGCACTTTTTTAACCGTTTTTTTAACTTTTGCAATTTTATTTCGATCATTTTGAAAACTTACAGGTGTATAAACATTTTGATTTCTAACTAAATAGTATTTTCAGAATTTTCATATCACTTCCGGTTTTGACGTTATTCGCTTGTAAAGTTGAAATTTCAACTTCCGGAATAATTAAGATATTCAAAAAAATCTTTATGCGATGTGCTAGAAATAACCATTGTTTAAATATGGAATGAAAAAATCTGACCCAGATGTTTCATATCAGTCGCCATCTTGAAATGACTGATTTTTCTTTAAATCGATATTCAGAATCAGGGAATCATTCGATTTGAATAAAAATGATGTCTATGGAATCTACAGTCGATTGCTAACAAAACATGGGAAGCCGATTTTTGAATTTCGATTCAGAATTTTTTTTATTTCCGGTTTAAAATTTTAAGTAATAGTCAAAACTTTTAAGGCTCATATCTTGTGACCTTTATCTTGAGTGACCTTGTGACCTGAACAAAAGTCATTGCCCTTGATGAGATCTATCAACTGATGTATTCATTTTTGCTGTCCGATGTCTACTTCCGGTTTTATAGACATTTGAAAATGTCGAGTTTTGACTTTAAACAGCTCTGTCACGTGACCTTATTCATGTACGTCACAAATTATCTTTTATTATTATCACTCTTTATCTCCTGTTTCCAAAAATGTATAACACTAGATATTTCGATCAAAATTGCTTTTTCGAATTTTGTTCTTTGTTCTATAGTAACTCTGCGTGTTTTTTTGGCGGGAAAAAACACGTGTTATCTGAATTACGGATTTCATAAGATAGGTAACAATTTCTTCTTAAGATATGGAAGAAAATGACTAACAAAGAAAAAAATGTGATAAAATCGTAACCGGAAGTAACACGCTGGCCACCATCTTGAAATGAACATGTTTTCTTTAAATCGAGAGAAGTGAACAGGGTATCATCATCGATTTGTATAATATTGATGTCTAGGGCATTTTCAATCTATGGCCAACAAAACGATGACAGCCAATTTGCTAATTTCGATTATGATGTTTGCCTATTTCCGGTAAAAGATATTCAGAAATGACAAAAATTTTCAAAGCTCATTACACGTTACCTTGGATTTGGGTGATCTTATGACCTGAACAAAAGTTATTGCCCATGATGAGATCTACCCAACGGTGTATTCATTTTTGTTATCGAGTTTTTACTTCCGGTTTTATAGCCATTTAAAAATTGTTAGTTTGAACTTTGAACAGCTCTGTCACGTGACGTCACGTCACAAAATATCTTCTTTTCTTATTACGCTTTATCTTCTTTTTCCAGTGATATATAACACTAGATATTTTGATCAAAATTGCTATTTGGAATTTTGTTCTTTGTTCTATAGTAACTCTGGGTGTTTTTTTGGCGGGAAAAAACACGTGTTATCTGAATTACGGATTTCATAAGATAGGTAACAATTTCTTCTTAAGATATGAAAGAACACGACTAACAAAGAAAAAAATATGACAAAATCGTAACCGGAAGTAACACGCTGGCCACCATCTTGAAATAACATGATTTCTTTAAATCTGAATTGCTGATTTCGATTATGGTGTTTGTCTATTTCCGGTATAAGATATTCAGCAATTATTGTAACACTTTTAAAGCTCATAAATTGTGACGATGCCATTTGTTGACCTTATGTTCCGAACAAAAGTTATTGCCCGAAATGAGATCTATCCAATGGTGAATTCATTTTTGTTGTCAAATATTTACTTTTTGTTTTATAGCCAAATGAAAATTGGCAGTTGTAGATAGATATTTTAATCAATTTGCTTTTTTTTAATTTGGAAATTTTGTTCATTGTTCTAAAGTAACTGCATGGCTTTTTTTGGCGCGAAAAAACACTTGGTTCCTTAATTGTGGATTTTTAAAGAGAATCGACACATTCTTTTAAAGATATAAAATGACATAAAATGACATAAAAGGATAAAATTGGACCCGGAAGTAACTAGTAGACCACCATCTTGAAATGACCAACTTTTCTTTAAATCGATATAAGTGATCAGGATATCATCCGATATACATAATGTTGATGTCTATGGCATCTTCAATATATTACTAACGAAATGGTGACAGCCGATTTCCTAATTTCGATTAAAAGTTTTGTCTATTTCCGGTTAAAGAAATTCAGCAATAGCAAGCACTTTCAAAGCTCAAAACTCGTGACCTTGACGTTTGATGACCTTTTGATCTGAACCAAAGCTATTGCCCTCGATAAAATCTATCAAATGATGTTTTACTTTGTGTTTTCCGATGTTTCTTCCGGTTTAATAGCCGATTGAAAATTGTGATTTTTAACGATAAACAGCTCTGTCACATGACCTAATCTATATGCAGGACTAGAATGCAACCGTTCAAGGATGTTTAAATTGCGCACTGCTCAGTACCGTTATCACGGTTCTAGTTTTTTTTTGTCTACTTCTGGTCACGCTAATTCGGTATGAAGGGAGCATGCCACACATTATCTCGCATGTTTTCCTACGATAACTAACTGCTCGGTGTTGCGTGAATGTAAAATGACGGTTTTTTGTCTAACCGGGAATGACATATGACGGAAAATTCCATATTATGTTTTTTACCATTTTTACCTCTGTTTTTCAACCGATTTTGATGGAACCTTTTTTGTTTATTTCTTTAAACGTTTGTCTACAAGGTAAGACTTTAAAAATATGCATTTTGAGAACTTTGTTGCTGACTTTTTGAAGCACTTTTTTGACCATTTGTTCAACTTTTGCAATTTTATTTGTATCAATATGAAAACTTACAGGTACATAGATATTTTGATGGCGAACAAAATGACATTATCAAAAAAAAAATATCACTTCCGGTTTTGACGTCATTCGCTTGCAAAGTTGAAATTTTAACTTCCGGAATAATGAAAATATTCAAAAAAATCTTTTTGCAATGTGCTAGAAATAATCATTGACAAAATATGAAATGATAAAATTTGACCCAGATATTTCATATCAGCCGCCATCTTGAAATGAGTAATTTTTCTTTAAATCGAAATTCAGAATCAGGGAATCATCCGATTTGAATACATATGATGTCTAGGGAATCTTTAGTCGATTGCTAACAAAACATGGCGAGCCGATTTTTAAATTTCTATTCAGAATTTTTTTTATTTCCGGTTTAGAATTTTCGGAAATAGTCAAAACTTTTAAGGCTCATATCTTGTGACCTTGACCTTGAGTGACCTTGTGACCTGAACAAAAGTTGTTGCCCTTGACGATATCTATCCAATGACATAATCATTTTAGATGCCCAATGTTTACTTCCAGTTTTATGGCCGTCAGAAAATTGCAATTTTTAACTTTAAACAGCTCTGTCACGTGACCTAATTCATGTACGTCACAAATTATCTTCTATTAGTATCATGCTTTATCTCCTGTTTCCAAAAATGTATAACACTAGATATTTTGATCAAAATTGATTTTTGAAATTTTGTTGTTCTTTGTTCTATAGTAACTCTGCGTGTTTTTTTGGCGGGAAAAAACACGTGTTATCTGAATTACGGATTTCATAAGATAGGTAACAATTTCTTTTTAAGATATGACAGAACATGATTAACAAAGAAGAAAATATGACAAAATCGTAACCGGAAGTAACACGTTGGCCACCATCTTGAAATGAACATGTTGTCTTTAAATCGACATCCGATTTATATAATTTTGATGTTTATGGCATTTTCAATCTATTGCCAACAAAATGAGGGCAGCTGAATTGCTAATTTCGATTATGGTGTTTGTCTATTTCCGGTATAAGATATTCAGCAATTATTGTAACACTTTTAAAGCTCATAACTTGTGACCTTGCCATTTGTTGACCTTATGATCCGAACAAAAGTTATTGCCCGAAATGAGATCTATCCAATGGTGAATTCATTTTTGTTGTCCAATATTTACTTCTTGTTTTATAGCCATTTGAAAATTGTCATTTTGAACCTAATTCACGTACGTCACAGAAAAATCGTCTTTTCTTATTATGCTTTATCTCCTCTTGATATATAATAGTAGGTATTTTAATAATTTTGCTTTTTTTTTTAATTTGGAAATTTTGTTCATTGTTCTAAAGTAACTGCGTGGCTTTTTTGGCGCGAAAAAACACGTGGTTCCTAAATTGTGGATTTTTAAAGAGAGTCGACACATTCTTTTGAAGATATAAAATGACATAACATTCATAGAAAAAAAAAGGATACAATTGGACCCGGAAGTAACTAGTAGACCACCATCTTGAAATGACCAACTTTTCTTTAAATCGATATAAGTGATCAGGATATCATCCGATTTACATAATGTTGATGTCTATGTCATCTTCAATATATTACTAACAAAATGGTGACAGCCGATTTCCTAATTTCGATTAAAAGTTTTGTCTATTTCCAGTTAAAGAAATTCAGCAATAGCAAACACTTTCAAAGCTCAAAATTCGTGACCTTGACGTTTGATGACCTTTTGATCTGAACCAAAGCTATTGCCCTCGATAAAATCTATCAAATGATGTTTTACTTTGTGTTTTTCGATGTTTACTTCCGGTTTAATAGCCGATTGAAAATTGAGATTTTTAACTATAAACAGCTCTGTCACATGACCTAATTTATATGCAGGACTAAAATGCAACCGTTCAAGGATGTTTAAATTGCGCACTGCTCAGTACCGTTATCACGGTTCTAGTGTATGTTTTTTTTTTTTGTCTACTTCTGGTCACGCTAATTCGGTATGAAGGGAGCATGCCACACATTATCTCATATAATTTTTTACTATGCCTAACTGCACGGTATTAGGTGAATATAAAATGATGCATTTTCGTCCAACAGGAAATGACGTATGGCAAATAAGCCCAATTTAATGTTTTTACCATTTTCATCTCTGATTTTCAACCGATTTTGATGGAATTTTTTTTGTTTATTTTATTAATCGATTGTCTTCAAATTGGGGGTTTAAAAACATGCAATTTGAGAACTTTGTCGCTGACTTTTTGAAGCACTTTTTTGACAATTTTTTCAACTTTTGCAATTTTATTTTGATCAATATGAAAACTTACATATGCATAGACATTTTGATGACAAACAAAATGATCTTTTCAAAATTTTTATATCACTTCCTGTTTTGACGTCATTCGCTTGTAAAGTTGAAATTTCAACTTCCGGAATAATGAAGATATTCTAAAATATGTTTTTGCAATGTGCTAGTAATCATTATTGACAAAATTTGAAATGATAAAATCTGACCCGGCTGTTTCATATCGGCCGCCATCTTGAACTGACTGATTTTACTTTAAATCGAAATTCAGAATCAGGGAGTCATCTTATTTGAATAAAAATGATGTGTATGGAATCTACAGTCGATTGCTAACAAAACATGGAAAGCCGATTTTTGAATTTCGATTCAGAATTTTTTTTATTTCCGGTTTAGAATTTTCGGAAATAGTCAAAACTTTTAAGGCTCATATCTTGTGACCTTGACCTTGAGTAACCTTGTGACCTGAACAAAAGTTGTTGCCCTTGACGAGATCTATCCAATGACATAATCATTTTAGATGCCCAATGTTTATTTCCGGTTTTATGGCCGTCAGAAAATTGCAATTTTTTACTTTAAACAGCTCTGTCACGTGACCTAATTCATGTACGTCACAAATTATCTTTTATTATTATCACGCTTTATCTCCTGTTTCCAAAAATGTATAACACTAGATATTTCGATCAAAATTGCTTTTTCGAATTTTGTTCTTTGTTCTATAGTAACTCTGCGTGTTTTTTGGGCGGGAAAAAACACGTGTTATCTGAATTACGGATTTCATAAGATAGGTAACAATTTCTTCTTAAGATATGGAAGAACACGACTAACAAAGAAAACAATATGATAAAATCGTAACCGGAAGTAACACGCTGGCCACCATCTTGAAATGAACATGTTTTCTTTAAATCGAGAGAAGTGAACAGGGTATCATCCGATTTGTATAATATTGATGTCTAGGGCATTTTCAATCTATGGCCAACAAAATGATGACAGCCAATTTGCTAATTTCGATTATGAAAGCTCATTACACGTTACCTTGGATTTGGGTGACCTTATGACCTGAACAAAAGTTATTGCCCATGATGAGATCTACCCAACGGTGTATTCATTTTTGTTGTCCAATATTTACTTCCGGTTTTATAGCCATTTAAAAATTGTTAGTTTGAACATAGAAATAGAGGTAGGGAATGCCAAGAAGGACAAATAAATAGTTTATGCTTGGCACGCATGCGCTGAATTTGAGGGTTATCTCATAACTTCCGGTTTCTGCAAAATGGCACCTAATTGCCTAACAGACATCAATTCAACTGGCTACCGACCGCACCTAAACTCGGCGTTAAATGTATTGATGTTTACACAGTACGAATGTGAAAGAAAGGCTAAGATAGTGTTTTATTTGGAAGATGGACTAGTTTGAGATTTGACATGTTTAAAATTTAAAACAATTTCTTAAACATTTTTCGACCATATTGCGTATTGTTTGCTGGCTTATTGTTTGCTGGCCAAGTGTCTGCTACCTTCAGCCCGGTAAAACTCACTGCATGGTAGGTCTAAATTTAAGCCATGGCATAACAGGTTTTCATGCTTAAATTTAAAAATTACATTCTTTCTACAGTAACATAGGCCTATAACATTTAGAAATATATATACTTATCATTACATATCAAATCATAAAATTACAGTTGTAAAAATCTTGTTAAATTAGATTTTCTGTGATAATTTTCAAATTAACTTCTTTTGTTATTGTTTACCATAACTATTTTTACGCTGCACCAGACGTTAAAAAAAAGCCCCCAAGTAGAAATTCGGTCAACCATAAATTTAAACGGAAGTTCAATATTTATTTGTCCTTCTTGGCATTCCCTGCCTATAGTTCTATGGTTTGAACTTCGAACAGCTCTGTCACGTGACGTCACGTCACAAAATATCTTCTTTTCTTATTACGCTTTATCTCCTCTTTCCAGTGATATATAACACTAGATATTTTGATCAAAATTGCTATTTGGAATTTTGTTCTTTGTTCTATAGTAACTCTGCGTGTTTTTTTGGCGGGAAAAAAACACATGTTATCTGAATTACGGATTTCGTAAGATAGGTAACAATTTCTTCTTAAGATATGAAAGAACATGATTAACAAAGACAAAAATTTGACAAAATCGTAACCGGAAGTAACACGTTGGCCACCATCTTGAAATGAACATGTCGACATCCGATTTATATAATTTTGATGTTTATGGCATTTTCAATCTATTGCCAACAAAATGAGGGCAGCTGAATTCCTAATTTCGATTATGGTGTTTGTCTATTTCCGGTATAAGATATTCAGCAATTATTGTAACACTTTTAAAGCTCATAACATGTGACCTTGCCATTTGTTGACCTTATGATCCGAACAAAAGTGATTGCCCGAAATGAGATCTATCCAATGGTGAATTCATTTTTGTTGTCCAATATTTACTTCTTGTTTTATAGCCATTTGAAAATTGTCAGTTTGAACCTAATTCACGTACGTCACAAAAAAAATCGTCTTTTCTTATGCTTTATCTCCTCTTGATATATAATAGTAGATATTTTAATTACTTTGCTTTTTTTTTAATTTGGAAATTTTGTTCATTGTTCTAAAGTAACTGCGTGGCTTTTTTGGCGCGAAAAAACACGTGGTTCCTAAATTGTGGATTTTTAAAGAGAGTCGACACATTCTTTTGAAGATATAAAATGACATAACATTCATAGAAAAAAAAAGGATAAAATTGGACCCGGAAGTAACTAGTAGACCACCATCTTGAAATGACCAACTTTTCTTTAAATCGATATAAGTGATCAGGATATCATCCGATTTACATAATGTTGATGTCTATGTCATCTTCAATATATTACTAACAAAATGGTGATAGCCGATTTCCTAATTTCGATTAAAAGTTTTGTCTATTTCCAGTTAAAGAAATTCAGCAATAGCAAACACTTTCAAAGCTCAAAATTCGTGACCTTGACGTTTGATGACCTTTTGATCTGAACCAAAGCTATTGCCCTCGATAAAATCTATCAAATGATGTTTTACTTTGTGTTTTCCGATGTTTACTTCCGGTTTAATAGCCGATTGAAAATTTATTTTTTAACTATAAACAGCTGTCACATGACCTAATTTATATGCAGGACTAACATGCAACCGTTCAAGGATGTTTAAATTGCGCACTGCTCAGTACCGTTATCACGGTTCTAGTATTTTTTTGGATTAATTGTAAATAAAATCTTAATCCATTAAAAAAAGGTTTTCCCTTACTTTAAGCAAACTATTTTATTAATTGGTGTTTCAAATGAATTATCCAATATCCATATATTCTAAATCAAATAATTATTGCATAAAATTAAGAGTGAATAAACAAGACATTCTGTTGTGTGCAATAATTCACAATGAAACAATATGTTTTACTTCAATTGCACCCTCAGCCCGTACGCCTATGGTCTGATTTTAATTAAACTGGTTCAGACAGGAGCCTCAATTCTTTATATAAATTGATATGTAGGCCTATATTGCATATATTTTCAAAAATAAAAGTATTCAAGGAAGACATATCTAGCTGTTGGGATGTTGTGTCAGAAGAAATCATATGCCAAATTATCACATGGGGGTAGGTGGTGAAACAATTAAAAGTAACAAATGGTATTTGTAAAGTGTCGATATTTCGTCAAGTCATTTGTTTATGGAATGTTACCTGAAATTGCTACCAACAATATCCTGTAGGCCTATGCTCCGTGTTTTTTAGTGAACAACAAATTGTTGTATTTATTGTTTAGATTGAGATTCTAAATATGGAAGAGTAAGTCTCCGGTTTAGAGTTTGAAGGGTGAAACCAACAAAAATGTTGAAAAATATACTTGAATGTGTAGGAACGCTTATTTTGAGAAAATTTCTAGAGGTTCAAACTACAGAAGAAAACGGCAACCACTCCTCCCCTGTACTCCGACTGGCCACGACTGATTTAAAAAACCGAACGAAACGAAATTAGGTTCGGATTTTAATTAGACTGAGGATGTAGATTCATATTATTTGTGTAACATTCATATGAAATAGGAGTATTTGCAAAATAAAAAAGCTGTTTTATTTATACTGTACATAATCTGTTTCAGACAAATTCAGAATCAAAACCGTGGACATCGAGAAATGAGTTTTCAATCATCCATGAATTGTTTTAAATTGTATCAATTTCACACAGAAAAACAATTCTAGGACACTGGAATACGGATTGATTGAAAGGGTCATCGGCATAAATTCGTGCTTGAATACCAAGTACATTGTATATACATTATACGTACATGCTCTACATGTGTACCTAGGCCTACTTACCTCCTCTATGGATCTTTAATATCTGGAATCTTAACTCTAACAGTTGCCCCGAACCCCCAACCCCAACCCCAATCCCAACCCCAATCCCAACCCCCAATTTATCAGTCTCTACCGTATTTGCATGCTCAGCCAGTTGCCTCCATGGTTTCTAAGATCTGAATTTCCAAATCGCATCTACAATATGAAGAGCATAATATGTTAAAGGTATCGTCTGGTAGAATAAAGGGAGATAATTTATAGCAAGTTGACAGGAAGTATTGAAAGACATATTAGTGTTTCTATAATAAAGAGATTAACAGACATTGATCAAGATCTTATCCAAGATTTTTGTTTTTTGGTCAGAATAGTTTCTTATCTTATCTTAATTTCCAACTCATACCCCACATTCCTCATGTCACACGTTTCGTTTGGCAGAATGGCAGGGAATAAATGGTTGATTTTTGCATCCAAAAGTACCTTCTTCCAGAGTCGAAGCGCTCATTAAGTGTCAGATATCCCCAGATGCCGTCAGGATCTGAAAACTTGTGCTGAAAATCGAACTGCTCCCAGATTCTGCTTGTCGCAAGAAGACTGATGAACCGTCCTCAAATACAAAAACATTTTGTGGGATGAGAGAGTAGGTCCACAATAGCAAAGATTCCTTCCATTACAAGTTTGTATTGGCTAGTTCGATAAGAACTACAAGGGAACACTGCAAGGGAATTTAGCAAGACGCGGGAAACGTCCCCTCCCCCTCCCCTTTTGATTTCAGAAGGGGGACTAAAGGGGTTTTGGTCCCCCACATATAATTTGGTTGAATTAAATGATACAGGGAAATCCTGACTCCAACATCCAAACCCCGAAATATGGTTCAGAATGCACCAAATCTTAGCAATTTTCCATTTTTTTTTCTCAAGAGAGGACCTCCTGCGGGGCTTGTACCTGTGGTGCTTTGCTACGTATCAGTGGCGTGGTGGCCGGGGGGGCCTGGGGGGCCAGCGAATGGAAACCAGTGGGCGCCGACGTTGCAAGGGGGCGCCATAAGCCCTTCGAAAAAAGTCGGTCGTTAAGAAATAATAATTATTTTCGAGCTTATTCTTTTAGTCCCAATACAACTCGGGCCCTCCCCCTTATTTCTGACCGAATAATGTCAGAACACTCTATAAAATTGCCGCTCGCGCCTTCGGCGCTCGCATTGCCGTTCCATTTGAAGCATGTTATATTTCAGAGTCCCCCCCACCCACATTTCTATAAATCCTGGATCCGCCCCCGTTATTGATATAACCTTGAAGTTTCCGAGGGTCTTGGTGTGAGTGTTTGTAATCACCCAAGGATTAAGCCTATTGAAAATAAGAGCAATTGAACAATATTTACCATGAATTATTGCCCTCGTTCTTGAATTATTTGTGGATCCGATAGAGAGCTGATTTCTTGATGGATTTTGATGAAACTTGGTGTGAGTGTTTGTAATTACCCAAGGATAAAGCCTATTAAATTGTGATAAATGAAGGGAGTGAGCCGAAATGTTACATTTCACTGCTTACAGTTATTCAAGGGAGACAACTATGAGGGTCTCTCATAGGTCCGCGCTCGCTACAAGCGTTCACTATGACAAATGGTAAAATTGCTTTTGTACTTCAAAATTAGGTCTTTCCGGTCTTCCTACGGACTGAATTAATTATTTCAGATCTTTGAATTTACTTCTGGGGTCCTCTGGGGTCCAAAGCCTAATTTCAATTTTAGAACAATGTTGAATTAACCCGCGTTTACTACAGTTAAAACGAAAACTTTAAGGACAATGAAGACAATAGTGTGAATGTTTGTAATCACCCAAGGATGAAGCCTATTAAGTTAATCCACTTAAAAAAAAATTATGTTAACAAAACCCGTGTGATATAAAAAATGTCACTCTCAGAATCTTTCATTTACTGATAACATTTACTTATTAAACCTAAAAAAATTGTGTTTTGCGTTTCAGTATCGAATATTTTTATCGGGGCTGCAAGTGCCTGAAATATATCTAGATCGCACCTACAACAGTCTTAATTTTCAAAATTTTCCATGAAAGGAACAACGTATTACCTCGTTCCTCCTCTTCGACGCGGTGTTCCACGGTCGAAGGGCTCCAGAGGTTTTACATGTGCATCAGTGCATTCATGCATTGTGATCCATACCTGAACAGAATACCTTAGGGTGTGGGTGGGGACCATGAGTTGCAGGGAGCGCCAAAAAGGGTTTGTGCCCCCCCCCCCCCCCAGCCAATTTGGAGCCACCACGCCACTGCTACGTATACTTGGATTCTACAAACCATCCTGGTTCGTCCACCACAAAATTTTGAACAAATCCATGCCAGTTTGTTTCTTGATCTTCAGGCACCGCAGAAGTAGATGGAACATCATAGTCAGTCTGTGTTACCTGACTAACTTTCTTAACATGACCAGGTAAAAATTGTGAACGTCTTCTTTTTCTGTCACCCTTCATATTCAAAAGTTTGATTTGAAATGAGTGAATTTCTTATTTTATAGACAGCCATACTAGTATGAGACATGGGGAGGTCAAAATATCAGCAAAATGATATATTATTTGTATGACAACAGAATAGACTGTAAATTCATTTATTTCTATTTATTGGGTGAGCTGGCTGGGTTTCTGGGGTGTAGAGATCATATACCTATCAAGGAGTTACATAATAGTTCTTACTTAAACTCACTCCCTAATGGAAATATGGCCTTTTTAGATTTATTCTGCCAAAGATTTTGGTATATGTTATTTTTATTTCTGCACTTGTCATTAATTCAAGAAGAACTGTGGTTTCTGAAGTGGAAACAGATGGAATGATGTGCGAAGTAAATGTTACATAATAAATGTAACTCTTATTTTATGTAATTGATATTTTTCAGACATGGTTGAGATCAATGACCTTAAATCTTTTTACAGAATTGAATTATCTTCATAAATGATAAAGTTATTAACAATTTAGAATTGTACGTATACATATTTACTATTCAACTGTAGGCAATATCATAGGAATGGGTGGCAAAAGTAAAAATCCTCTCACATGCATACTTTAAGGTTTTTTTGCATAATTTTTGGACAGGTTGTTCCTAAGAGAACAAAAAACAAGTTAAGGCAATAAAAAAAAATTGTCCCTATATATAGGACCCACTCCACTAATTAATTTTATGCAAATGATTGTATCTTGCTATTTTTAGAAATCCTCTTTCTCCTTTCCTTTTTGGGTTTTTGCATGCCCATTTTTGATTAATTTTTGGTCTAGATTTGGAATTTGATGTCTTAAATTGCATTTTCTTTCAGATTTAGTGAGATAATGAGACATCTATAGGCGGAAGGCTATTTCTAAAAATAGTCGATATGTGAGCAGTCCAAGTCAACTTGTTGTTGATATCCGGTAGAGGTCTACTTTCATTTTGACTAGTTCAAAATTTTCATGGTCATCATCTATTGAATTTTTGTCGAGAAATCAAGTATTGGTCAGGCTTTCATTGGACATATTGGAAAGTTTTCAACGAGATTTCTGGAAAAAGTTACAGAAGATTGAATTTGGTGATTTAACATTGAAGCGGATGGCAAAAGAATTAGTGGTGTGAGTCCATACGTGGCGATTAATGGCTCTATAGCACCTTTTCGTATAGGATAATGACCGAGGACGAGTTTTTACTGAGTTTTAAAAACCCAAGAAAGAGAAAGGCAGGCCTTAGAATAGCTGAAGGCGAAGCCTGAAGTATTTGGCCTTGCCTTTCGATTTCGAGGGTTTTTTAAACTCAGTAAAAACGAGTCGGAGGTCATTATCCGACTTATATACCGTTTCTTTCAAAAATTAAAATTTCAGTATTAAATGTACTATCTATTACGTTTAGGTGTCTAAAAATTCCAGGAATTTTCAAAAATAGTTGGAACATTGAATCCTACATTTGAAAAAATCTAAATGATGTAAACTTATAGGACGATACAGTCAAATTAATCTAATAATAACAATTCAGTTTTGTAATTTATAAAAACAATTAAAAAATGTATATAATTTACTGTGTATTTTGACTAAATGTTGACCAGTGAAAAGTTTTTTAAAGGAACATACGGATATATATTTTTGTTAAATATATTGAATTATTGTGACAAGAAGTTGTATGGAATAATACATATAGTATGGCGGATTAAACGTAGAGAATGGAAGTGTTGTACATGTGAAAAACTTAATACAACACATCTGTTTAATCCAAACTGCTTTCTTTGAAAAAAAAAACACAATAAAGCAAAGGTTTACTTTATTTTGAACAGTCATTTTGTCAGTTAATCTTTCTGAAAACAATTATTTGGCCCCAACTCGGCCCCTCCACCTAAAAGTTCCTAAAAACGCCACTGAATATTGGGCAGGAATATTTAAATCCTTTCCAGGAAGGCTGATATTAAAGTTTTTTTCAAACCCACTGATACCCACCAACTTTTATTAAAAAGCTCTTTTCATCCTAAACATACATTTTCAGGCATAATAAAATCGCAAGTTTTACGATTTCGTAGAATTTGCACCAGAACAGAGGACTTTGATGATGCGTGTCAATTAGTATTTAAGAAATTGCGAGAGCGGGGATATTCAAAACGATATCTTCGCAGCATTAAAAGTAAAACTCTTTCAGAAATTGAGAATCGGAACACAATCCTCGTTCCGATTAACTCTAATCGATCTTTCGGATCAAGACCGTGCAGATCTACAAGATGTAGAACCTGCAAGCATATTTTAACAACCAATTCCTTCTCTAATAAACATAACGGTAAACAATTCCCTATCAACGGTGAGCTTTCTTGTACCAGTACCAACATTATTTACCTAATTTCATGCGATAAGTGTCATTTACAATACGTAGGCGAAACTAAAAACTCTCTGAGAGAAAGAATTAATGGCGATCGTTTCGACATCTCCCACCATCTAGATAAACCTATTGGGAACCATTTTAACTCAACCAATCATTCCCTCGCAGATATGAAGGTGACACCCATTGAGAAAGTCATCTCTGAAGAAGACATCAATCCGAAGACTTCAAGACTGTACAGGGAGAGCTTTTGGATGAATCAACTTAAAACCATTTCACCATCTGGATTAAACATACAGTTTGACTCCCAAATAATACCATTTGTTGCTCCATTTAATACTGTTCCTTGCCAAGCATCCAAAATTATCAAAAGATACCACTTACAGTTGCAAAATAGTTTTCCTACCATCTTCTACAAAAAATTAGTTATAGCCTATTCAAAAAATAAAAACCTTCAAGATATACTCATCCGTGGTCGACTTGACCCCACTGCCACTGATGATTTTACAGATTAATTGAGTGTTTTCATTTCATTTTTTTATATAGGACTATGAAGCAAGTTATATTCTATACAAATAGCCATTAATTACTTTTCCTTTTTATTCCAGAAAATTTTAAGCACAACCCAGCAATATTTTTTTATTTATGCAATTGTATCTCACGAATTGTTTCAATATCTTTTTGTTATTTTCATAGATTGAAATTATTACGGTTATAAATTTCTGGATTAGGTCCAAGAAGAATTATGTGATGTTTCTTTTTCTTTGATTTTCATTGCATATTTATAGCATCACATTTATTTTAAACACAACTTTAACCCTGTGCCAGTGCCTTATATTGAATAGTAACTTGTTGCTGTTCAATCACCCTAATCTCTGAAGAAAGTCACATGAGTTTCAGTATAAATGAAATATTTGTTGTCTTGTTTTTCATACTTTATCAGGGTTTACCTCCCTTATCACAAGAAATGAAAGATATTTGATTGGCTGATGATCAACCAATCCGAAACTAGAATATCAGAAAGGAAAGCGAAAGTAGTCCAAAGTCCAGATTATCCAGAGCACGTTGTTTACAAAATGGCTGATATTTTACGAAATTTGTGTGAAAAATACAAAAAGACTGTGAGTGACAACCCTGACACAGTCGGACAAATAGAATCTGCTTTCCGGCTGTTGTCATATGTTGTTGCAGGTATTAAAGAAGTCATTTAAACACAATCATTGTCATTAATAAATCCACAATTTGCTTTTTTGCATAATCATTTTCTTATCATTTACATTTTACATAGAACAGATACAAGGAAGAATTTCTTGAAAACTTAAGCGGAAAGCACTGGTATCCTTACTAACTGTTAGACCAATTAAATTTTAGTCTCAGAACCTGGAATTGTTTAGCTATTCTAATCCATCATGATAATGTTCACAACTCTTCCTCGATTTTTAAGCCTTCAAATCCCTGTGTAGCCATGATTATGAGTGTTTGAAAGTCAAAAATACGACTCACTGTTTAGTGAGACTATGTATTATATAGAATACACATATACAGAAAATGAAAGATAAATGTTATAGGTAGGGGTATAATAATTAAAGGGATTGTGTGATTTTTGTGCAGTTCTAGTACTTCTGGAGGCTATTTACATATATTAAGGGCTTAAATCGACCCTCGAAAATACTGAACATTCCCCTTTAAAGGAACCTTTCTCCACTCCAGTTTTTATTTGCTTCTTAGTTCCTATGTCCCTGGTTGATTTTAATTTTATCAATTAATATAAATATATCTTTTAAATTACAGGCAGATTTCAAGATTCACAAGTTATATCAGAACTAATGTTTTCAGCGTCCAATCTTCTTGTACTGTTGAATGATGCCATATTAAAAGGAGCAGCGAAGTTTGAACAGATAACTGTAGGTGTAATAATTATTGTGTTCTTAATCAATCTTGAGTGCGGAGTACAATATGAGTTGCCGAGATATAAGATTAGACAAAATGATATAAACTAATCATGAAAATAAAATTAAAATATATGTTCCTTAGGGTTTGTTCCCAGGATTCTCAGAGTTTCTGGCAAGTACTCATACAAGGGAACATCTCTATGTTCCCAGCATTTTTTTCACGTTTATTTCACCATTGTCAGTGGTAAATCTTGTCACCTGGAGGGATAAAAATCACTGAAATTTCCCCCATCCAAGCCCCCGATTCCTAATCAACCTGACGGCGGTGATACCTGAGACATCTGTTAAAATGTCTTTGGAAAAAGAACTTATAAAAACTATTGACAAGGAAATCAAGCAATGTCAGAAAGAAAATATAACCTCTTTCATTTGGGAATTTAGATCAATTGAGCAAAAAAAGACTGGGACACTAAATCTGGAATTCATATATAATGCTCTGAGGTCAATCAATCTGTAATTAGCTTTTCTGTTGCAGGAAATATTGCGACAAAGATAAGATCTCGCTTAGGGGTGGAATCTTTGTGCGCATTGGTTTTCCTGAAGCATTGATTAGATTTGTCTTTAACATAATCCATTGCCACTGCCACTAATCAATACTAAAACCTATTTGTAAAGAGACAATTTTGGTTTAAAATTTGTTCTTAAATATTGCGAACTATATGAAAATCAAATGTCACTACATAGATGGTTTTAGTTTATGTCCTATATTTTGGTAACGGTTGCCAGTTTGAGTAGCTCTTATAAGTTTAAATTGATTCCCAGGAATGAGATATCATGGAAAGCTGCAAACCCTAATGTTCCTCAAGAATTACAGTGATATCAGTGAATTTGTTACATTTCAGCCGATGTCTCTAGAACGTATAATGAGATTTATAACAGTTATAGAATATATTGAAGTATTTGTTGAAATGGCTGCTTTAAGAATGTCTGGAACAACTGGTAGATGGATAGTTATAACAGCCATTCAAATAATCAAGTTGGTATTTTTATTATATAACAAGGCTGTATTTCTGAGATCTTTGAATTTAGAATCCTAAAACTTTACAAAGCTGGACGTCCATGAAGAAATATATCACAGTCCAAGTGTTAGAATGACAGTGATCAAAAATGGTTTTGGGTTCTAATCTTGATCCAGTGCATATTGATAGGCTCAGAGAGTTGATTTTTGCTCTCCAATCAGGCCAAACAATTGCTCTAATTTGACTCGAAAGATTGCATGAATTGACAAAAAAAAGAAAAGTTTTATGAAAATTTGAAAAGTATTGTTGATAATTGTGATATTACCTATTACTTATTCCTTATAATGAAAAAAAACCAGATCAAATGAATTATTTGTGACCATATACAAATTTAGATCTGTGCACTGACTATGAATATTCAAAATGCTAGCCTCTTTGTTATTTTTTTAGGGCAGTATTTCGATTTATACTATTAGGAAGATATAATGCTGGAATTCAACCAACGCCACCAATCACACCTTTAAATAGAGATACAGTGGTCAAACTTAAACAAAATCAGGTATTATTAAGTTGATATATTTTACATTTGGACATTGATTACCAACTTGAGATCGATCATCAACTGCAGACTACCCAGGCATTTAGATTACATGCTAGTTACAACGGTAAACATTGTGCCCAAATTGGAGAAAATAATGTAAGAACTGCAGAGCAAGAGCTGCTAACATCTTTGAAGGCGTGTCTTATCATAACAGTAGTCTTAGCTCCAAAAATGAAATGATATGACACCCAGAGAGTTCTAAATTAGTGGAATGTTACTGTAAGCTTCCCACAAGCTCGTATTCTGTGAATACAGGATGTGTCCAAATTAATGTAATCCAAAGCCCTGCTACCAATCAATTATTGAATATTAAAAAATATTTCAATTGAGAAATCTTCTGGAATTTGTCTGTTGAACATCCGTTTTTACCTGAATGTTTGTTAGTTATCAATATCTGGTGTTGACATTCAATGAAATTGAAGTAAAGTCTGGAATTTTTTTGTTCATAATATATTAGAGGATGTTACTGGAATCTTGATTTGTTATGAAATTTGATAATTGATAATGAAAATTAAATATTCTAATTGTCATTATTTATTATTTATTTTATTTTAAGTCAACTCAACAGTACAAAAAATCCTGAAAAATTGCAAAATATTTGTTTTTTTTCTTTCTTTTCAAAATAGCAGTTGTGGAATGAAAGCTATGATATGAAATAATTTTTCTTTAGTGTGAAATATGAAATTTTTTAATTACTAAAAATTACTTTTCAAATAAAACTGTTAATGCAGGTGTGCAAAATAATACATACTAAATTTACACCATACACAGCTAATTAACACAACATTTTGATTCTTATTATCAAGTTTTTCAATTTTCCTTAATTATTTGCTAAACAGATGTGCTGGTAGCCCACTTGGTAGATGGATAGTTATAACAGCCATTCAAATAATCAAGTTGGTATTACTTTATTTGAGTATTTGAATGACAGTAATCAAAAATGGTTTTGGGTTCTAATCTTGATCCAGTGGCATATTAGTAGGCTGAGAGAGTTGATTTTTGCCCTCCAATCAGGCCAAACAATTGCTCTAATTTGACTCGAAAGATTGCATGAATTGACAAAAAAAAGAAAATTTTATGAAAATTTGAAAAGTATTGTTGATAATTGTGATATTACCTGTTACTTATTCCTTATAATGAAAAAAACAAATAATTTTTCTTTAGTGTGAAATATGAAATTTTTTAATTACTAAAAATTACTTTTCAAATAAAACTGTTAATGCAGGTGTGCAAAATAATACTTACTAAATTTACACCATATACAGATAATTAACACAACATTTTGATTCTTATTATCAAGTTTTTCAATTTTTCTTAATTATTTGCTAAACAGATGTGCTGGTAGCCCACCCTGACAATTATTTGGCCCCAACTCGGCCCCAACCTAAAGATTCCGAGTAATATTTGGCATATTTTCTAATCATTCAAAAATTAGCTTCATTAGCTCAAATTATCATACAAACTATTAATCTAATCTCTCAATGCTTACTGATAAATGTTTTGTAGGAAAATGAAAGTGATCCAGTTGATAATGAGAATAACCTTGGGATGACCTTCACATTAACAAGGTCAGGTAGAACAATTAGAAAATTAGCATCAGGTACAAGTATATTAAGTTTCAGTCAAAATTTATTAATGATATTTTTTCCTATACAAATCCTACTACCGGTATGTATTTATGGACATTTCTGTTTTCCAATGAACTCTAATTGCAATTAAGCATTTTGGGGGTTTAAAAGGGAATGTTCAGCATTTTCGAGGGTCGATTTGAACCTTAAATATTTGTAAATAGTTCCCAGAAGTACTAGAACTGCACAAAGATCGCATAATCCCTTCCATTATATCCTTACCTAAACGTTTTTTCTGTATATGTGGTTTCTATATAAGTCATAGTCTTACTAAATGACGAGCCATATTTTTGACTTTCAAACGCTCATAATTATGGCTACACAGGGATTTGAACATTATTATGGGTTAAAATAGCTAAACCATTCCAATGTTCATTTTTTCAGCTCCATCATCTAAATTTAGAGATTGGAAATTGCCTATTGGAAATCTACAACCAAAGATAAAAAAGAAGGCTACAATGATGAAACCAAGTGCTTTAAATCGACATAGAGTGTGGGCAGAATGTCTACATATAGTCAAGCCATTAGTACACTGTATCCTTTACATTTATTCTTTTTGGCAATCGGTAGAAATACAATATAATTTGATTTTGTGGCCCCATTTTTCCAAATTTGTGTGACAGAAGTGAAGTAGATCAGAAAGCTTAAAAATGATTATGACCTTTATTTCAGTGTATCCTTTACATTTATTCATTTTCGCAACCAGTAGAAATACAATATAATTTGATTTTGTGGCCCCATTTTCCAAATTTGTGTGACAGAAGTGAAGTAGATCAGAAAGCTTAAAAATGATTATGACCTTTAGTTCAGTGTATCCTTTACATTTATTCATTTTTGCAACCAGTAGAAATACAATATAATTTGATTTTTTCGCCCCATTTTCCAAATTTGTGTGACAGAAGTGAAGTAGATCAGAAAGCTTAAAAATGATTATGACCTTTAGTTCAGTGTATCCTTTACATTTATTCATTTTCGCAATTGGTACAAATACAATATAATTTGATTTTGTGGCCCCATTCTCCAAATATGTGTGACAGAAGTGAAGTAGATCCGAGAGTTTGAAAAATGATTATGTGTTGATTATATTATTTGCTTATTCCTTCTTTGAGATTGATAAGGTCCTGAAAACTTTTTTAAGTGGTGGGATGGATTGATTTAATGAATGCCATTCTCTCCTATTTCAATGTGTATTTATTCTTAATAATATTCAGTGGCTAGTCTTTATAAATCTGGAACTCAGTCTTGGAAACCATGGTTACTTTCATGTGGTTTGGATATTTCCAGGTAAGCAAAGATTATAACTTATTAGGTACCTTCAAACATATGTGTACCCATAATTATCAGCGTTATTTTCTGATGTCTTTGTTCATTGTCCAGATATACTTGTCTATCTATAGTAAATGTATAATGTTTTTGTTTATATTCATGATGTCTATTTATAGTTTATGTTTGATATTTCTTGATGTCTTTGTCTAGTTTTTGTTTGATATTTCTTGATGTCTTTGTCTATAGTTTTTCTGTAGTTTATGTTTGATATTTCTTGATGTCTTTGTCTATAGTTTATTTTTTAAATTTCTTGATGTCTTTGTCTATAGTTTTTGTTTGATATTTCTTCAGATGTCTTTGTCTATAGTTTTTGTTTGATATTTCTTGATGTCTTTGTCTATAGTTTGTCTATAGTTTTTGTTTGATATTTCTTGATGTCTTTGTCTATAGTTTATGTTTGATATTTCTTGATGTCTTTGTCTATAGTTTTTCTATAGTTAATGTTTGATATTTCCCTATGTATTTGTCTATAGTTTTTCTATAGTTTATGTTTGATATTTCTTGATGTCTTTGTCTAGTTTTTGTTTGATATTTCTTGATGTCTTTGTCTAGTTTTTGTTTGATATTTCTTGATGTCTTTGTCTATAGTTTTTCTATAGGTTATGTTTGATATTTCTTGATGTCTTTATCTATAGTTTTTCTATAATTTATGTTTGATATTTCTTGATGTCTTTGTCTATAGTTTTTCTACAGTTTATGTTTGATATTTCTTTATGTATTTGTCTATAGTTTTTCTACAGTTTATGTTTGATATTTCTTTATGTATTTGTCTATAGTTTTTCTATAGGTTATGTTTGATATTTCTTGATGTCTTTATCTATAGTTTTTCTATAATTTATGTTTGATATTTCTTGATGTCTTTGTCTATAGTTTGTCTATAGTTTTTGTTTGATATTTCTTGATGTCTTTGTCTATAGTTTTTCTATAGTTTATGTTTGATATTTCTTGATGTCTTTGTCTATAGTTTTTGTTTGATATTTCTTGATGTCTTTGTCTATAGTTTATGTTTGATATTGCCTGATGATGTCTTTGTTTATTTATTGGGAATGGTTGAATTTTCTGATGTCTTTGTCGGTTTTACTGATGTCTTAGTATACTCAGAGTTTGATTTTTCCTAATCATTAATAGTTTTTGTTTGATATTTCATATTTGTCCATTTTCCTAATGTCTTTGTCTATTTTCCTGATATCTTTGTATATAGTTTATGGTTGATATTTTCTGATGCCTTTGTCTATCACCCTGATATCTTTGTATATTTGTAGGTTATGTTTGATATTTCTTGATGTCTTTGTCTAATTCCCTGATATCTTTGTCTATTTACAGTTTATGTTTGATGGGAGAACCACATGATTTAAATGACAATGAAAAAGGTGAACTCAGAAGGAGAACATTCATGTTATTGTTTTATTTGCTGCGCTCACCATTCTATGATCGTTTCGCACAGTAAGTATTTCATTACTGTGAACATAAAATTCTCTAATTTCAAAAGTTATTTGATTAAACAACCCGGCCATTAACAAATTTAAATTATTTTATATAGGAAGCACAGTTTCTACTAACAATTTTATTTATAAAGTTTTAGAACCTTTCTTATGGTTATTAGAAGTAATAAGACTTGAAGCAGAAGACTTGTATGAGATGACTCATATTACTTTTTGTAAGACAAAATGAATTAATGAATTATATCTAGCTTTGATGCTGGTATATTTCTGATTTAATTTCAAATATTTTACATATAAGAACAATATAGAGTTCACAACCTAAAGGCTTTCATCATGGTCATAACAAGATGTGTGCATTTGTGTTTTTGCTATAATATAAATAATAAAATTGTTTAAAAAAGTAAAGAAGATGAGAAAGTTTGATGTATAAAACACAGCCCATAATTCACATGATATATGTCGGGGGGTCAATATACATTTATTTTGTAGCTATGATGTAAGATAAAGTAGGCTCATCAAGAGTGATATTCACCAAATTTACAAGAAACCCTGCAAAAGAGGATAACATTTATGCCAATGCCTTCACAATGTTATGAAACACAAATCTGTTTCTTGCATCTTGACTGAATTGTTTAGTCAGGTATAAATTGATCTGATTGTATCCCATCATGTTGACTTATATAGTAGTGGCAGGTGTCGTGCGCGAAGCAGACCATGCTTACTCTTTTCGGAACATCCAATGGTTTTTGTCTTTGGAGTCCACTACTATACAACTGTTGCTCTCGATTTTGCCATGTTTTTGGATGCGATTTTGATGAATGGAATTGTTTTGCTTGTACTGATTTTAATTATATCTTTTCTATTTGGATTATTTCTAAGACAAGTGCTCAAGTAACTTTATTTAGGAGATTGTGATAATTTTGGAAAAGTAATTGCTCTTTGCTTGCCGATTTATAACACAGCATTTGATTGGTGTGAACTAGGCATAACAGTTTTTTCAGATCAATAATTACAGGTGGATGTGATGTTGGACTGTACAACAGGAAACAAAACGTGATTTGCAATAAGATTGAGCAAACTTTTATACACAGATTTTATTTTCTGATAGAAATAATTATAATATCAGGCTGATCATCAACCATAAAATTCCTAAAAAAAAACATTCATTTTATTTTCAGGGCTAAAATCATCTTTTTATTGAAAATATTTGCTGATAACATACCAGGAATATCTCTATTAATTAGTAAGTATATATTTTGTTTAATTAAATACACTCCCCGTAAAAGATAATGACCAAGGTTTGGGCGCAATAAGACTTTATTATAAAATGTTAATTTATCGGATACTTCTCACACCTAAAAGATATACAAACTAAGATTAAATGAGCGAGGGGTAATTCGAACATTGTCCAGCTAGTCTTAAAATGAGACAAAACACAAAACACACAAGTAAAATAAAATGAATAATTAAAAAAATGGTGTGGGTGGGTGGGCAAAATTTTCTATTGGATGCTGCGCAGATGTCCAAGTAGAGCCAGCGACGTATCAGCCAGCAATAGCGAGACAAATTCAAGAGGGTAGCCAACTAGGGTATGTGTGAGTTTGGGCGAGTTGAAGAGAATTACATAATCACAAGATTATTGTCATATTACAACACAGAAACTTGAGGTTTACCCAAACTCACAAGTCCAGCACGTCGCGGCAAATTATTGGATGAAACGTAAAGGCAAGCCAATCAAAAACCGCCAACTAAAAGGCCGGGTAAAGTTCGTTTCATTAAATCCAAATTATAACTAATTTAAAACTATTTTGTATGATTAGGTTTATGTAGAAATGTGCATTGAGGGAATATTTTACTGATACAATATTCTTTCTTATGGACATACATGTATTTGGCATCAAATTCAATTTGGTTCTTCTATCAGTCTACAAATGTTCTTGAACACATTACAGGGCATAATTCTTGACAGATTTTGACAAAACATACTTTTTTTCTTTAGAGACCTATGTAATTTTTTTACTTCTCTATTTTTTTTCAGAACCACTCCTAGAATATCTTCCTGAATGGCAGAAATGTTATTTCTATATTTGGTCAACATGATTTTTTGAAAAATTTGATCTTTATATCTTCATGCCATCACTCTTTTAATTTTTCAGACTTTTTACCTAAAACTTAAATCACTATCATATAAGTAGTTGCTGGCAATGTAGATAAAAATATAAGCGTAATTAAAATCGTTTTGATCTAATCAAATTGTGCCTCGCAGAATGGCAACAAGGGTTTCACCTTTCCTTTGCAGAATAATGCAAATATAAATTTTTGCCTCAAATTTTTTCTTTATTAATTTCTTTCTGCACTTTGAAATATATGCATTTACTCATTTTTCGACAAATCTGATAGATGTTTTTAACAGTCTTGTCAAAATTAGTTGAAATATTAAAGTATTATAGTATTACATGGCTAAAGGGGCCCATACACGTTAAAAAAAACATTTTGTATCAAAATTTCGCATCAAAACTTTGATACAAAATTTTGATGCACAATTGCCCACACACGTTTCAATATTTTTCCTTCAAATTTCAGTACTTTCAAAATTACGAACATGGAAGCATCAGTGGCCATAGCTCTTGTATTTGCAAAGAAAAGACAAATTTGATCAAAATTTTGACAGATGCCCACAAACATATCAAAAATTTAATGACTCGTCAAAAAAAATCAAAGTGGGTTTGATACGTCAAAATTTGGAATCAAATTGTTTTTTGACATCAAAACAACCTACACACGGTCAAATTTGGCATCAAAATTTTGAACGTGTATGGGCCCCTTAAGTATAAAATGATAATGAGATTGATGTGATGTTGTGATTGATGATCAGTTGTACTAATGATGATCACAGATCAGATATCATGCAGTGAATGATGATCAGATGTATGAATGATGATCAGATGCCATGTAATGAATGATGATCAGATCAGATGTATATATGAATGATGATCGGATGTAGTGAATGATGACAATAAGTTATATAATGAACGATTTTGATTATTGGCATTAGATATGCTGTAAAACTATCATTAATGATGATAAGATGTAATATAATGAATGATGACGTCAAATAATGAATGATGATCAGATCTGATGTACTGAATTGTTATGAACACCAATGTTATACACGGTATAATCATGTAATGTAATTAAATGTAATATTTGTATGATGTGAAATGTATGATCCTGTACATTATAATCAGTGATTGGACAACAACCCATCGTCCTGCCATTTTAGCTATCACTTTGCTTATTTGAAGGGCGTGGTATGACAATTGGCTGTAAAGACTTTTGTTCTCTTATGTTTCTCTTTTTTAATTACTGATTGCCAATACGCATGTCTGAAAACACGTGCGGTATTATGGTCACACGAACGATTGCACGCGAAATTCATTTTTGAAGAGATAATGCTATTTTCGGTTTTGTACTTTTGAAGACAAATTACTTATACATGTATTTGTTTATATCCAAAGCCTTATTCGACCACTAAGAATGCTGGTTGTCCCCCTTTAATCCACGAAGAAACCCTAAAGGCTACTTCGCTTTCTCTGTCTATAAGCAGGACTAAAGACATTTGCATGTGTATATTTCAAATCCAGTCTGGATTATCCAGATCTGCTATCTACTTTATTGTTTTCATGTGAAAATTGCTGCAGTTTTTGTATTTGAACATATGGATTTTGAATGGTGCTCTTAAAAGCACGTTTTAAATGATTTCAATTTGTCCTTGTTTTCGACCTGTATACTTATTATGCTGTATTTGAATTATTTGTTATTATGTTTCCCTTGTTATTATGTTATAACATAAGTCTACATTATTCGGTAATTATGTCCCAAAATTTTGTTATATACATGTAAATAAATGAATAATAATAAAATCCTTCTGTTTTAATTTTTGAATTGGAAAGTTTACTTTAAGGCCCAAATCCACTCAAGTATGCGGCGTTTCACACTGCGTTGTTTGTATTCTACATGATTTTGAAACGCCTAGCGATAAAGCTCTACATGTGGTTGCACATTTTCAAACTATCTTACTGATGTAAGAGAGTAGAGCACAGAAAATCTCATCTAGGTGCTTTCCATGAATTCCTCATGAACCTGAAACGTCAAGCGATAACCACGATCTTAGTGTGGCCACTAAATGTTCAACATGTTTGTTGTGATTCACAAATGAATCAAGAGAGGGGTATAATTGTTGTTCTGACATGACATGATAAATAGCCTATTGCTGACGGTACCGGTATCAAATTTCATAACGGAAAATATTGCAACCGACGATCGAGTTGTATATTGTATCCGAGATAACCAAAAATTGTCTCCGAGTCGACTCTGCTATTATTGTCGCCAAGTTGGGTTTTGTCTCCGAGTTAACCGACAAAATATTGTCTCCGAGTCGACCGAACACCATTTCTGACTCAAACAAATAGGATTCTGTCCAGATCAGACTTGCATGTTTAAAATACACAGCAAATCACCCAAGTGTCAAATAAAACAAATGGAAATTCAATTTAGTTATTTTTTTTCAACCAAAAATACTGCAACAAAATTTTACAAACATTAACAAAAATATACTCTGTATAATGACATTTTTTACATTTAAACAGCTCTTTAAAATTAACGTCATATTTTAAGACACATGAGGATACATTATTCAAAGACACATTCCTTGGCACATTCTTAAAGACACATTTCTTACAACAGCATGAACAAAATTCTAATGAACTAATCAATGATGATGTGAATGAAATAAAAGGAGAATATTTCGTATGCATTTAATTTTTACAATATGATTTGTTTTAGGTAAATCACAGGCTTTAGCTATGTCATTTGAAAATGCAAATGTAATTCAATTAGCTCTAAAAACTTCTATCCTTTATTTTACGTGGATAATAGAAAAATTAACTTCGAAAAGGTTCTTCGAATGGCTAAAAAAGTTAGGATCTCTGTTTACAAACATCTGCCGTATCTAAATTAATAATGAGACTTGCATTCCATAAGAAAACGGCACAAGTTAGTTAGAAACAATACTTTAGTTAAGCACATTCTTTTTAAGCACCGTCAGTTAGGCCCAGGTTAAACACAACGTTTTTAGGCACACATTCAATAACGCATCTTTTTATGCACTAAACAAAAATTCGGCATAATGAATCTATGCATGTCTTATTATTGTGTCTCAAAGAATATTTGCCTATTTCCCTTTTACACTAGGCTCCGATAAAGTGGGCCGGCCCTGATTGGTGCCTGGCCCATTAATTTTACTAGTGTAAATGGAATAAAGCGAGCCAATTAAGATCGAGGCCTGACACCACAATAAAGGGTGAGCGCACGCTTATGTCCGTTTAAAGTGGGCCTGGCCCAGATTACAGAACGCAAGTGTAAACAGACGTTTTGATCGGCGCCAGGCACCGATCCGGGCCAGGATCTCCTTGTCCGAGCCTAGTGTAAAACGGGTAAACTTTGCCATAACGAACACATGCCGAAAAAGAATGTGTCTCAATACCTAGTCACATTTCGTAGTCACATTACATAATATAAAAGACACTGTTACGAATATCAATTGTGCCAAAATAGAGTGTGCATAATGAATATGTGCCCAAATAGCTGTGCCTGGCTAACGTTGCGTTAACTTACATGTTCTCATAATATATCTGCCTAAATGACTGCATACCAAACTGATACACGAAGTCACATTACGTACATAACATTCACTCACAATATCAAAACACAACTTTAACACATTTAGCTCGTCACTTCTATTTTTATATCTTGTTCATGATCAGCATCAGAAAATTGTGCGACTAATAAGTTGTCAACAGAATGAGGTTCTGAAGAATAAACCGGAGACCTTTCATTTGGTTCTCTTTTTACGGACAAATCTTCAGGTTCGTCTTGCTCAGGTTCTGCTTGCTTGCTCACATCCCGAAATCCAAAAGAATTCACTCTGATATCAGTAAAATTGGAATGTAGACTTGATAATGGAGAACTATCGAACATCCTGGCCAGCGGCGAATTATCTAAACGGCTTAAAGGACTATTTGGAACGGATGGATTAGAACGATCCTTTGAGGGTGAATGATCCATGATCAATCGTGGAATTGGAAATGGGATGTTCAGTTTATTATCGTCTTGAGTCAATGGATTAAAAGTAGGCTTTGGATGTGGTCTAGCTCCTCGCTGACCTTTCCGTATTGTACTGGGATGCTGTAAAAATCTGAAAAATTAAGAAAAATATTCATTTGAATGGGTGAAACATGTAAATTGTATATTAACAGTTTTAGAAAAGGTATGAGAATATTGTAGGCTATAAGCAAAGCAAAAGTTTTTTTTCTTCCATTATCTTGAAAAATGTAATTATATATAAAAAAAACACTGTTAGTCATAAAATGCCTTTTGATTGATTGACACATTCACAACCAAAAAGCCCCAAATTTTGGTTTGCTCGGACAAAAACTTATAGTTTAAGGAGTAATTTAGATCAAATCCCGAGACAAAAGAGGTAGTTCCATAATTTCTATTCATCACCATGCAAGACAAAGTATCATAATGCCCTTCTATTCCATAACAAAACAAATAACCACGATGCCTATTTTATTCCCAAACAAGATAAATAACCACGATGCCTATTTCATTCCCAAACAAGACAAAGAACCCTGATGCCCTTCTATTACCAAACAAGACAAATAATCCTGATGCCCTTCTTTTCCCTAACAAGAAAAATAATCCTGATGCCATTCTATTCCCAAACAAGACAAATAACCACGATTCCTATTTATTCCCAAACAAGACAAAGAATCCTGATGCCCTTCTATTACCAAACAAGACAAATAACCAAGGTGCCCTTTTATTCCGAAGCAAGACAAATAACCACGATGCCATTCTATTCCCAAACAAGAAAAAGAATCCTGATGCCTATTTTATCCCCAATCAAGACAAATAACCACGATGCCTATTTTATTTCCAAACAAGACAAATAACCACGATGCCTATTTTATTCCTAAACAAGACAAATAACCACGATGCCCTTTTATTCCCAAACAAGACAAAGAACCTATGAACCACGATGCCCTTTTATTCACAAACAAGACAAATGACCACTATCTATTTATTCCCAAACAAAACAAATAACCACGATGCCTTTTTTATTCCCAACTTTATTCACAAACAAGACAAAGAACCACGATGCCATTTTCATTCCAAAACAAGAAAAATAACCACAATGTTTATTTCAATCTCAAACAAGACAAATAACCATGATGCTCTTTTATTCCCAAACAAGACAACATACCACGATGCCTTTTTTTAATACCCAAACAAGACAAAGAACCACGATGCTTATTTTATTCTCAAACAACACAAATAACCACGATGCAAATTTTATTCTCAAACACCACAATTAACCACGATGCCTCGATCCCTATTTTATTCTCAAATAAGACATTAATAACCACGATGCCTATTCTAAAATAAGACAAAGAACCACGATGCTTATTTTATTTTCAAACAAGACAAAGAACCACGATGCTTATTTTATTTTCAAACAAGACAAAGAACCACGATGCTTATTTCATTCTTAAACAAGACTACGAACCATTTTCTCGAAGAAGACAAAGTACTGCGACGCATTTTATTTATAACCACGATGCTTGAATATTCTAACATGGTGTGTTAATCCCAGAAAGTATCATTAAAACCAACATATAAAATATTATCTTCTAAGACACAGACAGAAAGTATTTCGTAATTATGATAACAGGCAATTCTTAAAACAAGTTATAAATTTCCTATACTTACTTATAAGTTAGTCTTTTACCAGGAACTTTTCTAATTATATTCATTTTATAATAGTATCTTAAGGCACGAGACAGTTTTTCATATGTCATATTAGTTCTATTTTTCTGATGGCCCCACAACTCAGCTAGCCCTGTTGGATTAACGATTCGAAAAACTAGTTCATTGGTATTTTCCCAGCAGACCAGATGTTTGAATTTACTATCTACCAGAAGTTGATGGATAAATTCCCATAACAAACGACAATCTGTAAAATTGATAATTCATTATATTAAAGTGATACAATCGTCAGTTTTCCAGGTTGCAGCCTTCAGTTCATGCCACCGCTTTGAATTTATTGGATAGTGTATTAAAGCGATACTACGTCTTAGAATGAACAAACAAATTAAGTTCTCAAACTTGGTCAACAAGAGTATAAATTATATTCATCAACAGTGTCCAAAGTATACAAACAGAATCAAATAAACCCATAAAGCTATGTAATTTTCCATACAATTACAGATTATTATTGATAAATGTCTTAAATTGGATTAAGTCATTTATCAATTATTGTATTTAAACATAGTTTTCTGGATTTATCAGATTATTTAGGTAATCTGTTTTATAGTTATGCCACTAGGTTTGTCCCCTGATGAATATATACTCCTATTGACCAAGTTTGAAAATTTAATTTGTTTGTTCATTCTAAGACGTAGTATCGCTTTAAGGAAGTATATTGCTCGAATTGTTATAAATAAGGCGCAAGTATTGCAATATCTTAAGCGTTTCTTTTCTGTTATCGAACTGGCTCTGGTAGCTCGGATCAAAGGGTTTCCTAATGACTCCCTCTCGGCCTATATCCATTTTCTTATAGGAATACGGCTCTTATATTTTATTTTCAATGTAATCGAAGAGAAAATACATTATTTTGAACAAATATTTCATCAAACAAATTTTTTTTATCGTCGTAGGGTCCTTGACGTATCTGCCTCGACGATGTTTGTCTTTTAATGCTTAATGATTTACACTAGGCCTTATATATGACCTCTATACCATTGTGCGACCATTTTGTTACAGGTTAGGTTTGTTCTATTTGAAAAGACGCACAAGACACTCGCCCGAAACCTTTCCATGGAAAATGAAAGGAGTTTTACGTCCTGCTTTTCTGCACCTATATGGGCCATGTAGTGTGCGATGAGGGAAATTTTGTCAAGACAGCGGCATTAGCCAGCTCTTCTTTTCGATTTCCAATTGTCGAGGTATCTTTAACGTGCACAGGAAAGGCCAAAGAAAATCCACCTTTGGGGGTTGAAATTCTTAGAATGAACAAAAAATCTAAATCTAACTTGGTGAATAGGAGTATTTATTCATCATGGGTCTTACCTGGTGGCGTAACTTTACAACAGATTATCCAAATAATCTAATAAATGCATAAAAATATGTTCATACAATAATTGAAAAACGCTTACTCAAATTTTAAGCGTTTTTCAGTAATAATCTGTAATTGTATTGAAAATTACATAGTTTTATGGGTTTATTGGATTCTGTTTGTATACTTTTGACACAGTTGATGAATATTAACTCCTATTGACCAAGTTTGAGAACTTAATATTTTTGTTCATTTTAAGAGGTTGTATCCCTTTAAGATCACATGGATACATTGAAACATGTTTTGTTACCTGGCTCGGATTTCTTTAGTAATCCAGCAGCTTTCAATCTCAAAGATTCATCGTAATAATTAGTTACTGGGTAATCAAATCTTTCTATTCTATTTCCGGGAACTACTTCCTGCAAATCTGCCTCCGTGTCTGCTAAATAAATTATATAATTTATGATAAAAAGGCTTGTACGTGTCAAATTTCAAAAATTGGATATTATCTCATCCCAAAATTACTATTGTAAGGGAATTATGAACCTCACCAGAAGGTGCAGTAAGTATGTTTGACAATGTAACCCACAATTTCCATCAGTTACATTAAGGATTAACATTTTATACAAATATTGAACAAGATATTATTTTTATCTGGTCACTGCGACCTCGCAATCGTATTTTTCCAAGAATTTTCTGTTGCATTGTGTGTGGTTTCTTAAAAATTTAAACTATGACAGAAATTGGCATTGGTTAATTTGATTTTGTCTCCCATTGGCAATTATAGTTCAAATAATTACTTGTGCAAGATTGTTTGCATTACTTACCGTCTAATGCAGAATCGGTCTCTGATGGAGCACTCTCTGTATCAGTACTGGTAGGCGCTGGGCTTAAAACACCTGTAATCAAAACCAATTATTATTGATATTGATTCTACAATAAAGATACTGTATATCATTTAACACTTAATATATCAATTACGATTCTATATCGTTTGATGATAATTAATGTCTTGAGTACTATTCTATCAATGAATATTTTTTGTCATTGTATCTTATAGCTTGTCTATTTATTCATCCAATTTGTCATATTTGTGTCTGTGACAGCCATCTCTTCAGTTTGTAACGTTATATTATAGCAATTTTATATTCTTTCAAAAGGTTTTTCCAATTTTCGAATCTTGTTTATCTAGTAAGTATTTTGTATTATTTTGCTATCAAATTGGTGTTATTATTTTACTATCAAGGCGATATTATGATTTTACTATTCAGATGGTGTTATATTTTACTATTAAGATGGTATTATATTTTATTATTCAGATGGTATTATGGTTTTACTATTAAGATGGTATTATATTTTATCATTCAGATGGTATTATATATTTTACTATTACGATGGTATTATATTTTATTATTAAGATGGTGTTATATTTTACTATTAAGATGGTATTATATTTTATCATTCAGATGGTATTATATATTTTACTATTAAGATGGTATTATATTTTATTATTAAGATGGTGTTATATTTTACTATTAAGATGGTATTTTACTATTAAGATGGTGTTATATTTACTATTAAGATGGTATTTTACTATCAAGGCGATATTATGATTTTACTATTCAGGTGGTGTTATATTTTACTATTAAGATGGTGTTATATTTTACTATTAAGATGGTGTTATATTTTACTATTGAGATGGTGTTATATTTTACTATCAAGGTGGAGTTCTCATTTTACTATTAATTGGTGTTATGGTTTTACTATCAGAAGATGTTATGATTTTACTATCTAGTTGATGTTACGATTTTAATATCAAGATGGTATAATATTTTACTACAAAGGTAGTGTTGTTATAATTTATCATAAAGGTGATGTTTTGATTTATCATAAAGGTGATGTTATAATTTATCATAAAGATGATGTTATAATTTATCATAAAGGTGATGTTATAATTTATCATAAAGGTGATGTTATAATTTATCATCAAGGTGATGTTATAATTTATCATAAAGGTGATGTTATAATTTATCATCAGTTATAATTTATCATCAAGGTGATGTTATAATTTATCATCAATGTGATGTTATAATTTATCATAAAGGTGATGTTTTAATTTATCATCAAGGTGATGTTATAATTTATCATAAAGGTGATGTTATGATTTATCATCAAGGTGATGTTATAATTTATCATCAAGGTGATGTTATAATTTATCATAAAGGTGATGTTATAATTTATCATAAAGGTGATGTTATAATTTATCATAAAGGTGATGTTATAATTTATCATCAAGGTGATGTTATAATTTATCATCAAGGTGATGTTATAATTCATAATCAATATGGTGTTATAATTCATTTCGAAATATTGATGACATCAGTTGTTCGTCTGCTAATGATATTAACCTCAGAAATAACGCCCTATTTCTAATAAACGTCCGCAGGAGAAACAAATCGATAAAAAAAAATTATTTCTACGCCTTTGTTCATGATATTTAATATACAGCTCAGCGTTTGTGAGGATTGTGGAAATAGGCTAATAAATGATATCGATTGTGGTTTATCCACCGTCATGAAAGGATACAAAGGTGTATATTACTGGTTAGGAAGTGATGTGTGTTTATGTTTCACGTGGACCAAGTTGTTCTAGCTTGACATTAGGAATATACATATGTTAATACGTAGGAAGTGGTGTGTGTCTATGTAGCACGTGGACCATGTTGTACTAGTTTTACGTAAGGGATATGTGACTGGGTACTGATGTGTGTCTATGTTACACGTGGACCAAGTTGTACTAGTTTGACATAAGGGGTATGTTACTGGGTAGGAAGCGATGTGTGTCTATGTTACACGTGGAGCGATTTGTACTTAGTTGACATAAGCCATAAGGGATATGTTACATGGTAGGAAGTGATGTGTGTCTATGTTACACGTGGACCAAGTTGTACTTAGTTGGCATAATTCATAAGGGGTATGCTACTGGGTAGGAAGTGATGTGTGTCTATGTAACAAGTGGACCAAGTTGTACTTAGTTGGCATAATTCATAAGGGGTATGCTACTGGGTAGGAAGTGATGTGTGTCTATGTAACACGTGGACCAAGTTGTACTTAGTTGACATAAGCCATAAGGGGTATGCTACTGGGTAGGAAGTGATGTGTGTCTATGTAACAAGTGGACCAAGTTGTACTTAGTTGGCATAATTCATAAGGGGTATGCTACTGGGTAGGAAGTGATGTGTGTCTATGTAACACGTGGACCAAGTTGTACTTAGTTGACATAAGCCATAAGGGATATGTTACTGGGTAGGAAGTGATGTGTGTCTATGTTACACGTTGCAAAGTTGTACAAGGTTGACATTAATAAATCGTGGGCAGAAAGCAAGGGCGCGGATTTAGGGGGGCGGGGGAAGGGGGACAAAAGGGTCTCGGTCACCCAATAATTTGATAAGTAAGAATTTTTTTTTTCGATGAGATGAAAATTAGAGTAGGAAGTCCCTTAAATCCCGAAATATCTTTAAGAATTCACCAAATTGATGCCATTTTCCATTTTTTTTCTCTAGCGCAAGGACCTTCTGTTAGGGCTTGTGGTTACTTACTTCGGCTCTACAAACCATCCTGATTCAAACCCCCCCCCCCCCCTAAAAAAAATTAGAATTATCGCACATTTCACACTTTCAAAATTGTCCATTATTGACTTGCAGTTTTGGAAACGAGCACACAGTAACTACAACTATTCAGTCAATTAATGAACTCAGTTTATAGCAACAGTTTTGAGTAAATTGTATCACGATCAAAGATTGAGTAAGAATAGCATGACATAAGATTAAATTTCAAACGGACTAATTAAGTCTCCTTGAATAAATCACAATCTATAACTGTTTTTAAAACCAATGTTGATATCTGAACTGACAACTGCAAAAATGAAATATAAACTGCGTATCACAAAATCCGTAATAAATAGAATTATATCTGTATATAGATTCACGGAATAGACACCACGAGATGAAGATCATTCATATGTCCATTCTCTAATAGTCATATACTCGTGTTTCCAAATCGCGTGGATTAATGAAAAGACACGTGTTGCTTGAAACACATGGAAGAATTCGATAGCCAATATAACGTGTCACATGGCATGTGGAATTCTCTGACTAGCTCGTGGCCAATATTAACATGGCATGATGTTCAAGACTTGTTGTACTAATCTGGTTTCTTTACAATGCGCGATTCATTGCCAACAAAAAATGATTGAAAGATATTAATTTCTTTTGTGCTTTATATATAGCTTTCTAAGTGTAATATTTTTTTTTTATCATTTTTCTGAATTTTGGTGCTTTTTTCCATCATGCATGCCGACAAAATGTTTAATAACTACGCAGTAGACAGTAAATGGTGCATTTTTTTAAATTCAATATCTGATTCGTAATATAATTAAGTAATGTAAAATAATTGGACTTTAATAAAGTCTGCTTGTTTAAACTAATTTACAATGGATCCTATTTTAAATGGGCATTAAAAAAATTTCATACGCTCGCATAATAATTGGATGTCTGTTGTAGTCTACTCTGTCCGTTCACATTCTATTTGATTTTGGTGAATTTTAATGTATATGTAGATGTGATTGATTTTCGTTTTTTATGAATGTGTCTTTTGAATTGATGTGATATGGTAAATTACACATAGAAATTGGAAACAGAAGGCGTTGGCGACAAAAGTTAGGAAATTTAACGAAGCGTAATATTCACGATGAAATATCCATGGAATTTGATTTTCGCATTTTACTATGAACATGTATGTGGTATAATCATTGATTTAATACGCCATAATTTGTGATGTATGATCATCGTCATTAATGTATTTAACAGTTATACCAAACGCTAAAGGTGCCATGATTTTGTTGATGTCCAAATCATCCAAAATGGCCAAATCGCAGAATTGTTCAAGGTCATAAAATAGACGTCGAGCATATCAGTAAAGATAGTTCAAATAAATAAATCTTACCGTTGGATGGTATGGTGGATGAACTATCAAGTAGATTAGGACGGGGTGATGTCTGTGGGTGTGGTAATATAGGAGTATAGGATGAGGTCGTTCTCGGAGTCGGATACGTTGACTGGGCCGCGTTTATCAAAACTAAACTATTTGGACTTGATTCAGTATAACCTACAAGAAAAAAATATATAAAATCATGCTTCCATTTTGAGAAAAAAACTTATAATTTCAAAAATATTTCGGTGTGTCACGTTATTTTCCAAAACATCCTTTTTTTTTTCACGATACGATTATGAAATATATTTTTAATGAAACATGTATGGTGGGGGAGGGGGGATTGGACTTCATTTTAATTTTTCATACAAAACTTTTGTATATTTACCTATCATGCAAAATTATCATTAAAATAACGAAATAACAAGATAGAAACGTTAGTTGATTCTATTTTAATTTTAACAAAAAGGATGTAAATGTTTTATGTAATGGTTTTGAAATAAATAATATCTGTCACAATTTATTGCGAAAAAATCCAATAGCCTATATTAAAATTAATTAGAAATATGTTAAGTCTGATATTCTTTAATCACGAAATGGAGTAAAGGAATTATTTTACAAGAACTGTTATATATAATAATGGAATTACCACCTACCTTGCGGACTGTGAGCTGATCTGGATGTGAAATTTGAGTTTGGTTGAAGGCGAAGCGGATAAGGCGTCACTGGATACATAGGCACTGAAACAGCAAGAAATAAAGTATTTTTAGATGGAATGCTAAAGAGATACTTTAGAATGAGCATTACAAGGGATTGTTCAAGGGCGTGGATTTAGGGGGGGGGGGGCGGATCCCATATTTGACGAAAGGGTCTCGGTCCCATAATTTGACTAGTAAGAAAAAAAATTTGAAAATCAAAATCGATCACATGAAAGTATTAAGTCCCTATTGCCAACTACAATCCCGAATTATCAAATACCAAAATGATGCCATTTGCCATTTTTTTTCTCTAGAGGATCGTCTGTTTGGGCTTGCGCTTGTGGCGCTTTGCGACGAACTTCGACTCTACAAACAATCCCATACACCACCACCCCCCCCCCCCCCCCCCAAAAAAAATTTTGGGGACAAATCCACGCCTTATGTTGGACAATTTTATTCATCCTAGTTACAGAAACCAGAATTTTAGTTAGATTATGCTTTATATAGAAAGCACATCTACAGAAATTGAAAGATAAATGTTTAGGTAGGAGTATATTTGAAGGGGTTCTGCAATTTTAGTGCAGCTCTAGTACTTCTGATGGCGATGGCTATTTATATATATATTCAAGACTCAAAATCGACCCAAGATATTGCTGAATATTCCCCTTTATATACATCTTGTAACCGATAAAAATAAAAGTTCATCAGTGGCTTTTAAGATTTGCATTTATAATTGTATCAAATATTTCTTAATAATTTTAGTAGATCAAACATTATCAGATACCAAACATAGTTTGACTTCATTGTCGTCAGAATTTAAGGAAATTGTTTAAAAGATGGTCCCAATTTGGCTTCTAGGTCTTCGAAGCGGAAACAAAAGCAGAAATCAAACAATCTTTAAATAGTATAAAATAGTTTCATAAAATCGTGCACTTATGGAGTCCGGGTCCAGTCCAGCACACTTCACCCCCTCCCCCCATAAAATTTTATTTTTTCCATTAATTTTTTTTCTCATCTTCATACGATAATGTTTTGAATCTGAAAATCGAGTTTTGTATGAGGATAAGAGTGGTGGTGTGGTGTCACGGCCCCTGATTGTCATCAGTGCACAAGCGTTAACCAAGTGATTTTGGATTTAGAAGCGTCGAGGAGATATTACTTTTTATATCAGGGTAAATATATCTCCATTGGCGCTTTTTGACGTGACACCCCCCCCCCCCCCCCCCCCCGACGTACGTCATTTTTAAAGGGTATTATCGCGGCTTATAGGGGACAAAATCTTGTGACTCTGCTAGACCACCTCGGTTTTCAAATTTTATCAGTCCTTGAGACGAAAGCTTTTATCAACGTTTTTATAGATTTTATAATAATAGCGATGTCAGGCAATAGACAATAAGACCATACTGCTGTGACGTAGACAGGAAGTTTATTGAGCTATACAGAGGAAGGAATAGAGACACGAGATAATTATTGATGAACTTCCTGTTTTCATAGACACAGAAATAATAATCAGTTTCAATGAGTATACTCTCTCATTTCCGTGGAAATCAGACAAGACAAATAGAACTGTGCGAATAACTTGAGACCAAAGGAACGTCTCTAAAAGATTTTGACAGGACGTTCACCATCTAATGGAAATAGTCATATTAGTATTAGAGCTTAATTTCAAAACTCTCCAAAAAGAATGTTAATCAACCTGGCAATGCCATCACCTGCGAAGGTGCAATTTTTGTTTAATTTTAGATGAAAATGTTTAAGATAATAAAGTGCTAATTACAACTATTTCATCATATCGGAACTGTTTCCAAGCGCAAGAAGTGTCACAATAATTTGAATTTAGCTTACAAAAATATTATTGAAATTAACGCACGTAATATATTATCTTTGTATGGTTTGAACGTAAAATATAACATTATTTTTCAGTGGTTCATCCTGCCTTTTCATATTCATTTAATACCAATCGTAATGATCAGATATTGAACATTCGCTACATTATATGCATTGAATTTTTTTTCGTTAAAGTGGTATGTTCAGAATTTTCGAGGATCAATTTGGGTCTTGAATATTATATAAATAGTAAAATTGCACAAAACCGCACGATCGCATCAACTATACCATACGTAAACATTTATTTTTCATTTTATGTACATGTGCTTTAAATATAAGGAGAGTATGACTAAAATACGAGTCGTATTTTAGACTTTCAAACGCTGAAAGCTATGGAGACTTGGGGATTTTAAGGCCTAAATTTCGAGGGAGAGTTGTGAACATTAATAGCTTAGATTAGCTACATTAAAAATTCCAGGTTCTGAGACTAAAATTTTTTCGTTCGAACAAACAGTGAACATATTAATTAAAGATATTTGCGTAAGAAAAGTTAACCTTAGAAATTCGACGATTCGACAGTTACGTTAGGCATTTGACGTCATTCATGTCTTATGTGATATCAAGGATTTCTATTATTTCCGGCGAACGGAAGTAAATAATTGAATGCTTCAGTCGATTCCGTCATTAATATACAGAATCGATCCAAATTTACATCGCACTTTTTTTAAACCAGCTTGGTGGTTTCTTTTATATATTATTTGTTTATTTGGAATTTTGTCTCAAACAATTGTCCTCTTTGTAAACTTTATGGCTTTTCAGTCTTCAATTTCATTTAAACATTTCACTGAATAATTAACACTACATTGGAACCCGAAAAACTGTAATTTTTGGTACAGTGGTATCATGCAACTGTTTTGGGACATAAGAGCTATTATTTTAAAAATCGAAATTAGACAAGGGTAATTTTTGGGGGTCAAATTCTTATCTATATAGACTTTGGCCTAAACCGATGATGTTTAACGTTTAGGTAAATACAAACTGATAACAAAGCAATTAAAAGTGCTTATTGAGCAAAAACTTTGTGATGGATTTCCATGAATTTTTTTTTTTGACAATGTCTTTAATAAATTCAAATGCAACCTTGTTTAAAAAATAATTATGATCTGTTGAGGTTAAAGACAATTTATTGCATCAAGGTTACTTCAACATTGAGAGCAATTTAAAAAGATAATATATAACACAATTTTATGTGTTGTCTTGCAAAATAAATCTAGTTTTTTATAATTATTGTCGAAATAAATAAAGTTTATAATTAATTTTCTCTAAAGTTTTCAAATGATATTTTTTTCTTCGCAAGGTGATACATTATTAAGTTTTCCTTATGATCATGACCTAGATGTGTTCTGATTGGGTTCAGGTGGTCCACATAACCATTTAAAGGAATACCACCTCTTAGAAAAAAAATCTATATGTTCATACCTGGTCAATAGGAGTATATATTAATCAGGGGACTTACCTGGTTGAATAACTATACAACAGATTACCTAAATAATCTGATAAATCTAGAAAACTTTGTTTATAAAAAAATTAAGCGTTTTTCAATAATAATCTGTAATTGTATGGAAAATTACATAGTTTTATGGGTTTATTTGATTCTGTTTGTATACTTTGGAAACCACCGTTGATGAATATATACTCTTATTGACTCTTATTTTTTTTTTCATTCTAAGAGGTGGTATCGCTTTAATAAAGAAAAATAACAAAAACTTACCATCAGGCCTGGTCAAGAATTGTCGTAAAGTGTTGAACAAAATATCTCCTGATTGAGGATCTCGATCCATAATGTCTTTACGACTTAATAAACATAGTGCTTTTCCTGCAAATAAACAAATCTCTTTTAATTACTTGAATTAATTGAAATGGGTTTTAAATACCATTTTTATGATATCAAAGCATATTTATGATATTAAAGCATCATTATATTGAAGCATCATTATGATATGTTATATATTTCATGCAGAATCTGTTTTATCATCAAAAATGTCTAATTGGCATTTGAATTCAGATTATATTTAACTTGAAGTACAGGCCACGATCGATAAATATTTGCCCAACGAATTGATTTAAATGCATTTAAATGATTTTTTCTGCAGACTGCTCTACATTCCATCGATGATCTGATTAAATAGTTCGTGTTCAGACATTATAAAGTCAAATTGGTATTTATTTATGCCATAAATTAAAAAAAGAAACACATGTGGATAACAACGAAAATCCTAGGAATGCGCACACGGATATGGTTTATTTATGTCTGAATATTGGAACCCATTCCAATTTTACCGATGATGGTCTTGTGACTGAAACCCAAATCGACAACTTGAATTTAAGATTAAGATTAATTTTTTCTCCTTACCATTCATATCAAATTTATCAGGAGACACTGATTCTATGGCATATTCTTCTGAACACCAATTCAACCAAAAACGAACTTCTTCTTTGCTCCATGTTTGGGGGTGTCTTGCTGTACAATACAATATAATAAATTAGCTCCAATTGACCCTCTACGATGCCCTTGTGCTGATACTGAGATAATTTCTTTTAATATTTATATAATATACATATAATAATGATACATTTATATTTCTTCCGATTTCACCCGATTACAATTTTCAAAAATATAAAATGTTTTGATGAATTATAATTGTTTAAATAATTTGCTATTCAAAACTGTAAAATCTCTGGGCATTCTAGATAGTTCCGTTGACCTAACCGCTCAGTCCGCCACTAGTCAAGTATAAAGTCACAAGAAATATGCACATTCACGGATCATTGGGATTTTTTTGTTGAAGGTAACAAATTATAAAATCGTTGGTCAATTTACACTCGTGATAACTTAGTCGTCATTTGAATGCAAATTTAATTTCAATATATTAAACATCAGCAAACACTTAACACATGAATTTATATCAAAAACACACGAAAAAAAGTTCATAAAACTTTGAAAGTTTCAAAACAATGTAATCATTGCTCTGTTAATTGTATAAAAGTTGCCACTTACCTATAGAAGATGGTGCAGTTGAAGACTGGCAATTGGCTGAAGTCACAGGAACAGTAGCCGTGGGGTAGTGAAACGACGGCGCCCATGGACATGGAGAATACATTAGCTGTTGCTTCAACGAGAATCTAGAAAATACAAGGAATTGGTAGTGAGTTAGATTGTATAGTATTTTCAAGATCAATAAAGTTCAATTGATATTGTCTAGGTAAACTGCCTCCAATAGTTCCTTCAAGTTAATATAATTAATTTATGCAGCACGACGTTCCTGTTTCAATCACTAGACTAATTTATGATTATTTATTTATTATTATTTAGTCCACTTTTCTAGAACACGTGAATGATCAAAGAGCTGTATAGGTGTAAATATTATAGCTAAGTCAAATTAAGTCAATTCATCTTGACAATTTCGATTCAGTACGAGCCTACATAAGTGTGATATTTTATACTAAAATAAAAAAGGCAAAGTTAGGTTATATATTTTTAAATACGAATTTAAAATGGCTCATCCGGAAGTGAAACTTTGCTAAATGTATTCATAGATTATCATAAAAGGGATCAGACATTTTACATTTTTGGAAGAATAATTGAAATTTCTAAAATTTATTGGTACTATTTATCTATTATTACTTATTAGACCAAATTTTTGAATTTCTAGTAAAATGTCAAAGCAGAAAACAGGTTTTTTTTTTGGTTTTTTTTTTAAATTCTTCATTCTAAAATGTTAATGTCACCAATAATTCAAGTTAATGCAGACTTCCACACGAATATTAAGATGGAGTGTTCAAGACATGGCATGACAGTTTACCAAGGTACGAAGATAAGTTATATAAAATAGACAGATTATATTGAAGTGATCAAGTACATGATCACAAACTTTTAGATACAAAAAGCCAGTGCAACTGCTGCGAGCCGAATACCAAACCTTACTCTATTCCATAATGTTCTTATTCTAAACTGGAGGGTGGGAGGGGGTCTATGGATTCATCCATGCTAAATTTGACAAAATGCATTTCATTTTAAGCAAATTATGAAATTGTCAATTGAGAAACGTGGAAATAAAATTATTGAAAGGGGAACTGAGGTGAGGTTAGACCTAGTTCTATAAGCTCTATACTAGATTTGGGGCCGCGGTGGCTCAGTGAGTTTGACGCTTGCTCGCTAACCTGAAGGTCCAAGGTTCAATCCCGACATGGGTCGAGATGATACCTTCGCATTTTTCAACCGTTTCCCCTTGTCAGTGATGCAGGTCGGAGGGGCTGACATGGAAAAAGCGTCTAGTCGTTCGGATGGGACAATAAACCGAGGCCCTGTGTGCTACAGGCTGTGCATGTTAAAGATCGACAATTGGAAATCGAAAATAAGAGTAGGCTAATGCCGCTGTCCTGGCAAAATTTCTCTCATTGCACACTGCATGGCGTTTGCCCGTCCTCAATTAGCCCATATAGGTACAGAAAAGCAGGATGTAAAACTTATTTTCATTTCTCTTCTTGATTTTCAACGACTTTGAGCATTTAGGACTGCATTTAGGAGAATCTGATTGTTTTGTCGAGCCTGGTGCACCTAAGTGACACATAGCAGCTTTTATTAACTCTTCTTTATATTTGAATCTAAAGTGGAGCTGAAACTTGAAAGTTGATTTTTGTCACATGTCACATGATAGTTTCATATAATAATAAATAGGAAGAAATTCTATCAACACGTGAAATGAATGAACTGTAGATCGGCGTGGGTTTTTTTTTATCTCTGTTCACTGCCACTGAACAGATCCGTATCAATGTCTCGTGTTTCTTGTACTGACGTTTTTTCCTAATTAGTTGGTACAACACGTGAATGAGATATGAATTGTACAAAGCGAAAGTGTATGAACATAAATACATATACCATGTACATCTATCAATACATTGTAAGTCCCTTATTGATTACTTATACTCAGGTGACTGTATGTGGAAATTACAGTTGTATGTAATCTCGGCCAGTTCCGCGACTCACGCTTAAAACTGACATGAGGATTTACGTCCTACTTTTCTTCCTTTGATTTAGATGATGAAGAAACACACCACTATGTGTTAGGAAGTGCGACTCCACTTAGACAAGTATTTCAAATTGAGGATTCGTGTTTTATATAACGATATAGGTATACTATAGGTGTTTTCTTTGAGACTTGATATTAGCGAATTAAAAAGCACGTTTTCTGATGCAGACAGCAATTGAAAGTTGGGGTGTTTTTTATAACGTATGACAAAACGAAACATTTTTTTCAAGATGCAAATGTTTAGCAATCTCACTGTGTCGAGTTTGAAAGTGAATTTAAGTAAGCGCGTCTTTTTTTTTGATTTTACCTGTGAGTAGAGAACTTTCGACTTCCTGATTTCCTGGTGTGATTAAAAGCCACAATTCTGACCTCAAAGCAATGTAGGCAGCCACTGACTCCCCTGACGCACCCAATAGCAGTGATCGAACGTCCATTGCATGGTCGAACTATAAACTCAGAAAAAATACTAAAATGACCTAGAAATAAACCCACAGCCCTTAGCAATTTTTTTTCTTGTTACGCAAAACTTAGAATGAAGACATTTATCAATAATAATCTGTAATTGTATGGAAAATTACATAGTTTTATGGGTTTATTCGATTCTGTTTGTATACTTTGGACACTGTTAATGAATATATACTCTTATTGACCAAGTTTGAGAACTTAATATTTTTGTTCATTCTAAGAGGTTGTATTTATTCTCTTTGACGCGATAAACTAATCAGGAATATGCTGAAACCTAACCACAAATCAAACAATCAACATGCTACGATAGACACACTAAAGTATCCTACCTGTCCGTCCCAAAATTAGCCTTCATATATATCATTTACTTTTTCCTTTATTCTCGGAAACATTTACAGACAATGTACCAACTAATAAACATCAAGTCACTTATACTCTGCAGTCTTAACTGTAAACGACGAAGATTTCACAGTTTCTTTGACGCCTTTTGTTGGTTCCACAATTATTGACGTATATAAATCTAAGTATAATGAAACATGACATGATGATGTTTCCGATGATGTCCGCACAGGCGTATGCCAACGCCCGATGATTTTAATTTTAATGTCAAATTTAAACCGATACCTCCTCTTAGAATGAACAAAAAAATATTTCCATACAATTAAGGGTTACAATTGAAAAATTTGAGTAAGAGATTTTCAATTATTGTATATAAACATATTTATCTGATTATTTAGGTAATCTGTTGTATAGTTATGCCACCAGGTAAGTCCCCTGATGAATATATAGCCTACTCTTATTGACCAAGTTTGAAAATTTAGATTTTTTGTTCATTATAAGAGGTGATCTTCCTTTAACACTAGATCACAGACAAACATACCGACGTAGAAGATTTGGAGAATTTCTGATGTTAGTGTTTCCCTTCTCAGACACATTTCTTTAGCTTAGGGTGATTATGAAATGTTGAACAATCTCAATTTTTATGGTATTTTCCTTTAATTATTTTTATTGTGGAACGACAATTATGTTCCTGTGTGGACTTATACCTCTGAGCACACAGTGAGTTTTAAAATATTCTTATGTACTTCTCTTATAACATTATCCTTTTGTAAATATGTTTTTGTAGTAAGATCCGAGGGAAGATTGCTGTGCGCAACTGGCTATCATTATTTAAAGTCCATTTTTCCATTATCTCATCCGTCCTCATATAGGTACAGAAAAGCAGGAAGTAAAAATCATTTCATAACATTTCCATTCATATCAGTTCTGGACTTACCTTGGAGCTCACCGGGTTTTAACCAGTTAAAGTCCATTTCGCCATAATCTCACCCGTCCTCATAAAGGTACAGAAAAACAGGAAGTAAAACTTAAATTCAAATTCATTTATCCCAGTTCAAATACACAAAACTATCGGAGAATTTAAAGTCCTTGAAAACACGATTTAACGAAACTATATACGGAAACATTGTGATAAAGCGCTTCATTATCCTATTTAATGCATTGAATAGAGGTTTGATATATTATGTGTATGCGACAAATTTAGTTTCTACTTGAACCATGATTTGACGACATTTTTTATGCATCCCCTGTTCTGGGTCACCAACCAATCAGATAATATGCTGGGTTAAATAAAGCATGATGAGGAATTCGTGGATATTCATTGTTAAAACTGCCTAACCCCGGTTTACAGTCCCATTGCTCATAGCCCTAATGATAACTTTAAATGCTGTTAGTTTAAAATTACAGCACACGATCTAAATAAGATTCTCGTCAGATCATAAATGGACAGTACATGTAACTTGCATAAAAACACGAATTTATTAGACCAGTGGTTCTCAACCTTTTTCAAGCTGTGGCCCAAATTCACGAAGCACTCAGAGCCATGGCCCAGCCCCCTGTATTCCAAACTATGGCAAAATAGGGAATATAACCTTTTCAGACCTTACACAGCAAAATATAGTTAAATAAAAGATGGGCTAGAGAAAAACGATATACATCCTCATGCACTATGGCCCCCTGACAAACACTCCATAGCACCCTATAGGGGACCAAGGCCGCCAGCTTGGGAACCACTGGATTAAACTGTTGGCACATATCATCAAAATCCCCATTGCCACATGAAAATTGATAGCTCTGAGACTTACCGTTCATTCAAACGAAAAATGGCCCAGGCCTCCATGCTGTATTCATAGTCCACGTTTAAAGTTTTTCATAAAGAAAACTGGGACTGGGCGTGGTTAAATTAAAATAAACTTAAGATATGATTCTATACAAACGTTATTATTTCTTGTGTGTTGTGGGTGCGTTCTATATATTGTATTATAATGGGCTCGTCCTATTATCTTTTTTCGTACAGGTAATCTTTCGCGGAAATCAGTTAAATATCCGCTAACATAAGGGTAACATAAGATAACATAATTATGGATATATTATATCTAGTAAATACGTTAAAGGTGCACTAGAAATGAATGAAATTTAACGTCCTAATATTCTGCAACAAAGTTGTTTGTCCTATCGGAGCGACCTGACTCTAAGGGAGGGGGTCGATTTCAATAAGTATTTAATGAATTGTCAACGAACTACGAATGTCTTACTTTGATTTGATAAGTGATACCGGATACAGTATACATTCCCAAGCAATTTACATGTTAACACATCAAACCTACGCATGCATTTGACGCATATACTTTTAATATGATAAACGAAGCAAATTTGTACGGGTGCTGGGGCCATATAAACAGAAGAAAAAATAATCATATTATCATTAATTTTAACATACTATGTCGAAATTAAACCAATTGCTTCTTTAATTTCGACACACTTTTCTCGAAATAAATTGATTTCATGCCGAAAAATAAATGATTTTGATTTAATTCTGAGAAAGGTATGTCGAAAACAAATGATTTTAATTTAATTTCGACAACATTTATGATAATATAATCATTTTTTCTTCTGTTAATATAGCCCCAGAACGCTTCCATAAATTTGATTTCCATCGTACACAATGATAGATTTCCATTTTAACAGACAATTATCACTTCAAAACACAACTTTAAAACATCACAACTATTTTCCATACGAAGCTATGAAAAAAAGTCCTTCACGCAGATTCCTTTCTCGAATTCGGTATAGGCATCTCTTCCTTTGGTTACTGACATTATTTCTTTAATCAACATATCTCTGACCTCATAAACCGGATAAACAGATGAAATTGACAATATACAGTAAAATTGAACCAACCTAATGAAATTGACAATGTATAATAGAGTAAAATGGAACCAACCTGATGAAATTGACAATGTATAATAGAGTAAAATTGAACCAGCTGATGTAATTGACAATGTATAATAGAGTAAAATTGAACCAACCTGATGAAATTGGCAATGTACTATAGAGTAAAATTGATCCAACCTGATGAAATTGACAATGTATAATAGAGTAAAATTAAACTAACCTGATGAAATTGACAATGTATAATAGAGTAAAATTGAACCAACCTGATGAAATTGACAATATACAATAGAGTGTAATTGAACTAACTGATGAAATTGACAATGTATAAAAGAGTAAAATTGAACCAACCAGATGAAATTGACAATGTATAATAGAGTAAAATTGAACTAACCTGATGAAATTGACAATGTATAATAGAGTAAAATTGAACCAACCAGATGAAATTGACAATGTATAATAGAGTAAAATTGAACTAACCTGATGAAATTGACAATGTATAATAGAGTAAAATTGAACCAACCAGATGAAATTGACAATGTACATTAGAGTAAAATTGAACTAACCTGATGAAATTGACTATGTATAATAGAGCGAAATTGAACTAACCTGATGAAATTGACAATATATAATAGAGTGAAATTGAACCAACCTGATGAAATTGACAATGTATAATAGAGAATAGAGTAAAATTGAACCAACATGATGAAATTGACAATGTATAATAGAGTGAAATTGAACCAACCTGATGAAATTGGCAATGCCCATTTTGCTGTCGTACTCAAATTATGTACTTTTCTTCTAATAGATTGAAGTCTGATAAATCAATAAATCATAGCGATACATAAACTGGTAAAAGTAGTGTAATAATAAACATGTTTAAAATAGTTATGCTTATGACATTCTGCTCTGGGCAATTGGTGACTTTTATTTGCCTAAATAAATCCTATGCATTTCCTTATTCCTGTCATCCACCATATTGGATATTAATATGTATTGTTTTTTTTTTACAATATTGATAGAGTGATCTTTGAAGTAAACAAGGAAGTAAAATATATTTCGCTGACTATTCTAATTTGATGAAAATTATGCACGTCCCGAGGCATTTAAAATATTATGAAAAGCAGTCAATTATAAAGGTTGGGTATTCTGGACCTGCATCACTGACAGGGGGAAACCGGATTTTTCAACCAGGTTTCTACCTGTCAGTGATGCAGGTCCGAGGGGCTGACATGGAAAAAGCGTCTAGTCGTTCGGATGGGACAATAAACCGAGGTCCCGTGTGCTATTGGCTGTGCAGATCCCTCGACAGTTGGAAATCGAAAATAAGAGCAGGCTAATGCCGCTGTCCTGGCATAAATTTCCCTCATTGCACATGGCATGGCGTTTGCCCGTCCCCAATTAGCCCATATAAGTGCAGAGAAGTAGGACGTAAAACTCCATTCATTTCATTTCTGCCAAATACCCGACCAATAGGCTAATATATGTCAAAGCTACTATCTTCAATTTAAAAGATAGAGTCGACACTGGTACTGTGAGAACCTGCGAGAGAAACTAGATCTGTGCATGTAATAAAAAGCCGTTTAAGCAAAACAATTTCGTTGATTAGAATCACACCCAAAACATTACAAAATCGAGAGTAATAGTTGTATAGTAGTGGGATACTCCAAAGAGAAGTGCCATCAGGTGTTTATATATTGTATATATCGAATTAAATGGGTTATATGTTATGACACCAGACATAAGTTTGAGAATTATTTGATCATTCTAAAAGGTAGTATTCCTTTAAATAATTTCAAAGTCAAAACCTGACTTTTGGTAAGAAGGTCTTCATAAATTGAACAAGCTTTTAGCAGATGAGATCTGAAACATATACGCCGGAACTGGTGAATGGGGTATGTTACTGCAACTGTCTACATCCGGAATAAACGGCCAATCGCTATATCAAACTAAAGAGCTATATTGTGTCCTAAATTTGAATGAAATAATCCTGACTTTTTAGCATCATTTAGGCCTACGTAAACTTTTGAAGTTCATTTTATTTTTTGGTAGGTTTTTCAAACTAGTGAAAAAAAAAAGAAATAAAGTTGTAGAAAATATCTATCCTATTTTTAAAACAACTTGGAAATTAGTACATTCCATTTTTCGAATAACCCTTATAAATCAAATTGAGGTTAATCAAGTTGATACAAAGAAGTATATGATATATTTCATAAATATTTCCACGTGTAATTTGCAAGTCAATACATGTAAGAATAGTTTAACTATCTCTTAAATCAAGAGTAAAAGTAAACAAAGAATAACTGGGTGATTACGTATGTGTACAATTCCCCAGGAAATGCACCTTAAAGGGTAATGTTCCGCATAACTACACGATGATTTGAAGGCTGTAATTTCGAGGGAGAGTTGTGAACAGTTCATCTGAAAAATTCCAGGTTCTGATGCTAATGTTTAATTGGTCAAACAGATAGTGAACATATCACTTTAACTTGAACTGTATTTTTGTACAACTCAATGACAAATATTAAATGAAATTTAAATCAACGGTAGCAGGTTTTAGATTATGCATGAAGGTTTTCGCTCATGACCTACATAGTCCTTAATTACATACAAAACGGAAAAAAATATCTATATATCACTTATTTTATTATGAATACGTCAACTCTAACTGGATTTTTAACAGATATTAACCTTCGACAATAACTTTTTTGACATGCAGTTTCCGACTGCCCGGGGCATAGTCGACCACGTGAGTTTTTTAAGTTGATAAAGCTCAATTTCAGTCAGATATATAACTATTCAGAATTAAAATACAACGTAACATTTGTCTTCAATTTGGCATAGTCGTCCACAATTTTTTTTTTTGAAGTTGATAAAGCTCAATTTCAGTTACCTATATAACTATTCAGAATTAAAATACAACGTAACATTTGTCTTCAATTTGGCATAGTCGTCCACAATTTTTTTTTAAGTTGATAAAGCTCAATTTCAGTCACTTATATAACTATTGAGCATGAAAAAACAACGTAACATTTGTCTTCAATTTGGCATAGTCGTCCACAATTTTTTTTTTGAAGTTGATAAAGCTCAATTTCAGTTACTTATAACTATTCAGAATTAAAATACAACGTAACATTTGTCTTCAATTTGGCATAGTCGTCCACAATTTTTTTTTAAGTTAATAAAGCTCAATTTCAGTTACTTATAACTATTCAGAATTAAAATACAACGTAACATTTGTCTTCAATTTGGCATAGTCGTCCACGTTAGTTTTTCAAGTTGATAAAGCTCAATTTCAGTCACTTATATAACTATTGAGCATGAAAAAACAACGTAACATTTGTCTTCAATTTGGCATAGTCGTCCACATTTTTTTTTTTTTTTGAAGTTGATAAAGCTCAATTTCAGTTACCTATATAACTATTCAGAATTAAAAAACAACGTAACATTTGTCTTCAATTTGGCATAGTCGTCCACATTTTTTTTTTTTTTTGAAGTTGATAAAGCTCAATTTCAGTTACCTATATAACTATTCAGAATTAAAAAACAACGTAACATTTGTCTTCAATTTGGCATAGTCGTCCAAGTTAGTTTTTTAAGTTGATAAAGCTTAATTTCAGTCATTTATATAACTATTCAGAATGAAAAAACAATGTAATATTTGTGTTCAATTCGGTATAGTTTTCCACATAAGCTTCTGGGAGAATAAACCCCTGTTATCCCCGAAACCAACCAACAAGTCATTGAAGTAAACAGCCAAGCAGTCGGTTACAGATAGTTTCAAATTTAATTTGCTGTTAGCTTTCAGAAAGAAAATTTTCAAAAAGTATACGTCAGGTAAAAATAAAGTTCAATAATGTAGAATAAAGAAATTCGATCATGAATTGTATATGAATTGGAAAATGTATAGGAAATGATTCTTCGTGTGCGAAAAAAGAAAAATCTTAAAACATGACAAGGGAAACAACTGCAATAATGTAAAATTTAAAGATATTTTGTAAACAAGGAAATATAAGATCGTTCAGCCACAATTAGATATAATTACAGTATAAAGTTTGAAAATTTACCCGCCAGTGAACACTCCTTCAACGTCTACCTGTACATCAACATGTCTCCCTTGATGAGTAATATCTTCAGTCATATCAAAATTTATTATTCCAAGTCTATAAAAACACTGCCAGCATTTGAAATAAACACATTAATAGTAGCTCAATTTTCCTTAAATAGTTCACATAAAACTTGTTCGGAAAATGATGTAAAATTAATGCTTTGTACCCATAACGTTTAAAAGTGAATGGCCAAGACCTGAAGATTATTTAGATATTTAATGCCCCTCTTTGGGCGTGTATAGTTAAGACCTTTCAAAATTAGATCCGGAAGTAAACATGTGCAAGGGACATGTCACTTGCTCCCTTATTGCGTTATTTTGGGTGTGTATTGATTTGAAAGTATACTTTTTCAAGGCGTGATGATATTAACCTAGATATATAACTACCTGTGTATATAAAAAAATATTCACGAACCTTATTCATATTATAATAAATTATAACATAGATAACAACCTATATTTATATATATTATAAGTTTTGTTGACTTAATGTGCTTAAAGTTTTCCTACTCAGATCCTGTTAATCTAAAAGGACAGTTGACCTATTTTTCAGCTTTGAAGGAATTCACTAGAGGTTTTTTATTTCTTCGAATGTGCATTCGATACTAAATACTAATGGTTTTAGATTGAAAAGATTATGGCATATTGGCAAAAATCACCAAGCATACATGTATATGAAATAGTGACTTCACAATCTTACTTGGACCGCAGACGACGGATGGGTTATAAGAACAATGCCGTTTTCTATAGTAAGCACATATACAAACCTTTGTTGGTTCCCTTTAAGACAACTAATTTACAGATATTACATAGTATCCTTAGAATTCTTTTTAGAATGTTTCCAAAACGTTACTAAAGAAAACAAAATTACGGATGAATAATGCAGCAAAGAACAATAATATAGCCATTTTGAATAAATTTCTCACCAAACCATCTCTTTAAACTGTCCTTGGCTACACGGAAATTAAATAGCACCCTACCTTATCCCGGATTTAAATTCACCAATCATTTGTGAGGTAAACACTTCCCGTTCGAAAGCCGACCCTTCAATGATGAAATAGCAAATAATGATCTTTTATCAAATGCAACAATATCGTTTGCACATATTATGCATATGATATAACGCCCATTAAAATTTAATTTAGGTTAAATATTGCGAATGTTACGACAATGGATAACGTTTTTTCAACTTCGGCTTCGGCCTATATCTACCCCTTCTACTGTAATCCGAATAAATGTTTCTAATAGTCAGATTAATAGTTGTGAGTTCGAAATCCCTTTCAGGTAAGAGAAATTCTAATGCCAAGAGCGTCCTCGGTATCGGTTTTTACCCTTTATCACCAATACCCCAAGAACCACCACATATTATGTGGTATATGAAAGGGGAATGTTCAGCATTTTCGAGGATCGATTTGGGTCTTGAATTTATGTAAATAGCTTTCAGATTTACTGGAACTGCTCAAAAATCGCAAAATCCCTTACGTTATACCCTTATACCATAACAGTTATCTTTCATTTTCTGTATATGTGTTTTCTAACTGCAAACAGTACTGTGTGTTTTCTATATAAGTCATAGTCTTACTAAAAGACGAGTCGTATTTTTTACTTTCAAACGCTGATATTTATGGATACACGCGGGTTGGAAGGCTTAAATTAGGAGGGAGATGGAACATTATTACATTAATTAGATTCCAGGTTCTGAGACTAAAAGTTTGTTGGTAAAACAGTTAGTGAACATAATATCCCTTTAAAACATCATTTTGTTTGCTGAATAATTCATTTAGAGAATATGGCGTGGTGTCAGATAGAATGATGTACATTCGTGCAAAACAACAAACACGTCCGAGGACAAAATTTATGTCTAATTATTCTTATTGCGCTAAAGTACATAAAGCGATACAATGAACTTTCAAGGTTCTTTATTTAAGTTTTTGTTTCCTGATATACAGAATTTGCTCAATCTTGGAAATATGACACCAAACCCAAGAAAGCTTCTGCCACGACTGCACCATCAGATGTTCGTGGGTATATTGCATTTCCTTCTTGATAAATTCTTTGTTAGATCACGAATGAGGTACGGTATATTCACTGCATTTATCTCATATTTCCCCAAATTATTTCCACTTTAAAGCTTTTTTCCCAGAAAGCAGGAAATTACATTTTTTTTCTTATTCGTTTCTCCAAAAATCAAGGGTAAATAAAACAGATAACAGAAGCTTAGCGTGCCTATCTCATAAAACTTAAATACTATAAATTTCTAGTTTAAAAACGTAAGATCAATTTATATTGACAGTTAAAAACCCCTTAAGAGCATGATATTGATCTACGATTTTCGTGTTACGATGCCCTTAAATTTGTCCCGCCAGTTGTTACTAGATATTCATATATTTTACTTTGTTTTGTTTCTACTTTTTTGGGGGTTTTATAATATGCTTACTCATCTCATCTCCTAATAAAATATTTCCTCATTTTTATAATTGATATAATTGATATACTAGTACATGTATAATGTATGGTTCATGTGCTGCATCCAATGCATTGCCAACAGGTTATGTTGAATTACAATATCCGCTTCCATTTACTCAAAACAAACCCACATACCGACACTGGTAAAGGTGGCAGTTATGATCCGAAAGAGTCCATGCTTTGTCTGTATTCGACACGAGTTCTCTCCCGTAATGTAATGACCTAATTATAAGAATTTTGACACAGTTCTCTCCCTTAATCTTCAATTTTATGATTCCTTCTAAAGTTTTTAAACTTTTAAATTGACTTTCTGAGGTAATATCATTAACAATGACAGTGTGGTCTCAGGCAGGTTATGCTTGCTCTTCTAAACACCTACTACACATATTTGTATTGGTCTACTTCCTCAAATAAGAAGTTCATTAGCTTTTATCAATGTCGTGATTACATAGATTTAAACATTGATTTTACGTTTGCGATCGTTCGTGCTTGGGTTTTATTATTGAGAACGTAGTGGATCTCTCAAAATGAATGAGTTGAAAAATCATAGTCAATTTAAAACAAACAACTAAATGCGTCCAAGATTGTGCATTATTTCCTTTTATCATGCATTCTTCTTAGACGGATTCAACTTTCGTGTAGAAAAGACGGATATAAAGTTTGACATCACGGACATGAAATAGACATTGTGTGACCAATGAATTAAAATGCGGAAGTGTCCTTGTACATAATCAAATACAAAGTGTTGTTACTATTTATAACTATGGTATTGTCAATTTGACTAATTATGTACATGGTACATTAAACCAGTTATATCCGCTAGTAATAGTATGTCTTTTGCCCTGAGGCAGTTATATACCTCTTTAAAAAAAACACACACAAAAAGCACAGGTTAAAAATGACAAAATTATCGTGTCCAACTTTCTTAGCAGAAGATGACACGATTAACAACCATTCATCTTAAATGAAATAATATGACACAGATTTATTTTTTTGTAATTTATGAACAAAAAATTCCAGGTATATTTGTTTGATATCAACTGTAATAATTTAAAATTAAGGATGTCTTCATCAACTTAGTATAACACACAAATTATTTAAACAATGGCGTTATAACACATTTTGGTGCTAAAACCCATCAAACGTGAGCTTTAAATATCACAAAAAATTTCCCGGACGTGTTCTATAGTATACAATTGTTTTAGGGACGAGCTCCTTAATAGTAAACGTGTCGTCGATGTTTACGACATGAATAACAAAAAAATTATCAATGTTTAGCCAATTTTCTCTGTAAATTATCAATTTTTTTTGTAAATTATCAATGTCTAATCTCATCTATAACATATCAATGTCTAGTTCTATCTGTAAATTATCAATGTCTATTTCTATCTGTAAATTATCAATGTCTAGTTCTGTCTGTAAATTATCATCAATGATTATTGTTTAGTTATATCAATTTCTAGTTCTATCTGTAAATTATCAATGTTTAGTTCTACCTGTAAATTATCAATATTTAGTTTTATCTGTAAATTATCAATATTTAGTTTTATCTGTAAATTATCAATGTTTAATCCCATGTAATTATCAATGTTCTTTTTTTTAATTTATCAATGCGCAGTCCATCTGTAAATTATCAATGTCTAGTTCTATCTGTAAATTACCAATGCCTAGTTCCATCTGTAAATTATCAATGTCTAGTTATCTTTGTGAATAATCAATGTTTAGTTATATCTGCGAATTATCAATGTTTGGTTCTATCTGTGAATTATCAATGTCTAGTTCTATCTGTAAATTATCAATGTTTAGTTTAATCTGTTAATTATCAATGTCTAGTTCTATCTGTAAATTATCAATATCTATAGTTCTCTTTGTAAATCATCAATGTTTAGTTATATCTGTAAATTATCAATGTTTGGTTATATCTGCAAATTATCAATGTCTAGTTCTATCTGTAAATCTGTAAATTATCAATGTTTAGTTATATCTGTGAATTATCAATGTTTGGTTATATCTGTGAATTATCAATGTCTAGTTCTCTTTGTAAATTATCAATGTTTGGTTATATCTGTAATTTAATATCAATGTTTTGTTATATTTGTAAATTATCAATGGTTAGTTATATCTATAAATTATCAATGTCTAGTTCTATCTGTAATTTAATATCAATGTTTTGTTATATCTGTAAATTATCAATGGTTAGTTATATCTGTAAATTATCAATGTCTAGTTATATCTGTAATTTAATATCAATGTCTTGTTATATCTGTAAATTATCAATGTTTAGTTATATCTGTAAATTATCAATGTGTAGTTATATCTGTAAAATATCAATGTTTAGTGCTATCTATGAATAACCAAAGCCTAATTGTGTCTGTAAATTATCAATATTAAGTTCCATGTAATTATCAATGTTCTTTTTGTAAAAAATCAATGTCTAGTTTTATCTGTAAATTAGCAATGTCTAGTTCTATCTGTAAATTATCAATTTCTACTTCCATCTGTAAATTATCAACGCCTAGTTTTATCTGTAAATTAGCCATGTCTAGTTCTGTCTGTAAATCTGTAAATTATCAATGTCTAGTTCTATCTGTAAATTATCAATGTTTAGTTTAATCTGTAACATATCAATGTCTTGTTCTATCTGTAAATTATCAATTTCTACTTCCATCTGTAAATTATCAACGCCTAGTTTTATCTGTAAATTATCAATGTCTAGTTCTATCTGTAAATCTGTAAATTATCAATGTCTAGTTCTATCTGTAAATCTGTTAATTATCAATGTCTAGTTCTATCTGTAAATTATCAATTTCTAGTTTAATCTGTAAATTATCAATGTCTAGTTCTATCTGTAAATCATTAATGTCTAGTTCTATCTGTAAATTATCAATATTATCTAGTTTAATCTTTAAATTATCAATGTCTAGTTCTATCTGTAATTTCATATCAATGTTTTGTTATATCTGTAAATTATAAATATCTAGTTCTGTCTGTAAATTTTCAATGATTATTGTTTAGTTATATCAATTTCTAGTTCTATCTGTAAATTATCAAAGCCTAGTTTTATCTGTAAAATATCAACGTCTATAGTTCTACCTGTAAATTCTCAATATTTAGTTTTATCTGTAAATTATCAATGTTTAATCCCATGTAATTATCAATGTTCTTTTTTTTTTAATTTATCAATGCGTAGTACATCTGTAAATTATCAACGCCTAGTTTTATCTGTAAATTATCAATGTCTATATCTGTAAATTATCAATGTCTATATCTGTAAATTATCAATGCTTAGTTCTATCTGTAAATTACCAATATCTATAGTTCTCTTTGTAAATTATCAATGTTAACAATGACTAGATCTATTTGTAAATAATCAATAAGTTATATTTGTAATTTATGGTTTTATGTAAATTATTAAATCTAGTTTTATCTATAAATCATAAATGTTTAGTTCTATATATGTAATTATCAATGTTCTTTTTTGTAAATTATCAATGCCTAGTTTCATCTGTAAATTATCAATGTCTAGTTCTATCTGTAAATTATCAATGCCTAATTCTATCTGTAAATTATCAACATCTACATTCATATTTCCATCCATCTGAACGAAATTGAATGTCTCAATCACATCCTCCTGACTAAAATTACAATAATGTTCATTTCCCACTGCAAGTTAATATTTTAACCTTATGTTAGATCAGAACAGTAGAACATTTATCCGCAGATCTAGACTGCTTATTCACAGTTCTTTGTGGCTAGATATATTTCTCCGAAATGTTAGTCACGAATATCTAGTTCTACCCGTAAATTATCATTTTCACTTAAATCAATTTTTAACTTGCTTAAATGTACAAGAAAAGCAAGTTTCTTCGAGTTAACATATATCTAACGATCCAGAAACCGTCGATTTATTTGCATTAATGACGTCACTAACCCCAAATAATAGATTTAATAACTAATAACCATACGACTTTTCGCGTGATCACATTAACCAACAGTTCACATATTATTGAGCAGAAAAGCTTAACTTCCTACTGATCTTAAAGATTGGTATTCCAGGTTTCCGGGAGAAAGAAATAACGTACTTGCCTTGTCATCGTGCTTAGTGTCTCCATCTTTAATGCTCAAACTTTTACCGAATTCTGTCATTTAAACTATCGAGGAAGTAAGTACATTTGCTCCATATTGCCTTCAAGTCAGGCATCAGCAAGTTTTACGATCAACTTCCGATTATTTATGGAAAAATGCTAATTTGTTTGCTTTATTATTCGAGAAATATGACAATCAGAAAGGAGTACATATCTATAAAAATTGGCCTAAAGCCCCGATCTCACATAGGCGGATAGCGACGGATTATACGCCAACTATAGAATTTGACGGATTGGACACGGTCGTTTTAAACATCTTTGAAATTCTGCCAAAATCCACGTATCAGTACCGATCAAATACGTATCCCACGTATGTTGAGGGACGTTGTGAGTCATGTCTCATCAGTGCTTCATACGGCGTTGATTACGACTATGTGAGACTGGGGCTTCAAGCGCCATAAATCACCTTCAAAATCTTGACAATTTATATAACAACTTCTACAACTAATTTCATGTTGCTACATAACAAATACCTATTTAGGCAGAGAACAAATTTCCAAAATGCACCATAGCAAACACCAAAGTAAATTGTTGTGAACCATCTGATGCTGTAAAATACAGAACTTGGGTATTTCTAAGCAAGTTATCATCTGAAACAACTGTCCTTGAAAAAAATATACCTTATGTAAAAAATTACTTAATCGTATCATAAAAGATGTCTATTGTAGAATTTATAAGGGGTACATGACAAATAAGGCTAGTAAATAACCTTCCTACACAAAATGATATAGTAATAAATTTTTAACTTCAACATTTTTTTGACTTTTTATAGTCTCATGAATAATACTAGGCCTACTGGGTAACTGGGATATATTTTGAATATGCTCCAGAAATTTCAATGAAATTAACTTTATAAATTACTTTTGATTTTATCTATAACATTATATGAAGCAGTAATGCATTAATGAACTTTTTTTTTATCAAATCGAAGACCGACCTAAAACTAACAAATATGTTTTCATATGATTTTTGTATCTGTAATTAAAATATTTCGAAGACTTGTTTACAATAAAAAGGATGCTAACAATGTAGTCAACATATTTCCGTTGATGTTAGAAACCCCAGAGCAATACTGGAAACAACCTCTGATAATCTTGTAAATTGATTTGAATTATAAACGCATCAGATTTCTGGTTTGACAAAAACTGCATTTTATCTCATTATGTGAATTGCGGTCGAGATCAGGGACTGGATCGCAAAAGACTCGCTTCACTGTAGCTGTTGACAGTTGATCGATCATTTTTTCATTAATCTTCTAGCTTAGGCCAATGATGAGATACAAATGCCCAATACATAGAGGTGCAGAATTGATCAATCCAGATTTACATTGAAATTAGGTGTATCAGATACATATTTTGGACTCGAAAACCTAAAGTTATATTAGTTAAAAGAATTTCCCAATCCTTCCACATGCAGCTACAAATGCGTGTGTAAGGAGAAAATTGATATGCAGCCTATTTAACTATAAGGGAACCATGAAATGTGTCATATTTAGATCACTCAAAATGGAAATGAATGACAAAACCAGGTGTCTGTCCAGTTCATAATGGTCGCATAGATAGCATCAGATCACCGTAACAAACATATTATCAAATGACTATCTATACTAATGTATTCATTAATAATGACGATAAAAATCATAACGGAACAAGTCTTGGTCACGGGAATGTGAATTTTTTAAATTAATAAAAGAGTAAATGTTTCCTTCGTAAACATTCTAATATAATAATATGCGGAAAATTGGAAAATGCGTCTTAGAATTAAATAAAGATAGCTTGCCAGGAAAGGTAATAATATACGCCCACTAGCAGCTTTGATTTGAAAAGAAAAATTGACAGTTACAGAAGAAAACCTCCAGTCATACACCTCTTTAGAACTTATGGAGATTATACTGAACAAGTTTTGTCTATATCTGTCAAGAATCGTGCCATCTAGAGTGTTTACAGGCTACAACTAAAAATTGACATCGTTTTCCAGAACAAGGGCAATAATTCAAAGGAAATATTTTTCTATTTTGCTGATTTTCAATAGGGTTTATCCTTGAGTGATTACGAACACTCACACCAAGTTTCATCAAAGTTCGTCAAGAAAATTTTATTGTGGACGGACCGACCAACCGACGGACTTACAAGGGTGACGACAATATACGTCCCTCCCTCCATTTTATGTTTTACGTTCTACGTTTCTGCTTCATTTTAAAGACATACAACGCAACGCATCGTGCAATGAGGCACTCTACTCTTAATGTCAGTGTTCATTTACGTGAACGCTCCATAACGGTTATAATCCTAACAAGTGGACGATTTCCATGTCAGCTTTTCCGATATGCACAGCTGTCAAGAGAAAATCAGGTTTAAAATACAAGAAGATAGCTTGCCAGGCAAGGTAACATACGCCCACTTCAGCAAATTTAAATATTTGAAAAAGTTGATTGCACCATCGCACTTATTTGAGCTGATATTTAGATGAATCAATTCGAATGGAAACTCTAGCTCCTATCATGTACACAAGTTAATTTTAACATTTTTCACTAAGTCAAGGGCAATAACTCATAAACAGACAACTGGAATCATTTGAGATGAATACACATACCAAGTTTCATTCAAATCAGATAAAAACTCTAGCTTCTATCATGTACACAAGTTAATTTTAACATTTTTCACTAAGTCAAGGGCATTAACTCATAAACAGACAACTGGAATCATTTGAGATGAATACACATACCAAGTTTCATTCAAATCAGATAAAAACTCTAGCTTATATCGAGTACACAAGTTAATTTTAATGTTTTTTTCACTAAGTCAATGGCAATTAATCATAAACTGACAACTGGAATCGTGCCATTTTCAAACTCATCTGAGATATTATCAAGATGAATACACATACTAAGTTTCATTCAAATCGGATAAAAACTCTGGTTTCTATCGCGTACACAAGTCAATTTTAATGTTTTTTCACTAAGTCAAGGGCAATAACTCATAAACCGAAGACTGGATGTGCGTCATTTTCGAACTCATCCGAGATATTATCAAGATGAATACACATACCAAGTTTCATTCAAATCGGATAAAAACCCTAGCTTCTATCGCGTACACAAGTTAATTTTAATGTTTTTTCACTAACTCAAGGGCAATAACTCATAAACCGACGACTGGAATTGCGCCATTTTCGAACTCATCCGAGATATTATCAAGATGAATACATGTACCAAATTTCATTCAAATCGGATAAAAACTCTAGCTTCTATCGCGTACACAAGTTAATTTTAACGTTTTTTCGCTAAGTCAAGGGCAATAACTCATAAACCAAAGACCGGATTTGCGTCATTTTCGAACTCATCCGAGATATTATCAAGATGAATACACATACCAAGTTTCATTCAAATCGGATTAAAACTCGCGTACACAAGAAATTGTTGACGGACGGACGGACGGACGGACGGACGGACGGACAGGGGTGACGGCAATATACGTCCACATTTTCATGTGGGCGTATAAAAATGTTTTCGAATCGTGTCAAAATAGAATCCTCGGAAACGTGAAGCGTCTATCTCACTAAATCACACGGTAACCCCACTAGTTGTTTAAGGCTTCAGCATTGTTTGTTGTAAAGTTTACATAAAATATGATCTTTCTAATGATTTTAAAAAGGGAAATGTTCAGCATTTTCGAGAGTCGATTTGGGCCTTGACTGTATGTAAATAGCCTCTAGAAGTACCACAACTGCACAAAAATGTCATTATCCCCTCAATGATTCTTTTCATTCTGTATATGTTTTTTCTTTGTAAGGCATAATCTCAATAAAATACGTGTTGTATTTTTACTTTCAAACGCTGATATTTATGGATACAAGGGGTGTTGAAGGCTTAAAATTCGAGGGAGAGTTCTAAAAATTATTACGGATTAGATAATCTAAAATAATTCTAGGTTCTGGGACTAAAATTTTATTGATCGAACGGTTGGTGAACATATCCCTTTAAAGCTCTTACTAATAGATTAAAATAGCTCTTTTAATAAGCAAGAAACTTTGCAACAATCAACTGATAAAGTAAGTGTATAAAGAGTAAGATATAATATAAGCGGCTGAAAATTCTGCACCAAACCAAAATAAGTATATTAATCTACATGTATACTAAATTAATTTGTGTTGAGTATACCAACGATATGATCACACCAAAACACGTAACCTAGACTAAAATATATAAATAGTCTTACCTATATGCCGCTAACACCATACCTTGATACTAAAGTCGGAAGTTTTTCATTTGATAATTGACTTAGAACGTTTTACTTCCGGGGGGAGGAGGGATTGTGTGTCAGATTATGATGATTGACACATTCTTTTGACTATATTCTAAGAAAAGGTCATTTATATCATTTATGTACATCACAATGGCCCTATGAATTATACTGACTATATCTTTGTGTGTAAACCGGTAGTATTTATTCATACAAGTCACAAAATCCTTTATTTGAATAATAAACAATACGCGGACAATTGTCGTGGGTGTTACGACAAAGACACTTTCAATGAAATATTTAAATTTTTAGATAGAATCAGAATCACGAGGTTTCTTTTAGTTCATTATAGGGATTTGTGTGTCCTTTCTCTATTATTGGAACTAGGTAATATTGGGGAAATTCATTTTAAGTCACACATGTATAGTATTCTCAATGACTGACTTATAGCTCAATTTCGGTTATGTTTTTATGTACAACTTTTGGCCATAAAAAATGAAACACCTAGTTCAACAACGCATGTAAACTGTTGGAATTTCGACATCTCTATTACCCCCAAACCAGTCTGTTTAAAAAAACAGCATTAACAACAGTGCTATCTTGATGTCATCTGAAACTATTACCACTTTCACCAGTTTTCTCTCCCTGCAGAGGAGGCAGAAGTCTGGTTTTCATTTGGAGAGAACCAATAATTAAAGGCAAAGGCTTAATACTGAATATTTATGCTGGTAGCGATGCTGCTGACAATAAGGATAATAAAACCCAAGCACGAACGATCCCAACCGTAAAACGAATCTCGAAAAACATGTTGACAATACATTGGTAGCAGTTAATGAACTTTTCATATTGGGAAGTATATCAAAAAATGAGTAAATATTTTATAATGAAAAATGGTATCAGGTGTCTAGAAGAGTTAGCATACCACTGCTGCTCAATGATATTACTTTAATAGGTTATTGATTTACGATGCAAAAAGTAGACCAACGAAATGTTAATCTTTATTATTTCGGGAGACATGACATGACGTAAAATTGTGTTTTATTACTTTATCTACATGTTACATGTTACAAATTACATAATAATGTTTCCTGATAAACATTTTAAATGTAACATGAAATGTCATTAAAGAGAAATTGTCAAATTTGTAATTGTCTTTGGCGACAACTCATGGCACCAAGGAAATAATAAAAAAAAACAATATGAAAAAGAAAAATAATACATAAAATAAAAATAAAACCACGTCAATTCGTGTAAGTGGTGAAGGTCGAAGGGGTTGACATCATCAGGTAATAAGAATGTGACAGAAATTAACATTTTGAACATGATAGTGTAGTTTCCATGGTAGTAATTGATTTTGAGTTATTGCCCTTGACTTAGTGAGAACGCTTCGAAATTGACAGTTTAAGTCAGAATTATATTAAAATTTTGTGATCAAAAGATATCAACAATAGAGCACCCTTGATTTACCAAAACAGTATCAGTTAAGTTGGCGTATCTTGCTAGACAACCACTTGTTTAAAAAATGTTTAAGTTCTATGTTTCTGCGTGCAATGCGGTGTAGTTTCCATGGCAGTGACTAACCGTAATACAAATTGGCAGGTATTGACCACACCCAATATGATGGTAGGAACTGACAGTGAGAAGCGCGACCCAACTTTTATTATAAAAGAAACAGGTAACAGGTAGACGTCGACTACTCGTGTAAGTAAAACAGGATATACTTATCAGGATATATTGGTCATTTCAACAATATACGGAAATGACTTCCGAAGAAATTGTAGGGAAATATTTGATAAACAATTTCCATTGATAAAAACCATCAATTTTAATATTATCTACTCTTTGATAAACTATCAAATACTTCTTTAGATTTCGTATTGGTGCAGCTATGTTAGGATACCTTACGCGTAGGGCTTTGGTCACACATACGTACAGATTGTGTACGTCAAACAAATGCAAAAGTGAATTGAAGTAGTCGCGGGGAAGGGCACTAACTCCAAAACAAAGTTTACTATGGCTTGCCAGGTAAGTAACATACGCCCACTGACATCCAGCCGTCCATAGAATCCGATTATCAGTTTCATTAAAATCGGTTGAAAACTGTAATGACCACTGTTTTGATCACGAACAAAATAATGTTGACGTATTTTACAACGTTAAGGGCAATAACTCGAGAATGCATCAAATTTTGATCTTGATCGATAGCTCATCAATATGGGCCTATACATGCATACTAAGTATTATTAAAATCTGGATACAAGTTAAATTAGACTCTTTTGACCAAGTTAAGAAATGAAATGAAATGAAATGAATGGAGTTTTACGTCCTACTTTTCTGCACCTATATGGGCTAATTGAGGGCGGACAAACGCCATGCAGTGTGCAATGAGGGAAATTTTGCCAGGACAGCGGCATTAGCCTGCTCTTATTTTCGATTTTTAACGTGCACAGCCAATAGCACACGGGGCCTCGGTTTATTGTCCCATCCGCACGACTAGACGCTTTTCCATGTCAGCCCCTCCGACCTGCATCACTGACAGGGGGAAACCGGGTTGAAAAATCCGAAGATATCATCTCGACCCATGCCGGGATTGAACCCTGGACCTTCAGGTTAGCGAGCAAGTTAAGGGCAACGACTCAAAAAAACGTTAATTCGCTTATTGCCAACATCGAATTTGACCGAGAACTCATTAATGTATACATGCCTACCAAGTTGTATTAAGATCAGATGGAGATTGAAGCCTCTATCTTGGATACGAGTCAATTTTGACTCGTTATGACCAACGGCAATAACTAAAAAAACGTTCTTCAGATTATTGCCAAAATAAAAAATGACAAAGATCTCATTAAAATATATCTGCTTACCAAGTTTCATGAAGATCAGAAAATAGTTGTAGTCTCTATTGTGGATACAAAAAATGTGAATGGACGGACAGGGGCAACAGCAATTGTATACGTCCACATTTCCAAAATATCGCGTATAAAAATTAATATTACAATGTTTTTTATCAGATTGACATTTGACGGAGCAGTGAGTAATAACCTTGTTTACCGAGTCGTAAATATTCCAATAGGTAGGTCAAGGTTTTCAAAAAAGTTTGGGTCACATTAGTTTATATAGGGTAAATGTGGCTCCTTTAAAGAAATACCACCTCTTAGAATGAACACAAAATCTAAATTATCAAACTTGGTCAATAGGAGTATATATTCATCAGGGGACAAACCTAGTGGCATAACTATAAAACAGATTACCTAAATAATCTGATAAATCCAGAAAACTATGTTTATATACCATAATTGAAAAATGTTTACTCAAATTTTATTATAACCTGTAATTGTATGGAAAAATACATAGTTTTATGGTTTATTTGATTCTGTTAGTATACTTTGGACACCGTTGATGAATATATACTCTTATTGACCAAGTTTAAGAACTTAATTGTTTTGTTCATTCTAAGAGCTGATATCACTTTAATCTAGACACGCTTTATAGGCACGATTAAAACGCTACTTTGACAGAAAATTTCTCCTAACATCACAGACATTTATCAAAATGTCAGTCTTAACTTGATGACGGTTAACCTCAAAAAAGAATTTTGACGGAAGTACTTAATAATTTTCATTCTTGTTCATGATAATGTTCATAATCAATTTAATTGTGTTATTATGTTTCAATATGGATTCATTTATGTTAAGGGATTATTATATGCCACCACAAAGACTTTAATCAATGAATTTCCTCATTTAAAGCCAATGAGACGAGATTTGTTCTGCCTCTATTGTAACGGACAATATTCAAATCACGAATTTATACTGCACAATTTAGATACATTACACTATGTTATCTAGCAAAATGTCTATAAAAGGTAAATTCTCTAAAAACGGATATCGTGCTATGGACGACAGCACAAGGCTAAAACTTTGGTCTTAGTGATATTCCTATGTAGGCTGTCGCAATGCCGTGATGCTAATCATGTCGTATAATTCTATTGAAATTGGTAAGTATGCAAATCACAATTTTATTATCAGTCCAACGTTCTCCCACGATGTTTGAGAATGTTTTTTCTTCACTGATTTTGGGGTTATTCCTTCTACGAGCCTGGCAGTTGACGTGTATTGCTGTATGATAGTACCATTTTGTTATAAATCATTGAAAAAATTCCTGTTATAAATTATGTTTGAGGTAAACAGAGTTCAGGTAACATGCATTCATATTGCAACTTGACACCAAGGGGTGCAAATAAAACCGTTAAAAACAGTTCTAGATGTAAAATATGTTGAAGAACTTCCTTTCGTCATCATTAAGCTATCATTATACTTGACAATAACAGGCGTCATTAAATAACCGTTATGAACTTTGACAAGCTGCATGTACATTGCATATTTTTTATTGTTCGCTTCTACATGAAGTTCATGATAAAAATTTATTTTATGACAAGTTGATTTTTTTTTCTTATTTATTTATTTGCATTTAAAATAATGTTTTAAATGACATTTAAATAAAAAAAATAATAAATAAAGTAAAAAAAGAAACAAATTAAATAACGGAACACAATTTAATGGATACTACTTCCGAAGCTTTATTTGTACACAACGCTTCAACAAATTAAACAGTAATTTTCAAATGGTTGAAAATTGTATGGGATGTAATTTGGGTGGCCTTTCATTAAAGGGTGGTGCTGAATACAGGTGACCGTTGGACCAAGTTTGACTGTATACCTAAAATAAACAAGAGCAATAATAAGTTTGTGTAGTGCCGAGGATTAAAAAGGGGGTAAAACATTTGTTTGAAATTTATCTGGTGTGTTTATGGATAGTCTCCATAGCTAGGATGTTGGCATGCTTGTATTGTGGCGCTGAAAATACAATGAGACTGATATCGACTCAAAATCCTTTTTGACTGTTGGCAAAGGGGAAACTTTACCTCAAAATGACACTGTTTTTTACCTAAAATTTCCCTCTGTAAAATCAAATTATACAGTTATTTTTTTATTTGAATTTTGAATTAGGTTCAGCTGAGACCCTCATTGTATTTCAATATTTTATTTCACCATTAAAACCACACAGTAAACAACATGTACATATAATCTTCCTGTTCATCTCCTGATGGTGATCCAGGACTTTTGTGAACCACTTGAAGTTGATGTACAAGGAGTAGGAGTTAATTGAGAGGATTCCATAAGAATTCCTGGCCTGGACATAGGTCGGTTGCCCAAGATTGCGTTCATGCTATAGAAGAACTCCCAGCCTTTCCGAGCTTTGCCGGATCAGTTTTTGTTGTCTAAAATTTCTCTGTATATTTTTTTTTTTTTTTTTCTTGGCATTGTTTTCTATCTCTGGCAGGGTACCCCTTTTCCTGCAAAGTAGAACTTATCTGTTCAAAGGTTTTGTGATTGTGCCTTGCCCCTTCTAATTGAGCTTGTACATTCTCCGCATCCCAATTAGCAATTAGCTACTCGGTTTCTTCTCTGAACCACGCTGAACCGCGCTGTGTTGACATTTTTATAAGATTACGGGAAAAAAACGTGTCGTTGTCGGAAGCGGACTACACACACATGTGCAGCTAGCGTTATACAGCGTGCCAGGCCCAGTGGCGCGTTTACTCTGTATGTTCAAGTCAACCGAGCCCACCTCTTGTAAAGTTTCTCGGACACTTAAAACTAGAACGGTGTCGAGCCCACTATACCCGTTTACATTACGCAGTTTTTGCCGGGCCCAGACGAATACTGACAATGTAAACGGGGCTTTAAGATGGTTGTAAGTAAGCTCGATTACAGTAATCACTATAAAGTACTGTACACACGGACAATATTTTTGAAAACATGTTGGCTAACAAATTTGGGCAACAAAATAATTGTTCCTGTTTACACACGACAACATTTCGACAACATGTTGGGCAAATTGTTATAATTCATTGGTGTTGAAAATGTTCGACTCGCTAGCGTTTACAGTATAATTCGATGCACTAGCAATTGTCATTTACCGCCTAGCTGCTAGCAACGCCGGTTTAAATCCAGCTTTGGAGATAATAATAGTTTGGATAGTCAACAAATTCAGTGGTGTAGCTAGAGGGTGGCGGGTAGCTTCAAAAAGCCTTTATGCAGTGTGTCAAATTCCCAAATCCCCCAGAGCTTCCAGAGGCTTTGCCCCCCGCACTGAATAGATTAATACATTGTTGTTAATAAAACTAAAACTATGTTGTCAAAAAACCACTCGGAAGCTATTATCTAATATAAAAAATAGGATGTGGTAAAAATGTTGACTTTTATAATAGATAACATATTTTTATCAAATTTGGTGGGAAAAGAATTCAGCTAGTAGTTGATATTTCTATTTACTACTTGAGCGGAGTTCTCCATCGTCATGGTTATGGAAAGGACATAGGAGTCTTACTTAGACATGCTACTCGTTATTGTCAATGATCGCGACCTTTGGCTCGTTGATTTCAGATTTGAATTTCGCCATAACTTTAACGTTATCTGCTTGTACCATAGTAAGATCTTTACTCCGTCCAGGTTCTTTGATGACAGATTGGTCATCTTCAGGCAAGTTTAGTTGTTGGGATTTTTTGGAGAAAATTATGCTTCTTGCCTCGGATGACATTTATGCTGCCCGTGGCAAGCTATAATTCTAATTTCAACCAAATATTTCTCGTGTCAGTGCAAAGTCGAGGAGGTAGTCAATTAACCGATCATGCATTGCGATCATAACAGTTTAAAGAGTTTGGATGAGCGAGAAATTTTGGATTCAAATGGTTGGTAACTATTGAGGTTGATTACCGCCTGTTTAGTGTATTGGCGATGGTTGTTATCTTGGTTTAAATCCTGGGTTTTCAACTTGGCCTGAACTTGTGACATTTGCACATTTTCCTAGGGACACAAACTGAGTTATAGGTCTAAAAAAAAGTACTATTATATTGTATTTTCTGGGTAAATGTTTATCCAGTGTCCACTGACTGTAAAGACAATTTGCATGCACACAAGTCATCATCAAGAAAAGGAAGGGGCTGTGTGTCAACCGAAGTGTCAGAAATTCTGTTCAGGGGACATGGTAATAACCCCATGCGTATTCGGGGACACTTGAGGAAACCAGTTGAAAACCCAAGGTTTAAATAGTGCATTTGGCTGCTGTTGTTGTATTTTTTCAATAACTATTAGTCAGTATTATATAGAGGATCTTAAACTCGTGCTTATGTCATATAAAATTTATGAAATGAGTTGCCGGTTTTAATATTCCCCGAGCCTTGGCGAGGGAAATATTTAATTCGGCAACGAATTTCATAAATTTTATATGACATAAGGACGAGTTTAAGATTCTATTTATCACACAACTATCGATACACGCATGTTTTCCTAAAATTCAATGCATTTTTCGCCAATTTTCAGTTTAATCTGTTTGTAAACTAAACTATCACGTCATTCTTTTCTTTTCACGTATGCTTAAATGTCCTTGCGCTAACAAATAACACCAAGAAAAATACTTTCATGTGCTAACTCAATTATTTTTTTTAATCAAAGTAATGTTTTTCGGAACACTTTTAATGAAAATTACATGCCCCGCATTGTTAATTTTAACGGAGTCGCTAACGTCAAAGGTTCTGTGTAACTGGCACATGAATACATGACCTAAATTCTACCTAATTTGCATAGTTATTAACCTCGATACTGTGTAATATCTCTAATATTAACTCGCGTTATGAACCCGATAACAGTACTGTTGTGTGATAAATACATTTACGACAGGAACCACCGGAACCACAGGCGTCTGATTGATAATTTGAATGGTACAACTTGAGGCTTTCAATGTGTCCAATACAAATAGAATATTTTATATAAAAAACGCTCTGTATTTTCTTTAACTCCGAGGAAACAGTTAGTTTGCACATGGTTTGCATACATACTGAATTTTCATAAAAAATCACAGTCCTATGTGGTGTTCCACAGGGTTCCCTTTTGGGACCTATCTTGTTTATAGTCTTCACTAAATCACTAACAAGCATTGCCTCAAAATATGGCTTGTGCATTCATCATTTCGCTCATAATCAGATGTACATAGGTTTCGAAGACAGACAAAACAGAAGTACCTTTTATTGAAGCAAAACAGAAGTTAAAAGGTCGAAAACACACTGTTTGGTGGATTGGTTCTTGATTCAAATCTTAATTTTAATCCACAAATTTCAGCAGTGACATCTTCTTATTGTATTGTTTTTTCTCAAATTCACAAACTTCAAAACATATCGTTCAACTGATAGTCTTATATTTTTAATCGAAGCCCTTGTAACACCCCAACATGACTACCATTATGGGCTTCTGTATGGACTATCTGATTATCAGCAATTATCAGCAACGAGCCCACAATGCCGCCTCAAGACTTTTAACTGGAACCAAGAAGCAGACAGAGATAACTCCTGTTATAATTCTCTCACAAACGTATAAAGCCTTGAATAGTATATCTCAGATAAGAATGTATCGTTCCCTCAGATCATATTCTCAAAATCCCATGGTTGTCTCAGATAAAAATCTTAAATTATAATTAAGCATAACCATTTCAACTCATTCCAAATTAAGCTAAAACCAATCTTACAGATTAGCGCGATTTAAAAAAAATCTGGATAAGGCTATAATTGATAATTCTCAAAATAGGAACTTTGATATATAATTGCGTTTTAGAAATTCGGATGTTATGTAAATTTTACATTTTCCATGCTGGTTATACCATATCTTTAAAAAGAAATCTGCCTTTGGGGTAGTTCTTTTTTATAGCACTCTACATTTTGAGCTGGTACAATTAAAACGACATTCACTGCGATGATTAAAGAGAAAAGAAAGTAGTTATCCACCGTTTATCTAATTATAAATATTGCTCGTTTAAAAAGTTTGTGGATTTTTATCTATGAAATAGTATGAAATTTCGTTGAAAAGCTAGAGAAAGATCCTCATCATAAGTCGATCAATCAGTTTTTAGTTGTTTTCCTCGATTTTCTAAAATGTTGAATTATAGTTCGACTTTCTTGGATGCAGTTGCGCATTATTTAGGATTGTAGATATGTTGTTCGAGGATACTTATAGAATCAATTTGCACCATTCCAATTTTTATTACGACATCTGTGGTTCTTTGAATTCCACTAAAACTAGCGCTCTTTGTGACATTACTAGCTAGAAGGGAACTGCATTATAATTATATGAATTGTAGATCCCCTCTGTTGCCGTCATAAAACGCGTCTGTTTTGGAGGAACTGTTAGAACTATAGAAATTTGAATGATGCTATATGTATTAGTGTCCCCGATACACATTTGAGATTCATTTTCGTCAGTTTCATGTCATTAATGTGCTGACTGCAAAATTTAATGATAGAACGCCTCCTTAAATTTTCATTTCACACTAAGTAACACCGTGTCCTACAGAAATAAAGAAACAAAAAATATGTACTTTCTAATTCTATGTGCGTCAGAAGTTTGCTGACACCAAATGTTTTTGTTAGATTTGAATAAATTATGAAAATATATTCCAGATTAAAGACAAATATTAGACGACTGAAATAAAGAACTCGAAGCGTATAAAGAAAATATTAAAAAACATAAAAGAAGCAAATGAAGTGTGTCTAACAATAAGTAAGGAGTTCCACTTACCCCGAATCTGTAGTTGGCATTCAAAAAATAATCCACAAGATTAGAAATAGAGCTCTTCACAATAAAAACAAATAACGAGGCAATTAGTAACCTCTTAATTGATAAAAGAGGAAACAACACATAACAAGTCAAAGAAAATCTGACAAAAGTTTGGGAAAGGAAATACAGAGTGAGTGTAAGGTTTATCGGGAAATAATAATCTATTGTTCATCACAGTTCCTTTACTTTCATATATATACACTCACTTTTTCAACCTGGTGTGAACACTTCAATGAACGTGAGGAATATGAACATTATGGCTAATGTGAACAGTTATTCATCATCACGTGAACGTCTTAATACGGAAAGAGGTTGTGTTATTGAAATGACACTGTTTTTTGTAAATATATTTTTGTATTTCTTAAGTTCATCATTCATATTGTTTTGAAGTGAACACTGCTGGGCTATGACTGTGAACATCGGTGTGAAACATTGAATCATCGTCAACAAGTGTTAATCTACTTATTTTAAAAACATTATCTTCTTAATACACAATACAAAACATCTAATACATTTGATTTAAAAAGTAGGATGTATTTAAAAATGGTCATGTGTTGAACGGTTTGACTAATCGACGTGTTGTCTATGAAAAACCAAGGCCACCGCGAACCAACTTTATTGATCATGACGTCATTTACATAACTATAACTATATAAACGTGTTTTTGTTTTCAAAGCATGACACAAAGTCTTCATTTAGATCATTTACCTTACATACTAGACATATATGATGAATGATTGCATTGAATATTTTTTTCTACTTCCACACATCGGTCATAAAGATCAAACAAAACGGATATGCATACATATTACATTTTTTTTATTGAACAATGAATGCCATAATGAGTGTCTAAGGTTTTGACAAACCTTAACAAAAACACGCTAAGAACTTGCCACATAAACAGAAAATCCAGACAAACAGTAAAAAATCCCAAACCAATATACTTGAAATGATTTTAACAGTATGACATTAAAATCATTGGAAAACTTTTCTTTTTTACCATAATACATTTAAGTGCACGGCACAAAATTCACAATCTCCTACCCGAGTCTTTTGTATATTGCATCTTGTATTTTGTAATAATACCAACAACTACCATTCAACTACCACTATCAAGAAGAATAACCATGATCACAATGAGTTTGGAAGAATGAGGAAGATTGAGTAGGGCCGAGTTTCACTGTCATGTCATTCGACCCGACCAGATTTTACGAATTCTCAAATAACCAAACCAACAGCACAGTACCATCCGATTGAACCAATCAACTACCAACTACCACCACTACCAACAACTACCTAGTTTGCGATATCAGCTGCTGCTGGAATATTTCCATTTTCCCTAACCGTTTATCACATAGGACATCGTACCTCTTTTTATCCCTATTTTTTATTTTGTAATCTAAACGCCCAGAAAGTTCAATGACCTTTTACCTTAAAATTTTCCAGATGTCATTCTACATGTCGTCAAGGTTATCAGATCTGTGCAGCCTTTGCGATTTCGGAAAATTTGACCACCATCCTTACAAATGATATGGAACATTTGAGAAAAATATTACCAAAAATTATATCAATTGATAGATCTATGCAAGGTAAACAATTATAGAAAAACAGTTTTAAAATGAATTTCTTTTAGAAAGTTATGCCTTTTGCGGTTTTCAGCCATTTTTTTTAATATAAAATTTCACCTGCACACTTATTATCTCAAAAAATTGTGTTCAAGACAATTATTTCGAACTTCAACCACTTTTTCAACCTCAGGAACTTTGAAAAGTGAAAAAGAAAATTTATTACGTGCAAATGTATTAAGTTCCTTTTTTCTTTCAGCCGATTGAACAAACAGAAGATCCAAGTTTTTGGTTGAGATATAATATTCTCATAACCTTAAACATTATCAATTCATTCTTAAAGGGGAATATTCGGTATTTTCGAGGGTCGATTATGGCATAGAATATATGTAAATAGTCTCCAGAAGAACGCTTACTGCACGAAAATCGCATAATTCAATTATACCCCTACCTAAACACTTAACTTTCATTTTCTGTATTAGTGTTTTTTATTTAAGTCGTATTTTTGACTTTCAAACGCTGATAATCATGGATTCACAGGGATTTAATGGCTTAAATTTCAAGGGAGAGTTGTGAACAATGTTACAGATTGGATTATCTGAAAAACTCCAGGTTTTGAGACAAGTATTTTTTTGGTCAAACGGATGTTGAACACATCCCTTTAAATTGAATTTGGTTAAGATTTCAAGAAATAAACGCTGCTTACCATGTGACAAGAAAAAAAAAAGCGTTTATTGATCTATTGTGCCTGTAAATCACCAGTTGTGATGCATGATATGATTTATGTTGTAGTTTAAAAGAAAAAAAAATATCTAATAAATCTCAAATGATTTTTTTTATTTAAAAATGTGCTTTTTCCCTCTTACCTGTGCCTGTCTATCATAAAGTAGACGTGTCATAAATTTCAGTATTTATATTGTCGTTATAAAATAAGCCCAGAAGGGATGGAGTAATAATATCAGGATTAAAAATTGAAGAACAGTTATCGATTCTGAAAATTTGATCATAGTATAAAATCTTATAATAATTATATTAAGTTCGGTAATTAAATGTTTTCTAACCTTTGTAGATCGGGGACACTGATAGCATTAAGTTGCGCCATTCCAATTTTCATTCCGACGTCTGTGGATCTTGCAATTACACTAAAACTCACGCGTTTTATGACGTCACTAATAGATATCAATATTAGCTTTCGGTAGAAAACTGGTAGTGACGTCATAAAACGCGTTAGAATTGGTAAACATATTACGCACTTTTCTATACATGTACTTTGAGGGTCATTCCTCTCTATGACATAAGTGATTGAGCTTAATTTTTTCCAAAATTTGTCTAGTCTACCCGGTGCATTAATGTTTAAGAGAAACCCATTAAACTAGGATGATTTATTAAACAATATGTTTTTCATAATATTTGTATATAATATATATAACCTACATATGATCCAAAGAGCAACTAGGAGAGAGGATCCTGTGGAAATCGAACTTTGATATTTCTTAACTACGTATTCAGACCTGTTGCATACCTGAACACCTAATGGGGGCATCGATATCGATTACTGTAAGGGGGGAGGCGAGGCGGGGGGCGGGGGGGGGGGGGGGTGTTGGGCAGAACAAATGACGTTCTCTGAAAAATACACCATCATTTTTTCCACAGAGGCAAGATATTTTTCGTTTTAGTCTTTTTAATTAAAAGTATAGGTAAAAGTGTTTTTTTTTTATGTTCATGATGACGTCAGAACCCCTTCTGATTATAAATTAACTGAGATATACCCCACCAGGTAATCAAAAAACATCATTATCGTTTATCTTTTTACAAAAACACGCGTGTTCACCACATCTTGGAGTTTGTAATACAAAGGTATTTCGATTTTAATCTTATTTTCTCAACAAACAAAAAATGAACAGCTTACTTGTATTATATACTTATTATATTTTTTAAAATATTACTGTGATCAAATTCCCTAAGCTCATCAATTGGGGAAGTATGAAAAGGCACAAAAGAGTACACCAGTTGAATTCCGCTTAGTACGTGCTCTGAAACACGTGTGATATCAGCTTAACGCGAATTATCTAAATTGAAAAAAAAAATAACCCGAAGGTATTAAATGTGTATTAATGCCCTGTATAAATTCTTTTTTATTTTTAATGTGGGCGTATATTGTAGTCGCCCCTTTCTGCCCGTCTGTCCACAATTGTTGTGAACACGATAGAGAGCTCGTTTCTTGATGGATTTTAATGAAACTTGTTGTGTGTGTTCATAATCACCGAAGGAAGAAGCCTATAGAAAATCAGAATATCGAAAAATAATATATGAGTTATTGCCCTTGTGCTTTAAAATTGCATTATTTTTTTTTAGCCGGTTATATTCTCAAAGTTGTGAACACGCTAGAGAGAGGGTGTCTTGATGAATTTTGATGAAACTTGTTGTGAGTGTTCATAATCACCCAAGGAAGAAGCCCATTAAAAATCAGACAAATCAAAAAATATTTGAGTTATTGACCTTGTTTCTGAAAATATGTTGTGAACACGATAGAGAGCTGGTTTCTTGGTGGATTTTAATGAAATTTGTTGTGAGTGTTCATAATCACCGAAGGAAGAAGACTATAGAAAATCATAATATCGAAAAATAATATATGAGTTATTGCCCTTGTTCTTTAAAATTGCATTATTTTTTTTTTTTAGCCGGTTACATTCTCAAAGTTGTGAACACGCTAGAGAGAGGGTGTCTTGATGGATTTTGATGAAACTTGTTGTGAGTGTTCATAATCACCCAGGAAGGAGCCCATTGAAAATCAGACAAATCAAAAAATATTTGAGTTATTGACCTTGTTTCTCAAGATATGTTGTGAACACGATCGAAAGATGGTTTCTTGATGGATTTTAATGAAACTTGGTGTGAGTGTTTGTCATGACCTTTGGATAAACCCTATTGTAAATCAAAAACATTGAAAAATATTTTTCAAATAAGTTATTGCCCTTGTTCTTTAAAGCGCGTTAATTTTATTGCCTGTAACACTCTCAAAAATGTGGACACAATAGGGAGCTGGTTTGTGATAAATTTTGGTGTGTGTGTTCGTAATCACTTTAGAATGAAGCCTATTGAAAATCAGTAAAATAGAAAACTATTGAGTTATTGTCCTCGTTTTGTTCATATTTCAGTAAATTATCACAATTCAGAAACTTGAAATGTAAAATGAAAATGTCACTCTCAGAATCTTTCATTTACTGACAACTCTTGTCAACCTCCCGGACGAATTAGCTGTATTTACAAAAGTGGGCGTATTACGATGGCCATTTTTTTTTTATCATTTTCGTTTATTTTTGTTTATCTCTAGAAGACACAGTTTTTTTTTCAAGGGAAAACCGTCACAGACTTTGATAATCTCTGATTTAAACCTTCGGTATAGTATACCATGTACGTAGATCGTTCACATAATGTGAGCTATTCTTCAATGCATTCATCCTAAAAGTTCTAAATCTATTTTTGTATAGCTTTATAAAAGTGAAATTTGGTAATTTAGCTGTAAGGGTGGTCCATATCCACGTCTTATAAATAAATAAGTAAGTTAAAAAAATAGTGATTTCATTCGCCGATTTGTAAAAAATCATCAGTTTAATCATTAGTTTTTACTTTATGAAATAATCCTGCCAATGTACTCTGTCATTTCCGACATCTGAGTACTACGACATTCTGCGTAATGTCTTGTCTTGAATTCCTTCTTATGTCAGTTTAAAAAACTCTTAGTATTCCGACAGTCTGTGTATGGACAAACAGTTTTTTTCTATCATTTGTGTTTGTAAAATAAAAACAAGGCATTGCGTGTACATGCTGTAAAATAATTTAAGCCTTGCATGACCTTTTGATGTCATATCTACATAGAACCTTTTTCTTTATTTTGTTGAGAACTTTACTGCAAAACTCAAAATATTTGAAATGAAAACATAATTTTCTAAGATTTATTAGTCTGCATAACTTGAAAAGGAAGCAATTCAACCACAACCTTGTTTCTGATTGGTGTATTAAAATAGCACAGGGAAGTAAAATTGCTCTGGATATAGGTGCACTTATGTCAAAAGAAAACTCATATAAATGTAATGACAATTTATGTGAAATAAGACAATAAAACAAAATGAAGAAAAAATATGACTGTTTTAGTCAATGGATTATGTCCTGAAATTTAGATTAAAAAAAAAATGTAAACAATTTTCAAGGATTTTTTTTATATGAAACACCGGTATTTTTAGGGGGTTTCTTTTTGTATATAGTAAAACTTGTTCCCAAATATTCCCCAAATTTGTAATTTATAATAAATTGGATCGCTTAAACACATAAATAATTCAAAATTATTTACTGATTTTTTTATATCATTTCAGAAAAGAGAAGTGTTGTTGTTTTAAAGAGACATTGACGAAAGGGTCCCAAAGATTATTATTTCCTAACCGTTTTTGAGTAAACCTGGACTCATATATCAGGCAAAGTGAAGATATATCTGAAAAAGTGTCGCTCAATCGGCCATCCTCGGCAGTTTCCGTGAACCATAATCTGTCTCGGTAATGAATTGTGCTTTTAGTTGTGTCTTCATGGGCGAAGACGCTTTAACATTGTTTGTAAGGTCGCGACATAAATATACATGTAGTTAATAGCTGTAAAATCTTTAGGGGAATATTCTGACACATTCTTGTGCTTCAAAGGATACATGAAAAACTTGAATTCCATTTGAACAATCACGATTTTTGTGACAGACTTTAGGACAAACGTGACGACATTAAATATCTATTTGTTAGTATTTTTCTATCATTGTGCAGTAACATACATCAATCCAGAGCTGATGGTGCGAAGTGCATTCGTTTCAAAACTCATCTGCTATGTCAGGCCTTGTTCGATCTATGAAGACGCTCTGGCAAGTGGTAGAGCTTTGCCATTAACATTGCTTAATCAGGGTTATATGTATTAGAAACACCAATTTCAAACTTCATTTAGGTAATTGTATGGTCACAGCGAACTCCTGGACGAATATGATATAATTTGGTCCAGCATGAATCGATCTGATATGATACGAAGATAACATGATTTAAACTTATATAGTAGTGGCGGGTGTTGCTCGAAAAACACACAAATCTTTTAGAAACACTCTACATTTCGGACGAAATTCTTATAAGCGGAATTGTTTTGCTGGTACTAATTTATATTTCACTTTATTTGAAAATACCTAGAAGTTAACATTGACACTACGAGGTGTAATGACCGACAAAAACTCCCAATAAATCGTGTTAGAATTGTTTCATATAATATATTACATCTATAACCTTTCACAGTCTTTTTTCTTAAGCATATTATTTGACACGTTTTACTAGACGTTAAGTGAGTCTTAAAATTTAATTTATTTTTCGACACCGTTTATGACACATACAAGATAGATCCGAGAACTGATATGAATTTATGGTGGATCTTGCCGGCATGCATTCGTGGAACGAAACAATGCAAATTTCATGCAAATTGTTGTTCTGTAAACAACCATCCCAATGCGAAAAAAAAATTCATTGAAATTGTTAAATTTGTGAGGTCGAAAACTAAGATTGTATCTAATTATAATGTTCCATTATAAAAATATAAAATAATATTTTATTTAATAAAATAAAAATCCTAAACTAGGGACCTTAACTGTTTAGTCTCAGAACCTGGATTTTTAATTCGTAATAATGTTTACAACTATAAGCCTTCGAAACCCCATGTATCCATAATTATCAGTGTATATGATAAACTACAATCGAAATTTTATCTCGAAAAAAGGTTTAGGATGTAAGTAAAAAAGTTAAGTTCAGTCACAACTCACTATTCTATATTGACATTTCTGTATTGACTTTCATTTTGAAAAATATCAGGAAGTGGCAATCTGCGACATTCAGGGGTGGGTAATTTTTGCCATACCACGTCTCAGGTAAATGGAATGTAGAATGTGGATGTAAGTCATGTTAATGTAAAAACAATTACGACCATAGGATTTTTAATATGTCAGGATACTATAAAACGTAAATATACGCGAAAACGAACAGTAACCATCCGATGGACGTGATAAACGTAGTTGGTGCTGACAGGCAACTCGCCATTAATTCCTAAATAGAAAGAGTTTGCAGATCACTTAAAACTGCTTGCCGACATGATCCATGGCTTGTCATCACGAATTACCCTTTAGAAACAAGTTATCAGTTTCAGATAACTAGGAGATCACGAACAAAAGACGGATTGACTGGTGGACAGGTTATTTAAGCACATAAAAAAATCTTGCTATTAGATGTCCAGAGGCAACGCCCTTCACCAGGGGCACTGCAACGGCCAAGTTGTCAAGCAGTTATATGTAATATCACAACCATCATGGACATATACGGTTTTAAGCCGAAATGCATCTACAATGTAGATGAAGCAGGGTGAATAACTATACAAGAACTATTAATAATTGTTGCAGTGCCTCGTCTAAGGAATTGTTACTGGGCGGCAGTTAATTAAACAGGCGAAGTTAAAAACTAGATCGCCGGAAATGCAATCAGTGAAACAGACATCAAATAGTCTCTATGAAATGCGGCGATATTTGATATTTATTTGAAACTAAACATTATTCCGAAACATTTATTCAAGAGAACCAGAACATCATCATAGCCGAAATCACAAATCTCAAATGTTCAAATGGTCAGCTTAGAAAGTATGTTCTAACGAAAAGAACTGCCTCACAAATCCTCTGTGTGCCGATGTAAGCTTGTGTCAGTTTTCATATATTTTGATAGTGTCTGAATCGTTACGCGTAAAGCTCCTGGGATTATCCGTTGAAAAATATCCAAAGCCTTTCCCAAAGCATTAGACCTAACTTGTGGTTCAGTTATCTGGCAACCCACTAGCGCCTAGAAAATAGCTTCGATCATTACTTGGGATACATATTACCATGCCGTTGTTGACAACAACATAATATTATTCTTATTTCTGTTATGTTATGTTAATTATATTTTACTTTTAAGAATTTCGATTGCTAGCGATATTTTAACAATATAAGACTGCCGACCGGCACTGACTTTTGTGTTCACTGGGCGGCAGAATACCGCTACTGGGCGGCACCGCTGCCGCCTAGTCACAGAGTTAGTCGAGGCACTGAATTGTTGATTACCACAGAGTATTTTTTGGGTCGTTTTGGGCCTTGCATATATGCAAATAGCCTTGAGAAGTACTACTGATGCACGAAAATCACAAAATTCCTTCAATTATATCCCTACTTTAACATTTATCCTTCATTTTCTATATTTGTGTTTTCTATATAAGATATAGTCTTACGAAACAGCGAGTCGTAATTTTGACTTTCAAACGGCGAAATATATGGATACACGTGTGTTTGAAGGCTTAAATTTCGCAGGAGAGTGGTGAACAATATTACGAATAAGATAAGCTAAATAATTCCATATTCTGAGACTAATTTGTTTTTGGTCAAACAGTTAGTGAACATATCTCTTTAACACAATATTTTTATATTTCATAGGGATTTGACCCTACCAATTCTTAAATTACCAAACCGACATCATAGTATCGTCCGATTGAACCAATCCAACTACCAACTACTACCACTACCAACAACTACCTAGCTTGCGATATCAGCTGCTGCTGGAAGCGAACGTTAACTTGTCATCTACCAATCAACCAAGCCAGCCTCTGTTCAATTACAGAAAAAGAGCGATTGACGATGAGGACGAGGCAGATCCTGGCTAGGAATCGGAAAGTGGCACACAAGCTGTGTATTGTAAATTATATTGCTCGTGTAGCTATAGTCGACTTTCAAGTTTTTTTGTTTTTTTTTGTGTAGAAAGTTCCTGGAGAATGAGATTTTCATGAAACCAGCTTTGTTCCAAATTCAGAGGATGCAGCATACTTCTAAAAGGGGAGTATGTAGGCATTTTCGAAATTTTGTATGGTTTTCAGTAATCGGATAGCAATTGGCATTGCAAAAGTTAGAGGCCATGCCATGTCGAACATTTTCTTTTCCGTGTGCTTGTAAACGTTTTGTCTACCTATGCCATCTATGTATTTTTTCTGAACATTTGCATCTTTTTTTTTCTGTGTCACACTTTGTGTGAAAGATATAACCCAGAGCCTAAAAAAGTGTTATAATATCATGTATATGTGTTAAACAATAAAAGAAATTAATGATGACAGTCACATTAAAGAGCTTTTTAAAACATTTGATTTGACAGTAATATAGTTTTTATATACAACAGCTTAACTGCAATTCGGTTTTTGATTTGTAACATTTTGACAATTTAATTTTGATATTTCCTTAACATTCATATTTCTAGTGATATTAGTGGCTGAGATGCCATTATAAAAATATTTTCCAATGTTTACGAGAATTTCCACATTTCAACAATACGTTTAAAATATATATCTTTGTATATTTCGTTTGAATTTAGGTGGGTCATACTGCCTTGGGTGAACTAAAAACATAATAAAGAATTCAATTCTAGATATTGCGTTTCCGTTTTATGTTAATAAGAGTAATAAACAAGCTGGTTGAAATACACCAATCGCTTCGTAATTTTTCTAGGTGTCACAAATGCATAATTTTAAGGTTTTAAACAATCTGATTGTTGCCTTGATTGATTAATATGCACTTTTTGACAGTCTGTACCTATTAATAAATGAGAAAAAATGAATAAAAATACAATTGTATGAATAAAGATATTGAGTGATTAAATTACGAATAATAAGATTATTCTGAGACCTTAAAAAAAATAAATAAATAAATTAATATGATAAATATGATAAATAAATAAAATAAATAAATAAATAAATAAATAAATAAAATAAATATGAAAAATAAATATGAAAAATAAATATTAATAAATTTTAATAAATAAATGTGATTTAATAAACACAAAACATCTTTATACATTTAAAATAAATTCAATGGAAAGACAAAAAAATAACTAAAGGTTTACAGTGTTATTTAATATGCTTTCAATTGTGTTTGTGGGTGTGAATGTCATGATTCTATGCAACATGAAAGTTTGTGACTTTTAAGGGCAAAATGATACATTGTACATGCTCTAAACCGTACAAAAAGGAACAGGACCCTCCCTTGGACACTTAAAATTATTTTTGTTTTATTGTCATCTTTTATTTTATTTTTTTTTTATTTTACTTTTTTGCCATACTTGAATAAAGAAGGAATATTACCGTAAAAAATATAATACTAAATTCGATAAAACTTAAGACTTTTATTTAGGAGCATTTTTGTGCATTCTGGACATTGAAAAACTAATGAAAACTAAAAAAACACTTAGATATATAGATATACTACTTCTGCATTTATTACATACTATTATATCCATATATTATCTTAGTGCTTTAATGTAATCTTCCTACTTCTAAAATATGTCTTATAAACAATATAATGAAAACTTTTTGGCTAAATAATACCTGTCCAAAGTGAAGAAATATATAAGTGAGATAGAAGTGTTTTTGAAAATTATCGATAAAAAGAGTAGTGTAATGAGAAAATCTCGTGTAATGCAAAAATCATTTTTGCGCAAAGTCCAGCACTTAAAATTTTCAATCATTACGCGATTAATTTGGTAAAAGTCAACAGACGGCGACAAAATAAGAAGAACCCATTTTTAAAGTTTAAAATTCATAAAGGTGAACGCCCGCCATCAAAATTAAAATAATCACTTTGTTCTATAATGCGTGAAGATAAATTCTGCTGTACAATAACATGGGATATAAATTAACAATAGTTATTAATAGTATTCCGCATGGAATTTTTTTGAAATGTGTTAACAAGTAACCTTTATATTGATAATTGCTCTGCCATGCGATTATCAAGTTTTTCAGTACGTCACCTATAATTTAAAAAAATATATTTCTTTTCAATGCGCAAATGATATGGCGAGAATTGCTAGGGAGCAAGCATGCAGGGCATTCCCAACTTTCCAGAAAATTTCTTGGTTTTGTAGCAAGTTATTTCTTCAACTTAAAATAACCGTTTTAAATGATCAATTAGGTATCTTAGAAAAGAAATAACACAGGAGTGTCAACTCAATGCAACGTGACGCCCCTTTTAAGGTGGGTCTTAAAATGCAATATGACTAAATTGCTTATTTTGTAATAACTGAACGCCCATCAAATATTGACCTTTAAACTCTTCCTGTTGTAGATAAAGAACAAAATAGTTTTATTCAAAATCTGAAGGGAATGCCCATCATTGATTCAAAAGGGTTGTTCCATTCTTCCATCTATTATATCTGTATCGTTGTAAATCGTCCCTGTATGCAATACAGTTATCGTGACAACGCCAAGATATATTTTGGAGTGGGCATTCAAAGATAACAACCAGTTTAACCACATCAACCGAGGGAATAGGCTGCCCTGATGTATTGGATAAACGAAACACAATTCAATTATGTGCCGCTAAAAGTAAACAGGTTAACCACTAGCGGCATCTTGGAAAATCTTATCAATCGACGACCGAAAAACTCATCTGTTGCGCATCTGGGTTCGTGGAGCTGGGGGAGGGGTATTTTTAGCACCTAAAATATTATTTTTACCATCCAAATTTTGTTCCTATCTTCATACGATAATGTCTTGAATCTGAAAATCCAGTGGCCGAAATCCGAGGCGTTTTGGTATCGTGTGGAGGTGAGGTCGGTTTTCGATTTTTCAAACCTCGGACACCTTCACTTCCGGAAATGCTCCGCGGCCCCTGCTCATGATCTGCTCTCAAGATTTGTAAGTTGTCAGGATCTGCAGCCACCCATTTGATCGCAGTTTCCAGGGGTCAGTTCAAATATCGAATGCAACCCACGTGGTGAGATGCTCTAATTGGCGAGTCGATCTGAGCTCATTATAATCAATTTTCAGACCGCCCTGCCCTTTTTGTCTAAAAAAAATATATGAAATGTAAAAACGACACATTATTTCGTATCATTATGCAGTCGACCTTTACTTCTTGGAAACGATTAACTCGTTTCACCGAATCGACCAAATAACTTCCCGTTACACCAACAATAATAAATGAATTAACAAAAAACTGTTTCTATGCATAACTAAGAATGCTCCCCATAAATAGTGTTATTTGAAATTGAATTGAATAGATTGAAAATTGTTCCGTATTTCGTAAGATTTATGGTTGGGTAGTTTCTTTTCAACCAAGTAGGCTATGTATGAGTGTAATTATTATCTGGGATGTATAAAAGTTTACGAAATTTAGTACGAATCGGGTACACAAGGGTAGCTTCTTGGGTGTGACTCCCTTGAACTCAGAAACGGGGGACGAAAGGTTTTGTGAAGAATTAAACTCGATCCGTTACAAATATCTTTCAGAGTGCACCAATTTGATGCCATTCTCCCATTTGTTTCTCTAGGGGGGAACTTCTGTCAGAGCTTGGGTTTGCAGCGTTTTGGGACCATTCTGGTTTGCAGACCCCCCACCCCCAACCAGAAAAAAAATATGTTGGACAAATCCACGCCCTTGTTTCTTAATCCAAAGGGTTAGGACATCACATTTTGTACAGTGTTCTGAATCATTATAAAACATTGTCTAACAAAACAAGATAAAGGAATGAGCATCACTCAAAGAAACTAGACTAAGCTTTAGACATACAAAAGATAGTGGACCACAGACATATACGCCCAACGAAAAAGCCTTAAATCTTATCAGGAGTAAACTAAACTTTCTCAAACCTTTCGATTTAGGTCCAATAACATCCATTTTAAGTTTCATCAAAATTGGTTGAAAACTAAGATAGTAATAGCATATTCAAGACTTTGGAGCAAGGGCAATAACTCTGCTTCTAATGGTCGAAAATAGCTAAAATTCGAATTTAATCTTTGTTTTCTGAATATGTATACATATACCGAATTTCATTTGATTCCATCCAAAATTCTAGTTTTTAGAGCGTTTACAAGCCATTGATGTTGATAGAAGCACTTACTGTAAAGAGGTTAAAGGGCGATAACTTCTCAAAACTGATGAAAGAGGCCTAAATCTTGAAAAAGCTTTAATTTTAATCAGGAATAAACTAAACTTTCTCAAACCTTTCGATTTAGGTCCAAAAACATCCATTTTAAGTTTCATCAAAATCGGTTGAAAACTAAGAGAGTAATAGCATATTCAAGACATGGGGCAAGGGCAATAACTCTGCTTCTAACGAATAAAAATAGCTCAAATTCGAACTTGATCTTCGTTTTATGAATATGTATACATAATATCAAATTTCATTTGATTCCGTCAAAAACTCAGGGGTGCCGACAATATACGTCCTCATAGAGAGATGAGGGCGTATAACAAGGCTAAAATGTTGAGCTAGGAAAAGACAAGATTGAATCCCTTTAAATGTGTGATATTAAACAGGATGTTATCTACTGTGCGAATACCTATTGAAATTAGTTTACGTCCGGGTTTAATGATAACCATATCATCGTGACACACTTAACGTACAGATTGTCTTTTATTCAAACTATTTAAAGGGCTTATCAAGGACATTGTCGTTATTCAGGGATCCTTTTATAACGCTGTCTTATATCTGATTGGATAAACAATGAGGTGATTTAAAAGACCAATCAGATTCTATAACTACAAATTCAAAGATTTTAAAAACATCTGTTATTTCGACTTTCGAGTATAGGTCTGAACAAAAAAAAAACCTTTCGCTTGCTAATATCAAGCATACGATGAAATCTTCCGGGTGCAATCTAGAACCTCAATGGTCCAGCATTTCATTTGTTATTTCGTACGTTTGTAATCTAACGCTCCGGTAGCATGCAGTTGCACGTAATCGTTGTCAGCATGTTAACGTGCGTGTGAAAGTATTCGCCCTTAGAATGTTGAAAAACTAATAACTAAGAAATATTACTAGAGTGAAAGTGGTGGTAAATCAATTCAATTGAGCAATTTTGAGCCAGTTACAAGTACATGTACTTTCATTCCCTTTAACACTGCTTGGGACGGTTTCATAACCCCTTTTTGCCAACGGTGCATTTTACTCGAGTATCATAGACAACTAATATTTGCATATAGCACACCATGAGTCACGCCTTAGATTAAGGTAGTAAACTGGGCCTCGGATGGTTAAGGACTAAGACCTGTCGAACATTATGTTCTCTCCCTACAATGAACCGGGAAGTATTTACATGTATTACATTTAAATCATTGGTTAAGGATTCCCAGTATTTTCCTGGTTGATATTTAAAATCTAATTGTGCTACTATTATTATTTCCAGTGCAAAATTCATAGACACAATAAGTACACTATGACATACATAATAGTGTATTATAACTATAATAATATTGATGATTTACAAGAATGGTGTATCATATTGCGGAAGTGCGCAAAATTTATTAGGCATAATTAAGCATTTCTAACTTTTAATGGCTTAAAGGGATTAGGTTTTCTAAATGCTTTATGCAAATCGGGAACACAAAGAGCAGCAATTTGAAGCATTTTAATTTTCTAATCGTACGTTTGTTGTTCTAGCATTTCCAAATCATTGTTGCAAAATAAACTTGTACCCATAAGACATCAAACACTTCGTTTAAGTAGATTTGCAGGAATCACAGACGTCAGAAAGTTGGAATAGTGAAAACTAATTAATGTTATCAGTTTCACCGATACATCCAAACAAAAATATTACAACACCTGTTCATTAGCACTTGAATTTGTCTTGATTAGTTATTTTTTTTTTCAAGCTTATTTCAAGTTTTCTGCACGAAATTTAGTGATGTTTCCAGCGTAATGTGTAATGGCCAGCCTAAATTGCTCAATACATGCCCCCCCCCCCCCCTCCGTAGAAACGCCATTGATGCAGAAGAGAACTTGTAAAATAGTATACCTATAAACAGTAGTAGTATAAAATATAATGTTTATGTTATGTTAAGGCTTAGATTTCGCTTCTTGAGATCACAGTATTGTTGATACATATTACTGAATTATATTATTAAAGGGAAGTAACTTGATATAAGTAACATGAATCATCAATGAATAATTAGTAATATTGATGAAAAGATAATACACTAGATAATAATAAGAATTTACGTACCATAATGGATTGAGCAGCTAGATCCTTCATTTTAAAATGTCTAAGATAATAACTGTCAAATAAGATTACTTCCTAGTCAAGTCGTGAAATCTTCCGGGTGGAAGTTTATCTTGATGAGTAATAGTTCAAAAATACAATTTATCGTGAGAGTGGGATGTATTTGCCTAGTCAGCTTACATAGTTTGATTTCAGCTACCGATAATCCTATCACTCTTGACATTTAAATCCTGATAACATGTTCGTCTGCAATTTCATAAATAGTGTGGACAATAGTGAAAAAGTACGTTTCCAGATACATGTAGTAATTCAAAATCTTCCATGAAAACACTACCTTTATGTATTATGACATCAGTAAAATCTGCAAGTGAACTGTTTAACCCCTAAAATAACTAAACTGTCATCTTTTCCGGCATATCATTCTCTTCTCTTAATGCAGACAAACCTAAAAAAGATTTAATAAACATATGAGAATGTTCTTTATCGTCTTCGAAACCAAATAAGTGGACTGCATCTTTATAAGACTTCTAATGTTTTAGTTGTAGGAATTTCTTCAGGGACTAATACTCAAGAGCTTAAAATAAATATTAGCATTCTGACATTGGCAAGGGTACATCCTATTCCTAAGCTTGGGTTAAAGAGTAATGTTCAGAATTTTTGAGCCTTTTATATATCTAATTATAGCCTCCAGAAGTACTAAAACTGCACAAAAATCGCATAATCCTTTCAATTGTATCCTTACTAAACATTTATCTTTCATTTTCTGTATTTATATTTTCTATACAGGCCATAGTCTTACTAAACGACGAGTCGTATTTTTGACTTGCAAACGCTCATAATTATGGCTACACAGGGATTTGAAGACTTAAATTTCGAGGGAAGGTTGTGAACATTATTATGGGTTAAAATAGCTAAAATATGTTGTGAACATTATTATGGATTAGACAAATTCCAGGTTCTGAGACAAAAAATTTATTGGTCGAACACTTAGTGAATATATCCCTTTAAATGAATGACTCGCAGCTTGAATAAAATGATAGTGTCCATGCAAATGAAAGTTTGACTATCTATTGCTCTGCTCAACATACTGAACTTTTCCTGTATAGTGGCAATATTTGAACCCTTTTTAATTTCCAAGATTTGATGATTATGTACTGTTCAGTATCTGTTTCTAACTGCGACGAAATATTCCTGATCTAAGTTGAAGAGGTGAATGTGAAATCGGATTGAAATATACGAAAACAACATCTAATTTGTGTAAATTTATACCTTATATTAAATCCTTGGTTCATAACCTTCTGGACTCTTCGTATCCCTTCGCACCCTCTCCTGGTACCCCTTCGCCCACAATTAGTAACATTAAGAGCAAACAGGAAAGTCAAAGGATATTTGTTGGTTGATGTAGTTTGATATTTAATCCATTCTTAGCCACTATTACAGCTGTAGATGATTAACGAATGCATTTATTGTTAAATATTCGATGTTATATGTCGGTGATATCGGGTGTCCCAAAAAAAAAAACGTCCCCAACTTTGAAGCGAAATATCTCATCTGCTGATAAGCCGATCTTTTTCAAGATTCTCACAGATTTACTTCAACATGTCCTTGTCAGACCCTAAAAATATGAAAGTCATCGAACAAAAATTGTACAAGTGCTGCCTCGAACAAAATAGCATGTGAGAATTTTGAAAGCGATCGGTTCATCAGCAGCCGAGATACATGCCGTTAAAGTTGGCTCGTTTTTTTTTGCGACACCCGATATATGTAAATTATAAACAACATTACTTTTTAAAATTGTCCAAGAGGCTTCTCAGGTACCCCTTGTGGTACTTGCTGGTACCCCCAAGGGGTCCTAGTACCCCCGTTTGGGAACCGAGGTATTAAATGTTATACAGTATCCAGATTATGATTGCTATACATTTTATATATAATTTCAAGCCTACTTTTGGAATCATTGAAAGCCAATATATAACCAATTGAAGTATAACATTTATCATATCAACGTATAATGTTATTTATAAGCACATTTAAGTCGGCTAAAATTACGTCATTCGCAAATAATTCTGATTTGATTTTAGATTAGAGTTGTAACATTATCTAGATATAGGTCTGAAAGCTTTAATATGTTAATAACCCTATTATCACTCGTATATGGAACGTTGTACAGTATTTTTTTTTTTTTAAGAAGAAACTCTTATAAGACGTCCAACGTAATGCGAATTGAATTTGGATTATAAGGTATTAAACGGTAAACGGTTTATGATATGGGTCATAAGGGTATTGTTGATCAAGGATTTGTCCAACCAAGGTGGTTTGTAGAATCAAAATACGTCGATAAGCGCAACTGGCGCAATACCCACCAGGAGGTCTTCTGTCTAGAAAAAACAATGGAAAATGGCTCATAATTGGTGCAATCCGATTCCGAACAATATTTTGGGGTTAGGATGTTAAAGCCGGGAATTATCACTCTGATTATCATTTAATTCTTTTAGAAAACTTACTTACCAAGCAAATTATGTGGGGATCAAGTTCAAAGGGGGTGGGGGGCTTCCCCCTTGCCCCCTTAATCCTCGCCAATGCTGACGATGCGTTGTAACGATGTAACAAACATACTTACTTTCGTCTGACCCGATAAATTCTGACCGAAGCTAACCAATTTTTGCTTAAAATTGTCCTTCAATGCTCAAAATGAAGACGACTGATGTGTGAAGATTGTTCTCGTCTACATACCCTCAAAGTCAGAATACGACGTCAACTTCTTCTAATTACAGGAACATTTAACGACGGAATCGTCGGACATTTTATATTCGCCATGAGTTAGTGTCATGTCAATTTAATTAAAATTAGATACAACATATTTTCTTTTTATTACGTTCTACATCGTAATCCAATGAAATTTATACCAAGGCTGCAAATGTTTTTAAAGCGTTTGTTTGGTTTAAAGTTGTTCCATTGTCTGTCGTCCAGGACACACGATATCGCTGACCCCCCTCCACATAGAATGACAAAAAGACAGAAAAACATTCAAAAGGATAACAGCTTATAATAGGTCATCGAGGATATTGCCACCAGTAACCATTAGGGTTTGCAGCATTCCCGGATATCTCATTCCCGGGAATGGGAATGAAATTTATGCTATTCCCGGGATTCCCGGGAATCCCGGGAATCAATTTCAACATATAAGAGCTAGTCAAACTAGCAACCGTTACAAAAATATAGGACATAATAGCTAAAGCTATCTATGTACATGTAGTTTCATATCAAATTTTATTTTCATATAATTCGCAATATTTAAGAACAACTTTTGAACCCAAAATACCTATATGCAAATAGGTTTTAGTATTGATTAGTGGCGGTGGAAGTGGATTATGTTACCGACGAATCTAACCAATGTTTTAGGAAGACCAACGCGCACAATGATTTTACCCCTAGGCGAGAGCAAAATTGCCTACAACAGAAAACCTTATTCCGCTGCGACTGATTACGGATTGATTGACTTCAGAGCATTATGTATAATTCCAGATTCGATGTCAAAGTCTTTAGGCCTATCTGCTCAAATGACCTAAATTCCCAAAATGAAAGTGGTAATACATGTATTCTCTTTCTGACATTACTTGAGTTCCTCGTCGATAGTTTTTATAAGTTTTTTTTTCCAAAGAAATTTCAACAGTCTTGGGTATCACCACCATCGCTGCCGTTAGGGGCGGATTAGGGCTCTGAGGCTTGGATGGAGGAAATTTTGGTGATTTGTTTCCCTCCAGGTGACTTAATTTACCACTGTCAATGGTGAATAAACGTGAAAAAAATCTATGTTCCCATTCCCGGGAATGGAGTGCTGTTCCCGGGAATGAGTACTCGCCAAAAACTCCGGGAATCCCGGGAATTCCCGGGAACGGGAATCCCGGGTACAAACCCTAGTAACCATGTATAGGCCAATGGACTGGTGTAATGAGGACAATTTTCAAGGGGATTTCACACAGATCTGAGAAAATCATACATTTTCCTTATATTTCTATACATTATATGGAACCTTAACCTCCATTGTCTAAAAAAAAAATAGTTAAAAGTTACAGATAAAGTTGCACAGATAGGTAATAATCTCCCAAATAGTAGTCTAAGGTTCTTAATCCGTAATATTTAAAGGGATTGTAAAGAGGTTTTCTAAACTTTGTAGTGTATCGGAGACACTGATAGCATCAATTTGCGCCATTTTCCATTCCGACGTCTGTGGTTTTTGCGATTCCACTAAAACTAACTCGTTTTATGACGTCGCTAATAGTGATCTACCGGAAGCTATAACTATTGATATCTATGCAGATTACTATTAGTGGCATCATTAAAAGCGTTAGTTTTAGTGTAATTGCAAGAACCACAGACGTCGGAGTGGACATTGGAATGCTACCAGTGTCCCAGACACACATAGGCCTACAAGGTTTAAAAAACCGCTTTACAAAAGGGATTGTAAAGAGTTTTTTTTATGGATATGGGACCTTACAATCCCTTTAAGGTAAAGGCCATTCGTCATTTGTTTTTTTTAAGTAGCGACGGATTTATAGGATTAACGAATTACCTGGCCTCAAATAATGCGTAATATGTCTACAATGAACATACTACTACTAATGTAAAAACATGGTTCACATAACAAACTAGTGTCACACTGCCAAAATACTATAAATCGTAAACAAAATGTTCTTTGGATATTCATCAAATTTGCTTTTACAGCAAGTTACATTTTAGTACTGTGTATCTTAAAGGATAATATTAACATATGTGTTGTGTTTTCATGCTCATTTGATTGCTGTCAAAACGTTGTACAGTCGTTGGATTTTGATCATGGGTCAACAACATCATTCAGGAGGTCATTCCATGACCTGCAATTTGGTTGTGTGAACTCAGTAAGTGAAGTAAAGTAATTGAAGCGATCAATCGGTTTTGTAATACTGAACTTTATAGAGGATCTTTATTAAATAGGAGAAATAAACTGGTATCGTAATTTTGAACTTTTAACTCAAAGCTATTTCCCTTTCAATAATGGCGCTGATAAGAATTTCGATTTTTTGCACGTATTTTTTTCTAATTAATTATACTAGGACAATTATTAAAATAGTTTAAAAGGAGAGGGAGCTCTGGAATTCTATTTAGTTACAGTTACTTACTTTAAAGACGTGATTTCGTTCAGCTGAATTTATTTTGGATTCTCATTCTTAATTGACATAGTACTATGCTTACGTTTATTGTGATAAAATCGTGAATAAATCGGAGCTTGCGTGTATTTATAAAATTTCGAGTAAACCATGACGATGAGGCCTCCACTTACAATGTTGGAGCACTACACTCCAAGATTTGTTCCTAGTGCTAAACGACTCAAATCTCCTTCTAAATGTGTGAAAGTGTGGCTCGTGATGCTTAACGGTATATTTACAGTAAGTAGTTTTTCTTCTGTTACATAGTATTTAATATGTTATGCTACATTAAATTGAAGGTTTAATTTAGTCATCTATTTATCCATGTATTGTAACTGCAACTGTTTCGGTCTTCTGGGCCTTATTAATGCAGTGATTATGTGAGAAATTGGCTCCTCAAATGATACCAGATAGTATGTGATATGGTCATACCATGTCAGAGTGTTCAAACTAGCAAGTTATTGAGCTGCTAACGCAGTGGCGGATTCAGGGGGTGTATTTCGGGGCTAGCGCATTCATTTATTTTATGTTTTATTATGTCGCATCTTTTACCAAATTTATACCAACATTATGTTACGTGAAATTCCATAATATAGTTTGTTGAAATCATAATGATGCATTTTTCTACCCCTAAAGAGAGATTTGTAACATTTTTATTGGATTATGTGTGCACATTAAATATTCTTTTAGTTCAAACAAAGCATCAAATATCACAATCATCAAATTGTTCTATGTTTTTGGTTTAACTTTACAATTGTTTTAGATCAATAAACCTAAAATAGATTATGATAATTGTGATATTTTAATTTCAATACTTTTATTGAGATGTCATATTGTCACACTCCGGACTGAACGCAATTTTAGACCAAACTTGTTGGGATCACGAAATGTTTATTGTTTCTAGGAAGAGTTTGCTTACTCTTTTGATCACTTGATGTCACTTTTCATCATTAAATGCTTCCTCATTGATTCGGACGTACTTCACATTTTTTATAATCAAAATATAACAATTATTATGATCAGTTACTTCCCTTGAACTATCAAAATTGGACATTAATGTATTTTCATCAGTTACGTGATTTCTGCTTTCGTTTTGCTGTTCGTATTTTTAGTACTTGGTTTCTTCATTATAGTAGTCCACAATCCAAGCATCTGAATCATATTAGATTAATCTAACTAAATTTTCTTTGTTCTCTTTTCAGCTTATAGGAGGATGTATTTTAGGTTTAGGATGTGTGTTAAAATTCAATTCTGAATTAATTCATATGTATATAAGACCTATATTAGAAGCCTTTAAAGACAACAATGGGGACGAAATTAGTTTACAGGAACTCTATGATGCATTGTCAGTTATATTCGTGGCTGTTGGTACATCCATTTTTATTGTAGGATTCCTGGGATGCTTCGGTGCCTGGTGTAACATGAAGTCATTCCTTCTAATGGTATTTACCTTTTTGATATCAATAAAACAATCACTATCCTTTAAAATAAAAGCGAGAGATTTCATAAAATGTATATAAAAAGCCTTAAAGGGATTGTAAAGTGGTTTTCTAAATTTTGTATGTGTATCGAGGACACCGATAGCATCAATTTGCGCCATTCCAATTTCCATTCTGACGTCTGTGGTTCTTGCAATTCCACTAAAACTAACGCGTTTTATGACAGTGATCTGCATTGATAATATAAATAGTAGCTTAAGGTAGCATCCAAAACTATCGCGTCGTTCTTACGTCATAGAAATAACAGATTCTGGTTAACTAGGTCTGACGCATATGAGAACGAATGTGCGACTACCCTATGCGAATCGTATATAAATCTTAAATATACGATCTGTGACTAAGTTTTCAAACAAAAACTCATTTAGAAATACGTTTCAACAGAGTTCTCTCCCCTTTATCTTGTTGGTTTTTTGTTTTTCAGTATATCATTATAGTGATTGTTGTAACATTGGCTGAAATTGTATGTGTTATCTTATTGTTATCAATGAAAAAAGAGGTAATACGACATTTTCTTCTATATATTTAATAAACAGACCTTCCTGGGACAACGACTTGGAATTGAATTACCCAAGAAGGTTATCGAACGCATATCATTTAATGTTTGCACTTTTGTAGTTGATTAATTCGTATAAGCTAATTTTCTATAGTGATACCAAAGGGATTAACATTGCCATTTCTGTTCTTGGTGCTTTCATTATGGGCAATCCTGTTCCCAGTAAGTAACATCAATTTGTATAGAAGTAGGAAACCCAAACTCTATTTCATAAAGTATATATAGTGGCAAAACATCTATTTAAGATTTGGGTTATCCAAGATAATTATTGAACACATATCATAACTTCACTTCAGTTCACTATTTTTGACATTTGATGGCTGTTTATACGTGTGTTCGTTTGCATTGCCAATTTGTTATTGGTGCCTTCACATAGTGGATACAACTAGCAAAAGAAGTTAACAGATATGAACACAATCAAATCGCAACCAGAATGACAAAGTACACCAATTTTACTTTAAAAATGAGTTATAGTCATGAAATGAGTTCAATAGCCATTTTGGAATTACTGTATAAACCCCTATGAAAAGAAACACACACTCTGCCTAATGGGTTTATTCCCATATCGCCTCTTCCCACTTCGCCCCAAACTATTTCCATTTTGCCTCTTTCAATTCTGCCCTTCCCATTTTGCCAATGAATATTAATAATAATAATCTGTATTATATTTTAGATGGATGCCACATTACAACCATTACTCCAAGCGGCTATAAAGACAGACTATAGCGGAGATGAAGGTGTTGATCTTACAACACTAGGGTTGAATTACTTATTCACAGAAGTAAGTACAATGTATATAAAACCAAAATCAATTTTAAATGCATTTCGAGTCGTAGTCGTTCCTTTCAGCACAACTATAACACTATTATCGTTCTAAAAATCTAAATATTTTTATGTTCTTCTAAAAACTACTATTATGCCTGCACGAACTAACGTTTTCACGAATATGTCTCTGAGGCTCGAATTTTAGGTTTCCACTGTCCTGCAATCGCCACGTTTATCATGGAGGTTACGTTAGCATATGGAGGGAAACTTTGCTCAAATCATATCCAAAAGTCGGAAGTGATGGAAAAATATCGTAAAATATTCGTATACCGTGGCACAATCGTAAAAAAACAAAAAAAGACAATTTAAAAAAAGGGGACAGTCCACTTTCATATGAAGGAACTAATTACCTTTTTGCCAAACTTGGCTCATTTCAATTGGTTAATATTAACATAATATGAAGGTAAACCAGTCTGAATTCTTTGAAGGTGCCTTTACAGGCATCTTAAAATGATTGTAAAGTGGTTTTCTAAACATTGTGTGTGTATTGGGGACACTGATAGCATCAATTTGCGCCATTCCAATTTCCATTTCGACATCTGTCGTTCTTGCATTTCCACTAAAACTAACGCGTTTATGACGTCACTGACGTTCACAGTGATCTGCATAATATATCAACAGTAGTTTCCGGTAGATCACTGTCAGTGAAGGCATAAACACGTTGGGTTTAGTGGAATTGCAAGAACCACAGACGTCGGAATGGAAATTGGAATGGCGCAAATTGTTACTATCAGTGTCCCCGATACACATACAATGTTTAGAAAATCTCTTTACAATGCGTTTAACAGCTTCCAGCACGCACCTGACTGATATTTGGGTCACAACCACCCACATAACAATGTACTAAGATAATTTCTGGGTATCCTCTATTACTACAGAGAAAATTTATTTTGATGGAGTTATATAAGTAATTTCCCAGCTGGAGACCGTCTACAATAAATATTATTTATCTTATTTGTTTCCACCTGAGTCTTGAGATAGTGACGGGAGTTTGTTTGAAGTGATTGTTTGGTTGATAGTTATATTACAGGAAGCAAACAGTGCAAAACTCATTTTCAGGGGTGGTGGTGCAGATTTCAAGGCCTGCACCTGCCTAGCAAATTATTGTTATATCTTAGAAATAAAAAAATATCATTGCTATAATTATAAATGCCAAAATTTTTGCCCATAATAGAAAAGCAGGACGTAAAACTCCATTTCATTTTTATTTCTATGGACAATATCATGTTAGTATATCTTAGCTTGTAGATGATGATATGTTCTTTATTTCAGTATGATTGTTGTGGGGTTCACAACTATACAGATTTACATCAAGCAGAGAATTGGGACAGGGATGTCATTTTATATGGTTTAACGTTTAAGATGCAAATACCACTATTGTGCTGTAGCCTACACGGTACCTTTCCTAATATGATTATACCAAACGATAAAACTTGTACCATGTTACCAGACCAACATAATTCTTTTTACCATAAGGTAACCACTTTGTTCCGAATTGTCGTCAAAATATTTCAGGTTCTGAAAAAAACAAGCACCGAAGGAGGTAGACGACAGTCTTTGTGTCCAAACCTTACTTTTAAAACTTATATGACTACCATATTGATTTCATTGGTGATATGATATAATTTAATGTCGACATTGAAACTTAAGACCGTTGTCACGTCCGGTGATATACTGGTACATTCTCTCTGAAAACAAGTCTCTTTGGTGGGATTATATATCCTAATGAAACAAATATGGAATTATAGCCAATGAATAAGTTTGTTTTGAACCATGGCGAGAGCAGGGAAATAATTAGAGTAAAATAACCTTGAATCAGGAATTAAATATTACAAATAAAAACACTAAGGACATTCAACAAATCTGCACAATGTTCTCGATAGAAGCTTATTGTTCACGGATAAACCAACAAACATTTTTTGATATTTAAATGTTTGCAAAATATTTTCCAAGAAAGACCAATATGTATAGGATAAAGACCGAGGACGAGTTTTTACTGAAAGCTTCGCCTTCGGGTATTCTAAGGCCTGTCTTTCTCTTTTTCGGGTTTTTAAAACTCAGTACAAACGAGTCCGAGGTCATTATCCGACTTATATACCGTTTCTTTCAAAACTTAGAATTTCACTATTAAATGTACTATCTATTACGTTTAGGTGTCTAAAAGTTCCAGGAATTTTCAAAAATAGTTGGAACATTGAATCCTACATTTGAAAAAATCTAAATGATGTAAAATTATAGGACGATACAGTAAAAAAAAATCTTAAAATAACAATTCAGTTTTGTAATTTTTAAAAACAATTAAAAAATGTATATAATTAACTGTGTATTTCGACTAAATGTTGACCAGTGAAATTTTGTTTTAAAGAAACATACGGCTAAATGTTTTAGTCAAGTATAACTACATATTGTGACAAGAAGTTGTATGGAATAATACGAAAGACTGACATTTGGTTCTGATTTGGTTTGGAACACTATAATTGTTCCTGCATTAAACTTCTACTGCATTTAGTAGCTTACTTCAAACTTGGAACATAAAACGACATAGCAACTCTCGAGAATCATGTAACTAAGAGACCATACTGGCAATACATAGGTAACAGCTAATGGTCAATTTATATGAATAAGCATATAAATAGATGAGTTAATATTTCATTATGAAAAGTGGTTTCAGGTGCCTAGAAGAGTAAGCATACTCTGCTTGGCACCACAAACTTCATCTGTATGATATTACACTCAATGTGAGAAACTAACAGCAAAACGCTGTCTTAAATCCTCCTCCGAGTGCGGTTTTCCGATGCAGGGTGCGATTAAAGGTTGGAATGTTTTCATTACGTATGACGGAACAAAACAATAAATGAGATTTTTCTTTTTTCAGCATGCAAATGTTTAGTTATCCCACTGTGGGGAACAAGATTAATTTATCATTTCGTTTCGTCATACGTAATAAATCGTTCCAAATTTTAATGCAGTTTGCAACGATTTGGAAAGATGAAGGACTGATTCAAGACCTGGGAACAAAACTGCAAGAAATCGGCAAAGAGTAAAGTTACTAGTTCAAGGGAAGTAACTGGCAGTAAAAATAAATTTTCAACGAAATTTAGGTCATAATGAAATCAGTAAAAAAAGTAAGTTATTTCTTCAAGGGAAGTAACTGATAGTAAAACAAATATTATATTTTAAACAAATTAAACCGAAAAGGACATGCTATAATTTTTAACAGATCATTGAAAAATCAAATTCATCTCGCTTACCATATGTGCCGAACCACAGTCCATGATACGTTCATTAACCAAAAATTAAAGCAAATGTTAATTTTCTTTTACTGGGGACTCCAGGAAGTTCTCTGGTCCATAGACAGGCTTTGAGTGACTTGGGATAATGCAGTTATGATAGTTATTATAAAAATATGAAATCGAAATCCACATCCTTATTTTATGCTTCTACTTATGAACGTACGCAATGTGGCAATCTCTTCCTGGTAAAATAGAAACTAAAAGAGTATCAGAGCCTATATTACATGTTCATTAGAAGTGTTTTTAATTTAATGAATCTGTTTTTAATGGTTGAATTTTTTTCTTAAAGTGTGGTGAAACAACTTAGTATTTCGTGAAACTCAAACTGCAATGACCTTTCGACCAGCATGGAACTATATTTTATAACTTTTTTATATAAACTTATATTTTGAAAAATAAAATAATAAAGTTCTCTTTATAAGATGATCTTAATGACTCGGATTAGCGAAGATTATCGGATTTATAATTAATGCGATTTAGAAAAAAAATATCCAATTTAAATGAGCAGATGTCGGTAAAAAAAAGTGGGCTGAAATCAACTTTAATACTTTCAGCAAATCCCCCCAAAAAAGTAAAAAAACTTTAAAAAAAAGTCAAAAATATTAAAAAAGAAAGGACAAAAAATAGAAATTAACTTGTAATTAATTATAGATATATGAAAACCGTTTTTAGAATATTCCAAAAATATTTGGTCATGACGTATTTTATTAACTAAGGGATTTTCTTAAATAACCATTAATTAACCTGGACAATAAAATATAATTTTAGGAACTCTAAAAATTTATATGATCCTCACGCCTGCATTATGTTAAGCAATCAAATGTATTTAAATAAACATATCAACTTCTTGAAGAGAAAATCATGATTCATTCTTGTATTTTTCAGTAATATATTTTGTTATTACACATTTAAGTTCCTTCCACGTTCTTTTGAATTTATTTTTGTTTATTTTGTGTCAATCATTATGGTTTATTTGAATGATATTTTTTGGTTTATTTTAGGGATGTTATTATGAAGTAGAAAAATCAATAACTAAATATCAATACACTATCATTGGTGCTAGCTTAGGTATTCTAATTGTTGAGGTAAGTAAATGTGCTAGTTAATGAATCCTGTTGTGATAAGTTGTGCTAGTTTATGTGCCTAGTGGAGATAATTTAATAAATTGTTATCTCGGTTCAGAAAGATTAAGGTGCTAGTTTATGTGCCTAGTGGAGATAATTTAATAAATTGTTATCTCGGTTCAGAAAGATTAATGTGCTAGTTTATGTGCCTAGTGGAGATAAGTTCATAAATTGTTATCTCGGTTCAGAAAGATTAATGTGCTAGTTTATGTGCCTAGTGGAGATAAGTTAATAAATTGTTATCTCGGTTCAGAAAGATTAATGTGCTAGTTTATGTGCCCAGTGAAGATAAGTTCATAAATTGTTATCTCGGTTCAGAAAGATTAATGTGCTAGTTTATGTGCCTAGTGGAGATAAGTTCATCAATTGTTATCTCGGTTCAGAAAGATTAATGTGCTAGTTTATGTGCCTAGTGGAGATAAGTTCATCAATTGTTATCTCGGTTCAGAAAGATTAATGTGCTAGTTTATGTGGCTAGTGGAGATAAGTTCATAAATTGTTATCTCGGTTCAGAAAGTTTAATGTGCTAGTTTATGTGCCTAGTGGAGATAAGTTAAGAAATTGTTATCTCGGTTCAGAAAGATTAATGTGCTAGTTTATGTGCCTAGTGGAGATAAGTTAATAAATTGTTATCTCGGTTCAGAAAGATTAATGTGCTAGTTTATGTGCCTAGTGGAGATAAGTTAATAAATTGTTATCTCGGTTCAGAAAGATTAATGTGCTAGTTTATGTGTTCTGCTGAGTTAAATTAATGGGTTTTCGTGTTCTTCCTTCTCAAGATAAATGTGCTAGTATCAATAATAAAGATGAGTTAATAAATTGGCTTTAGTGTTATCTCTGTTCAGGAAGGTAAATTGTGCTAGTTTATATGCCCAGTATATTGGTTTTTGTGCTGTTCTGGAAGGTAAATGTGTTGGTTTATTTGGCTAGGTGAGATGACTTATAATATTGGTTTTTGTGTTCTCCTAGTTCAGAGGAAAATGTACTGCAGTTTCTGTTCAATTGAGATGGATTCATATATTTTGTGTTTTCCCTGTTCTGGAAGGTAAATGTGCTAGTTTATATTTCCAGTATATTGGTTTTCGTGGTGTTCATTTCCATAATGGCAAATGTGCTAGTGTATTTGTTTACTTGAATTGTCTCATAGTTTTCAGATCTCTCTAATCAGACTATAATATATTGTAAAGATTTTGTTCTTATTCTTGAGGTAATTAAATGTTGATTTTAGTAAATACGTTCTAATTTAAAGTTTCTGACAGGGGAATTAATTGAATGACCAATGTGTTAGTTTGTTCAACTTTCAAGGTAGGCATAAAATATCCGCCAAAGCAGGTCTACAACCATTCTCGTAACCCAAGACATCTTGAGTATTTTACGGTTTCAAAGCATGTGTCCATGTATTTCTCATAAAAGCTAGTTGAAGTCCATCCTTCACCCATCATTCTTAAAAGTTAAATAATAATAATAAACTCTTTATTTTACATAAAATTAGTAATTAGGCCCAATACCACGAGTGATATACGGTTCCGTCTCACACTTAGCCCATACAAACATAGATACAATATTGTATGTGCAATATATATAGACAAAAAAAAAAAAAAGAAAAAAAAATTGATGGACAGAATATGATTTAGTGATGAAGTACATTACCACAAGATGATGTACAACATTATTCTGAGATGAATACTTTTATCACTGCATTGGTTTGCATTACAACATTTTTTGTGAACACTGCTTCAACCCTGTGCCAGTGCCTTCTGTGGAATAGTAACTTGTTGCTTTCAACCACTCTAAACTCTGTCCATAGTTATACTTTATACAGTACGAATTTTGCGTGGTTGTTTCCAGCATACTCAAATTTGTATAGATTCAACCATTTATATGACAACGAACATAATTAGACAATTTAAATACCTTTTAAATGGCTGTAATAGATATTTTATTTGATTGTTTCAGATTATCAGTATAGTTTCCAGTATTTATTTATTTAAAGAATTGTTGTTTTTAAAGAGAAAATTATGTAATGTAATCCCAGAGACATGGTAATATGATAAGACATAATGTGATTGGAAATTACTTTAATAAAATTATGTTCACATCTTATTACTGTGTTTCTTTGTATCATTGTATTAATGGGTATAAATATTTCAAAGAAATAGACTCGGTGCCGACTGTTGGATGTCAAGTTAAATTATTTCTCAGATATTTTTAAAATCTTTCTATTTCTAGTAGGAGAGGGGGGGGGGGGGGGGGGGTGACTCCAAGACACTTGGATCACATTAGGGATGTTAGAAAGGGGAAATAATATGGTGATCGCAAAGAGAAAATCGCTGATGCATATTGGTTACATTAAGCAAGGGCCGCGAAGGTGGCGTACAATATTTTTTTTTTCATCATTTTTTTTCTCATTTTCATACGATAATGTACTGAATCTAAAAACCAAGTGGCCAAAATCCGAGGAGTTTTGGTATGGGGGTAAGGGTGGAGGTGAGGTCTGTTCGACTTTTCGAACCATTGGCCCCTTCACATCCTGCTTTTCTGCACCTATATGCGCTAATGAGGACGACAACTGTCTACAAGATCAAGGACAGTAACAGTAGCCGGGTTCATCCTTGAAGAATTGTGCCCTCTAGAGAGTTAACGAGCAACTATGGACAGACGTACGAACTGACGTACATGGGTGACGCAAGTATATGCTCTACATTTCATGTAAGCGTAAAAAAAAGTGCGTCGTGCGTGGGTACGTAGACGATTGTGTAAATATTTTATGAAAAAATAAAAAGAATTTGAAATAGACATACAACATGCAAAATGATTAATAAAGCATACCTAATGTTTTTTTCGTCAAAGCAAAGAAATGTATTATACATAGACATCTCAACAATAATAGCTTCATCTTCCAGAATTCAGAGACTTTTTTTTTTAAATGTTTTTGATAATTCTAATTTGGAAATTGAAAAAAGGTCCAACAACCATCGTCCATTATTAAAGGGCCATTCTGCTTTTTTGAAAAAAGTTTCCAATATAAAAAAAATTGCAAATGCTACCTGAGAGTATTTTTAAAGCATGCTTATTGTATCTCTTTATCTTCTAGATCAAACTGAATTTGGTTTTTAAGGGTTAATTACAAACAGTACTTATTGTTAATTAAGCAATTTGACCTAGTTTTGGTGTTTGCCCTTTAAATTGCTCAATATTTCAGGCTGAAACCTTTTAAATACATACACAAGAGGGACATTTCTCTACAATTAGGCGTTTATTTTACTCAAATCCGTTCAGTAGTTTCTAATCAGCGTCCAAAAAACACAACACACTTAAAAACCTTATGTAAGGTTTTTAAAATTTTTAGCATGTTTTTAGCGTTTAAAAATTAACGGCTGGATTTTTTTAGTTAAAACTTTCAGATACATTAAAGGGCACATAGTTACAGATTTTGGTGTAAAGTTTTCACAAATTTTAGCAAAAATATTTTTGACCTAAAAATAATTTAGACTGTCCCTTTAAGCAATAACCCCCCTTGAGTCACTTTCGTCATTCATAATTTGAACGACATATCGAACCGGACACATAGAATGGTATGACTCAACTTTGTAATAGCGAAAGCAAAAATCGTTTCAACAAGCAAGGCGGAAGTCCTGTTCACACTTCCGCCTTGCTTTTTTTCTCATGTTTATCCACCTTTCTTCTTTTTCAGTCAAGAGTATATTACCATGCTCCTATTGCCTTGTATTTGTCAAGTTGTCTTGTTTCCATTCTAAGAGTTATCGTTGTAATACGATATGTGAAAACCTTAATGTTGGTCGAGTTCAGATTATTAAGACATCACTTGTTGAATCTCAAGAGAAAAGCCATAATTAATCGTGTACCTTTTGAACTTGAAGAATCGTAAAGGAACAACATTTTTAAGACCGAACTTGAAATTGAATATGCCATATTTCCATTGCCCTCAAGCAGTGCAAAACGTAAGAAGATATTATTTAAAGGAAGGAAGTGTTTACAGTATTATTAATACATTATATACCTTAAGAACGTTTTAACTTGATGGACTGTTTACAAAAATTACATTCGCCTTCAGTAAACCTTGAAATGGTACTACGGGTTAAATGAAATACAACTTTTAGAACCTCGGTTCCCAAACAGGGGTACTAGTACCCCATTTCGTACCAGCGAACACCACAAGGGGTTCCCGAGTAGCCTCTTAGAAAATATTAAAAAGTAGTGTTATATACTATTAATCAATCTACCTTATTTTAGTTTATTTCACCTTATAATTGACATAATATAGCTTCTAATATTTAACAATAAATACAATACGTCAATCATTTACAGTTGTAATATTGGCTAGGAATGGATTAAATATCACCTACATCAACCGACAAATATCTTATGACTTTTATGTTGACTCTTATTGTTACTTAGGCTGACCGAAGGGGTACCGGGAGATTGCGTTTAAAAAATAGGGTACGAAGAGTCAAAAAGGTTTGGAACCACGGTCTTAAAATGATCAAAAAAGAGTTTATATTTGATTAGGCAATTTGTCTGGTGTCATAACAAATACTATAGATTACCTAAATAATCTGATAAATCTAAAAAAAACTATTATACAAAATATTTAGCGTTTTATTAAACGTTTTTCAATAATAATCTGAAATTTTATTGATTATTCGATTCTTTTTGTAGACTGTAGACACCGTTGATGAATATAAGATACTCTTTATAAGCCAAGTTTGAGGACTTTTTGTTCATTTTCAGAGGTGGTGTGGCTTTAACTCCCACATAAGTTTCAAACTGTATTATTAATAGGGGAACCATTTGGGAATACAAATTGTAGGCTAATTGGTATATTTTTAAATTGTTCAAATTGGAATACAAAAAAACATATGTGAATAGTGAATACATCAATAACGTCATTTCCGTTTGATTTCTTTATTTTTGATCTCAAAATTGGCAGATGGCAGTCGTAAATTGAAGATTGCTCTACTCTTAGACCAACAGATGAGATTATTTTCGGTGGTAACGAAGTTCTAAACACTGCCAGGCTGATGAGCTAATTTTTTTTCTGAATATTTCTGAGCCGATGACGACAGATAGAATATTGTTATTATTCGAAATTATTAAATCGAACAGATATATTCGTCTTCTTTTCAGTTTATTAATTACATTTAATATCCAGTAACACAGTAATTGATGACATTGTTTTACTCTTGACATCTGACATGCCAATAGAACAACACACAATTACTTAAGTCATCAGATGTCATTGGCTGCGGCAATCCACTTACTCAGTCTTTTGTGACGTCACTCTCTCGAAGACTTATTGTCATACAAAAAATTACAATTAGTGACGTCATCAGATACGTACAATACTTATTAACGGCAAGTGGCACAAACATCTTTTACGTGGATGGGAACTTTTATAAAGAGTTTCTCCAATCACACCGATCAAAATTATCCATTGAAGGGCATGGATTAAAATTAATTCAGTAAGAGCTAAAAAAATGTGCAGTTTCTTCCCAAGATCACGAAGCTAAAAGTTAACCCTATGTTGTGATGTGACTCCTTTAAAAGCAATGGGTATGAACCTCTTATTTCTTCGCCAAAGACAAAGGTTACCGACTAGCCTAAGTTGTTAAACGAAAAATAGTGTAAAGGTTTTTTTTTTTTGTATTAAGTATATTCGTAGGGATGTTTCGATATTCGTTTAGTTTTAGTACTTTTGTTTACAAAGGTTCAAAAACCAAATCAACCTTATAAAAGTTGAACATTCCCCTTTAATATTATATTAACAAACACTATATTATAATTTATTTTAAACAAAACTATTCCAAAAGGACAATACATGTACATGAAATGTTCTACTTTGTTAATAGAATTTCGTATTTCGTATGAATTTTTACAAAATTTAAACAGTAGGAAGACACCGATAAATCAACTTGTTTAACGACTACTTCAATCTACCTGGTCAAGTCAAAATGTCTCTTTTTTTTAAGATATTCTGGTAATGTATGAGAATGGAACGTGTTATAACATAACATCAGACATTAACAACCTTTCACCGAGACGTCACCCAGCGTAATTGGACCCTTGTGTTGCCGCCAGAAATGTTTTTTAGATTTAGAAAAAATACAAATGAGCATTTTACGTACTACGTATTATGACGTAGATAGTCTATATAAAGATATACTATAAATGTTTTGCCCACTTGCAATTCAATTCTGTAAAATGAGAAAAGTCGAAACTTTTTCGTCTTTTTCTTCACAGTTTGTGTTAAGAAAGATAAGTCGGAAAGCGAAATGTCGATTTCGTCGTACATAAACATGTAATAACATATCTAGTCATCTAGCCATACATTAAAAGACAAAAGGGGAATAAACGTCATTTTCGAAGGATAATTTTGGTCTTGAATGATTTATGTAAATAATTTTCAGATGTTCTAGAACTTTAACACACGGATATGAGGATATCTTTGATTTAAAGAAATTTCAACAGTGAACTGCGATCATAATTACTGATTGGTTTAGCTACAAAATTTCCTTTATCTGAAACTGAGGTCTGATAAGTCGAACGTATGGTGAATGTGTCCCTTTACTCAGAAAAAAATTGAGGGAGGAAACACGGACACCTGAGGCCATATTGGTTTTTTGTTACCCAATCACTTACGTTCCTCAAGTGCCCCTGGGAGGCAATATTATAAATGAAATCAACTTCAAGGGAGGCCCATAACATTTTTTTAAACCATTTTTATACGCCCACATGAATGTGTGGTCGTATATTGTCGTCGCCCCTGTCCGTCGGTCCGTCCATCAACATTTCTTGTAAGCACTATAGATACTACAGTTTTCATCGGATTTTAATGAAACTTGGTATAATCCTTAAGATTGATAAGATCTCGGTCAAGTTCGAATTTGACGTATTTTCGATGATCGGTTTTTGAGTTATTGCCCTTGAATTTTTATTCTATTAATATAATAAAATTTGTATTATCGTTAATTTAAAATATGATCGTTTCCGACAGCCGCCAGTGGGCGTATGTTACCTTGCCTGGTAAGCCCGGGTAAATCAGATATGAGATATCTTATTCATGACGTTGCTTTATGGAAGGATGTGAATTTCACAATCAACAAATCACTAAAATCAGGTCATAAAGTACAAATAGTCTTGATCATTATTTTGTTTGAATGTTTTTGAAGTTTCTTGTAGGCCTATACATTAAAAGAAATACCGCATTATCCTTTTAGATGTTTCGTCAAAAGCGTGTTTGGTTTCAGATTTGTCGACACAGATATGTTCCGGAGGACCACAATTCTAATCATAAACCATTTTCAGAGCTTTAAAGGGATATGTTCACCATCCGTTTGACCAATAAAATTTTAGTCCCAGAACCTGCTTTATTTTGTTAATCTTATCCGCAATAATGTGTCTTACTCCCCCTCGAAATTTAAGCCATCATATACAGAAAATGAAAGATAAATGTTAACGTAGGCGGATTGTGCTATTGTTGTGCAGTGCTAGTCCTTTTGGACCTTTTTAAATATATTCAAGGCCAAAATCGATCCTCAAAGATGATTAACATTCTTCTTTAAATCAAATTGGAGAAATCGTATTCATCACTGAGCTTTATATAATATAATGACTGAAACTTCGTCCTTTTACTGAATAATTAAAACTGGAGGCCGATTATTATATTATGTGTCCACTATATACGGAAGGGAAAAATGGGCATAATTAGCGGAACAAATGTAAACTTAAAAATATTTTCCTGAAAAGGGTAATAATTGTCATAAGGGACACTGTCGTCTAATTATTTGGCTGATGAAATTGAATGACTTTAAGAACCAAAACCGACATCAGAGACACATTACAAGTCACATTTAATTGTGTATAAATAAAACAATTCCGTTATCAACATAACATGGCAAAATCGAGTGTTATAATTGTATAGTAGGGGATTATTCCAAAGAGAAGTACCATCAGATATATAGTTTTTGTATATTAAGTATAATTTGGGAGTTTAACTGTCTTCTCGCTCACCGATATTCTACAAGAATAGGATTTAATTTTCAACTTTTACACTCAGCACGGCCAGTTAATAGACGAAAATATCCCTTAAATATGATTATTTTTCACGAATAACTGGGATTATTAATGCATTGTTTGTCTAATAGCGCTAATGGAATCAGTTTTAAAATACTAGCTAATTATTATAATTAAAGAAATTAAGACAATTTTCGAAATGGTGATTTCTAAAGGTTTCAAAATGACCGGAAATATTTCACACACGAATTTACCAGAGAATATTCAAGCTCGAATTATAGGGAGATGGGAAAGCGGAATTGGTTGTGTTGATTTCAGTTTTTGTGACATGCTCAGTAACGGGAATGGGAATGAAATTAATGCTATTACCGGGAATCCAGGAAATCAATTCAACTTATAAGAGCTACACAAACTAGCACCCGTTACCAAAATATAGTACATAAACTAAAACCATCTATGTAGTTCCATATCAAATTTGATTTTGTACCCAAAATGTTTCTTTGCGAATGGATTTTAGTATAGAATAGTGGCAGTGGTAGTGGATTATGCTAGTACCGACAAATCTATCATCCGAAACCAATGCTCCAGGAACACCAACGCGCACAAAGATTGACCTCAGAGCATTTTAATACATGAATTCCAGATTAAGTGTCCCAGTCTTTATTTGCTCAAATGATCCAAATTTCCAAATGAAAGTGATAATCGTCTCTTTTTGACATTGCTTGAGTTCCTCGTTTTTATAAGTTCTTATTCCAAAGACATTTCATTACTGCTGTCCCGGGTATCACCACCATTACTGCCGCCAGGGGCGGATTAGGGCTCGGGAGCTTGGATGGGGGACATTTATGTGATTTTAGTCCCTCCAGGGAATAGGATTTTTCCACTGTCAATGGTGAAATAAACGTGAAAATCTATGTTCCCATTCCTGGGAACGAGGAGCTGTTCCCGGGAATGAGTACTCGCCAGAAACGGTATCCCTCGACATTTTGAAATTGAAAATAAGAGCAGGCAAATACCGCTGTCCTGGCAAAATTTCCTTCATTGCAAACTGCATGGCGTTTGCCCGTCCTTAATTACCATAGGTGCAGAAAAGCAGGACGTTAATCTACATTCATTTCATTTCTAAGAGGCATTCAAATTCCCCAGTAGCCAAAATCATGAATGTTTGAAAATCAAAATACTCGTTTTTAAGTGAGACTAGAAAACACATAAGCAGAAAATGAAAGATAAATGTTTGGGTGTGTATAAATGAGAAAACTCATCCGTCCCTTTCGAAAATCATCTGCACTCACACAAGCATCGTTACTAATGGGTATACAAAACAAATTTTATCGATCTCATATTTTGGTTCCCCCCCCCCCTCTCCCCGCAACCAACTACCATCAAGATGCTTAATCTGGGACATATTACCAATAGTGAATTTTTAGATTAAGACACTGGTTTTTAATTACGAGCTTTTTTTTTTACGTCTCTTACCAATGTGCCGAAATATATTTTTATTTCCATAAAAACATTTAGATATTGAATTGGACATTTTTAATGTGCAATCAGTAGATTAGCTTTTCATAAGAAATATTACTCCAGGGCTTACTACGTATTGATAATTCACTTTAAAAGTGTTGAAAATAGATCAATAACACAAGTTAATTGGAAAATATTTAATTAATATTTGAAATATAGTTTTAATATCCGTGACAGAAGGAAGTCGTGATAATTATGTTAATTACTCGAAATCTCTTTAAGGGGATTGCATATTTGATTCTTCAAGGCTTATTTCTTTTGTAAATGCATAAATAATATTTAAGTAAACACTTAATTAAAGCCAACTATCACACTTCGATTCTAATGGATTCTAAATCTTTATCCTCTTCAGTCCTAACCCTCCATTGTCATCACAGACATTAAGTTCTTCTGGTGCCACATTTGTTTTATGTTAGGATCAGCATTTAGGATCAAAGACAGAACAATAAAAAAGAATAAATAAAATTCTTAAAATATAACAAGTAAAATATATAACAAAAGTAAAAATATATTAATTAAGTAGATGTGGTATAGAAGTAATGATATTATGGTTATGATATTATGGAAGTAAGGATTTATTTCAAGTAATGATATCATAAAAGTAGCCCTAAAGATATTAATTAAGTTGAGATCAAACAGAAATAAGTAAAAAAATATAAGTGAAGATATAATAAAAGTCATGATACATTGTATGTATAATGTATAATAGAAGTAAACATATAGGTGAAGAATATATAGGATTAAAAATATAATGGAGGCGTAGATATGATAAAAGTAAACATTAAATAAAAGAAAAGATTATAAAATAGAAGATATGATGTTAGTGAAGATATAAAAGAAGTAAAGATATAATAGTAGTAAAGATATGATAGAAACAAAGATATAATAGTAGTAAAGATATGATAGAAAACAAAGATATAATAGTAGTAAAGATATGATAGAAAACAAAGATATAATAGTAGTAAAGATATGATAGAAACAAATATATATTAGCAGTAAAGATATGATAGAAAACAAAGATATAATAGTAGTAAAGATATGATAGAAGCAAAGATATAATAGCAGTAAAGATATGATAGAAGCAAAGGTATAATAGAAACAAAGATATATGAGTAGTAAATATATAACAGCAGTAAAGATATGATAGAAGCAAAGATATAATAGCAGTAAAGATATGATAGAAACAAAGATATAATAGCAGTAAAGATATGAAAGAAGCAAATATATAATAGCAGTAAAGATATGATAGAAGCAAAGATATAATAGTAGTAAAGATATGCTAGAAGCAAAGATATAATAGTAGTAAAGATATGATAGATGCACAGACATAATAGCAGTAAAAATTTAATAGAAACAAAGATATATTAGCAGTAAAGATATGATAGAAACAAAGATATAATAGCAGTAAAGATAATTATGCTAGAAGAAGCAAATATATAATAGCAGTAAAGATATGCTAGAATAAAAGATATAATAGAAGTAAATATATAAAAGTAGTAAAGATATAATAGAAACAAAGATTTAATAGAAGTAAAGATATGCTAGAAGCAAAGATATAATAGCAGTAAAGATATGATAGAAACAAAGATATAATAGCAGTAAAGATATGATAGAAACAAAGATATAATAGCAATAAGATATGATAGAAACAAAGATATAATAGCAGTAAAGATATAAAAGAAACAATGATATAATAGCAGTAAGATATGATAGAAGCAAAGATATAATAGCAGTAAAGATATGATAGAAACAAAGATATAATAGTAGTAAAGATATGATAGAAGCAAAGATATAATAGCAGTAAAGATATAATAGAAACAAAGATATATTAGCAGTAAATATATGATAGAAACAAAGATTTAATAGTAGTTAAGATCTGATAGAAACAAAGATATAATAGTAATAAAGATATGATAGAAACAAAGATATAATAGTAGTAAAGATATGATAGATGCACAGACATAATATCAGTAAAAATATAATAGAAACAAAGATATATTAGCAGTAAAGATATGAAAGAAAGATTTAATAGTAGTAAAGATATAATAGCAGTAAAGATATGATAGAAGCAAAGATAAGAACAGTAAAGATATGATAGAAAAAAAAATTATAATAGTAGTTGAGATATAATAGTAATAGTAGTAACGATATGATAGAAGCAAAAATATAATAGTAGTAAAGATATGCTAGAAGCAAAGATATAATAGTAGTAAAGATATGCTAGAAGCAAAGATATAATAGCAGTAAAGATATGCTAGAAGCAAAGATATAATAGTAGTAAAGATATGATAGAAGCAAAGATATAATAGCAGTAAAGATATGCTAGAAGCAAAGATATAATAGTAGTAAAGATATGATAGAAGAAAAGATATAATAGTAGTAAAGATATGATATAAGAAAAGATATAATAGTAGTAACGATATGATAGAAGAAAAGATATAATAGTAGTAAAGATATGATAGAAGAAAAGATATAATAGTAGTAAAGATATGATAGAAGAAAAGATATAATAGAAGTAAATATAAAAAAGTAGTAAAGATATGATAGAAGTTAAGATATAGTAGTACAAATATAATAGAAGCAAAGAAATAACAGAATAAAAAGTAAAAAGTGTTATATATTGCATGTACGGTTTCCTGGTGAAACTATCTTCTGCATCCAGACACGACTTCATCGGACAATTGCAATAATTAGACAAAATTATTTAATTACTATAGACGAGGTTTTCGAGGGAAACTGTCGAGACGAATTGTTATCGTGGGTTGTTGTAGTCCTAAGTGTTCCTATTATCTCTCCTGTCGGAAGTACGTATATAATATAGTGCAAGACGCAAGTTAATTTTACCCAGAACAGTTTCTGGTAAAAAATAACGTCTTTCCAAATTCATTTTCAAATTTCTCCTATGTTTAAAAGGGAATGTCCAACATTATCGAGGATCGGACCTTGAATGTATGTTAATAGCCTTCAGATTTACTGGAACTGCCCCAAAATCGCACAATCCCTTCAATTATACCCATACATTAACAGTTATCTTTCCTATTCTGACTTTCAAACGCTGATATTTATGGATGCAAGGGGAATTGAAGGCTTAAATTTTGAGGGAGAGTTTGGAACATGATTACGGATTAGCTAAATCAAAAAAAAAAGGTTCTGAGACTATTTTGGTCAATTTCACAATGATCACCCTAAGATCTTAATCAGTCTTATAATTCAGAAATACCGTTTTGCCGTAACCGAATATGTACATATATGTATAATATGCCATCAATTTTCATCTTTCTTTCACGTCTCTTTATAGAGCCTTAAATTCGATCTTTTCTCATAAAACGACACTGAGAAAAAAATTACAATATGGCGCCATTACGGCCAGTGCTTAACAATTATCAAAGATCGAGGATTTGACTAAACTTATCCTTATCCATTTTAAAACTATTCATGTATTTATCCAGAATGTTCTATTGAAAATATTTTCCACTTGCAATTGAAGGGTGGATTACTTCTACAAAATAGCAAGTTGCTATACAGTTTGGAATGTTAAATACCCAAAATTTATAGCAGCGAACTGCAGATCAGATCTTCCGTTTTACTTCTTAGGCCTGGACAATCGTTCAAAATGATTCAATTCGTATATCTCGTCTAATGATCTTGATGAAAATATCGCCAATCAATAACATCGTTCTGTTGATGTCCTTTTGATTTGTAAGTTTGCAAAACTCTCCCACCGAAAATCGGACCAATTTTACCACCAGTTTCCAGATTGTGTTCTGATTGGCCAATATTTCTATAAGGTATTATATTACGCGAACTCTGTCCATAATTATAAATATTAAGCTTAATCAATTGTTAATAAATACAAAAGCGTGGGTTTACTATCGTCTTTTACATTGTTATTGTACTATAATAATAATTGTTGTTGGCAGCTACATTCAATTGCTCTCTTACCAGTGAGGTGACTTCATCAACAGGACCAATCAACAATCATACCGAGAAACTTCATGAAACCACCAACAACTTCAAGAACAAGCTAGCGATTTTCAGAACTGCACGAAGAAGTCTACATTATTCGTGCATCATCCTTTTTTGAAACTTTGGAGACAAAATTTTTGTGAGCAGCTGTTGAACTTTCTACCTTAAATTATAATGGCAATTCGATGCTTAATCTTTCTGTGTGCTGTGACATTATTGGCAATTGTTATCGATGCAAAAGGACGAAACTACAGTGAATGCAGTGCTTTTTGCAAAAATGTTTCAAAAACATCAAAAAGCCTCGAATATTGTCTTTCGTACATTTGCAACCGTATTTTTTACCATAAAGTAACAAGATTTGGAAAAAGAAGCTCCTATGATTCCGATGAGGGTAGTGAAATGGACCGACCTAGCCTGTTAGATTTCTTATTATACCCTGATAGCGATTATTAACCTGCATTTATATACATAACATTGGTAAGTACTATTAAAGCATTTTTCTTTCTATTTTCAATATCGTACCTTATGCGGTATTTCTTGCTAAGCTGTTGCTTTCGTTATTGTATGTACCGATGTACTTATCTTATTTAATGCTCTTTGCTTTAACAATATGATTCTATGCACCCGGGTAGAATTAGAGACTTTCTATCTGATCATTGACGCATGCTGCGCTGAAAAAAAGAAAATTCATCATTTTGAAGTGTAAACGTGACTGTTATATTTATTTATTTATTCTATCCATATATGCACGTTGATTTTATTTAGTACATTTTATATTATTTTCAATTCATGGAATTATTGCTTTCTCTGGAGCAATTTTCTGTTAACAATGTACATTACTCCAAATTTAACCTTTAACAATCTTTTTGCATGTATATACATACCAGTTTTTCTGTTGACCTTTTTGCTTACTATCTGAAAAGCGAGAGTTTCAACCATTTAGAACATTATAACAACCCTCTTGCAGATATCACCAATGACGTTCTTCTCGTATACGAAAGAATATGACTATCGTCACTTCCGCATATATAAGCGCAGTGTGAAAAGCAAAGTTCATTTTTTTTGTCTTTTTTGGCATATTATATGAAGTTTAATAATTTGACGACTATATCATATTAGATTCAAGCCTTTTGTATACACATACGTTTTGGCTTCCAGATTTCTTTTCTGTATTCTCTTTAAGAAATCATGTGCCTTCTTTTTTCGAGATGAAAGTCATGGCCCCGTTGCACTAAAGTGCGTAAGTTTACGCAATAAAATTTGACTTAAAAAACTTACGAAGTTCTTACCCACGGAAGTTCTCAGCACGTAGTCCACAACATTGTTTTGTCGAATTTACTTTAATTTTAGAACCAGGATAGACTCCTTGGAAACATGACGCTCTTATTTATCTAATGATTTCAAAGCAACGCATAACCACAAATATAAAAAAATATCAATTAAAGGCGGGATATGAAAATATGATATAGTAAAATATTCCAAGATATTGGAGAATTACATCATAAGGTGACGTCAAAGATATCGAACACATTTTAGCTTTTGGCAGACACCTACCAATATCTAAGACAGGAGAAAACGGAAGAAAATTGATAATTGCAGACATACGAATTATCGTAAAACCATAATGAGTGTGTGTGTCGTCCTAATTTCCCGTCGTGGAACCTTACAAACCTCAATTGATGTATAATTTTCCTTGAGGCTGGTGTTCTTTTCTTGGAATCAAGTCCAACGTCTATTTAGTTATTGCTATAATTGTCCGTTATAAAGGTTAAAGGAACACCTCAAAGAGCCCTGCAGTTTTAACCATATGTATATCTAATTTGAGCTATAATTTCAAACTATTAATGGCAATATCAACTTTAATTGTATGTATTCAAAGATTTTCGTCGGAAGAATCTTACTTCCAGTACATAAAAGAAAATATTCCTTATAAATTCAAGAAACTACATGTATAGTAAATACCGATGAAGTATATGCTCACACTTTCGGAATATCTGATGCCCTACGGAGAGTCCATAGCACATTTAAAGGCACTTTTATCTGTTTCGGTGTAATAATGGAGGTCAAATTGTTAACATTTTCAGGGGCGGATACAGGATTTGACGATAAGAGGGGCGCAGAAAAATTATTTTTAAAATAATCAAAGTTATTGAAATATTCTTCTAGAGTGGGTGCAATGTAGATAGATATCTTGCAAAGCGAAGTGTGGCGAGAAACATTTGTGGTAAAATGGTGCGGACAACCCATGCTTTGCAAATTTTAGGGGGGCGCACGCCCTCCACGCTTCCGCCTAAATCTGCCCCTGATTTTAAACTATATAATTTTTATAAGAGTATTGCATTGATATAATTATACCATTTCTATAGGTTCAACCTAAATGTTTCACATGTTTTCAATACATCAACGCCTTAGTAAATAAAACAAGTTCCCCAAAATCTTTAGCAATGATTTCATATAGTGTCATCTGAAATGTCGTCTCAATTTTATCATTTGAAATATATTTCGACAATTGATAAATATAAAAAAAGAACTCAGATAGGTTTCGTAAAAATCAAATCAGAACTGTTGTCTTTGCCTCGTTTACAAGAATATTTTGATGTATTTCGACCAAAAATGTCATGGAAAATACTGTTTCCGGGTAAATGTTGTCATGAGTATGACGTGTTACAAAGACATTTATTGTATATCTAAAAGTCTTGCACAGTGTTATCTTTGAATTATAACTCAGACATAAAATATATCCAGGAAAGGACAAGGATTAACACCCGACACAGCATACAATTTACATGGAAGTCTCTAAAATCTCTAAATCGCCAACTTTTGGTGCGTACATGTATATGTCTTAATCTGAGGCTCTCAGTGACAGTCAAAATTGGTAAGCATTAATACCATAATAGTCCCAAAGACTACGCTATGGGTGAAAATGTAAAATTCCTCAATCTGAGATATCAGTGTTTCATAATAATATCTTACGCTTTTTAAACTGCGTTTCGTCGTCATGGTTCTGAAAATTTAGAAGAGAGTACTGCGAAGGACTAATTTCTCCTTATTTTCATAATTTATAAAATATTGTTGATTCTGTTTATCGTAGTGGTTCTGGAAATCATATTGTATCTTTAAGTTACGTCATATTTTGAAGTTAAAAAAATATTCTTTAGTGCAAACATTATAGACATAATCCTTTAAATAATTGATGAATGAAAAGCTGAATATGAGTGCGTGACACCCGCAAACAGGTGGCAGAAGCATAATCCGTAATTAACTTCACAACAAATAAACTTATTATTTTTATAATCTTTATTTTAAATCTGTGGTTTATCTTAATTCGGAAGGATTCGATGGTATCAGTCATTTTGGCACCAACGTCATCACGATCATTTATATGCAAATTGATCCGATAAAAGCAACATAATTCTTCGTGCTTCACAGATATTACACGCTACGAATGGCATGGATTTGATAGAGTGTGCGATTTAGCAATTATCAGAAAGTATTCGAGACTTGTTTTCTTAAAAAATCGTGGAAAGCGGATTTTCTGCTTTGGTTTCTGTTTTTTTGAGCCATATCTATAATTTTTTTTAACATAACAAACCTCGATAACTTTACGATTTTATTTAGTAAAAAGTTAATTTTGTGGATCACATATAGACTATGTATCGTATATATCCACGGCAAGGATTTACAACAACGATCAGGGATGTGTTTTTTATATTCTACGGAGGTTCCCACAGTTAATATTGTAATCCTGCCAGAACGATGTAACTTGATGTAGCCGAAAGGCTGGTATGTAAAACTTTAAGCAAGGAGAAAAGCCTTGTTCACAACCAAGATAATGTACATCACTGAGCATAAGCTTTAGCAGCGTTAGGATTTAGTCTTGGAAATTCTTAAACGAAGCCTGCTGGCCAAGATACAAGCATCAAACTTTTTCAGTTGTACAAGCTAATTTTAACGTAGATTACAATTTCCATCTATTAAAATAATCTTACTGAAAATCGCTAAAAAAGAGAAAAGATATCAAAACAGATACTTTATTGACAACAATGCAGTTTTACAGTATACAATAATAATAATAGACAGGATTATCGTTTGGTAATTTGTTATAAAATAAAATTGAGATTGATATAATCACCAACAATTAGTGTTTCACAGTTCTGTTATCAATAATTGTAATAAGTACAATCTACGGCATTTAAGGAGCTTTGCCGTAAACTGTGAAAAATAAGCAATTTTCAACGTCACGAGTTAAATATCGATAATAAATTTTCTCAGAAAACATTATGTATGTTACTTTGATCTATATCGAAAGAGAGATTATGAATAAATAGATAAAAAAAAAAAATCCGTTTCCTTGTGATTTTTAGTCTTAAAATAACCTAACGATGCTATTATTTTAAGCACATCTTAATCCAGCGAAATTAGGAGAAAATTCAGGACAATTTGTATGAAAACAGAGGGAAATGGTAAAGTTATTCCAAAACAGTATTTCTGAGACAGGAAAGAAGATATCTAGCCGAATAAATCCCTTTCAAAGTAACGGCGAGTGTCCAAATTTAGACAAGATTCATCACCAACACTGACACATATTGTATATGTGTGGCATATGATCATAAGTGTATCATTACTACTTTCATATTGTCTTCCAACGCCTTCACTGAACTAACCACCTGAGCTATTAATAGGACACCGGAAAGCTACTTTTGTATTATCTTCCTTTTAAGGTTGTTTTGACAGTGCTGTCTTGCTGCTTCGGTTTGAAGTTTGCGAATAACATATGTTCAATGAAAAGATGAAATAAAAAAGAAACTGTGATAGAAAAACTAAAAGAAAAAGTAAAATAATCTAATTATAAAATAATGAGACAGCGGTTGGGCAGAATTGTTTTTAACGATACGTAATGAAAGTGTAAGCTACTAGAAATCAAGTTGCTTGAATATATTATTTCAAAGCGTTTTCAATCCTTATCATTACAACCGAGACGATTACTGCTTTAGTTTGTACCAATTTTTAACGCCCTTGAATACAAAAATCACATACAACGGGACATGACTTTTTTTCCTTTCACGATTTCCATTTTAATTTTTACTACTTATCTATTCCATTAATGTCCACGAAGAACAATGCTTTAAGCTGGATAGTTTTCTAATAAACCAACAAATAAATTTGATTACGATGGACTTTTCTAAAGAGATACATAATTAATTAACCCACTCTCAAAGTTACATCGAATGAAATGATGAACATGTTTGGAAATGTCGAAATATATCTAGCAAAGAATATCACAATGGAAGTTTCTGGGACGTTATTGTTTTATTGACTGATTTGATTCATTATTTTTTACCTGTATTATTGTCTCTGTTGGCTCAATGTACATGTCTGACGTATTTGTCACTTATAAAGGTAAACCATGACATTTACCGAGACAAAGACAGAAATCAGATAATAGATTATATAACCAAATGGTAGGCCTATAAGATTTCCCTTAAAGGACACATATTCGTCAATGAAGGCTAATCCTAGTCTTTAATATACTATGCTCGGTGACATACTGTGGTGCGAAGCAGAAGCAATTACCGTATGGGAAAATGACTTTAATTAAGCCAAAACATACAGCCAAATACAATACACATAACATATAACATATAAATTAACTTAATTAGAAATAATGACAAATTAACTCCCCCTTCCTTAATTAAACAAATAACATTTCAACACAAGTACAAAGAAGCCTAAGTTTAAACATTAGCAAGCCGCCAGTTAGTAATACTACTAAGGTGGTGGGTGGGTGGGAATTTTTTCGCAGCGATTGCAAGCGTGAGGCCGCCATGATGAGCTCGTGCAAGAGGACAAGGTGAGATAACTCGCGTCGAGTGCAAAATTAGGGGAAAGCAGCGATAAATCGTCCCCTTCACATTACCAAAATCAAATTTATACTAAATTTACACTTTAATATACTATGCTCGGTGACATACTGTGGTGCGAAGCAGAAGCAATTACCGTATGGGAAAATGACTTTAATTAAGCCAAAACATACAGCCAAATACAATACACATAACATATAACATATAAATTAACTTAATTAGAAATAATGACAAATTAACTCCAACCCAGAAGTTGTCTAGATAAGAAATAATAGAAATAATAATCAGAAAATAATAATGAAAATAGTACAAAATAAAGTAATAAAGTAAAATTAACTGAAGATTAACTTAAACTAAGTTTTGCTAGCCATAATCCATCCAGTAAGTTTGTGTTATCTAAAGTAACGAATTTGCAAAGCGTTGAGCAATCGAAAGTTGATTTGATAAATTAATATCAAGATATCTTTTAAAGCAATCGCTGGACCAATAACCCAAGGTTTGGATGTCCTTATCTGCAAAGCCCTGTTTATTGAGCCAATTTGCTCCACCCCTGCGAAATGAGTGGCCACTAACCTTCAAATCAGGTTTACCAAGAATGATTAAAATCTCCTTAATTCTGGCTATAAATTGATAATATTTTAATGCCACACCATCATGGACACACAATAAAGGGCCTAGGGGGTCGGCCTCAGAGTAAAGAGCAAAATAGGACTGCAAGGCAGTAGCGGGGCATAGTGTGTGGCCAGATATATAAGGCAATAAAACTTGCACTTCCCTTTCCCTAAATTGAATAGTTTTTGTGCATCGAACATTGATCAAGATCCCCCATGAGAAAACCAATGCATCTACTCGTCGTAAATCTCTTAAAGGGTCAAAAGTATTTTTAACCAGTACATTGTTAGCACGCAACAGACCGAAGAAGGCAATAAGGCATGCTGCCCAAAACGCGGAGTCTGTAACACAAGATAAGTTAAGAACAGAGCGAAACTGTATTAGAAGCTCTGGTGTAATTGAAAAAGCATGTGATTGGGCCACACCTAATTCTCTTTTAATACCCAAAAGTATCTGGCCTATATTCCAATCATTACAAACAGGGTCTTGTAGGCCCTCCGCCTTATGTAAAAGAGATACAATATTCAGATATTGCTTCACAGAAGCAAACTTAAACAATTTAACTTGAAAAAGGAATGCAATATACATTTGGAGACATGCAGATGTTGCAGGTATTGGGTTAAAGCAGTAAATACGACAAAAGTCTTCATAAGTTTTCAAATGAACTAAATATGTGCTCTTTGTTGACTTAGCCCAAGCTTTTCTCTTCAATTCTAACACAGTGTTAGCTAGACCTTCTCTTATCCATAAACCATCTGCAAAATATAAATGGCAAAGACATGTGACATAATAATTCATCCATTGAAAATTGTGATAGTGTTAGAGAAGGTACCAGAGAATAGAGTTTGTCAAACATAGGAGGTTCATGCAGCCTGGAACAAGCGTCAGCAATGGTATTGTTTATTCCTGGAATATAAACAGCATGAACGGATATATTATATATGGCAGATAGCCAAAATAACTGTCGCAAAAGCCACATGATTGTCTTGTTCCTAGATGAACCTTTATTTATCACTGATTTGGCCACAATGTTATCTGTGTGGATAATCACTTGTTTATTCTTTAACACATGACACCACCTTAATATAGCCAGGAAAATGGCCGCTACCTCCTTCACATTAATATGTTCCTGTGCCAGAAATGGTAGATCTAAATTCCAATTCGAATAATAATAGTCTCCTTCGAAATAACCACCTGCACCATGTAATGATGCATCAGTCTGGATTGAATTTACTGGTCTGTTATCCAAAATTTTCATACTGCCATTAAAGAATTCCAAAAATAGCAACCACCAGTAAATGTCTTGATAAAATTCAGCACTTAATTTTACTTTATGTGAATTGAGACACAAAGAATCCTTCATATCCAAAATACGGCGGAGAAAAGTCCGACCTCCACATATTACTTGTGCAGCCCAACTAAGCTTGCCACACAAAACATCTAATTGGTGCCTACTAGCTCGTTTTCGTAAGACAAAAGAGGCTAACAGAACTTTAAAATCAGAAAGCTTTTCTGACGGTAAAGAAAATGTCATTAATTCCGTATTAATGAGTACACCAAGAAATACAAGAGATGTACTAGGTCCACAAACTTTAGACCAATTTATTCGAAATCCTAAAGTACGAAGAACACCCAATAAAGTGCTCAAGGCAGAAACGCATTCATCAAAAGTTGAGCTTATTACCAAAAAATCATCTAAGTAGGCTATAACTGTAATATTAAACTTTGACTTCATTATCCTACATACTGCACTACTTAAAGTCTGAAATATTTTCGGGCTTTTAGCCCCACCAAAAGGTAACTTCGTATCATAAAAATAAGTCGGGTGGCTATCCCCTTTAAAGGTCCATTTCAAGCCAGTGGTTGAATAGTTTGACGGATGAATGCTAACAGACCTATATGCGCTTTGGAGGTCAACCTTTGCAAGATAACAGTTTTCGGTTATAAGGTCTCTGGCAACTTTAAGATCCATATAAGAGCAAGATGTTGTATCTGAATCAACATAGTCATTTAAAGATCTACCGAGGGGTCTGCTGGCATCGTGAATCAAACGCACTTTATTGTTTGCTTTTGGAATTGCACCCAATGCACTGACGACTGTTGGTTTTGTAGGGCTTAAAACATAATTTCCATGTTGGAATTCTATCAAAATCTGTTGTTCCACTTTATCACTAAATTGTTTTGCTGATCGATAATTATCACATTCAACAGATTCAATATTCACAAGATTATCAATTAAATGGAAACCATGCCGAATTCCTTCCAAAATAAATGAGCGTGATAGGTCATTAGAGGGCAGTAACTCCTGCCAAGCTGCCAAATGCAAATCACCATTAATATGTGCGCTGTTTTCCCCCTCGGTAGATGCATTTAGTTTTTTGCATCATGTTTTATGGCTGGATGCTCCAGGTAGCACAAACAACAACAGTGCTGAAATTTACAGATAGATCGATCACAAGTTCCTGAATTATATTTTATGCAAATTTCTTTCCCCATTGGAGTCGTAGGCCCGCGATGACGATTTTCTTTAAAATTTGAAGAGTTAGGTGATTCGCGATTCCTTTTCTGTTGTGTTTCAACTGAAAGGGCCGGCTTGAGAATAAGTTGAAAATTATGCAAGTCTTGTCTAACAGTTCCCCATTTGAATTGCATTTTATATTGCAATTCGCGATATTCTTTGTCATATAACAAGACACTAATTTTTACATATCTACTAAATAGACGAAAAACAGACTGAGTATATTCCATATATTCTATGATATCATTAGTAGAAGAAAGAGAACCATCTCCAATCAAACGCTCCATAATTTTAGAATTAGCATATCCCCATTGCTCTATGGAAAGTTTTTCATATCTAGGCCTATTCTTTTTATTGACAGTGAGTGAGCCATCTTTTTGAAAAGATACATAATCATCATCATCTCTGTAATTGGGATCATCCCATACAAAATCATAAATTTGATAGGCTCTGGATTTACTTATTGGCGGAATGCTCCTACCTTCTGCTCTGCTCGAGTTGTCTCTTGCACTAGCCAATAATTGTCGAGATAGTTGCGACTCTTCAGGTGCTTGTTCACTACCAGATGGCTGAGTATCCCGAGCTTGAATAGATTCAGACTGTAACTGTAAGATCTCGTTCCTTTCTCGAGTAATCTGTTTTTGGAGAGACATCTTGGATTTTTGAAATCGCAGCTCTTCCAATTGTTCTCGAAGAGAATTAAGCTCACCTTGATTACTATCATTGCCGCCATTGGGTTTGGAGTCAAGGACGGATCTGCCCACGTCGACCCTATCAGTTCTGATGTTTTCTTTATCAGGAAGATGAGACGGAGTATCGTGACTTCTAAGTTGCCTAGTGGAAGCAGGCGTGAGATTAGCGTCTCGTGAACCAGGATTAAATTCTATTTCATCATCGTCTTCATCTAATATGGAATTGTCTTCAAAATTTTTTCGCAGCGATTGCAAGCGTGAGGCCGCCATGATGAGCTCGTGCAAGAGGACAAGGTGAGATAACTCGCGTCGAGTGCAAAATTAGGGGAAAGCAGCGATAAATCGTCCCCTTCACATTACCAAAATCAAATTTATACTAAATTTACACTTTAATTTGTGTTGTCTTTACAGCATGATTTAACATTAACCTTTAAAACTTCGAAAGTCTGATATAAGCTGTTTATCCTCTTATGCAGCCAATTGCTTGAGGATTTAAATCTAATTTAAGATCTATATCGTTTTGTACTGTTGTGTGTAATATGCGTATAATTTATTTACTTCAGTAAAACAAATCTAAATGCAGTTGAAGTACCATGGTCCATGATGCACAAATTTGACCAATGTTCACTTTATCATTTACATCCGGATGAGCTGATAGCTTGGACAAATATCGAACTCTCGTCTTACGCTTTAATTACATTGTACCTTCTGATATTTTGTACTGGCATATCATATCTAATATCTATATTGCCCATCTTTATGTTGTTACGTCGTGCTTTAATTCTGGTCGATTTGATTCGTTTTGCCTATATCCTTGTGGGATATATTGATAGCAGTTTTCGCAAACCCATTTAAAACGTTCACGATCCAAGTATCAAATATTCCTCGAGATATTGAGTAGGCTAATGAAGAATTTCATCTCATTAAGGCTTTGCTGGCCTATATAGCTCAATCAAGAACAGAAATGTATGGCGTGATTTAAAAAATTACAGATCCCTACGCACAATAGTTAAAACAATTGCTCAATTTACCGCGTTTACGTTCGACGATTTATATTAGTATATCCCGAACTATAAAAATGCAATGTAACGGATTAAAAGTTAAAAGAAAAATTATCTTAGCATGAAGTAAAATCCTTTCTCCTAGATATTATGTCTTTGATATTTAACGTAAAAAAAATAACAAATGATCAAACAAGAAAATACGTTTTTCCTTCTACCTTTCGCTTCCGCCATCAAGGAAGCTAATTACTTGCCAATTAGTATTTGAAGGAATGAAGATATCTGTTGAGCACAAAAATAAGAATGCCATTGACTGTCTTTTGTTGTTTTCAATTCGGAAAATCTACTATACTGTGTAGGTATAGCTTTTGAGCAAAGAGTATTTCCTTGCTGGAATCTGATGCAATGCCTCTCATTATATAAATTAGTTAGTTTGGCAATTCTTGGTTTTGAAAGCATTATGCCCGCAATTATGTTTTTTAAGCAATTTTGTTGAGGTTTTCATTATTCTTTTAGACTAACATAAGTTTTTCATTCCTGGTTTACATCTTTGCTTTCTTTTTTTTTTGGGGTTTTTTTTTTTTGCATAAACAATATTTATTTACATATTAAGATTAGGGAACAGGTTTTCACCTATAGTACCCTCTCCTGCCGTCTTCGTGACACATTTGTTCTCCTCGAATACCAAACTGAAAATTTCGCTCAGTCAACAGAGGTCGGTATCAACAACTGATTTATTTATTGCCCAAGAGGAATCTCGGACGCCGGTAATGCACTCGGTTGTTTTAATGTAATCTGTGCTGTAAACATATACTTGTCTTATATCTTATATTTTATTCTATTCTTATTAATTTTTTTCTTTTTATCTTTTCAGGTTCCTTGGTTTACTTTAAAGAAGTATATGGTATGATTTCAGATTCACTGAATATTATTATCACAAAATAAACACAACAGTTGTTCACCAAAGAATAGGCAAAGACATTGTGAAACTACAGAAATTAAAACATAAGACATTGTTTAAAAAAAAAACACTTTTGTTACTGTGAAATATCACGTCAAATTCGAATTTAAGAATAGTCAAGAACCTTTGGATCCACTGCATTCTCAAAAAAAAAACGTCTTCGCTAATATACAAATGGTATTTTTCAGACTTGACTATTTATAAAATAGCATGGGCTATGTGGAATTACCAAGTGAATAAGGGGCCTGTTATAAAGTATATGCTCCAAATTTATTAAATATGCCCTTCTTTTCCTATTCACCACATTTGCCGATCACAAATTATTAAAGGTTTTGGCAGCATCTGGCTTCATGTGATTCAAGATTCTTTAGGTAATTCAATGTTGCTATGTATGTTACATGATCTCTATAAGGTTGTAATAAAGCAATTATTTTCAGTATTTTGTTAGTTTTTAAGCTGTGGCGAACATTGAAGTTACAATCGCATAACAACATGCGGGATTGACCACTGTTACCTGAAATATAAAGGCGTAGATGAACCGTTTCTACCCCCCTCCCCTCAACCAATCAGTATGTCGTAGAATTCTCAGAACAGAATATACCTGGAATATACTTAGAACTGAAGATGAAGCGTAAAGAAGTTCAATAGTCATTGCAGACTATAAAATCTTAACTATAGTCGAAATTATAGATATGATATTTATTTCATTTAACATAATTCTATGTAGCTTTATTATAGACAATAAACCTCAATCGCAGAGATATTCGACTATATTCATAAAAAACACACAAACTACATGTATAAAAGAAAAAAATGGTTTCTTCAATAAATTATAAACTGTATAATCCAGGACTTCTCAAATGACGGGGCCGCAACGCCTTCAAGAGTGGCCCCTTATAAGTGAGCTCTATTTGGCCCTAATATTCTTTTCATATCATGCATTTGGCCCTTTACCAAAAAAAATTAAGAAGGTCTTGTATAATCAGCAAAATGAAACTATGTTGTTGACCATTGATATTAACATTTACGCTTGCTTTTGTGACTTTACTCACAGAGAAACAATGCTAAAGATATCATGTGTCTATATAATCCAGTATTTTTTCGCAATATTGTGTTTCAATAAATGTACATAAGTCTTAGATAATCCATCTAGACATCGTATATCTATTAGCTACCTTTGAGACCTATATAACATTCTGAAATTAGTTGAAACTTTTCTAATAAACTGAGTTTGACTTACCCTGATGTAATATTAAACACACCCACAACTTTGCATGATATTTCATCATTGCAGTTCCACAGTCTATACCGTTACACTTGGACTCTTGATCACCAACTACATTGATTTAAAAATAAACAAACACCAACAGATTACCAAGAAAATTGAGGTTGACATCATAAAAGATCACAAACAAATAATTTTTATTCAAAATCGAATGTGACTGTGGCCTCTCCAGTTGTATTTTGTCAAAGCTAAGGGCAATAATTCTAAAACGTTTATCGAAAACTTTCAAACATCGTCAGACTGTTCACCAATTTGATAAAATTCCGATCAAAATTATAACTAAATAGAACCAGAAGCGTCAATTTCTTGTCAAAATCTCTTGGTTTTCAAATTGATTATTTACATATTTAAAGATTGATCTACTTGAATTATGAAAGACGTAACTTATTCAAGGTGATTGGATTTTATCAAGCTTAAAACCTTCAACCACCATGTCGACGTAAGGATGCTGAAGAATTTTTTTACTTTTTCCTGTCAAACTCGTCTGAGATCTCACCAACTGTCATAAATAATATACACATCTGTTTCATCACAATTGGATCAAAACTGTAGCCACCATCATGTTCAAGAAGCAATTTGAACGTATTTGGAGTAAGTCAAAGGCAATGGAAAAAAAAACAAAGCCGTTTATCGACATTTCGAATACCAAAATCCTCCAAGCTTTCGCAAATATACATATTGGTATCAAGTTTTCCATCAAAATCGGAACAAAACAGCGATGTTCGTTCACTGTAGGCGTATAACAAAATATATACTATTTTAAAATGAATCATACAATCTCCAGTCAGAACCCATGTGAAATTTCGTATCATGAATTTTAGAATTTCAAAAATACATATCTACATACATAGCAACCTTTGAATCAAGCAGGTCCATAGAAAAACCAAGGTGAGTGGAATAGTAGCCTAACAACTAGCACAGATTGTATTTGTCCCGGTATCTACAACGTAAAATCATTAAAGTAATGATAAGCTATTGCCTTAAAGCGTTAATAACAATTATTTCCCTTTTTTTCTCCTTTTGAAAACTATTATGGCCACTAGGCAAACAGATCACTTGTACGATATGGTAGATTATGGAAAAAATGTTCCATAAATAAATTTCCTTATTTTATCTTCCACATTTTTTATTATCATAATATAACATTTATTATGATCAGTTACGTCCCTTGAATTATCGAAATTGGACATTAATGTATTTTCATCAGTTACGTCCCTTTAACTATTTAAAATTTGTCGTAAAGTAACTATTTTTTTCAGTTGGCGCTTTCTTTGTGTTCTAGTTTTGTAGTTTATTTCGTGTATGTTAACAGCTAGGACGGGTGTGGCGCCAGACAGGGTATGCTTACTCTTCTAGACACTTGATACCACTTTTCATTATGAAATACTTACTTATGGATGATTGATAGCTGATTACTATGTTTCGTCAAAATATCTTTTTGGATTTCGGGTTTTTTTTTGCGGTTCGGGTCGTTAGTAGGCTACTTAGTTTCTTTATAACATAATTCTTTTGCTTAAGGTTAAGTCTGTTTTACAACAAATTCTGTAATAAAAAACTTAAAGTTAATTGTTTCCAATTCGAGGAAATTAATTGATTACCGAGCAAATATTTTCCTTTATTATTCAAAAATTGATTTGACTGTATAACTTCTTGCCATAGAATTGGTTACATGGTGTTTCTTGTACAAGGACAAACAATGGTCTATACTTTGTGAATATATACCATAGCGGAGATAGAACTCAATATTTTTTTTGTATCCGGATTTTTCTTCGTCAGAAATGCTAGATAGAGCCATTGAAAATGAAGAGTAAGTTTAGTTGTTTGTGTGAGAAAATAATATTTAATTGTGTGCACCTTGAGGCGTAAACATATTATCTCGTCCCTTCAATCATTTCGTTCGAGCGTAAAAAAAAATATATCATTATTTTCATATCAATTTAAACTTAAAGCGATATCACTTTATTTAACCTTAACTTATTTTACCTTAAATTAACAAAAAAAAAAACAAGTTCTCAAACTAGGCCAATAATAGTAATTTCCATACAAACTGAATCACATAAAACTGAGTAATTTTCCATAAAATTACAGGTTACATTTGAAAAAAAACCGCTTAATAAAACGCTTAATAAATTGTATTGCTTGTAATATTTATAATATATATAAGGTAGTTTTCTGGACAAGTTGCCTAATGAATATAAACTCTTATTCACCAAGTTTGAAAATTTTGCTCTTTTGATCATTCTAAGACCTGGACTTTCAACTTAAGGGACATGTCCGAGTCTGGCGACATTTTAACATTTTCCTGGGAACACCAACTGAGCTATAGGTCTGAAAAAAAATATGATTTTTTGTATTATCTGGGTGTATATGCATGAGTATCCATTGCCCGCAACGACTTTATATACCTGGGACACAATTTGAGTTCTTATCAAAAAGCAAAATGCTTTATGACTTATGCTTCGAAACTGCATGTTTTCGATGACTTGAGAATGAGAATGTCGTCATTCCAGTCCAATTTTTACGTTTAGAGCGTACAAGCTGAACACATTTTGAAATACAACACGTTCTGAACACAATTTGAAATACAACACTTTCGGGCTAATACCACTCTCCTAACAGAATCTACACTGCACCAAACTTCTTCATTAGCCCAAAGAAGTAGAAAAACAACATAAAACAGTTCATTTCTTTCAAGGATAGGCTACAATGATTACACAATGTCCCTTTAATTTCTGTGAATACATTTCAGGGTTTATTAATCTTTTAGCTTATATAATAAAAAATACATATGATATTATGGTTATAGATCTCCTTTTCAACAAATATTTTATAATTGAAGTTTTTGATGCATATCGAATAATGATGCATAGAAAATGTAGGTCTCATCTTCTATTTAGGCTTTATACATACATCATCGTAAGGTAAGACTGTTTTAACTAACGCTTTGAATACAAAAGCCTCGGTACTGGTGGGCTTTGATCTTGGATTAGATCCCGGTATTGGTGTGGTCAGATGCATTTGACCAAAAGCAACTACAGACCTTACACAATAAAATATAGTTAAATAAAAGTTGGGCTAGAGAAAAAATGATACATCCTCGTGCCCCATGGCCCCCTGAAAAACGCCCTATGGCTCCCTAGGGTCGGGAACCACTGTGCTAAATAGAACAAGAGACGGACGACCGGGTTTTTTTCTTCTGAAAAGTAAAATCAAGATCATGTAACAGTATCATGTGGTAAAACAGAATATTATGTCACAGTGAATATTGAAAAGAATCACCTGAAGTTTAATGAGTTGAATTTTGAAGTGATTTACTTTTACATTTTAGGTAACTTTTGAAACAAAATGGCGGCTTTTAACGAAACGTCATTTGAAATGAAAGTTGAGAGTTTAAAAGAAAATGTAGATCAGTTATTCGTCGTTTTAATGGGAACCATAGTCATGCGTAAGTTGGACATTTATGATAAAAAAAATATCTATTAGAGTTATCTTGCATGACCTAGTTACATGTACTTAAAATAAACCCTTTGGTGCTTCAACGTGTTCTACTTTCGCATATGAATGTTATTCCATACTTCCGTATGCCAAATACCCTAGTTATTTTAATTCACATTGTTTGATACCAAATTAAAACGTCATTGCGTCCTCTAACCTTTGCTTGTAATATACATAAAATATTAATTTTTTTTACAAGTAATGCAATGCGGTTTCGCTTTCCTTGAAGTTGGGGCTGTACGAAGCAAGAACGCAACAAATATCCTGATTAAAAATATGCTGGATTCGTGTAAGTATATACTGCAACTTAAACCAATTTGGGACGTCATTCGTCTGTCGTTACTTCTTCGCCTGATCCACCCCTTTCGCCCCTTCAAGATCCATGATCGACAGCATCACCCTTCTAGAATTCCCGATGGAGCATTTGAATAACGTCTTGCTATTTCAGTTGTTGCTGGAATAATTTATTGGTTAATTGGATATGCCCTAGCTTATGGTGAAGGTAATAGTTTTATAGGATGGACGCACTGGGGTTCCTATGGTTTAAAAGATACCCAGTATGCGGCGTACTTCTTCCAGTACACATTTGCCGCAACTGCAGCTACAATTGTATCTGGTGCGATGGCGGAACGCTGTGATTTCATGGCTTATATGATATATAGTACTATTATTACAGGTAAGGGTTCTGGAACATATCTGTTTGACATTACAGAGCAATCTACTACTCTTGATAGATTGACCCGTTCATGTTCATAGACTCTCATACCCGACGTTCGTGATTTATAAGTCCGAGTAAGAGTATTCTACAGGCTCGATATCATCCAGACTCAGACCTTCCTTGGCACAACAATCTGCTTGGTCATACCCTGAGATGTAGACATGTGACGGGATCCATGCTAGGTTTATCCAGGGGCGGACTGGGCCGCATGGCCACATGGCTAAAGCCATGCGGGCCGGTGTGCACGGGGTTTGTTTGTGAAAAATGACAAAAAAAAATATTTATATTTTGAAAAAAAAAAAAAAAATTGGACTTATAAGTCTACTCAAAATTTCAAAAGAAAGTGGCCGAAATTCGCTAGAGGCGCTCGAAAATCACCTTTATGGCAGTCATTTTTCAAAAAAAATTTGGGGAGGACCCCTTAAGCAGTGGCTTAAAGAATAGGGAGAATACGAAATCAAAGATGTCTAAACCACGTCAAAAACCGTTAAATTAGTACAATTTATACTTATTCTATGTTATTAAGCCAAAAAAAAGGTCAAAATGTTTTTGACTCGCTTCGCTCGGCCAAAATTAGGACCTACGCCCCCCCCCCCCCCCCCCACCCCATCTGCAAAAACGTGAATCCGCCCCTGTTAAAGACCCCTGCGCTCGGGGTCGTGCTTTGCCAGACACACTTAAGTGGGCCGGTCAATGGAAAAAAACCATGGCCGCGTCACGGCCCCAGTCCGCCCCTGGGTTTATCTGGTGGTTGTTGTTGGTGTATCATCTTGCGAATTACGGATATGACTTCAGATCTGCAATTAGAAGAGTTGAGAGAAATTGAAGAGAAGTATGCTTAGTGGATCGGATAAAATTGCGGCATGCGCCGTGTGATGCAAGCATAGCCAAGTTTTCGTTATATTTTATTGCAGGCTTTATATACCCTGTAGTTTCAAGATGGGCCTGGCATCCTCAAGGTTGGTTATTGAATGGCGCTGTCTATGAGGACGACGATGGTAACAACTTTACTGTAGGCTATGAGGTTTGAACATATACAATTGATTTTGTACCATTAAAACTAATATTTGTGATAACTTGTGGGGAAGTTATTGTTTGAAATAGTATAGCCTGTCTTCCAATTTGATCCAATTTTCTTCTTAGCATTATTGACCAAATTAAGTGTTTATTCTAAGAGGTTGCATTCATTTGGATATTTTGAAAATTGTTCTATTCTCAAGATATTTAGATTTGTCTGCTCTACATAATTCTTCAAAGAAGGATAAAATAATGTTTTCTTTTCAAACTAAAATTTATTTCAATGCTCCATTAGTTTTCATTAGTTAGTGTGCATTTCAAACATATGTTTAAGTTTGTTGAATATAATCTTGATGTAAAACCATTAGATTTTTTACTTTTTTTTTCACGAAAATTCAAAAGTATGCTTATCGATTCAAGTGGTACTATGAAAACATGATAAAAAAAATGAATTAGAATTGTAAAGTATTATCATTGTCTTATCAGGATTATGCAGGAAGTGGTGCTCTTCACGCTCTGGGTGGTGTATCTGCACTTGTTGGAGCTGCTATACTTGGTCCACGAAAAGGACGTTTTGATAAAGAAACACATCTAAGATTTCAACTAAGAGGCCATTCACTACCAGTGAGTTTGTTATATTTAGTTTGTTTGTTAACTTAATTTTTTTTAACGTTGGCCGATGTTGTAAAGTGGCCCTTCCTGACATGTGTGTTACAACTAACTTGGAACAAGACATCAAAAGATACTCCAAGAAATGTTGAATAAAACTGATGCATTATTCGGTACTAGCTCCCAAAGGGTACTTGTCAATGATATGAGCTGTTTTTCTAATAAAAATCCGTACAAGCAAAACAATTCCGCCAATCAAAATTGCATCCAAAATCATGGCAAAATCGAGAGCAATAGTTGTATAGTAGTGGACTACTAAAAAGAGAGTTCAATCTTCTAAAGTTGTTAAATCGTACCTAAGCATAAAACAAGTTCAAATAGTCGAAATACTAAGATAAAAAAATGTGTTTGGTTTTAGTTTTTAGCATTTGGTGGATTTATTCTCATATTCGGTTTTATGGCCTTTAATGGTGGCTCAAACTTAGCTATAGCAGGCAAAGGATTCGGAGCCGTAGTTAGTACATCAATAGTAAATACTATGATCGCGGGCTCGGTGGCGGCTCTGGTGTCTTTAGCCATCAATAAGGTAACCGGTAACAAGAAATGGAGTCTACTTGGAACACTGAATGGAACTTTAACTGGAATGGTAAGTGAAAGTTTTGGTTTAATTGGCGCTGAAAAGATTGAACAATTGTTAATCCAATCCAACTATAAAAACGATTAGTGAGACGTGATGAGTTGCAGCTTATCAAACTTTTCCATACACATTTAAACGATGATTGCTAGCACCAATAATATTTGCATGATATGGATGCTATATAATCCAACGTGCATAAAAACCAACACAAACAGTTACACAATATAAACCTTTCCAGTTCATTTTGTAACATCAACGTCTTTAACGTTACTGCATGCTTTTTCAGGTGTCTGTCTGTTCAGGTTGTAATGTATACGTAACATGGAATTCGGCAATATTGGGATGTATAGGAGCATTTGTCTTCATAATAACTTCCAAAACCCTACAAAGATTATACATTGATGACCCTCTTGATGCGGTTGCGGGTGAGTACTATTTCAGATTAACTCAACTATTTGAATTTATTCTCAAAAACCGAAAAGATGGTTTTCAAACTCATTTGAAATCACATTTACTTACGTCAGAACATGTTAACAATGTAATAATATAATTTCCACTTTACCTGACAAGAATCACAACTCGGACCAAAAACCCTTTCAGACCATAGAATTGTAGATAGGGAATAATAACACAAGATTTATGCTTGGCGCGCATGCGTTGAATTGGAGGTATGTACATAACTTCCGGTTTCTGCAAATGAAATGAATGGAGTTTTACGTCCTACTTTCTGCACCTATATGGGCTAATTGAGGACGGGCGAACGCCATGCAGTGTGCAATGAGGGAAATTTTGCCAGGACAGCGGCATTAGCCTGCTCTTATTTTCGATTTCCAACTCTCGAGGGATCTTTAACGTGCACAGCCAATAGCACACGGGGCCTCGGTTTATTGTCCCATCCGAACGACTAGACGCTTTTCCATGTCAGCCCCTCCGACCTGCATCACTGACAGGGGGAAACCGGGTTTGAACCCTGGACCTTCAGGTTAGCGAGCAAGCGTCTAACTCACTGAGCTACCGCGGCGAAGTCATATTAATTTTAAAGCCATGATAAACGCGATTTGATTCGAACGGAAATCTAGTCTCTCTGCCACAGTATCACTTAGAGTCAACTAGTCCTAGAGGCGAAACTAGGTCAACCATAAATTGAAACAGAAGTTCAATAGACGATGAGTGGACTAAGTCTTCCAGTCTTATACATTTCTATGTTCAGACAAACTTAATATGTGTAGCACGTTTTTAATATCGTGATTTATTTGCAGTCCATTTAGGTGGAGGTATATTAGGAGTTATTGGCCTTGCATTCTTCAAACCAGAAGTTGGTATACTTTTTGCTGCGAATAAAAAATCAGCATTGGTAAGTTTTACAGAAGTATCAATCTAACTACTTTTGAGGTGTATATAATACTACATGTATATATCTTGAGCGTCTTGAATGGTATTATAGTAATAATAATGTTCACAGAGTTGTCTTATACATTTTTCTGTGGGCAATACTACTTCACCCTCATTATCCCATTTTAAAACTTTGATTAAATTGAATTATAATGCAAATACATAAGGCCCTATCCTGACATCAAATTCCACTTTCATAATAATATACTTTATTATTACGTAAATTTCATTTGCCTGTTTAGAGAAACCCTCACGCAGCCTTCTATACATAAAGTACATGTATATAAAATATACATTTTTTTTATAATTGTTATTTAGTTTTTAGGGTGGCAAATCGGAGGATTGGTGACAATAATAACATGGACCGCTGTATGGTGCACTATTATGTTTGGGGGGTTGCGATTGGCTAAAATACTACGAGTTTCAGAAGAATTTGAAGACAAAGGTTAGTTGTAAGGCTGTAGAATCTGTGGAAATATGAGCAATTATATATTTGCCCAACACAATTTTCTGTAAAAAAATTGCTTCCATGATAAGGAGCGCGGTTAAGACTTAAAAGAGAAATTCTTTGTATACATGCCCCGTTGATAGGTGTCTGTGGAAGTGAATGCATTCTGTGATTCTTTCTAAATTGAAATCATTTTTATACGCCCACATGAAATGTGGAGCGTATATTGCCGTCACCCATGTCCGTCCGTCCACAATTGCTTGTTAACACTCTACAAGTCACAATTCTTTACGGATTTTGACGAAACTTGCTAAAGTTGTTTATTATCACCCAAGGATGAACCCTATTTAAAATCAAAAGAATCGAAAAATATTTAATATGAATTATTGCCCTTGCTCTTTAAAACGCGTTCGATTTTTAGCTCGTTAACACTCTACAAGTCACAATTCCTTACAGATTTTGACGAAACTTGCTGAAATTGTTTATTATCACACAAGGATGAACCCTATTGAAAATCAAATGAATCGAAAAATATTTATTATGAATTATTGCCCTTGTTCTTTAAAACTCGTTCAATTTTTAGCTCGTTAACACTCTACAAGTCACAATTCTTTATGGATTTTGACAAAACTTGCTGAAATTGTTTATTATCATCCAAGGATCAACCCTATTTAAAATCGAAAGAATCGAATAATATTTAATATGAATTATTGCCCTTGTTCGATAAAACGCGTTCGATTTTTAGCTCGTTAACACTCTACAAGTCACAATTGTTTATGGATTTTGATGAAACTTGCTAAAATTGTTTATTATCACCCAAGGATGAACCCTATTTAAAATCAAAAGAATCGAATAATAATTAATATGAATTATTGCCCTTGTTCTTTAAAACGCGTTCGATTTTTAGCTTGTTAACACTCTACAAGTCACAATTCTTTACAGATTTTGATGAAACTTGCTGAAATTGTTTATTATCACCCACATTTAAAATCAAAAGAATCAAAAAATATTTAATATGAATTATTGCCCTTGTTCTTTAAAACGCGTTCGTTTTTTAGCTTGTTAACACTCTACAAGTCACAATTCTTTACAGATTTTGATGAAACTTGCTGAAATTGTTTATTATCACCCACAGATGAACCCTATTTAAAATCAAATGAATCAAAAAATATTTAATATGAATTATTGCCCTTGTTCTTTAAAACTTGTTTGATTTTTAGCTTGTTAACACTACAAGTTACAATTATTTACGGATTTTGACGAAACTTGCTGAAATTGTTTATTATCACCCAAGGATGAACCCTATTTAAAATCAAATGAATCAAAAAATATTTAATATGAATTATTGCCCTTGTACTCCGGTATTTTATTTTTCGGCCTCTGATTTAGTTTTGTATGCCATTTAAAGGTTAATGATGCTATATCACTCAAACTTGCACAAAAGGTAGATAATATCATAAACTAATCATATGTAAAATTTCAGTCCATTTGAGTAAATACTTTGGAAAATAGTAAAGGTCAAAAGTTGGGACATTACTTTAGGCCCACCCGATATATAGGCCTACTACAAACAGAAATGAGAACCTCTTTTGAACAATGCTTTCATATGTTCACAACTTAACAGTTTATCAAGTTGTTTTTACCATATTTTTTTTTACAATATATATTTCCAAAAGTAACTATCTTTTTAGGTTTGGATATACCTAAACATGGTGAAACGGCCTATCCATTAGAGGCATATGGTGATGGATGGCATGAAAAAATCATCAAAATTGTTGAGGCTAAAGGTAACTATAAATTCTGTCACAAAACAGAAAATATGCTATGTAGTGAAAACCTCTTAATTTTGATGAAAAGATTAGTTCAGGCCTTCTCAATTAATTTTTGTAAAGGGCCAAATGCATTTTATGAAAACAATATAAGGACCAAATAGAATTTGACTACCAAAGCTAGCAGAGCACTTTAGCGCACGGGGTCACTTTTGAGAGGCCATTCTCAAGGGCGCTGTGGGCCGCCATGTGAGAAGGTCTGAACTAGTTTAAAACGTGTCAATTCGGTTTTGCGTAAAGGGAGGATTCACGTAACCGAGAAGTAATTGTTCGTAGACTCTATATATGGTTTCTTGACTGTGATTTCAGTCAAAAACCAATAGGCTACGAGACCAACCTTGTTAAATATGTATACATTATTCAAGACATAAAGTGCACTTGGCATCCTTTTTTAAGGAACCATGGAGAATCATTCGTGCAATCAGCACCAAGGAAAGTGGTTTTTATTCTTTATTGTAGGTTACAAGGTAAAGGATGGTATTCAAGAATTAAAACAACGTATCAAATCAGACACAAACAACGGTGAAGTTCTTGGTGATTTCAAGAATTAAGCCCAGTTTTAGCATTATAGTGGTACTCTAGAAATACACTTATACATTTACATAGAAAACCAGCATGAACCCCAGTTTGCACCCCCACTTTATTAATAAGAAATTTAATATATTATGTGATTCAATTTCCGTTTACCCCCGTCGATGATGCAGGTCGGAAGGTTGACATGGAAAAAGCTTTCGTATGGGACAATAAACCGCAGACTATGCACGTTTAAAATCGCACAACGGTTGGAAAACTTAAGTGAGTGTAGGCCTATTCCACTGTCTAGGTACAATTTCCCCTCAATGCACACTAAATGACGTTTGACAAGTCCGAAACGGGTGCAGCAAATACAGTGGGCACAGTCTAATTAAAATAATACCCTAATTTCGTTCGTTCGTTTTTTTTTAAAATCCGGTTTTTTAACCACTACATTAGGGTCTGAAAACCAGGCGCGATAACAAACGTTCACGTTAACTTTGACCTAACCTTAATGACCTCTGTTTTAACCAATCAGATCTCAATGACGTCATATTTTGGAACAGCCAATAAAAAAATGTGTTTCAACCGAGTTCGGCACAATACTTGAAAAAACGAGACTATGGCACTTTGGAATGCACATATTGTTCGCGTCACAAAATCCCAGCGCTGGAGAGGGCAGAGATCTGATTGGTTAAAACAGAGGTCATTAAGGTTAGGTCAAAGTTAACGTGAACGGTTGTTATCGCGTCTGGCTCTCAGACCTTAATGTAGTGGTTAAAAAAAACGGATTTAAAAAAAAACAAACTAGGGTCTGATTTTAATTAGACTGACAGTTGGCAGTTCTACTGATTCTGAAGGCTGTTTACATATATTCAAGACTGCTGAGCATTCTCCATTAACTTGTCATCGGCGAATCAACCAACACCTACCTAGTTTGCGATGGTTGAACCCAATGTACTGAAAAATGGTGTTGAAAAGAGTCCAGGAGTTAAGGTTTAATACGTCAGAAATAAGACATTGTCAAGCTTGGCTTTAATTTTTAAGTGATATCGAGATATAATGTATGATAAAATGGAAACAATTCTATAACTCAATTAAATCTATATTTATCAACATTTTTCATAAAAGCACAGAAAAAAAACAACAAGTTAAGGAATAGTTTTCCGTACTTTAACTTGTAGATTTTGATGATAAAAAATTGTTTTTCATTTAATGTCAATAAATTACAACAGGAAATCATGTAACAATATTTTTACAATACACAACATGTGCTAGCATTCGGCTCAACCTTCTTCATGGTTCGAGACTATATAATGATTCTGACGTGAAAAGCATCCATCTTGCCCGGTAAATGGTCAAGAAAGACAATTCTTGTATGGAGATCGATTGTTTTGACTGATATAATAAGATCTGTACAAGCAAACAGTCTAATTAAAATAAGAACCGATGGGTGTAAAATCCCAAATTCCCGAACTGTACGAATAGGGTCAGAAAAGACTAAAAAAACGAAACTAGATTTGCGCCAAAGGTCGTGCACAAAATCAAGATTTTAAACATTTTACACCAAAAAAAGAATATTTTGAAAGAGTATTTCTTTGGTCAAATCACGATTTTTATAAATAAATAAATAAATAAATAACATACTCCAACCACTTTTCATGACTCACTCGGACACATTTTTATACGTCCACATTATAATGTGGATTGTTATTGTCTGTCCGTCCACAATTAGCTTGAGAACGATGGATGCCAAAGTTTTTATCCTATGTTAATGAAATTGTGTGTGTAGGTTTATATTCATAAGATCTTGGACTAGCTAAAATCAGTAGTCTAACTAACTATTCACGTTTTCAATATACAGGTGTGTAAGATAGTGTTTCCTTCAATTTGTCCTTCTCCGAAACGTGAAAATGTTTTGCCAAGTTAAAATTTCTAAAGCATTCTATACTTGTGCAGTGTGAGATGGTTTCCCTTGCTACGACACATAAAAATGTCTTGCCCAGAATAATATTTTCAGCGAAATGTGTAGATGTGTAAGATGGTGTTTTTTCAATTTGTCTTGCTCCAACACGTGAATATGTCTTGCCCAGATTAATATTTTCAATGCAATATACAGGTGAAATATAGAGGTGTGCAAGATATTGTATCCTTCAATTTGTCTTGCTCCGACACATGAAAATATCTCACCTAGATTGATATTTTCAATGCAATATACAGGTGTGTGAGATATTTTATCCTTCAATCCGACACATGAACATGTTTCACCCAGATTTTCAATGTGTGTGAGATGGTTTCCCTCAATTTGTCTTGCTCCGACACATGATAATGTCTCACTCAGATTGATATTTTCAATGCAATATAAAGATGTGCAAGATATTTTATCCTTCAATTTGTATTGCTCCGACACATGAACGTGTTTCACCCAGATTTTCAATGAAATATTCATGTGTGTGAGATGTCTTGCCCAGATTAACATTTTCAATAATGTGTAAGATGGTGTTTCCTTCAATCTGTCTTGCTTCGACACATGAAATGTGTTACACAGATTAAAATTTTCAATGCAATCTACATAGTACGAGATAGTGTATCCCCCAATTTATCTTGCTTCAAAACGTCAAAGCAAGCTGAATTTAGAAGAATTAAACATCATAGTATTTTTTGTATTATTTTTCCCAACAAATAACTAAAAAGATAACAATTGAAATACATGGTAAAAATCAAATGTGATACTAAACTTAATAGTCAAGAAAGATAATTGAATTGAAATAAATGCAGCATTCATTTCCTTGAAATTTCTAAAACAAATAAAATAGATTCGCTGTTTTAGCGACGTAGTCCTCAAGGTAAAGAGTAGAAAACTAGAATTTATAACAACGCTATAATATGGCAACTCGTTTAAATACCGTTGGTGTTGGAAGAGACATTTTTAACGCAATATACCCGATGGATTGATTATATGGCACGGTACAATAAAGAGCCTACTTCGATGTTTCTTCTCTTCTGATGATCTGTTTTTACGCTTCTCAAACAAATTCACAAATTTTCAGCTGATCTAATAGGAGCCAGATTCACGAATTCTTAAATTAAAGCAATACTACGTCTTACAATGAACATAAAAATTAAGTTCTCAAACTTGGTCAATAAGAGTATATTTTCATCAACAGTGTCCAAAGTATACAAACAGAATCAAATAAACTCATAAAACTGTGTAATTTTCCATATAATTACAGATTATTATTGATAAATATCTTAAATTGGATTAAGGCATTTATCAATTATTGTATTTAAACACAGTTTTCTGGATTTATCAGATTATTTAGGTAATCTGTTTTATAGTTATGCCACTAGGTTTGTCCCCTGATGAATATATACTCCTATTGACCAAGTTTGAAAATTTTATTTTTGTGTTCATTCTAAGACGTAGTATCTCTTTAAAATAAATATTTTTTCTATTGAAACAGATCCAGGTTTCTAAAACATATTTTTAAAGATTTAATGAAGCCAACGTTTACTACTTCCGTGTCTTCAATTTGATCATAAGAAAGTTATTCTCTGTATGCTGTAGTTTTTATTTTTGCTTTAACAAAAGTTATATCAGAATTCATCAGAGCTATATAAATCTGGGTATTCAAATCTGTTAATAATTAATTAGAAGCCCTATAAATATTCAAATGAAAGCATACAATTAATCAAATCAAACCAACCCATTAAAAAATAAATCCGAGCTGGAATGTGCATTATAACATAAATAAAAAGTTAACAATTTAAATAATCTAATATACATATAACCAAAATTAAAATAAAACTAATTATGTCTTTTATAACAATCAATTAACAAATATTAAAAAATAATCATTTTTTAACAATATTCACATTATAGCGTTCTTAAATTTTGGGGATATCGTTACATTAGGAATCGACTAGGTCTGGGGGGTTATCCTCATATATTATTTTCATTAAACTAGAAACATAACCCTATTTTCGATATTGGAAAATTTTGACAGATGCCTACAAACATATAAAAAATTTGATGACTCGTCCAAAAATATCAAAGTGGGTTTGATACGTCAAAATTTTGAATCAAATTGTTTTTTGACATCAAAACAACCTACACACGGTCAAATTTTGATGGTCTTTTTGAACGTATATGGGCCCCATTAAGGCTTTACAAAGACTACTAAAACAAAAACACAACAAAAAGAAGCAGTTCAAGATTTTTACACCATGTCTCTCAATAAGGTTTCTATATTGGCACACAAGCATGGGACTTATAAAAGATTGAGCAACTTAATTCAATAGGCACAATTATCACAATTCATTTACTTCTTAAAAACGATATTCGTTTGCCGTTTAAGCTTATATAAAGCTGGGACTAACGTAATCCGAAACTCGTTGACTCTTCATTTGGCATCTGAAGTCATTAGCATATTGCTAAACACAGTGATCAAGAAAATAAAGGGTACCAGAGGCCAAATTAGAATCAGAGAGTATCGGACTGGGACTGGGGTTAAAGTACTTCCGGGGCAGATCTAATGTGTATTAAGATAAATAAATGTTTGAAATTAGCAGCAAATGAACAACAGCAAGTCGTACCAGACTTCTACCCAAAATCTACTTTGAACGATCAAACTATTGTCGAACATATTTCATTGAAAAACATTTTGTTTTAGTGTATACCAACCCCGTGTCATAAAACTAATCTTTCGTCTCTAATCTATCGACCAAACATATTTTCCAATATGTTATATTATATATTGCATTGTATGTTATGTAACAGTATATTGTGAATAGTATTCAGCTGTTACTACATTTAAACATTTTTTCCGTAACTCCAATATTTTTGTTAAAAATCAAAGCTTAAATTTTAAGATATTTAGTCCAAATTATCAATATCTGGGGCCTTATTCTCGAAAACTTAACTTACATCGATTTAAGTGTTCCAGTCATCTTATTGGACAATCACTAAAATTAATTTTAAATATAGCTTTATTATCCAATCAGATAACCGTATTTCTTAAAATCTGGATTTTTATCTTTGTTAAGTTTTCGAGAATAAGGCCCCTGGTACAAAAAATAAATATATAGAATGATAGGCCTACTACTAGTTCGTTTATGAAATTTAGCAGTAGATACCATCAAATTGTTTTCCAAATTAATACAACGTGTTTCTAAAGCATCAATAAATAGTATTGGTATCTTTAATATTTTCATTATGATAATTGGCTATTTAGGTAGGCATAGTCTTTGGCTGGCCAATAAACGTTGTTTAAAATTTTGCTCAATTCACAGTTCTAATGGGATTGTAAGTCTGGATTTGTATAGATTCCATCAAATTCCTCAATTGCCTTTTCTATTGATTAATAACTTGCAAGTGCTTAGCAACTATAGTAATATTTTCCTCAATGTATCGCTTTAGTGTGTTAGATTGCTACCGTGGAACACTGCCATCTACAGTCTTAAATATGAACTAAAGCAGGCCTTCTCAATTACTTTTTGGGCCAAAAGCAATTTATGAATGAAATATACTGGTCAAATACGAGATAAGTTGACATAGCGAGCAGGGCGTTTAGACGGTCTGAGTCACTTTTGAGGTGACACTCTTGAGGACGTCGCGGGCCGCCATTTGAGAGGGCCTGAACTAAAGTCTTCATTTTCATATTTAGCTCAAATTTAGTGTTATTTTGCTTGACCCAGGGCCTGGGATTGGTTGAAATTTCGTCATGTATTCTTACAGCTTTATACCAACACCATACCTTACCATCTTTTCTGCATTCATCAATATCCCAATTGCACCACGTACAAAATTTTATATTATGTAATATACCTTTTTGCACTTACACATATACTATAATGTTTTCTTATTTTTACTATAGTAGCTACGCCATGTTTCTTGTCCAATACACACCCCAGGCCCACGCCACCATTTATCGATATCCTCAAACACAGATTGTGGGCGATTCTCATCGTGAATCAAAGCACACATACGGCACCAAAAGTACGTATTAATAAACGACCCTGTTCCCTTCCATAAAAAATATTCGTTATATAGTTTATCATTTGTATCGAGTTTATGAAGGTACTCAGCCAGTTCTTTCGGTGAGTTGAAATCATCCACATGAATAAAACTGTGCACCGGGGCTGCCCGTCTGTAATCGTCAGGGGATCCTCCCATAACTATTGGTATCACATCATGTCTGAAATATACAATTTAAAAATTCCACTTTTAATCAGTCTCGGTAATTTCTATTCTCAAACATTACAGAAATAGTTTACAGAACAGAAATGGTTATTATTGAACAGAAATGAATATTACAGAACAGAAATGATTATTACAGAACAGAAATGAATATTACAGAACAGAAATGAATATTACAGAATTTTTTTTTACAGAACAGAAATAAATATTACAGAAGAGAAATGAATATTACAGAACAGAATAAAATACAGAACAGAAATGAATATTACAGAACAGAAAAGAATATCTTAGAACAGAAATAAATATTACAAAACAGAATTGAATACTAGTATATAAATGAATACTGTATAACAGAACAGAAATTAATAGTACAGAACAAAAAAGAATCATAGAACAGAAATTAATATTACAGAATACAGAACAAAATGTTTTTACAGAACAGAAATGAAATGAATCCTACAGAATACAAAACAACTTGTTTCTTACAGAACAGAAATGAATACTACAGAACATAGAACAGAAACAAATATAACAGAACAGAAATGAACATAACAGAACAGCAATGGATATAACAGAACCTATAACGAAACATTTGATAAAAATAATGTCATTCTAAACTTAAAGTCCAGTTATCAAATTTCTTTACTTTTTCTATGAACAAGAACCTTTAAATTTCAACTCCTTTGCCCTCAATACCATAAAATAATTTAGATTACAATTTTGTTTACATACTATGAATAAATTTCACTTGAACATTTTATCTTTGACAGAGTTAACCATATCACTATCGAGTACGGGGAAAAATTTAGTAAAGTGGCCTATAATGTTGATAAATAATTTAATTGTACATTCAGCAACAGTGCTGCTCCAAATTGACTGGAAGGGGCAGAAACCGGTTTTGGCGCCCCTTAGGAAACTGTGTCTTTTGTAGCTAAAGGGTTATTGAAATTTGGAACTTTTCACTATTTTCAATTGTTTAATAAGACAACATTAAGCGTTATGGTGTTAGCACACATTCCATCAATTAAAAGTTTGGACGGCAACATTCCCGCCTATCAAATTTATGGGATGCCAGTGTGATTTAACAAATACAATGCCATTTTGTAATCTGAAACAAGCCGGATTTCAGACATTACTTCCTCTAAATTTAATTATCAAGTTGCATACCAATGGTTGGGTGGGTAACATTGTTATAAATGTTGAGATTTTTGCACAGATGAAAAATGCACGAATTACACTTCATACAAAAACTAATTACACGATACCAAAATCAGAAAAATATTTATTACAAAAGTTTGACACAAATTTGCACGTGTGTTTAGTTCGGGAAAAATATTTTTATGTTCGATCAGAAATGGTCGGTAGTGGTCAACAACTTTCAAAATCAAAACGGAAATGATTATCCCCACAGAAATGGTGGGTAAAGTTTCCATTTGTTTGTCTTTTAATCCTAAATCTTATTTTCCATACACCTTTTTGTGACATTGGAATGGCTCAGACTGTAGCGAATTTGAGCAAGTGGGTGGTTGGGGTTTTCATGAACTCGCATTAATTGACCTTTGGAATAATACCCTTAACAAATTAATGTGTCCGCATCATTCCACATATTGAATAGAAATGGATATTTAAAACAGACTATCTAATATTTTCCTTCTTATGAGTCTACCCGCCCCTTAAAGTCAATAATCCGACTTGAGCTAAACCGATTATGTGTATTCGATTACTCATTGACCTATTTACAAACAGGGGGTGGCTAATATTATAATTTATAACATTTAGTTTTACAACACTTAAGACAAATTTTATCAATTTCTAACCTTACACTTTTTATTAAAGCCAATTGACTGTACATAATCAAATTAAGCGTTTTACATTTTTCTTCTCTTGATTATGCTTATAGAGGCGTAGTGCACCTTTTTGACTTAAAGCATATCGTGATATTCACCGTGCACTTCATTAAGTTTCAGTATAGGGTGTATCATTTTTTGAACATTTTGACATGCTTTTTTTTCTTCGAACTGTATCAATGACAGAAGAAATGGTATGTTATATAATTGAGTGATATCTCTACCTATGTCGTGTTAAAATTAATTATATGGACATTCAGACAAGCGAACGGGCGTCTTCCGGTACGCTCAAGATTCCAGGGCATGCAAAAAGTAAAAAACAAAATTCAGTCCCAACCACTGACCAAATCAAGGTCCAATTTTATCGATAATGATGAGATAGTACGGAACCAAGTGGATAAAGCAAAGACACGGATCAAAAGTTTGGTTTGTAAATGAAATAGTTTTACGTCATGCTTTTCTGCATTGTATGGGCTAATGATGACGCCTAAACGCCATTCAGTATGCAATGAGGGACATTTTGCCAGGACAGCGGCATTAACCTGCTCTTATTTTCGATTTCGAACTGTCGAGGGATCTTTAAGGTGCACAGCTAATAGCACACGGGCCTCGGTTTATTGTCCTATCGTTAGCGCATCACTGACAGGGGGAAACCATGCTGGGATTGAACCCTGAGCCACCACGGCTCCCAAAAGTTTGGTTTGTGGTCCGGTAGAAAATAAAATGCTATCCTCGATACAGTCTCAAATAGAGAGACGAAAGTGCACCGAGTCACCGTAGGGTTGACATAATAAACAGTATTTAGTACCTAAACCAACAAAACACTAGCTACCTGTCGTGAAATTTGTTTTACCAACCAGTTTCTAACTCAAATCAATTAATTGACAAAAATGTTTCAAATATTTTAGTTACAAATTACCACTTGAAAACGTGCATGAAAACCAAATATTTCTGTAAAGAGGTACACAGATTCTTAAAACACTATACATAGCCCAGTAAATGCATGATTTATTTTTTACTACGAACCTAAAATGTTACAATGCCAAATATTGCAGTTAAGAATAAGATACACAAACTACAAACTGTACACGTAATCTATAATAGCTCATTAATACGTAAAAATTTAGATAGCACAGAAATGCGTGTTAAAGCATAGCACATAACATTACGTCATGCGTATACATTGAATAATAGGACAAAATATTACAAAGAAGACTTTGAATGGTTAAATTGTGCTCATGGAAATACACCTAGGCCCTTCTGTATAACTTATGAACCCCCACCCCCCATAAAAACAAAACATGTAGAGCCCACATGCTAACAGATAGCGTATTAAAAGCGTATATTAAAACAGTAATACCAGTACGCGTATAAATAAAACATATATATATAAAATCGCATTATAACGCTTCTAAACAGACCGTAAAGTTAAAAAAAATACTGATAACCGACAACTATATACCGAGGATTCAGAACAAACTCAATATTGATTGACAGGTATTTACATCTTGTATTATGCTTAGTGAGAGTACAGTGAAACCAAATATAGCATAATATAATATAGCATAGCAAACAAAACATCGGAAGATTTGTTTTTTCAAGTGTATGCTGGCTTTAATTTCAAGGTCCTTTTAATGTCTATGCATTTAAATGGACCAACATCATATTTGAAATCTGAGTAGGAATATAATATAATAACTGATAAGGCATTATCTATTGAAATATGATACATTATGTAGTTTATACTTACTGTAAGCCGTTGACAAAGAATTTCTCTGTAATGTAGTCTCGACAGTTTGAATTTTCAAACGCTAGATAAAATTTATAATCTTTGTTCAGCATTTCGAAACATTTTCCTGATTGATGGCGAGGACATTTCAACGGTCCACAACCGCCATAAATATCAACTTGAATATATTCAGCCAGTTTGTCGGCGTATTGTCTTCGACCGTTTCTAGCCCCACAATTCGACACAAACCATGAAACTTTTTTCGTCTTTCCCGCTGCATAATTTTTATTTTGTGGTTTCGTTAACACAGAATCGTTGAAAGGCTGAAATCGCTCATACGGCGCTACTATAGTTGAGTCGTGTCTGTATGTGGCTGTCCAATTAAACACATTTTTAAAGGCACTTAAACTAGCGGTATGATACGGGGATTCTAACATGTACAACAGCCAAATTTGACTTAATGGACGATTAAATCGTGGACGGGAAGGTGAATGACTAAATATCACAGCGTCAGCATCCGCTGCCTTCTGTCTATCTGAAGACAAGATGCAACGGTTTACCGAACATTTTTGTTCGATAAATGTCTGTTGACCACGTTTAACCTGCCAACCACCAAAACCATTATAAAGAAGTATAGTTTTCATTGGCACTTCATCGTTTGTTTTGAATTTTTTCACATTTTCAGGGATGAATTTCATTTGATTTACTATTCGATCTTGTTCGTCTTTGGAGCTGGGATAAATTAAACTTTTATTTCCAGATTTAAAAACTGAATCATAAGATTGTGTATGGTTTTGAAAATAGAGAGATGTTCCTGTTTGTGAATGTCGCACATGCTCGTGAATTTTCTGTCCATTGAAGGAAAGCCTGTGCTTGCTTTCGACTTTCACAAAGTTTACACCCCAGGGAGTGTCATTTATTCCGTCGGACCATTCTTCTCTTTTGTAAAAATTCAGCAACAGAAGACTAAACACACTGCATATGAATGAAAGTTGCACAATTTTTTTCAGATATAAACGCATACTTAATCCTGAGTATATTTCCTTGGCATCTAACTAAGGCCGTTCTTAACAACGTTTCTAGTATGACACGTTAACGAAAGGCATTGAACACAAGTCTATCCAATGTAATGGTTTTTGTGAATTGGGTCCTATAGAATATTCCCCACGAACAATTTTGTTCATCCGTAAACAGTATTCCACATCCAATAACTTTATCACGTCTGATACTTTCATTTATCTATACTGTATTTTTCGCTCTAAATGTGTCACCTGAATGCATCGATCGCTTTATCTCAAGTAGAATTAGTTATAGTCCAATATCACAGCTTTCTCTTATGACTTGCGTTAACAAAGCTATAGTCCATATTTATATCACGTATTGTTCATAATACTGGCAATTACTTCATTGACATGCACGATTACAAATCATTATGAAGACACACCATACGCGATCATAATGGGATTAATTAATTAACCCTAATTAGCTCGTCACTAATATATCCATGGATATATTCCCACACGTCTTGACAACCGAGTTTAGTTTTGTTTACCTTCGTTACAATCTCGTGATAACCGCTAGTTTCATTTAAGGAAAGAAAACATTAAGATTACGGAGTAATATAATGGGCTGTAGAGATTATTTCGTCCGTCAATATCAACCATAAACTTTCGATAACGAAGAGAAGGAGGACTTGGTTATGACAATAACTTTTCTTTATAACTGTAACTGTAAAGTCATTTAATTACCTGAAATGTATAACATAAATCAAGTCAATTAATTTAACATAAAAATTATTTAAGCGTCTATGACCAACCCATAGTATCAATATTTTTCAGCATATATAGGTTTTTTATTTCATCAATTATCTGTTAACATGTATTGCTTTTCCAATGAACATTTTTCACCAACCTTTCAAAGGGATTGCTTTTCACTCATTTATGCCACTTAATGGGGTATAAAAATGCTTATTTCAGCTGCCATCGGTGAATTAAAGAGTTAACGACTTTGTAGCAAGTCTGAAACTCATTTGCAAAAGACTGGAGACCGTTTGAGAAATATTCATGACTTAGTACAGCAAAGTAATGTTTGTGGCTGTTACAATTTCTATTTTCCAATCATCTAAGCCTTAAGATACGAGTATAACTGTGAGCACTGGACTGAAGACCCACGTTCTGCATTTTCCTTCGCAAGCACTGATTAAACTGGAAAGTACGTCCTGAAATGGTTACCTTCGTGTCTTGCAATTGTCTGTCTACGTATGTGTAATTTTAAGCACAGGTTCAAAGTCTATAGCAGTAACTTAGAAGGCTTGAATTGGAACCTTGAATAACATTGCAATTTATCATGATGGGAACTAGCCAAAACAAGATTTTCAAAGGTATTCAAATACCAACAGTGCAACTATACCAAACCTAAGTTAGAATTTGTGTGAATCAGATACCTGTAAGATCACATATTATGGTTAGACCTTTCTTATTGTTAATGAAGCTTAGAAACAAAATTACTAATTACGTGTTACACAGAGACATATGTTTACGTATGCTGATCTCTATCCTTAAATATTTAAAAGACAGACGACCTAGGCTGTTTAGACACCTTTAATTATCAACTTGATCCGTTTGCAGTCACGTCCAACAACAGCTGAAACAATAGCTCTAATTTCATTAACACACAAGATGTTACGTAAATAAATAAAACAGAAATGTTTTAAAAAATGTTTAACAATTTTTTAAAACTTACTTCTACATTTTGTATTTGGTGACATTGATAGAGATGTTTTTTCGTTTTAAAATAAGCTGCTAGTAGCCTACTTTTGTACGTAAAATTTCACGAATACTTTTAACAGTGATATAACGCATCTCTGGCATTCAACATTAGGCGTCCATTTTTTTGCTTTTAATTTAATATATAACTGAATCTCGGTGATAACGTTTTTTTAAAATCAAGCGTATGTCTACCACTGAATATGCCTTGCAGTGGTTACAATATTCAAGGCCTTTATGGTGGTCAAGCAATAATAAATTCATCTGTAGTCATTCACAATGAAATACGCTAAAGGAATACAACCTCTTAAAATGAACAAAAAATCTAAATTTTCCAATTTGGTCAATAGGAGTTTATATTCATCAAGAGACTTGTCTGGTTGCATAAATATACAACAGATTACCTAAATAATCTCATAAATCCAGAAAACAAGGTTTATATACAATAATTGAAAAACCCTTAATAAAATTTAAGGCGTTTATTTTTGTCGTCAGGATGCAAATGATGTTGCCGAGTTTGAATCATTGTCGCCACCAATAATAATAATAATACTAGAGCTGTGAACAGCACTGAGCGTGGCCCGCGATGCTTTGCCTGAAAGCTGTAAGACTTTTTGAACTTCAAACCCCTAAAGTCTGGTGTTCACTCCCTCATTTTTAGTAAAAAGTTTTGTGAAAAGGTAGATTCAATCATATATCAATCTTGTAATTCAACTAGTAATCTTTCTAAAATTGGGAGAAATAATTCTAATCGATAAACAGGTAGTCTATAGATAACAATTACGTTAATATTCTTATCCAGAATATTCAAAGCAATGTGTTCTATTTTTAAAACTCCTATATATTCCTAATCCATAATGCCCCTTTTCTTTTAAAAAATTGAAATCCAATGAAATGGCGCCGTGTAAAGTGTTTTCGAGAGAAGGCCTAATTGTAGCTTTAACCGCATAACTCTTAAAACCAAAACTATTGTTCGTAGTTTGCAATTTATCTTTGACCTATAATAAGCTTAGCATATGATATAAACGGGTTATAGTCAATTGGGCCCTATCCAAAATGGCCCCTCGTTTGGTCAAAATGGTCCTTCCAAAAAGTCAAAATGGTCTCAAAATAATTTTTTTATTTATGATGTTACAAATTAACAAAACATAAAGCGCAACATAATATATTTTTTGTATAATCTTTTTGAGAACTGGAATAGTAACTTCAAATTAATATTGTAAGTCTTAGAATGTCTTTGCTTTGATGAAAATATAAATAGGAAAACAATTTATGTCTTCAAAATTTGTTGTTACAGAGTACGATTTTCAGTCAAAATTAGTGACATTTTCTAGGGTTAAAATAGCTTCCAATTATTCCTCTAATTATCATCATATAAGCTACAATTTATAAAAAAAAAAATCAAAGACCATTTTAACTTTTACTTTTTTGGCCATTTTGACCAATGAAATCAAAGAGGAAATTCAGAGGCCATTTTGACCAAAATAGGGGCCATGGTGACTGGCCATTTTGACCAAATTTAACTTTTATGGCCATTTTGACTAGGGGCCAATTTGGATAGGGGCCAATTGACTATGGCAAGATTGAACACTTAAGTTCCTTTGATAATCATGATATAAGCTACAATTTATATAAAAGAAATTAATCAGGGACCATTTTGACTTTTATTTTTTTGGCCATTTTGACCAATGAATTGGTTGAAATCGAGGAGTAAATTAAGAGGCCATTTTGACCAAAATAGGGGCCATGGTGACTAGCCATTCTGACCAGATTTCAATTTTATGGCCATTTTGACTAGGGACCATTTTGGATAGGGGCCCAATTGACTATAACTTTTGAGGGGTTACCCGTCGTTTGCTTTCATCCCCTCAGCCTAACACCAATAACCAAAACTGTTGTGTATATATTGCAGATATAGTTAAAATAATGGTAGAGAGAAAATTCGAACTGGTAATTGTATCAAAAATTCACTGCTTTAAATAAGAACTTGTTTAAATAATAATAGAAGCAAAATTAAAAAAAAAATTATGAATATAAAATTAAAAGATAGAAGATTGCATAATCAGATTAATCTGTTTATGGCCTGCGGTGAAAAGTTCAGGTCAACAGTGTTGATGTTCAATGTTGCATAACTTCTCTTAACACCTGTCAACAACTTTAAATCTGCAGCCTTTATGAGGCATTCGTAGTTTGAGCTCTAATTAAGATATCAAAAAAATTCCAACTGTAAATTAAATTGCAAAATCACTTCTTTAATTCTAGGTATGTTAAAAATTAGTACGTAAATGTTTTGCAAAATAAATAAATAAATTTTTGAGGGTTAAAAAATTGCATAATCAGATTAATGAGTTCTCTGGCACAATGCCAAGGTTAAAAGTTCATGTCAATAGTTTTATTATCAATGTAGTGTAACTCCTTTTATAACACCTGTCAATCATTTTAATCCTCTCTACATATTTTTTTCTCTCAGAAAGGGATATTCTATGCCTATTATCACAAATTGATTTTTGTATCAAACTACTCATGTCACATATCGTTAAAAAGAGAAAAAATAGTACTTCCTGATTAAACAACCATATCACTATGAGATAATTACATTGTAAGTAAGAACTCTCAGTAGAAAAAAAGCGCAATATTTTGAAAACATATTTTAAGGTACTATCGTCATATATCGTTAAAAAGATAATTAAATCAGCATTACAAAATTGAAATAATTAATTCTTTGTGTTAATTAGAGAAGGTGATACAGCCGTCCAAAGTTGTCAAAAATGTCAATTTTTGAATGTCTATAAAACCGGAAGTTAATATTTTTCAACTAAAATCAAAACACCTATTGATAGCTGAGGTCAAGACATTCTACATTGTAAATTTCAAGGTCATTGAAGGTCAAGGTCACATGATATGGCCTTTTGAATTTTCAAAAAATTCAAACCAAAATAAAAACACTTCAAATTCTAAATTCAAAATTCTGTGCCTACAAGTTTTAGATAAAGTTACAATGTTTTGATAGACATCAAAATCATAAAAATCGGATAAAAAATGGAGGACTAATTAATTTTTTGCTGAAATGTGTCAGTCTGTGACGACAGCTTATGTATCACTTCCGGTTTGGATTTTTTCGGCTAAGTACCTTCTAATTATGCCTGACATACAATATATATGGTTTTAGCCAACATCTGAAATTTACACCGGAAGTGGGGTCGCCAGACGTAATTTTGAAAAACCGGAAGTCTTCACGCCAAAACCGGAAGTGATAGAAATATTTTATTTATCTTGTATTAATTATATCGACATCCTGTTTACGTCCTGTGAATTTCAGATCAATCGAATAATTAGCAGCTGAGAAAAAAAATTTGATTTTTTTTGAAAATTTTGGTTTCAAATTTTTTTTACAAAAATATTTAAAAATTGAAATTTTTGAAGATGCACCAGATACTTCTTTTAACAATTAACGTAATAAAGGAAATTTCAGGTAAATCGGTTCATAAATTAGTCCTACAGACTCGATGAAAAAATAGTGCACATTATGTAATAGCCCACTTCTGGTTCCGCAAAAATGTGCCGTTTTATATTTAAAATGCAAAGCAGTGTTGTTTATGACGATTGTAGTAGCTCTGCCCTTAGCCTCACCTTAAAAATAGAAAGTGAAGGCGACGCTTTAGTTGTTTGAGGTAGTGAATTCCATAATAGACTTGCTGTGTATTGGAAGGTTCGTTTCATTGCTTCAAGTTTACATTTAGGTAAATAAAGATCTTGGTTAGTTTGCGAGCGAAGGCAGAGATTTGTTGAAGAAATTGATGATTTTTGGGGAACAAATGAATGATAAAAATTTGCGCAACATGTTGTCGAACTGTTGTCGTGTGTATACTGGAACCAATATTTTGTTGCCTGGATTTGTTGACCAACATGTTGTCGAAAATGTTATCAATGTGTACAGTAGTTAATTGGGCTACGTCGACCATCACGATATAACTTTGATTCTAAGGAACGAGGTAAATCGGACTGCAAATCAGATTTTCACGCGTAAAGGTGCTGTTGTTGCGATCTCTGAGCTGTAAAAGCTGTTCATAAAAGAACAGCACATCTGAAGGTTTAGTTCATAACTGAACTCAGTTTGTTTAATAACCACCAATATAGGCTACTGTTCTACTGTGTGTTGGCAAACAAGGTCATTTCTAATCACATTTATATACCTGGTAGCCTAATTAATGTTTCATTTACACGCCTGTAAAGGTCAGAGGTTACCAACGTCTGTTAAATAACTTGGTTTCAGACTATTTAAAAGGTATTATCAAATGTTTTCAAAGATTACGTAAACTGTCACGTAACAAAACAATATGAACATTTTTACAGGGATCAAACGTAGTCTGAAATGTCATGACAATCTTTACCAACATATCTATCTGTGAACATTTTGTGTCAGCACCCATGTCGGTCCGTCTGTAAAAATTATCGGGGGTTAATATTCGCTAATTTCGCCACTCGATCAAAACTTTTATGCATTAAAGGTTATGTAAAGTGGGTCTTCAATTGTGTATGTGCATCGGTGACACTGATAGCATTAATTGTCACCATTCTTTCTAGTATTCAATTAGACGTCTGTCTTTCCATGAAATTCAATAAAAAAAAGTGTAGTTGACGTCACTAGTTTGCAAATTCGGGAGTTCGGACTTGCATCTATATAAAAAAACTTTTAGAAGTACAAGAATGAACCGAATTCGCATAGGACTAATCCCTTGCACTAGACTATATTTCGACTTTCTATGATCTAGGCCTACAGTAGAGTCTCAAGAAAATAGTATTCGCATTTATACCTTTCAAACACTGATAATTATGCATTTATGGATAGGCCTACAAGGCTCAAATTCCAACCCAAGTGACAGCTGTGTCTACTTTTATTATTAAGCTCTGCTAAATAATTCGTGTTTCTGAGGCCTACGAATGGTCAAACAAATAGTGAACATTACCCTTTCAACTTGAAGCCTAAAAATAATAGGTCCTAGTCTTACAGTCCGGGTTCAAATAGAATTAGACAAAAAAGGCGGGGGGCGGATTTAAGGTAGGCTCCCCCGGCTGGAGCCCCCCCCCCTCCTATATTTTTGGCCGACTGATGTCAGTATCCTCTGAACAATTTTGCTGTTGAATTTGAAGTACGTTATGAACGAAGCGAAAGCCAAAGACAAGAATGGCACAAGTCTGAGAAGTGCAGTGGGTACTTGACATAAGCCTTTGTCATTAATTTGAAGGTCTGATAGGTATAAGGGCCCAACCTAAACCAAAAAATGAACTGTAGAGCCTATGCCAGTAACACTTTGTCATAAAATTATCCACTAAAATATATTTAAAAAAATGTGAATTCGATTTGTTTACCTTTTTAAGTTTATAAATAAAGGGAAATAACTCTTATAAGTCGCGATCAATTTGTCACTTTAAGAAAAGTTTTCGGCTCGCAAAGCGTTCAATGTGAGCTAACAATTAGTCTTTTAAAAGTCTAATGAGTCCAGAGACTACAATAATGTTACAATTTCACTTGCTAATTTAATATTTAGAGAAAGCTTACTGCCTTGCTTGAAAGTAGGCCTTAAAGAACTTGTATGATACTTTACTTCATAGGATCAACACAGACCAATCTCAACGACAGAATACATTGATAGAAACACAAATTTCAGGCAAATATGAGATGACCTCCAGGCACAGACACTAATTATGGCCAATTTTTCTCGCTTCTCTTTTCATCAATTAAGAAGAAGATAAGGAATAAATAATTAATAGTTAGTGAAGGCTACAAATTATTTAACCAGACTTAATCAAGCACCTTTTCACTAATTACAGAAGAGAAATTGCAATTTAAAAACTTCATAGAGGGCAAATAAAAGTACATGTGGATGGAATTAAAGAAACATGGTCGCGGGTTTGTTTTCTATTTTGCTGAAAAAGAAGTCAAATATGGAAAATTGGAAACAAAAGCGTCAAAAAAAGTTAATGCATAATTCATTATGTGTCGGTGGTACGAATAGTGCCAGTTTTACTCAAAGCGTTATATATAGGGCTTTGGTTGTACTATTATTTTAGGCGAATCCATCAATGATAGCGATACGACATGCTACTACAAACGTATCGTATGCTCGGGTATCGATACTTTCTGATAAAATAATGTTACATAACTTGTCGCTATCTATGAATACAATATGTACATGTAGGCTACACATACAAAAAAAAATCGACAATTTATGTGCAATAAATAACAAGCAATTATTATTTATAAAGCTAAACATATTTAAATTTAAAAAATAAAATGTTACTTTTGGTAGCAGCACTACTACTATATTCACGTATTAAATCAGTCCAATGACTACGATTATCAACTAGTTTTCTCTATAACTATTTAGGCGAATAGGCATATAATCAAAATAGAAAGTTGGCAATAAATTGTATCAAAGGATTGTAAAGCGGTTTTCTAAACTTTGTATGTGTATCGGGGAGACTGATAGCATCAATTTGCGCCATTCAAATTTCCATTCCGATGTCTGTGGTTCTTGTAATTCCACTTAAACTAACGCGTTTTATGACGTCACCCCCACTGATTACTGGAAGCTTCCATTAATATCTATGCAGAATATGTAAGCTCATGTTTAGGCCAATATTTTCAGTTGTCAGAGGGTTGAATATCGTTAGACACGCTTTAGCTCATAGTTACTGATGCTTTCAATATTGTACAGCAGGCCTTCTCAACTGGCGGCGCGCGCACCATTGCAACTGCCAAAGTGGCGCGCAGACGTTTGTGTGAGAAAAAAAAATAATAGTGCAAAACTAATAAAACCTAACACCGGACAATTCGACTCCCTTTCTGTTGCTGACATTCAAAAGTCGATATGAATCTTTGGTATTTCCGCCCAATACGGGATCCTTTAAATTGTCACTTATTGACATGCTTTTTCCATGTTCTATTTCACCACGATCCACGTTGTTACAGTCATTAACCGGAAAGGTTTTTCAGGTGATATCCCTCAGACCCTTAACAAATAATATTGAACCTTAAAATCGCTGGGAAATGTCAGGAAATCGCGTTTCTGGGCGCCAAATTTTTCAAATTTTCTTAGCGACATACCAAAAACCGACCCTATACAAATAATTTTTAACCTGAAATTTGTCGTGAAATGTCAGGTAATTGCGTTTCCAGGCGTCTAATTCTCAAAATTTTCTTATGTTGCTTCCGCACTCCCTTTAATTTGTCAGGAAATGTCAGTAATTTGAGTTTCAGGAAATCAAATTCTCTAAATGAGGAGGACCCCAAATTTAAGAAAATTGTGTTTGTATAGGAAGGAGGGGGTTCCTAAGCTGCCCCCCCCCCCCCTCCCCGGAAAGTAGTTGACTGCGGCATGTACCCCTCAATCGATTTGTGGCGCTTCTTGCTCACTATTTTGACCAAAGTGACGCTTCAGGAAATTATCTTGAGACGGCCTGGATACTAAATTCAATATGCATACAAATAATTATCCATACACTTGACAATGGGTTGCAAAATTCACATTCTGTCTGTAAACTACCAAGGCCTAGGTAATATTGAAAAAAAGAGATGTAAATTGGGACTCTTGGTGTATACTTTAATCGAATGATCTTGAATATCGTGCAGAAAGAGCATCATCTTGGGGCATACAAATATTAAGTAACAAAAATTATATAGGTATTAAAGAGATATATGAATGATAACAGTATAAAAAGTCATGAATCTCCGGGCTGTAGGAAAGGTTTTTATTATGAAATCAACAACACTGTCAAGATGATATTGATATGTTAAAAAAATAAACCCCAAAATCAAAGAAATCATTGGTGTTGTTGGAAATACTTCGGCCAAAAATTTACTATAATCATACCTAAAGATAGCTTGCCAGGCAAGGTAACATACGCCCACTTCAGCAAATTTGAATATTTAAAAACGTTGATTGCACCATCGCAGCATCGCACTTATTAAAGCTGATATTTAGATGAATCAATTCGAATGAAAACTCTAGCAAGTAAAGGGCAATAACCCATAAACCGACGACTGAAATCGCACCATTTTGGAACTCATCCGAGATATCATCAAGATGAATACACATACCAAGTTTCATTCAAATCGAATAAAAACTTAAGCTTCTATTGCGTACACAAGTTAATTTAACGTTTTTACACTAAGTCAGGGCAATAACCCATAACCCAACGACTTGAATTGTGCCATTTTCGAACTCATCCGAGATATTATCAAGATGAATACACATACCAAGTTTCATTCAAATCAGATAAAAACTCTGGATTCTATCGCGTACACAAGTTAATTTTAACGTTTTTTCACTAAGTCAAGGGCAATAACTCATAACCCGATAATTGGAATTGCGCCATTTTCGAACTCATCCGAGATATTATCAAGATGAATACACATACCAAGTTTCATTCGAATCAGATAAAAACCCTGGTATCTATCGCGTACACAAGAAATTGTTGACGGACCGACGGACGGACAGGGGTGACGGTAATATACGTCCACATTTTCAAGTGGGCGTATAAAAATCGCAAAGTTTCATCATTTTCATAAAATGTCCCCCCGCTTAAACTCCAAACTGATTGAGAAATAATGTCTGAAATCTAATGCCAGGTCCTCAAAATCTTGATTCGACCGACCACCATGCATTCAATCCATTTGTAACTTAAAGGGCCATTCTGCTTTTTTGAAAATAGTTTCCATCAACAAAAACATCGCAAATGTTACCTGAGAATATTTCTAAAGTATGCTTATTGTATCTCTGTATCTTCTTGATCAAACTGAATTTGTTTTTAAAGGGTTAATTACAAACAGGGAGTACTTATTGTTAATTAAGCAGTTTGACCTAGTGTTTGTGTTTGGCTTAATAATGGCTCGATATTCTTAACTGAAACCTTTACAATACATAGTCAAGACATTTCTCTACGGCGTTTATTTTACTCAAATCCGTTCAGTAGTTTTCTATCAGCGTCCAAAAAACATAACACACTTATTTTAGCATGTTTTTAGTGTTTAAATATTAACGGCTGGATTTTTTAAGTTAAAACTTTCAAATACATTAAAGGACATATAGTTAGAGATTTTGGTATATAGTTTTCACAAAATTGAGCAAAAAAAAAAATTTTGACCTAAAAAAAATTCAGACTGTCCCTTTAATTCTGATCAGGGTCAAACCTTGGCAATCGCACTACAGAGAATTATCATGACAATCGCAATATTCCTTTGAAAATTAAGCTGCCATGTCAACCGAATTTAGTATAAAAAATTGAAGATGTTGAGATAACTAAACATACATCACTGGACATTTATCTGTCAAATAACTTGACATTGACTGATATTCTCATTTCTTTAAACACCATTCTCGGCAAAAGAGAAAAAAAGTCAACTGCAATGAATACCGACGATTGATGTCTTTAAACGATTGGAAGACTAGATAGAAGATTTAAAAAAAAAATGAAATGAAATGAATGGAGTTTTACGTCCTACTTTTCTGCACCTATACGGGCAAACACCATGCAGTGTGCAATGAGGGAAATTTTTGCCACTACAGCGGCATTAGCCTGCTCTTATTTTCGATTTCCAACTGTCGAGGGATCTTTAACGTGCACAGCCAATAGCACACGGGGCCTCGGTTTATTATCACATCAGATAGAAGATTTAAGAGTTAGTTCTAATATAAAAAACACGTATTATTATTATTATATGAGAGAAGTTCGTGGAATCGCATAACTATAAATCCTGGGTTTTTAAATTGGGGACATGTCTCCGACTGACGACATTTGGACATTTTTCGAGGGAAACAAACAATTTTTTAGATTTTCAAGGTGTATGAGTCCTTTTTTTCATGAAATTCAATATTCGAGTTGGTGGTTAAATCCCTAAAAATCAAACTATGTTTCAAAATTCTTAACGATTGCGATATATTTCCTTTACAGAATTTGCAGTGATAACGAGTTGTATTTCACGTAAATTCATAATTAGACAATCCTTGATGGCGGAAATCGAACAATCTTATAATATATTAGAAAATTTAACATCAGGCCTACTTAAAAAAGAGTCTATGTATAATCGAAAGTTCCAAAAGGTGCCTGTTTGGTCTTTTCAGGCATATTGACTTATTGTGTATAAGTTCGATATATACCAAACCACATTATTAGAAATTAAAATCGGTCACATACACCGAATTTCAACTATGTACACTGTAAATAATAATGGCTCAGTTTACACTCATTTGAGTGGCGCCTCAGCTGCCACCGATATCAGTGTAACATTACACCAAATTCCGAGTTGTATTTCGACACCGCTTTAGTGTAATTGGATTACCGTCTGTGGTGTAAGTTTACACAAATAAAAGAGTAGGCAAAGTTTACACTCGAAGGTGTAAACGCTGATTACACCTTTTTAGTGTAAATTTGTTACACCACAATTGGTGCATGAATACACTTTGCCCTGTGTGTCTTTACACCGATATAGGTGCGTCACCCAGTAACACCTAGAGGTGTAAACGCTGATTACACCTTTTTGAGTGGAAACTTAGTTCCCCCCCCCCCCCCCAAACAGGTGTAACTACACACCCTTTTAGTGTTAAGTAAATTCAATCCTTAGTCGAGATACCTATATACCTAAATAAAAGAACATATTTGAAGTTTGTATTCATGTTGTATTCTTTCAAAACAAAACACCAGAACTTCTTCAAAAGTTAAACGATAATTATATAATGTTTTATCAATAAAGTTTTACTGAGGTCTATCAAAATCTATATGAATATCTAATGTAAGGAGATGGTGATGCTGGTCTATCTGATATATTTCTTTCATGAAGTAGGTTCCTGAAATAAAGAAAGTGACTTATGATGTAAATTGTCAAATAGTTATTTATGGCTTTTACTTTTTAGGACATGATTGTCTTCAAATGATGAGATTTTAGAGTATACAGTATTAGCAACATGTAATTTTTAAAATACCAAACTTTTTTTACAGTAATATTTGAATTAAATAGGGCCTTTGTAAACAACTGGCTTTTTGGGTCATTTTTATCCCTTTTGATACATAAATAGTCAGCAAGAATATCAAAGCAATCAACTCAAAAAAAGAAAAAATAACTGTAACCATGTCCAGAATTGAACTTTATAAACAATATTGTACAGATGGGTAGATCACCAGCTGATATGCATTACAATTTACCAATTTTTATAGGCATGCTTTATGGTTACAGAAAGCAACCTATTGTACACAGTTCAAAATATGTTTTTCAAAGAATATGCATTCTACCATTATGGACATAAAATTGAGATTACCAAGCTAGGCCAATAAGAGTATATTATTATTCATCTGTGGACTTACCTGATGAAATAACAAATCAACAAAACCCTTCATTCTCTGTTTATTCCAATAAATCCATAAAACTAAGCAATTTTCTATGAACGGTAAACCTACAATAATAATTGAAATTGCCAAATATATACTGAGAAGCAAGTCATTGCATTGTATTCTATTTAGCAAGATAAAGGTAATCATGTATGAAATAAAGACACCTTATGTACTCTCTGGCAATAAAGAGCTCAGAATCGCGTTTTGCCCATTTTTTTTTCATGAATTAAAATATTAACCCAAAACTAGTTCTGAGAGTCTTAGATTGTCTTTGGGTTGATGAAAATGACAACTGTTAAAAAAATATTTATGTGGAAACATGATTTTTCAGAGGGGAAATTTCATGTAGGTCATTTTCACGTGAAATTTCTAGGAGGAAAGTGTATTTATTTCATCTTGAAAATGTCCATGGACCCAAAGGCATTCTAAGACATATGGCATGCAATTGATAATCATATTTTAAATATCTGTGACATGAGTCCATGAGAGAAAAAATTCAATTCAGTAGTTCCCGCTTCCAAATTTGCACAAAATCTCTTTTGGTTCTTATCGAATTGACAAAGGTTACTTTATTGACTGCTAAAATGAAATTAGATGGTCCCACTAATTGTGGATCTAAAGAATAAACAAAATCATAAATGCACATTACTTACTTTTCGTCTTGTAACTCACAAGAGTTCGAACTGTAAATCTATCTTCCGCCATTTTTTCCAGAAAGCACTGGGCCTAACTTGATTGATAAAGTCACGGCTTCTGACATCACGTGATGTAATTGAACTTGCATCAAACTAATTGCATTGCACCAGATTATTTATTGCAGTTCTGGTCTGGATAGAATATGTATTTGAAAAAGGAAATCGAATTTGTAGATGGGCTTAAAATATGAACAACATTTCTTTGGATGTCCGAACACGCTTTTTTTTAGATGTAAATATGTAATCAATATGTAAACATTAACTACTAAAGGTGTATGTTAACACATAAAACTATATTTACACCTATTAAGCATAACTTAACACAACATCCAGTGTTTTGAAGAATATGTCATAAGTATTACAGGTGTAACCAAAAGATTACACTAATAGGAGTGCGAATGAGGTGTAAACTCAAGAAATAGCGTATTCCTACACCAAATAAAGCGTTTTTGGGGTGTTTTCGACTTACACCGCTTAGGTGTATTTTAAAACCACTCAATTACACTTTAAAAGGTGTAAAAATGAGAATAAACTAATAAATGTGTTAACTCTACACGGTTTTGGGTGCATAATTACACCCAGTTTTTACAGTGTATGAAAAGTTACCCGTGGATGATAACCTTGTCCTTACATACTTTAGTTGTTAAGAGTGAACTAATAAATGAAAATTGACCAACACACGTCATTTCATGCCAAGATAGAGATTTCAAACGTTTGACCTAATTTCGCAATTACCAAACAGTAGATTTGATATACAATGACTTTGTATGTAAATTCATTTTTTTTAAAATACCCAACTGGTATCCGATCATTTTGAGATATGCGAACATTATTTATAAACATTAATTTATTCACATAATATATGATTCGAAAGGCATATATCATTTTGTACCATATGAAGTGATCAATATACATACACACGCATAAATATTGATATACGACAAGTTTTGTTAATTAATTAATTTACAAAATATATACATGAATGAATTTCTATCAATTGCTACTACTTTATATGCACATATCTATTGAATGACACTTATTAAAAATCTGACGGAAGTAGACGGAAGAATCATATGGTAATGTCATCAAAGTACATGTATCTAGTCAACTGGATAGGCTACCCAGAATTTTATACTCCCAATTCACCAGATAGCCAGAGAAGACCGAGCTGCGATCTCAGAGCGTGGCTTGGTCGCCACCGTACGTACAAGTCGACCGTTGTATTTGGTTAAGGACTCGTCTCCAAATTAGGAGATCGCACTTAACTTCGACCTGAAAGTCGCACAGAGAGTGTCGGAAGAGCGAACAAGGTCGAGGATAGGACGTACTGATCGAAAGATAGTCGAAGCTAAAACGGAGATGGATGAAGCTCAGTCTTCGCGAGCGAAACCAGATTGCGTGCATTATCGTGCTGCTCGACCAGTTCTAGACAGTCAATCGATACGTACGATCTACTACATTCTTTTGCGATCAAGATTCGCTCCGAGGAACCTGTTGCATACCTCCTCCCCACTGAAGTTGCGAAAAGGCAATTTAGTACCCTATGACGACGGACGTATTATTAGTTTTACACTTAAAAGAAGGCGTTTATGCACGATTCAAATTAAGATAGAAGCTTATGTAAAGGTAGAAATAATTTAACGATTTAAATCCTAAAATATATGATTCCAGAAAAACAAGATAGATACTTGTCTAGAGTTATATAGAAATAGACAATATCTCAATAAAAATCTCATAAAATCGATAGCTTTCATACCAAACCAACTTACATGTATCAAATACAAAATATATTATGATGAGGATGTTAACAAGGGAGAGCTGTCTTCTATATTTCATACTTATAGTTATTGGGGTCGATATTGCTCAAAATAAGTTTGTTCTTTGTTAAATTAAAGGGAGGTTTTACGACAAGCAGTGTGCAATAACAGAGATTCGCAAATCAAAATCAGTATACATGTATTGCACTAAGTTCGAAGGTGCTAATGTTCGAGTGTCAATGGGTCTCTCGGATGAGGTGTCGTTTCATTTAGGTGCACCATACCCAATCGTTCGACAAACAGACCTTAAATCCATGAGTGTTTTGCTTTCAAGACACCTTTTTGGCCCATTAAGCAGTATATTCCAATGTGTTTGAGGATGGTAACAGTGAGTGTCTACAGTGTCTCTCGGATGAGATGACGTTTGCATTGAGGTTAACAATACCCATTCGTTCGACTAAACTAATATACATCACAAATCCGCCCTGAGTAGAGGTTTTGAGACGTTTTGGGTAAGCTTATACATGAAATACTGCATTGACGTTGTGGCATCATAGAAATATAAGGACTGGAAGTATTATAGTCTTCCCATCATCTATTGAACTTCTGTTTAAATTCATGGTTGACCTTGTTTCTCCTCTAGAAGTGATACTGTGCCTGGATGTTCCGGTCTAATTACATCGCGTTTTTCATGGCTTTTGAATTAAGATGACTTCTTGCAGAAACCGGAAGTTAAGTGGGATTCCAGAATTCAACGCATGCATGCCAAGCATACATCTTGTGTTATTATCCCCTATCTACATTTCTATGGTGGCATATATTAAGTCAGAGGATTATAGTGACTTTGTTCTCACGCCAAGTGATCTCTAAACAAGGGTACAGAATAAAAATAAAAAAATATTTTCTTAAGATTCCACCAATTAACTCACTTCCGCTGACTTCCTGTGGACGTGACAGCTTTAAGTAGCGTTTTTGATTCATTATAGGTCTTGTGCTGTCCAATGGGAACTAATAATACATTGTATACAGACGGGTCGTGACAAATATAATCACAACCTTCAATCAATTATCAGAGGTATATGACAAATTGATGGAACGACAAGATATCACTCTCAGGAAATTGTCACACGCCGCCATGAATACATTCAACTTCATTACAAAATACAGTTTCTCTGTACTAGTATCCCAGGAGACGTAACTGATTAGATTTGGGTCACCACCAATACAACGATCTAGTATTCCAGATAGAATTCGTGTAAAGAGATGAGCGGAGTACATAAAAATACTCTGCAAATCACACACCATTCTTATTGCAATAAAGAGTCAACATCAATCAACTCACTGAAAAAATAATCATCTCAATTGTAATAATATGTACTTATAAAAATCCATACAAGCAAAACAATTCGTTAATCAAAATCGCATCCAAAATCATGGCAAAATCGTGAACAATAGTTATATAAGTATACTACTCCAAAGTACCACCAGGTGTTTCGAAATTTTCTACGAATTTGAAATGCTTAAATAATGAATAGATCATATTTAAAACATTTTCAAGTTCAGAACGATCAGCTTGAATTTGTTATTTTAATTTGTCTCAACGCAATGTTGTCCAAACTATATCTTATGACCTGTCTAAAAACGATATGATGGGTGAATTTAAAGATTGTATCTACGACCATCTGTTTTATTCCCCTGATCATCAGCCATTTTGTGCCCTTTAATGTATCTGAAAGTTTCAACTAAAAAAATCCAGCCGTTAATTTTTAAACGCTAAAAACATGATAACAATTTTAAAAACCACGTAAGGTTTTGAAGTGCGTTATGTTTTATGGACGCTGAAAGCAAACTACTTAACGGATTTGAGTAAAATAAACGCCTAATTGTAGAGAAATGTCCTTCTTGTGTATTTGAAAGGTTTCAGCTAGAAATATTGAGCCATTTAAAGGGCAAACACCAAAACTAGATCATATTGCTTAATTAACAATAAGTACTCCCTGTTTGTAATTAACCCTTTAAAACCAAATTCAGTTTGATCAAGAAGATATAGAGACACAATAAGCATACTTTAAAAATACTCTGAGGTATAGCATTTGCGATAATGGAAACTTCTTTCAAAAAAGCAGAATTACCCATTAAAGAAACATGTTGATTACCACGCCTATGCAGATGACACTCAACTTATTGATAGATTTCATACCGACCTACAACACCAGAAATCTATTTGTGTCAATATGGAATTATGTATTGAAGCAGTGAAATCTTGGATGTCACGAAACATGCTGAAGTTGAACGATTCGAAAACTGAAGCCTTGCTAATAGCTCCAAAGCAAAGGCTTAAAAAGAGTCAAATAGATTTTCTGAACATAGGCCATTCCGTCATACCGTTTTCCAATTCTGTAAGGAATCTCGGAGTTTTTCTAGATTCTGGACTTACCATGGAGAAACATATAAGCTATCTCTGTTCAATTTGCAGTTTCCATTTAAAAAACATTGGCGCAATTCGTCATTTTATGACAAATGAATCCACAGCGACTTTAGTCAGGTCATTAGTAATGTCAAGATTGGATTACTGCAACAGTTTACTCACCGATGTGTCATCAGAGCAGCTATAAAAACTTCAAAAAATACAAAACAGAGCAGCCAGAATTGTTACCAGAACTAAACCAAGAGAACACATCACTCCAATACTAATATCACTCATTGGCTACAACTTCGGGAGAGGATCGACTACAAAATTCTCTCTCTCATCTACCAATCTGTCCACAAAACATCTCCTGGATACATTCAAGATCTAATAGTGGAATACTTGCCCAACAGAACGCTGAGGTCTTCGGAACAATCGCTATTAAATAAACCTGACATCAGTTTAAAAACATTTGGTGCGCGATCTTTTAGATATGCATCAGCAGCCCTCTGGAACGAATTATATTGATTCTCTTTTCAAATGTGTATCTGTATCTTAGTAGATTTGGATCCCATTCGAATATAATACTAAAGTAGAAACTGCATTAAACGACAACTCAAGGGAAAAATACAAAACGGTCGCTTACTGAAGGTGGTCTCTGCTAAGTGCCCAGTAATAGGAAGCATCAGAGCTATTTCTATTTATAGTTTAATCTTAAAACTCTGATAAAACTAGACTTGGGAAGAACATATTTTTGTTTTTTTTTTTTTTTTGGTGACACCAAACAAACAAAATAAAGCAATTTTAAAACGTTTACATAACATTTTAAACAGTTTAGGGATTGAAAAATTAACCTAAAGGTAATTTGATAAAAATTTTCGGACAATATTAATGCAGACATTTCATCAGATTCCAGAAGTTTTTTTAGTAATTAAAGAAAAAAAAAATAGTCAGACATTCAAATGAGCTGAGATATGTAGCTGAACATTAGTAATTAAAATACGCTTTGAAGTGTAGATATAGAATATAGACATCAGAATATAATTAGTGACTATATTAGCCAATAAACGATATGCATGATAAATATCAATTTAAAGGGATATGTTCACTAACTGTTCCACCAATAAAATTCTCAGAATCTCGAACTTTTTAGCTATTTTAATCCATAAAAAGGCTCAAAATATAAGCCTTCGAATCTGTGTGTAGACATTATTATGAGCGTTTGAAAGTAAAAAATACGACTCGCCGTTTAGTATAACTATGCCTTATATAGAAAACACAAATACAGAAAATGAAGGATAAGTATTGAAATTAGGTTGGGTATAATTGAAGGGATTATGTGATTTTTGGGCAGTTACAGTAAATCTAAATGATAGTTACATAAATTCAAGGTCCAAATCGATCCTCGAAAATGCTGAACATTCCTCTTTAATGAGTGACATACTTGCATGATTGTAAAGTAAGGCTGTAGCAAATTATCATTCATTTATATATTCCAACTGCCCAAATCTTAAACAAACTGGTAAATTCAAATGCATCAACACAATCGTATATACGTCGGCCATTTTCTATCAATAATAACCTCGCATGCAGATAGAAGAAAACCTTCCAATGCCAATGGCCGGAAGGAGATTACGCAATAAAAAATAGTTCTGTTTATGGGTTGTTAGTTACCTCCCTTGCACATTATCCTTATAGATAGGAAAAGTCTGGATGTCAGAGACTTTTCAGATGACGTCATCAATAGAGACAAAAGTAGTGCGATTTATCCGCCTGATGCCTACGAGGTTATTATTGATAGAAAATGGCCGACGTATATACGATTGGCATCAACACTGTGAACAATTTATTACTGAATTAACATTTATTATATCAGGGACCTATTAATTAAACTGGTGGCAATATAGACCTTCATATTAAAATATAAATTATCAATGTGCTTGAATATTATTAAATAAGACGAGAGTGATCACCAAAAACCGTTTGATTTGAAAAACTACAAGCCATTCCAACGAATATTTTGTGTATAACAATTTCTTTCATTTCGGCCTCCATTATGCAACAAATAATTGTAGATTTTGTACTTTTTTTCTATAGTTTTGGATTTCGGCCATCTTGGTTTTTGAAGGTTGAATTAAATGACAAAAATGAACTCAACGATCTCAAAAATTGTTTTGTAGCCATTTTAAAAATTGGAATAGGTTCTAAGACAAACATAACTCAAAATAGTGTTTAATTGGGTAATTTTGCATCACTGAAAACACTGAAACTGAATATTGATTGTTCTAAAATCCTTATCATGCCATCTAGGAGGTTTTCCAGCATGCAACATGTTTTTCACTCTCATTATTTCATGTATTTCTATCGATGGAGTGTTACAATATCATATCATTACTAATGAATACTTATATACAATTATTTTTATCTATTATGAAGGATATTTGTTTTGAAACAACATAGTGCTTTTCGAATCAAGAATATACTAGTATATATGCAATTATTTTTTTTTTATACACAACACAAGAACGACAACAACAAATAACGATATTTTTTGCAGCCGTTTTGATAATTTTACAGTTTTAATTGCAAGAACCACAGACGTCGGAAGGGAAATTGGAATGGCACAAATTGATCCTATCAGTGTTCCCGATACACATACAAAGTTTAGAAATCATCTTTACAATCCGTTTAACGTCCAGACACGGCATGTCAGTGAGGATGTGACAGAAGACTCGATATACCGTGACAACAACCTCTTGCATGTTACATGCTATTTGCGTCTACCGTTCACTTCACAATTTTAAATTATATTCCAAGATAATGACATGTGCACGCGATTTTCTTGAAGAAAAAATAAGGTTACATTACATTTATCTGTAGAACTTGTCTGCAATGATACCAAATTTTTTTATTCGACCAAACATATATACAGCGCATTAGGAAAAACCTCCCAAAATAATTAATAAAGCTTTATAAAATAATGCAAAATAAAAAATGCGTGATGACCAAAAGAAGTTATTTCTTTTTGCAAATAGGAAAATAGAGCTTATTTACTGCTGACGTTTTTCGTATTTATTTCACCTGCATATTGCAAGAATTTTCAACTGTTTCAGTCTTCAGATCACAGTTCTAGTCTTAAATGAATGACAAAATAGCATACTGTAAGAACTGGCGACAGGATATCACTCTATAGCATTTTCTTTGCTTAAGGACTTTCATTAAGTCCATGCAACTAGAAGAGAACTATTTGCTCGCTAATCCCTAATTTTCTGGCTATCTTGAGTCCTGTTTGAAATATATGTTTCTCAATCTCGATCTTCGAATTATTATTTTTACCTACAGCAAACGTAAGTAATGTATCTGAATCAGATGGTGCTGTTCGTTTGCTTGTTTTATGATGACAATGAAATAAGTTCACCTCTTATTCCTCAATAATTTCAATCTTATCAAGATCAGACTTTCGTTCGTATATTGTTAGTTTCGTGTTGTTCGATTTTAAACTATGCGTAAAGTAAACAAGGTTAAAACGAAAGTTGGATTTAAGTTTTGCTTTTAACTCAAATTTTTAAAAAAAGACCTACCTTTTGAAGCTGTTATCAGCAGTTACGTCACCACTTGTTATGTAGTTACCATTTGTTTCTGTTAGTTACCGCTGCATTACCACGACTTAAGCGTTTATCTCAGCAATATTTTCATCAAGTTGTTTTATAAAGTTTCAATAACTTTTCTCTTTAGATGTTGTTTTCCGCTAATCTTTGATCTGTCTCATCACTGTCTCATTGCTCTTTTATACTCATTATTGGTACCGAATATTAAAAAGTAGTTTCATTACCATTGCTTCTGAGTAGTTCCATTTATCTAAGTAGTTCCATTTAACTAAGTAGTTCCATTACCCTAAGTAGTTCCATTACCTTTAACTAGTTAAATGTATATTACCATTATCTTCCAGAAGTATTATTTTCCATGGATACCAAACTACTACTAATATACCATTCAAACAGCTTCCCACTGAGTCAATAATCACGTCTGGCCATCTACACAGAAACGTCCAAGCAGCCTTCTGTAAGTACCATTGTCAATGACACTGTGTCTTGGATGTCAGCTATCAATGGAGTTTATGTCTTTCTGCTTCTCTTTATATAACATTTATCGACATTAGACCTGGAAAGGAAAATCAATAAATAAAAAATCTCAAAGCTTGATCTCAATTAACTTGATTTAATGTTTTGACATTTTCTTAATCTAAAGAAAAATCTGATTTGCCTATTTATGGCTTTCTTTTACCGTTGCATTGTGTATGGAATAATGAAGAACGGATGTAAATGATATGGACGCCATAAACAATTGGCATTAGGGTGCAGTTGCTCATTGTCTTTTGATACAATAGCACCATCTCTAGATTAGATTGGGCAATCCAGTAGTTCCTGTTGGGTAAAGATCTGGCTACCTGAAATAGAATTATCTGCAGGAGGAGAGCTACCATTTTGACTGTACAATCAGAATCATGTATCAGTTCCAATCAAGATGGACTACCTTTATTACACCATTACAGCCTGTTAAATATCGACAGCCAGTTTAGAATCGAAAATAGGTGCAGAAATTTTGACTTTCAAACGCCGATATTTATTGGTACACGCGTGTTTGAATGCTTAAATTTCCTAGGAGAGTTTTGAACAATATTACAGATTATATATACGGAATTGTTTTGCTTGTACGGATTTTTATTATTAGATAAGCTAAAAAATTCCAGATTCTGAAACTAAAATTGTTTTTGGGCGAACAGTTAGTGAACATATCCCTTTAATTAAATTTCACGTACAAATTACTTGAATGCAAAATGTGGCTACTTCGTCGTAAAAACGGCTCTACATTTTCGTAAACCGAGGCAGAAGTTGTCCTTTTTTCGAAACGACAGACTGCCTAATATAAGTTATAGAAATGTATGATATCTTTATTGATGACGAAATATTGACAATCTAATAACAAATCACTGCAAAACTGGATAACAAAGCATGAAAATAACTCCCTATATCGGTAACGACAACGGTAATAAAAGAGGTAGAACAATTTCTGGTTTTGATCCCTTTAGATGAAAATAAAACTCTGTTCAAATGTAAGTTTTCTGTACTTTCGTAATTGTTTTTCTCTCTCGGAAATTCCAATTCTTAATCCTATTATATGTGCAAATAGAACTTCCTTCCTTAAACGACAAGTTCTTAAAATATATTTTTTTTACCGGATTGAACAAGGCCAAGTGAATAGGAAGATTGATCTTTAGAAGAGAACATCAAGAAAAACAGACATTTGAAATACATGGAGCTGTCGATGCAAGAGAATTTAATTGAATTATACAAAACATGTCTTGAATTAGAGTCGATCAAATTCAAATTCTTTTGTCGATACCAAGATTTAGGGTTAATCAAACCAACTGTCTTGAAAATAGAACTATGAGTTTACTTGCTCATGTGTTATCAATGTCAATCATTATTGTCAATGAATGAAGGAATGAATGCATACATAATATGACTCAATTGCTGGAAAGGCCTTCCATCATCATATACACCCACTATTTGATAGACAAGGCCTGCTAAATGTAAGCAATCCTTAAAGTGTTAAAGGAATTGTAAAGAGGTTTTTTAAACGTTGTATTGAGGACACTGATGCATCAATTTGCGCCATTCCAATTTCCATAACGACGTATGTGGTTCTTGCAATTCCACTAAAACTAAAGCGTTTATGAAAATGGAAATTGGAATGGCGCAAATTGATGCTATCAATGTCCCCGATACACATACAAAGTTTAGAAAACATCTTTACAATTCTTTTAATGTGAGCTTATCAGATTCTTCAATGACTTAAACTTCCCCTGGTACAGTTGAAGGAGCACATCAACCATCCGTCCGGTAATTCTTTCATCTAAGCTTATCAGTAAGCTTACAACTCATTATATGACTTTGAGCATTTAAATCAATGTGTACCGGTATCCATAATAATGGGCACTAAAGTTAATAATACGAATTCTATTTTATCGAATCTCTGCAATATATAGGAGATAGCTTGTTTGAAAGATAACATAAGCCTACTGACAGCTTTGTTTTAAAAAAGAAGTTTCATCAATATCTGTAACTGGTTGTGTATTTATGAACCAAATGACAAAAGCGTTTTGAGATAAAGGACACAAAATAATCATTAGTTTAATAGGGTTCAATGATTATGAACAATTTTAGCAAGTGCGAAATCCATCAAAGTTTTGTAGAGCGCTTATAAGCCAAAAAGCGAACCGATGTGGGCGTATAAAACGACATACATGTATATAAAAAATAGAGTAGGTCATCAGAATTATGAAACTCAACAAAATTAATTTGTCACAAATATAGTTCAATAATTTTGCCACAGTTCGCATTTTTATAAAGTTGATAAATCTGCAGATAATTGACACATCAGGAAACATGTGTAGTTTTTCGACGGAATATAATTAATTGCGTGGCAAATCTATCGATTTGTCACGCTTTGTTTTCGTTATGATTATTTTTTTTTGCAGTGCGTTCGATAATCGAACGCACTGCATTGTTTTGCAAACGGCTATTTTTTGCAGTGCGTTCGATAATCGAACGCACTGCATTGTTTTGCAAACGGCTATTTTTTTTTTTTTTTTCGAATTTTACACTCGCTATTTTAGTAAGAAGGCAACATGCCACATACAGATTTGTTCAATTCCCTACGATAAATTGTTGACCATGAACTTTTAAATATAAATTGGTGCCATTTTGACAAACCGGAAATGAGGTACAACGAAAAACACAATTTTGGTTTTTGGAATCTCACGTCTCTATTTTTGATCCGATTTTTATCAAACTGTTTTGAACTGTTTTCTATAACTGTACGCTACTAAATAAAGGTTTTAAACTTCTACAATTTTGACTTTTAGTTGACTATTTTCTTAATTTAAATTTTTGCGTTTTTTTCAACTTCTACAATTTTATTTCGATCGATCTGCAAATTTGCAGGTGCATAGACATTTTGATTCTAAACAAAATGCAGTTTTCAAAATTTTGATACCACTTCCGGTTTTTACGTAATTAGCTTGTAAATTTAAATTTTCAACTTCCGGAAATTTGAAGATATTTCAAATTTGTTTTTTTCATTGTGTTATAATTTGTTATAACAACAATTTGAAATAAAAAAATCCGACCCGGAAGTAACAGATCATCCGCCATTTTGATATGAGTAACTTTTATAAAATTAAAAATGGGGCCTCAGGGTTATGAGCGGCATCCGTAACTTAAGTATTTTTGGAAACTACAATAGATTGCTAAAAAAGTCTAGGCGCCGATTTTTGAATTTTGATTTCAATTTTTTTTTTATTTTCGTTTTGATTTTTTATGCAATTACTAAAACTTTCAAGGCTCATATCTTTTGACCTTGACCTTTGGTGACCTTGGTACCTGAACAAAAGTTATTGCACTTGATGAAATCTATCCAATGATATATTCATGTTTGTGATCCGATGTATACTTCCGGTTTTATAGGCAATTGAAATTTGTGATTTTTTACTTTAAACAGCCCTGTCACGTGACCTAGCGTAAATACGTCAAAAATGATTTAACAATCATATTATGCGTAATTTGCTCTTTCCAATGATGTACGACAATATACACTTAAATTAAAATTGCACGATTTAAAATTTGAACATTTTGTGCAAATTTCCATTGTAACTGTGCGTGTTTTTTCAAATTTTATTTCAATCAATCTGAAAATTTACAGATGGAAAGATATTTCGATTGCAATCCAAAATCTGTTTTCGAAAAATTGATACCACTTCCGGTTTTGACGTAATTAGCTTGTAAATTTGAAATTTCAACTTCCGGAATTTTGAATATATTTGAAATTTGTTTTTTGCAATATTTAACATTATGGTATATCAACAATTTGAAATAAAAAAATTTAACCCGGAAGTTACAAATCGGCCGCCATATTGATATGACTAACTTTTGTAAAACTCAAAATGAGGCCTCAGGGTTATGAGCGGAATTCGTAACTTTGATATTTTTGGAAACTACAGTCGATTGCATTTAAAGCATTGTTAATCGATTTTTGATCTTCTGGTTTGCCTTTCTTGCATTTCCGTTTTATTTTTTTCGGTAATTACAAAAACTTTCAAGACTCATACCTCGTGACCTTGACCTTTGGTGACATTGTGACCTGAACAAAAGTTTTTGCCCTCGATGAGATCTATCCGACTATGTATTCATATTTGTTGTCCGATGTATACTTCCGGTTTTGTAAGCAATTCAAATTTGCGATTTTTGACTTAACAAGTAACATTCAAGGTTTCGCTAGTTGTGGTAGCTTTCTTTGTCTAGAAATGATACCAATACAGACCCTTTTAAAAACAGTTTTTAATTAATTCCAAAACTGTTACGCACTGCTCAGAACCATGCAAAGCCTATGGATCTAGTTTTTTTTTTTTTTCGAATTTTACACTCGCTATTTTAGTAAGAAGGCAACATGCCACATACAGAATTGTTCAATTCCCTACGATAAATTGTTGACCATCAACTATTAAATATAAATTGGTGCCATTTTGACAAACCGGAAATGAGGTAGAACAAAAAACGCAGTTTTGGTTTTTGGAATCTCACAGCTCTATTTTTGATCCGATTTTTATCAAACTGTTTTGAACTGTTTACTATAACTGTGCGCTACTAAATAAAAGTTTTAAACTTCTCCAATTTTGACTTTTAGTTGACTATTTTCTTAATTTTAATTTTTGCGTTTTTTTCAACTTCTACAATTTTATTTCGTTCGATCTGCAAATTTGCAGGTGTATAGACATTTTGATTCTAAACAAAACGCAGTTTTCAAAATTTTGATACCACTTCCGGTTTTTACGTAATTAGCTTGTAAATTTAAAATTTCAACTTCCGGAAATTTCAAGATATTTCAAATTTGTTTTTTTCAATGTGTTATAATTTGTTATAACAACAATTTGAAATAAAAAAATCCGACCCGGAAGTAACAGATCATCCGCCATTTTGATATGAGTAACTTTTATAAAATCAAAAATGGGGCCTCGGGGTTATGAGCGGCATCCGTAACTTTAGTATTTTTGGAAACTACAATCGATTGCTAAAAAAGTCTAGGCGCCGATTTTTGAATTTTGTTTTAAATTTTTTTATAATTTTCGTTTTGATTTTTTATGCATTTACTAAAACTTTCAAGGCTCATATCTTTTGACCTTGACCTTTTGTGACCTTGGTACCTGAACAAAAGTTATTGCCCTTGATGAAATATATCCAATGGTGTATTCATGTTTGTGATCCGATGTATACTTCCGGTTTTATAGGCAATTGAAATTTGTGATTTTTGACTTTAAACAGTCCTGTCACGTGACCTAGCGTAAATACTTCAAAAATGATTTAACAATCATATTATGCGTAATTTGCTCTTTCCAATGATGTACGACAATATACACTTAAATTAAAATTGCACGATTTAAAATTTGAACATTTTGTGCAAATTTCCATTGTAACTGTGCGTGTTTTTTTCAAATTTTATTTCAATCGATCTGAAAGTTAATAGATGGAAAGATATTTCGATTGCAATCCAAAATCCGTTTTCGAAAAATTGATACCACTTCCGGTTTTGACGTAATTAGCTTGTAAATTTGAAATTTCAACTTCCGGAATTTGGAAAATATTTGAAATTTGCTTTTTGCAATATTTATTATTATGGTATACCAACAATTTGAAATAAAAAAACTTAACCCGGAAGTTACAAATCGGCCGATATATTGATATGACTAACTTTTGTAAAACTCAAAATGGAGCCTCAGGGTTATGAGCGGAAATCGTAACTTTGATGTTTTTGGAAACTACAGTCGATTGCATTCATAGCATTGTTAATCGATTTTTGATCTTCCGTTTTGCCTTTCTTGCACTTCCGTTTTATTTTTTTCAGTAATTACAAAAACTTTCAGGGTTCATATCTCGTGACCTTGACCTTTGGTGACATTGTGACCTGAACTAAAGTTGTTGCCCTCCATGAGATCTATCCGACTATGTATTCATATTTAAAGTCCGATGTATACTTCCGGTTTTGTAAGCAAATCAAATTTGCAATTTTTTACTTTACAAATAACATCCAAGGTTTCGCTAGTTGTGGTAGCTTTCTTTGTCTAGAAATAATACCAATACAGACCCTTTTAAAAACAGTTTTTAAGTAATTCCTAAACTGTTACGCACTGCTCAGAACCATGCAAAGCCTATGGATCTAGTTTTTTTTTTTTTTTTTTTTTTTCCAAATTCTGGTCAGCGTCTGTAGAGAAAACTGGAAATGGTATAGAAATTCTGGTTTGATCAGCTAGTTTCACTCGAGGGAAATTTTCCCTTAAATATGAAACGGCACATTTTTGCGGAACCAGAAGTGGGCTATTACATAATGTGCAATATTTTTTCATCGAGTCTGTAGGACTTATTTATGAACCGATTTACCTGAAATTTCCTTTATTACGTTAATTGTTAAAAGAAGTATCTGGAGCATTTTCAAAATTTTCAATTTTTAAATATTTTTGTAAAAAAAATTTGAAACCAAAATTTTCAAAAAAAATCAAAATTTTTTTCTCAGCCGCTAATTATCCGATTGATCTGAAATTCACAGGACATAAACAGAATGTCGATACAAATAATACAAGATAATTAAAATATTTCTATCACTTCCGGTTTTGGCGTGAAGACTTCCGGTTTTTCAAAATTAAGACTGGCGACCCCACTTCCGGTGTAAATTTCAGATGTTGGCTAAAACCATAAATATTGTATGTCAGGCATAATTAGAAGGTACTTAGCAGAAAAAATCCAAACCGGAAGTGATACATAAGCTGTCGTCACAGACTGACACATTTCAGCAAAAAATTAATTAATCCTCCATTTTTTATCCGATTTTTATGATTTTGATGTCTATCAAAACATTGTAACTTTATCTAAAACTTGTAGGCACAGAATTTTGAATTTCGAATTTGAAGTGTTTTTATTTTGGTTTGAATTTTTTGAAAATTCAAAAGGCCATACCATGTGACCTTGACCTTCAATGACCCTGAAATTTTCAATGTAGAATGTCCTTGACCTCAGCTATCCATAGGTGTTTTGATTTTAGTTGAAAAATATTAACTTACGGTTTTATAGACATTCAAAAATTGACACTTTTGACAACTTTGGACGGCTGTATCACCTTCTCTAATTAACACAAAGAATTAATCATTTCAATTTTGTAATGCTGATTTAATTATCTTTTTAACGATATATGACGATAATACCTTAAAATATGTTTTCAAAATATTGCGTTTTTTTCGACTGAGAGTTCTAACTTACAATGTAATTATCTAATAGCAATATCGATTGTTTAATGATGATGTACACAATTTTCTCTTTTCAACGATATATGACATGATTAGTTTAATACAAAATCCATTAAAGTGAAAATAGGCATAGAGTACCCTGAGTAATCTGAGAAAAATAGAAATAGAGAGGATTAAAATGATTGACACGGGTTATAGCAGGTTATATAATACAGTAATAAAACTATCCATGTGAACTTTTCACATGGAGGTGTGAAGTATTTTAGGTCATAAACAGATTAATCTGATTATGTAATTTTTTAACACTCTAAAAAATATATAAAATTTATTAATTTTTTTTGCAAAATTTTCACTTACATTAATTTTACATACAATCATTTAGAGCAGTGAATTTTTGATACATTAACCTGTTCGAATTTTTTTTCTACCATTGACAGAACTCTTTCTACAAGATACACACCAATTTTCTTTTTGTCGTCTGCTAAGGTTATTAAAGGTCATAAACAAATTAGTCAGACTACATAATCTTTTAACTCTAGGGCTGGACTCTAGCAGACTGCAATTTAACTGTTTACGCGTCTGCGCTAATCCGTTGCAATAAAAAGTAAGTGCTCAAACTGTTTTTTATCGTCTGCTAAGATTATTATAGGTCAAAAATAAATTAATCTCATTACATATTGTTTTAACTTTATAAAGATTAACATGTTTTTACGAGTGTTTGCTATGTTTGATATAATATCAGATTTTTTCTTATTTTGAGGGTAATTCTTACCCACGGCACTTAATTGACTAACATACATCAATTCAACTGGCTACTGTCTGCTCCAATCCATTGAAACAAAAGACAGTATTTCAACTCAGCATTAAAGGAAAATATTGACGTTTACACAGTTCGAATGTTGGGGAAGGGGGCATATCCCCTATACAAAATGGCCCCTAGTTCTAATTGTTATCATTTGAATTGATAATTGAAATGTATGCTCTCTTCTTGTGACCTTGACTAGTGCTTCTATAGGAGAGTATCTTCTGTAACACCCAATTCCAATTTTGTTTTTGTCGTCTGCTAAGCTTATTATATGTCATAAACAAATTAGTCAGAGTACATAATCTGTAGTGATGGACTATCTAGCAGACAGCAATAAATTATTTAACTGGCAACGCGTCTGCGCTAATCCGTTGCAATAAAAAGTAAATTTTTAATCTTGTCATAGTTAATTGGGCCCCTGTCCTAATCGGCTATTAGTCAAAATGGTTTGGTCAAAATGGCCAGTCACCATGGCCCCTATTTTGGTCAAAATGGCCTCTGAATTTCTCTTTTGATTTCAACCAATTCATTGGTTAAAATGGCCACAAAAATAAAGTCAAGATGTTCCCTGATTTTTTTTTTATAAATTGTAGCTTATATGATGATAATCAAAGGAATAATTGGAAGCTATTTTAACCCTAAAAAAGGTCACTAATTTTGACTGAAAATTGTACTCTGTTACAACAAATTTTGAAGACATAAATTGTGTTCCAATTTATATTTTCATCAAAGCAAAGACATTCTAAGACTTGCAATATTAATTTGAAGTTCCAGTTCCAGTTCTCAAAAAGATTATATAAAAAATATATTATTTAGCGCTTTATGTTTTGTTAATTTGTAACATCATAAATAAAAATATTATTTTGAGACCATTTTGACTTTTTGGAAGGACCATTTTGACTTTTTTTGAAGACCATTTTGACCATTTATCAGGGACCATTTTGACCAAACGAGGGGCCATTTTGGATGGAGGCCCAATTGACTATAACCTGTTTTTATCTGCTAAGCTTATTATTTGTTCGTAATTGTTGAATGTATTTGTAATGTATTTGTAATGTACCGTCTATGCAGTCACTGTTCACAAAGTAGTCGTTATTAGCCGATTTCCAACTGTCTAGGGATCTTTAACGTACACAGCCAATAGCACACGGGGCCTCGGTTTATTGTCCCATCCAAGCGACTAGACACTTTTCCATGTCAGCCCCTCCGACCTGCATCACTGACAGGGGGAAACCGGTTGAAAAATCCGAAGGTGTCATCTCGACCCATGCCGGGATTGAACCCTGGACCTTCAGGTTAGCGAGCAAGCGTCTAACTCGCTGAGCCACTCTTAAATTTGGGAGTTTTAAAAATAGAACACATTACTTTGAATATTCTGGATAAGAATATTAACGTAATTGTTATCTATAGACCACCTGTTTATCGATTAGAATTATTTCTCCCAATGTTACAAAGATCACTAGTTGAATAACAAGAATCTGGTGTATGTTATTATGGGAGATTTCAATCAAAATATCTTGGGGGGTCATTTGTCTATACTTAATTTTTTTCAAAAATTTGGTTTTCAACAACTTGTTCAGCATTACACTAATGAAGGTGAAACACTTATAGATCATATTTATATCAGTAAAGGAATTCTGTCACATAATGTTCACATTTCACCCATACCTGTATATTATAGCTACCATGAAGCTATAAAAATTACCATACTATAAGTTATATTGATATAATATTGAATCTACCCTTTCACAAAACTTTTTACTAAAAATGAGGGAGTGAACACCAGACATTAGGGGTTTGAAGTTCAAAAAGTCTTACAGCTATCAGGCAAAGTATCACGGGCCACGCTCAGTGCTGTTCACAGCTCTAGTTTCATTTTTTTTTTCATTCATTTTTTCATTTTTGTGACATACTTAAACAACTGCTGAGGTTGCTAAATCTTCAGATCATTAACACATCAGAAAAACACCTTAAAACATGTAGTTTTTCGACGTAATATCATAATTTTCAATTTTTTTCGTTCATTTTTTCATTTTTGTTTCATACTGCAACAACTGCTGAAGTTGCTAAATCTTCAGATTATTGGCACATCAGAAAAACACCTTAAAACATGTAATTTTTTCAACGTAATATCATAATTTTCAATTTTTTTCATCCATTTTTTCATTTTTATTTCATACTAAAACAATATTGCTGAAGTTGCTAAATCTTCAGATTATTGGCACATCAGAAAAACACCTTAAAACATGGAATTTTTTCGACGTAATATTATAATTTTCCATTTTTTTCATTCATTTTTTCATTTTTGTGACATACTTAAACAACTGCTGAGGTTGCTAAATCTTCAGATCATTGACACATCAGAAAAACACCTTAAACACCCTTTTTCGACGTAATATCAATATTTTATTTTTTTTTTTCATACCACGCACTTTATGACAGAAACTTTTCATGAAATAATTTACATCATTTACTGTCATTTTTAGAAAAGAGTAAAAATGTTATATGTCAGAAAAAAAACCCCATTCAAAACTGGACGATATCTTTCAGCATGTAACAGGCATTCTCACTATTATTCATTGGGAATGAGTTTTCACTCAATATGTCAACAAAGTTGTTGGAGGCAATTTACAATCATTTACTTGAGCTGTCTTGAGTAGCTGTTTAATTTGGTTTAAGTCGTTTTGCTAGTCATCTATCGAAGTCTTCACTAATTCCGTTACAATCACGCTAGAGCAGCAGTATCCACTATTCAAATAATACATTTGAACAAATATGCTACTGAGAGTGAATGAGATGCTATTGAAAAAAATACTATTTAGACCCTTGTACTATTTAGTTTATGAAAATCCGAGACGTTCATGAACACAAATAACATCAGTTTATTTTGTTTCGGGATAAAGTAAAGAAATCGAAGTAAGAAGGACCAAATCTTGAATGCGTCATCTAAAACTTCGACTATATTTTGTCCAAAACTTGATTTGACTTCTCATATACAATCCAGCATATATATTTTTCATTCCCAGGACCAAATGTATATAGAAGGGTAGGCTGAAAAGTTCAATGACTTACTCGGAAGTAGTAATGTATCAGCAATATACATTAGACATTTTTTTCAGATAAGATATTTAAAAAATGTCCCTGGTTCTCCTTTTCAAGATCTTGAATCACTCAATCAACGTGAGTTGAGTACCAAAATATATTAAATTTAATATTTATCAAATTTCATACCCCCTTCCTAGTCAGTCAGCCTATAATATATGTTTCATATAACACATTACTTAAAAAGGGATGAAAACCACTATGGTTATACTCCTTGGAAACAAAACAAAACCTTCGTCAATTGTTTGATCCTGTAAGTCTATTATATCGATCAAGTGTCGAAACTGTTATTTTACCGAAAGAAATATTTGACAATATTTTATTACGATAGTAGTTTGTAATGTAATTTAAAGAGATAAATTGTCTAGACGACCCTGTAAAATTGCTGAAATTGACAGCTCTAAAAGATTAATATGACAATATAGTGTGGATTTATTGAATATAACAAGAAATGTCTATCATTTATATTCAATGAAATAAACCCATCGAACTTGTTGTCAGTTTGGAAGATATTGTACATGTAATTTAAAAAAACAAAATTGCAAATTTCAACACAACTGAAAAATAATTTTGATATCTGTATTTTCTCTCATTTAACAACATGCACATTAAGTTAATAAAGAAAGTTAAAGCTACCATGCCCAAACTATGTATTTTCAAGTATGACAGATAAAACTCCTAATATATATTGTTATGTATTTGTATATGAATATTTATCATACTTGTTTATCTGAGTGACTTAATGTGCATGTTTATTAAAGGGGAATGTTCAGCATTTTCGAGGATCGATTTGGGCCTTGAATTTTTGAAAATAGCCTTCAAAAACAAAACACGAAACAATATCACTTCAATTATTATACTCGTACCTTAACAGTTACCTTTTATTTTCTGTATAATATGTGCGTTTTCTATATAAGTCATAGTCGTACTAAACGACGAATCGTATTTTTGACTTCAAACGCTGATATTTATGGATTTGAAGGCTTATATTTTGAGGGAGAGTTTGAAATATTATTACGGATTAGATTAGCTCAAAACTTCCAGGTTCTTAGACTAAAAGTTGGTCGAACAGTTAGTGAACATAACTTCTAATAGTGTTTCACGTATGCCAAACGCGTAATAATGCACACAGCACACTTCTGAGTTTACAGAAAGCAGGCCATGAATCTCGATAACTAAATAAGATAAAAGTACAATTGCTGATTGCCAATGAAGTAAGAACAACCGTAAATAATCTAATAAAGACGTTGAAAAAGTATGAAGGCGGGTGTAATCATGTTTGTTATCAAGTGACAATTAGATTAGCTCAGTTAAAGTTTATACATTAAGTGTCCCCATAGAATACAAATTAAACAATATTTCTTTTATAGAATCGTGATCAAACATAAAACTTCTAGAAAATTAGATAAAAAGAAAAGTGCAGATTTGTGTCAATTGAAACAGATAAAATGTCAACTCAACATATCGGTCACCTCCATGTTCCCGTGGATGGAATGAAGTTAAAATTGAAATTAACAGGAAACATGGTCACAATGGCAGATAATTCCTCAATATATAATTCAAGATTTGGACATCCGGTAACAATGTTCTGAGACTTTTTCAAACCGTGGCCCAAATTCACAAAACTAACAGATCTTATTTTAAATTCGGTTCACAGGACATACCAGTCCGCGTGGAAAATAAGAGGTCGAGATAAAGCAGCCAAGGTTGCCGTTCCGCCCCTTCCTCAGCTCCGCGGAGGCTAGCTGCAGTTGACAACATGCAAGTACAGACCTTATATACCAGAGAAAAAATGTATACATGTTCCCATCCCCATGGCCCCTAACTAATGCTTCAAGGCCCCCATATTGGGAACCACTGTGTAATCACAATCATTGTTTTGAATTTCCTTGGTCTGCATATACTTCAAGCAAATTGAAAAAAAAATAAACCAAAGAATAAATCGGAAAGATGGCAAAGTATTGTGAAAGTTTTTGATTACACATAGTGGCTCCCAACATAATTATAAAATATATATACAGAAAACTAAGTAAAATTAACTGTAATCGTTGGGTTACACTTTTATAAATATACATAATTTAAAGTTGCTTTTTTATACAAAAAAAATATAAACGTAGGTGTTACTAATTTCAACACATTAGCTAAATTTCATTATCTGTCTAACAATTCTTGCCTCCGACTTCCTACTTTTTTTACATTAATGGTTCCAAACTAATGTTCATTAAAGGCAATTTGGTGAATATGTTGATACATTAGGGATAGTAAAGAAAGCTTTTAACAACTTTTAATACCTGATTGTTAATTTAAACCTTGAACATGATTGACATAAAATTCAATTTGGGAGAAAATTAACTTAATTGCTTTAACCATTAACAGAAATTATTCTGATGTCGAGGAATATATCTGCAGTTACATATATTATGCCTGAAAAAATAACAAGTAGGTCTGCTATAGACATTTGACCCCGGATTCCAAAAAATTTGCGTTGATTTAGATACCAAGAACAAAATTGTATATGCTTTTTCAAGCATCAAGTGTCATTGCTTCAATATCTGAGTTTTCAGCACCAGACTTTAGAAATTAATAAACCAAAAATTACGGTCAACTAAGTTAAAAACTATTCCTAATATTTTCTATTGATAGCAATGATATACACATACCAGAAACCATACAAAATATCTATCTACCACTTTAGTCGGTTTTGACCTGTTCTTATATTCAAAGTTCCTGGAATTGATTAAATTTTTTAGAATTCTTGTGCATTGTTTTACTTCCAGAGACAATAATATATGTTTATATATTCAAATGACATCTGAAAACCCACACTAAATAATTTTCACTTGAAAGCCGCAAAATTTGAGCATTTTCATGCCATGGCCATCATGACAGATTGGAACATAAAATATCAAATATATCAAACAACCAGGGTGTCTATAGCTAAAGAGAGTTGTGCCCCAATTGTATCAGTCTGCATGGTATGTGGAATCAAACACAAGTTGTGACGTACAACCGGATCTTGACTTCGACAATTAATTAAATAACTACATCCTAGCTAGAACATATCCTATAGTCCGAATCAAGATGATTTATACGGATAAATTATGGCTATGATATAAAAACCATTCCCATAATGTGAGACTAAATAATAAAACCAAGCACGAACGATCCCAACCGTAAAACAAATCTCGAAATCCATGCGAACACATGTACCAATAAATGATAATAGCTGAATGTATATATACTTTTGCCTATCACTTTTATGTCTGAGGACAAGTTTTAAGTAGCGTGTAGAACGAAGGGGGTACATACTACATAGTATACACCCGAGAGGTGGAAGGCAACTTATTTCTTTGTACGAATATATATTGCACGGTACTGTATTTCACTCCAAAAGTCTTGGGCTTTTTCAAAATCTGAATTCAAGGTAGACCCAATGGAAAAATATACCACAAATAACGTTGTGAATCCAAACGATGAAATCTAATGTTATTTGGTAAAGGTTTATCTGTACGTCCCAGAAGACATCTCATGTAAATTCATTAGTAGTTTGAGTGGTCAGGTCAGAGAATCCTCAGGAGTCAAAAACTGAACAAATCAAATCAAATGAAACCATGATTATTGGTCTACATTTCATTCATAGTCGTACATGTCTTTCATATGGAAGTCCGAGCTACTGTTTCTATACCCAAATGGTTTTGGCGAAATAACATTTAGAAATTGGCAAACTATTCGCCAGATGTGGAGACCAAAACCCATGACTTAAAGGGATTGTAAAGTGATTTTCTAAACTTTTTATGTGTATCGGGGACACTGATAGCATCAATTTGCGACCCTCCAATTTCCATTCTGACGTCGGTGGCTCTTGCATTTCCACTAAAACAAGTGCGTTTTATGACGTCACTGACAGTGATCAGATCTGCATAGATATTTATAGTAGCTTCCTGTAGATCAATGTCAGTTTCCTCTGTACCAGCTCAATAAAGATTAACAGTAACAGTAAAATCTCATCTCAAAGAATTTCATAGTATGTATCCTACACTGAAACTAATGTTTTAAAGTTAATCCAGCCCAACAATTTTGTTTCTTTAAGACACATTCTAGAAATTCATCATTTTAGCTTTACTCCACGTCTAGCTGCAAAGCTCGTGTAATTTCTAAGGTGTATTACCACAATTTTTATGCAATACGAAAATATTTGCTTTGGCGTTAAGTAAGGGACCAAATTAATGGTCGAAACATTGTTTTCAAACCGAATCCTCCCATATCAGGGATATTCGTGCAGTTGCTATGGATAATACCAGCATCCTATGCTACTTAACGAACCATTGATAAGTAAAAATCAAAACAGACTGAGCCTCAGGAGTTGTAAATTATTTCCTATTGCATACTTCAGGGCGTTGTTTTTCCTTTTAAAAATCTTTGTAGTGGTCGGGTATATTATGTAGCATTACAAATGTTAGAACTTTGTGTAGGGTCTTAGTAATGGCAACGTAATTATACCGAACGTTTTTGAAAGAAGGACATTTGTCAAACACAATGAGTTCCATCAAAGCGGTTTTGTTTGATATCGCATTCAAGCATACAGGCAATGTCTCGGACTGTGGTAAACATGTTTTGAAATAAGAATGTAAAACAGTTATTTCTCAGACGGGAACTGATTGCTGTTATTGATTGGCTATTTCTAGCAAGGAAAGTTTAATAAACTTCTTTTTGACATTGTGATGATGTATAACAGACATTGTCTACAGGCTCCAATAGAGCAAGACTAATGTATCAAAATAATAATATCGGGATTAGCGTCGTATCATATACTACCATCACGTGCTAACATGCAACATTAAGACAAAGAATCATTAAGAAAGGGAAATGTTTACCGGATTCTCTCTAAGAAATAATTATCACCATGAATTATAAATATGTTTTCAGTCAATTGGACTTTTTACACGGAATCATTATTATATTTTAAGAATAATTTTTCAATTACTTCAGTGGGATTTTAAATGAAGTCTAGGCAAAAACACTTACGTTCTAATGTCTGTCTAACCATTTATATTTTAGATCCTGGGTCTTCTACTGGTTTTTTCAAATGTCTCCGATAATGCATAAGGGAATATCCATGTCCCCTGACTTGTCTGAATAAGTCACACCATTTTTAATTTAATACAAACTTAAATTGTGATCGTATCGGGCATTGGACACTGGTGTTTCAAGATAATACAAAATACAACATATTATTTTTCAGACCTATAGATCAGTTTGTGTCTCCTGGAGAATGTCCAAATGTCCCCAATCTGGGACATGTCCCCCAACAAGTTGAAAACCCAGGTTTTAGATAAAGACAAGACAGTTCAGAAAATCTTGCCTTTGTTAAGCACAAGTTAAATCATTAGAGAAACCATCACATGGTTATGGTTTTAAAGATTTCCCGCTGTATAAATTCCCTTATCCGATTCATGTCCGATGTTACCAGCATATCGTCGCAATCTCCGATAAACATGCAAAAGTAAGAAGGTGTGTTGCAAGTTCACACCATAGCGATAGCGAATATTAATCATATTTGCAAAAAGTCCAGTAGTAGCATGTACATACATGCATGTAACTACATGTATTTTATATTTATTCATAAGAAAACAGTCATTTAATTCATATCTTTATGCTCGACTAGAAATTTGACGATGATGTTAAGCTAACCAAAACATTGATAATTCAACTTTATTTATAATGCATTAAATTGTAAATTCTAACTCGACATGGATTTCGTTCCGGAGGAGAATACATACTTGAAGAATGAGAAGTGAACAAATTTAGTTCCAAGTAGAATCACGAGTTCATTAAAGATGAGCATGCCCACAAAAATACTTATTGTAGTTGTGCCAAAATTCAAACATGCTTGAAGCATCCATTAAATTCGAGGTGAACTATCCGAATGGACTCACATACCTGGTCACAGAATGAGATCATGTGATCTGAAACAATCTGCTTATTTATGCCAAGTAGAAAAACTGAATCGTAAAGTGACGTCAGGTTTTTCAAAAGGGTGAGCATAACATGACTCACTTAGGACAACTACCAATGTGAAGTTTAATAGTGTTCACATCTTTGAAAATCAACTCAAATGCTTGGAAGTCATAGGCTAAAGAACGACTAAAACCTCCCTGCTGACATAGCCGTCTCCTAACAGAATGCCAGATTGACAGAATAATGTCAATCTGTATTTAACAGACGATAGCCCGTAGTAATAATATTTAACAGTTGAATTAATATTGAACGACGGTGTCTGTTAGTTTCCAATATTCCTGCTAGCATGTTGACCAATAATTGGCAATAATACGAACACCTCTTGAGTAAATTACTACCAGTAAATGATGTTTGTTTAACACTGTACAATCCTATCACTAATCAATTACCCTCTAACAAACATATACCATGTTAATATTAGATAGGAACCAAGACGCCGGTAACGACTTTCCAATAAATCACAAATCAACACGAGTCAGTGGTTTTTTTTTTTGCTTGGAAACAAACATGTCTGTTCATAGAGTCGCCGTTTTGTCAGGCATGTGAACGAAAGGATCAAGAGATTTCTTATAATCCTACTTAATTCATGTGCAATAGACTATAGATCAGGGGCCTGGTTTTCGAAAGTATCTTATGACTAAGACGTGTCTTACGATGGTCTTATGACAGGTCATAGTCGTAAGATATGTTTTCGAAAGTGTCTTAAGTTACGATATATCATAACTTTTATCATAATCTTAAGACACCTCGCGACATGACTTAAGATCATCACAAAAGTTATGATGGTTTTATATTCAACGTAAAGCTTCGATATCACGTTAAGAACAGAATATGGCTACTTTTTACATGCACATTCGACAACGAGCTGAACACGTATGCCGAAACAAAGTATTTCGAGGCAGAAATAATCCACTAAATTATATGGATGATGAACAATTAGTATGTAGATATATAAACTTTCACGTCCATTGATACTAGGTTTGTGTAGAATGTTCCAAACGGACCTATAGCAAGGCCATCAGGCCAAGATCTTGTGTTTTATTTCAAGTCATGGTTTTATGCCACAGGTACTTTTAGATGGTCAATGCTGATGTTCGTAACATATCCAGACCAAGTGTATCTCAAATAACACGTGTTGTAACTGCTTGTTCCAAGGGGGTTTGTAATATCTACATTCATAATAATATAACTGACCTAGCTGGAATTTGGCACATTGAGAGAGGTTTTTAATAAAATATAAACTTTTTAAGTGTAGTCGGTGCTATTGACGGTACACACATTCGCATAAAATTCTAAATAAATAAACTAAATTCAAACAATTAATGATCCACTACGATTTTAAATTCCTTTAATATAAAATCTAACGTTAATATATTTAAAAAATTATATTTTTTTTAATTGTTACATTTTTATATTAAATTTATCCCTTTTTAATCATTATTCAAATTAATAGGCCTACAACTATCTTCACTTATGACAGTCTTAAGATCATCTTAGTTATGACCATCGTAAGACAGCTTTGATTTACACCCTATTACATATCATAAGATGGTCATAAGATAGTCATAAAATGTGTCCTAAGATACATCTTAAGACATATCTTACGATACTTTCGAAAACCAGGCCCCTGACCTTCTCAATCAATTTTTGTAAAGGGCCAAATGCATTTTACGAAAAAATATTATGGCCTAATAATGCTTAGCTTACATAGCGAACAGAGCGTTTAAGCGGAAGGGGTCAATCTTAAGGGGCCACTCTTGAGGGCTTCGCGAGCCGGATTTGGCCCGCGGGCCGCCATTTGAGACGGCAGATAATCTGCATTGGAATGACCGTATTTCTAATGGAATACTTCCTCATCTGATCTATTTATATACATCCTCATATGAAACGTTCATTAGCTGATATTAATGTATAGCTAATGATATGTTATTAGGTTTCGTATTGCGGTTCGTCTCGTTAGTACTTGGGTTTTATTTTATGATCTAAAAAGGGAAGATTTTTATTATTCAATATTTGTCAACGTTTTTAAAACCATTTCAATCGAACAAACGTGTACAAATGTCAACCAATTCAATTATTGTAAACGAATTGACGTGTCGTGTTCTGTTTTATCTTGACAAAGAGGTGTAGTGCTCAGGTGCTCCGCAGAGCGTCTCTGGAAGTAGGGGGAGGATGGGCCTTGGCTGAAAATTTTCAAAATCCAACTCTCACCCTCACCCCCACCACCAAAAATCCTCGAATTTCAGCCACTCGATTTTCAGATTCAGAAAATCATATTATAATAATGCCCCTAGTGCTACAAGACACCCCCTTCGACAACCATAGAATAAATTCAGGAAGAAGCTTTAAAAGTCATGTCATGTACTGGTTATACCTTGCTATTAACATCACATTGTTCTTGCTATTTCATGTTTGCTTTGTTCTATTGTTCTTGTCGGTAGAAAATACCCGGTAACGACTTTAATAAATTGGTTCGTAACAAACTTATATAATACAGGAAATGAAATCCTACAAAAACAATCAATATTCTCTACCTCTGTTTAAATATTGATATAAAAGACCAAGCTTCCAATTACATAATTACCTCCATAATGGATCTTGTTCTATTATTCCTTATTATAAAACATGTTAGATGAGAGGTTCCAATAGGTCTTCAGTGAATTAGAAAACTTATTATGGACAATATTGATTAAACATGAAACATAGTTTTTCCTTCGTTCTTTCAACAATCCATACAAATAAATAATGAAGTATCCCTTTTGTTCTGTTGAAAGTCAACGTGTAGGCAAAGTAATCATTTTTTTCTCCAGAAATTTTAATTTTTCATTTGTAATTACCAGATAGTGTATTTAGGATAGGTTTTCAACCAGATTGAAACTTTGATCTAAACTTTCATCCTCCGCGTTGATTGCATTCAAACGAAAGTGTACAATGTTCGATTGAAGTTCATTAGTGCTACACACCACTTATTTGCGAAATGAGCCCATGAACATGCTTCGCGATCAGTCTTTTAGAAATAATTGTCTTGCCTTGTTGTTCAGGGACATGGTTTTGAACTGTTCAAACACAAAGTTCAAAATATGTGAACGATACATGAAATCTTGCTCATCAATTCCCTTTTAGATATCGTTAATATTTGCATGGTATTAGTCCGTAGGATCTAACAATAATAACAAAATATTTTTACTGTTAAAATCGTGCTCAATACGTTAAATGTAGAGCGAAACATGTTGTTACTCAGAGTTTCATGCTGTGCGATCTTCAGACAACTGATCTATTTCAGCATGCGTCCCTACTGAAGTTAGACAAGTAAAATGTATTCTCGTGTAGGGACGCAGGCTGAAATAGATCAGTTGTCTGAAGACCGCACAGCGTGAAACTCTCAGTAACAACATGTTTCAGGTTCTATTTTAATATTTTTAATATTTCTAACATAGGATCTTATATCACTGTTATAGGAAAATATAAAATAATTTCTGTATTACGACAATTATTTGTTATAAGCGTTTAGATCAAAGGATTAGAGTGAACGAATATGAATATACCACCATCTTACCTGGTCTGAATCCCTGAAGCTCTCATTGTCAGATATATTATTCTATACAAATTCATATTACTTCATCACTCTACCTCATCAATTTAAAATTAACATTGTAGTGGAATTGAATTGCTATTTTTGTAATAATATATTCACGACGGAAACAAAACGAGTGACTTTTCATTGAATACCTTCCTTATAAAGTATAAAGTTACAACGGAATATTTTCCTCATTAATTTGGTTCACATACATGTATTATCAATTGAATAACGGAACACAATTTTATGGTATACTACTCCTTAGTTTTATTACACACAACGTTTCAACAATCTACATTGTCGTCTTCAGGTGAAGTGAAACGTTGTGTGTAATAAAACTAAGGAGTAGTATACCATAAAATTGTGTTCCGTTATTTAATGTGATCTCTACCCCTAAATGTCGCTTAAGGATTATGTATTATCAATGGTATAAACAGTATTTTATTGACAGAGATACAATGATACATAAATAATACACAGATAGGGATACAGTAACAAGACAGAAACTGCTTATATAAAACCGCTTCCCGTAAAAATGTATTATCAATGTACAGTTACCTAATGTAGTGGTTAAAAAAACCGGATTTAAAAAAAAAACGAACGAAACGCAATTAGGGTCTGATTTTAATAAGACTGTATCAATGTAATGATGGCCTTGTATTATAGAATCGAATGTGAATCCTTATTGTAAAAAACAATATACAGAAAATGAAGAATAATTGTTAAGGTACGGGTATAATTGAAGGAATTATGTGATATTCGTGCATTAGTAGTTCTTTTGAAGGCTATTTGCATACACTCAAGGCCCAAATCTACCCTAAAAATGCTGAACATTCCCCTTTAAAATCCTTCTCTGGATATAAATGCATGGTAATTTGAATGTAAGTAAACATAAAACATTGAAACGAAATCAACCAACAACAACACAAAACATATCGACAGAATCATAATCGATTTACATTCAACACACTATGGAATATTACATTGTAAAAATGTATGGTTGATAAGAGAACGCTAAGATTAAGTATGAATAACAATAGAATCAAAAACCATAGTAATGTCATATTAATAGAAACGTATTGGAATTCAATATACATTGTAAAGGCGTTTGAGTCATGGACCATGTTTATATTTCCAGGAAATTATTTTTACTGGAGAAGAAACCTTGAGAATTGTATGGGCGGATCAAGGATTTATAGAAAGGTGGGGGGGGGGGGGGGTGCTCTTAAATATAATATGCTTTAAATTCAATAGTACCGCGAGCGCAGAAGGCGCGAGAGGCAAATCTTTAGAGAGTTCTGACATCAGTCGGCAAAAAATATGGGGGTTTGGGGGGGGGGGGGGGGGGGGGGGGGGTCTCGAGTCGGGGGAGCCCCCCTTGGATCCGCCCCTGAGTTGTGCTACTCAGACATTTTGATTATTCCTTTTTTTAAATTAAAAAGTTCATATATTACATAGTTCATTAGATCTTGAAATAAAATGAAATGGAGTTTTACGTCCTGTGGTCTTCTACATCTGTATGGGGTGATGAGAACGGGTAGACCAATCTTGAGTCAAAACAACAGAGAGTAACATAACGGTTAATAATCTGATACCACTTTTCATTATGAAATATTTAATCATTTATTGATATTCTTCCTCAAATGAAAAGTTCATTAGCTGCTACCAATGTATTGCCAATGTGTTTAAATGGATTTCGCAATTTTGTTACCGTTGGTATCGTTCGGGCTTGGGTTTTATTATTATAACAGTTTATTATGCATTTAACTGCTTAACACAATTTGACTATCTAAACCTGAAGTACTAAAAATATCATTGATTAAGAGATTATTATTACCAGTTTAGTTTTAATTTTACAGCAGATACGCTTTATTCTTTAAAAACAAACGCACACTATCAGGAAAGTGGCCTTTTTTTTAAGCACGGTAACGTTCTCAATTCTATTTCACAGAAGAAATTTATGGAATCATATACCATATATCAGATATGGCATTGAATTCTGTTTGGTATTGTTTAATGATTGTATCTATAATCAATTTTCATAAAAACACGTTTTTCTACTTCACACTTAATTGAATTTGTTTTCTGGTTATATTTATTAATCATTGTCTCTTTTATATTGACTGTGGTAACATGATTTATATATTATAATATGATATTTTGTTATTGTATCATAACAGTACAATGATTTAATGCATGCCTTCTCAAATGGCGATGGGAGTCACCACTTCATCTAAAACGTTCTGCTCATTATGCTAGCTAAGCTCTATTTGGTCCTTATATTTTTTCATAAAATGCAATTGGCCTTTTACAAAAATTAATTGAGAAGGCCTAATTTATGGTATAAAGTATAAATTTCCATGTCGTATTATACACAACCAAAAACAGAACAATTCAATTTAATAAAAGAAAGGGTTACGGCCTTTCTGCAATGGATCGGTCAAGCAATGAAGACGCAGTGCTAGCCCTTTGCAGTGAAATTGTGTACATTTTCCCCCCAATTGTTCAAAAGGGACGTTCTATGTCCTTGGTTCCCAACCTTCTGGACTCTCGGTACCCCTTTTTTTTAACGCATCCTCCTGGTACCTCTTCGTCCACCCTAAGTAACATTAAGAGTCAACAGGAAAGTCATAGAATATTTGTCGGTTGATGTAGGTGATATTTAATCCATTCCTAGCCAATATTACAGCTGTAGATGTTTGACGTATGTATTTATAGTTAAATATAAGTATATGTTATATGTCAATTATAAGGTGAAATAAACTAAAATAATGGTAGACACTACTTTTAAAATTGTCTAAGATGCTTCGTAGATACCCCTTGTGGTGTTCGCTGGGAATCGATGTTCTATGTAGTTATCAATACGATAGCTTTCAAAACAAAGGCTTAAATCAGAGAAGCTTTTAAGATCTTTTTGAAGTTATACATATATTTTCCTTTAGTCTTCAAAACCAAAGTCATACAAATGATGTTTCTAGACACACAGAAGTCTTTGAAATAAATGGATGGTATATTCTGAAAAATGCATGAACAAGAAAGTGAAATTAAACTGATTATATACAGAAAATGAAATTGATGGTATCTTAAGACTTCAAAGACATGGAGAATACTACCAATAAGTTGGAACAAATTCAGACTCCCTTGTGACTTTTTACATTAAATCTATTAAATTGATCTCGGTGAACGTACAGTTGTTATGTTGCTAAAACCCATTTAGAATCGGTCGGATAGATCTGCCATCTCTATTTTACAAGAGCTTATGTCAGTTATACAATGCTGCTTATACACATATTTCGGGTATGAAGACCCTACCAGGATAGATTAGTTTAGTAATGAGATAATTAGGATCTTGGGTGTTTGCGTAAAAACAACTTATTCACTGTAAAGAAATCAGAATTCTACAGTGCGAAGACGAATGTCGTCAAAATCTCAGCAAATTGTAAGGATATTGCATTCATTCCCACCTGACTGATTTGTATACAAAAATACATGTACGAATATATATAAGGCTGCACCCTTTTCAGTACGTTCGGTTCAGTGCGTTGACCAATTAACAACTGCATGCCTTTAAAAAAAATCCATAGCCGAAGTTATATTTTACAACAATGAAACTAAAAAAGATACTTATGTGTAGTTTAGTTGTTAACATCAACCAAAAATAGCACAACCGAGGACGTTTGCAAGAAAATCTAATTTAAAATAGTTATATTGATGCAGACTAAACGTTGGCATTTGGCATATCTAACACACCATTTGAAATCCTACAACTAAAGTAAGCAAGTCGTAAAATCAAATCATCTTATTGCTGATACATTTACTTAGACGCCATCACGATGCAAATTTAATCTACTCTCGAATTGCGAGATGGTTTTTCTGAAAGATATTAAATTATTATTGGAACTGATATTTGTACTGATCACACAACTTCTAGAGTAAATTTAGTGTCAGTATAAAACCATCTGGGAACTTGGAAGAACCAATAACATTTGGCCAAAAGCGATCTGATTACATTATTGTCCTTTTCGTTTGCCACGTAAGTCTAATGTGATCACATTTTAGAAAGGATGTTGTCTGGAAGGTAATGAAAGAAGACTTCGTATGGAATGGAATCCTACAAAATGCCAACATAGCATGAGTTTTAAACACCCATGCCGAATGAATTATGTAAAAGTCTATTTCAAGTCAGTCTTAACACAACAAAAACTATAATATAATTTTATATTATAAGGAATATTGCGAAATCTGTAGAGAAATGCTTCTGGCGATGATTAGCATTTACGTAAATTAAGTAACTGATTGTGCAAAGCTGTTACTTTTAAATAAAATTTCCTATTTCGATCAAGTTAAATGCTAAATTCAAGATGGCAACAATGCTCTTTACGGCATTATCACAGTCACCTAGGCCTACTTGTATTTAAAGGACACTAGAAATAATTATTTTTTTACGCCATATTTACTACTAGCAGTCGCCATATGTCTTCAACCAGTATGTTAACAAAACTAGTTAATATGAAACAATTCAAAAGGGTAATATTATAATTAATTGACGACGGCTGGATAATCATTTCATAAAATTCATTAGCTGTTACCAATGTATTGTCAATGTGTTAACATGGATTTTGAGATTGTTTTACGGTTGGGATCGTCCATGCTTGGGTTTATTATCCATTGCATTTAATGAGGTTACCGACTGTCATTCGAAAACCAAATAGGGGCCTAAAAACACTGCCATAATCCAGAATCTATAATGATATAGCATGACCATCAGACGTTTGAGAACTAGTGGATCACTTAAGTAGAAAGGTAGTTTGCATACAGATATCCGTATCACTTTACAAAATTCTAATCCGACTATTGGTCCTCCTTTATTAAACATTTATATTTTTACGAAATGTATATTACAGTAAATACATAGTATTCAGATGTTTAGGCCTATACCAGGCCTTCTCAATTAATGTTCGTAAAGGGCCAAATGTATTTTATGAAAAAAATATAAGGGCAAAACAGAGTTTACCTAGCATAACGAGCATAGCGTTTTAGCTGAGGAGGTCACTCTTAAGGGGTCATTCTCAAGGGCGTCGCGGGCCGGATGTTGCCAGCGGGCTGCCATTTGAGAAGGCCTGGCCTATATCATTTAAAGGCAGCGCTGAACACATAATGTAGGGCATGACATGAATACTCGGATAATGGTAGGTAAGGTTGGATTTGCAATGTGGAATGGTCTGGAAGAGTAATCACTTTCTAAATTATTGTTTGTTCTGACCCAATAATTCAAATTCCTCATACATCATGAATTTACACAAAGAATAATTATAGATTTTATTAACAAGACTCAATGTTATTATTTTAACCTGACAAATCAAGAAGAATTCATATTAACAATTTGACACCAGCGTTGAACTCGGCTGATTGACCCTTATCTTTCATCTCATTCTACATGTGCATAAAATCAATTTCTACTATTAATGACTTGCCTTCTCAATTTCAGTAATCTTAATTTCCAACTTCCTTTAAAGCGATACCACCTCTAACAATTTACAAAAGATTTCAGTTCTCAAACTTGGCCAATAAGAGTGTATACCCATCCAAGATGCATATACAGTATACAAACAGAATTCAATAAACTTCGAGCGCAACTGTAATAAAACTAAGTAATTTTCCATAATTTTCCGTGGTTATTATTGAAAAACGCCTAATAAAACACTAAGTATTTTCAATAAATATAATTTGCAAGGTAGTTTTCTGGAATTATCAGTTTATACAGGTATAAAGTTATGACACCAGACAAGTTGCCTAATGAAAATAAACTCTTATTCACCAAGTTAAAACATTTTGATTTTTTGATCATTCTAAGAGGCAGTATTCCTTTAAGTAAAGAACTGACGTTGTACCAGAAATATTACGCTATTGTATAAATCGGTACAGAATGAATATTGACATTCGACATCGATAAAAGAAGGGAAATAGAGTGATTTATTTGATACTAAGATACTCAGCTATTGCGATACAGTATTTTATTATGTAACTTTGCTTTATGTAATTTGACTATTCGAATCGCCGTGCAGGCCGTGCTCCGTTGTATCTGTAATGCCTTCAGTTATTAGTAGCACAGACACAAAAATACTACGAATTAATGTTATCCGAAAAGGAACCCCAATAGACAAAACACGATCTCTATATGTGACACCCAACGTTTCGGGAGAGTAACCTAACCATGTAATTTATTCTTTTACCGGAATCACCGCTTACTGTGTAGTCATCTTATGTAATTTATTCAAGTTTGTTTATGTATTTGCTTTGAGTGGTATGTAGGTGTGAAGATAGATATATATTTATTGTATTGTTCGACCTGACTTGCCTACGGTAATAGCTCTTATATTTTCGTTTGATTTGTGCTATTCGATTAGAGTTCCGTAATGGTAAAAAGCATTGTGACAAAAGACATTCCTTTTGAATTTTGAATTTCTGTCTATGTAAACACAGAACCTTTTCTCAATCCCAATAAAAGACTGACTCTGACCTACTTAGAGTACAGTCCAATTGTTATTTGAACATATAATAGACTAGGATATAAAGTGAAGAGATCCTCAAGCTATCAACAAGATAATTCCTTTCAAATTGGTCAATGACTGGAGAAGAGACGAAATGTGGATCAATAGTCATTGATATGTCCATCAAATTACTAACTCTCTAGAATAGAAGGAGAAAATGCTATCATGACTCTCCTGTTCATGAAACTATAATAAAGCAATTACCCGCTATGATTGACAATGTCTGGTGTTGGAAGGCGAGTTACCGGAAACCGTCTTAGTCTTACAACGGAAGTCAATCTAGTTTAATCAATGCCCAATTGACGTTCTATTAATATTGGCGACCTAGAGACTAGTACTAAGACGAATAACCATGAATATTTATTGCTTTGCAGGAAAAAGTACAAGTGATTTCACTGACTTTGACTAATGGTTGTATCTCAATTTCAGCAATAGTAATTCATCACGTACGTTTATTTTTTTTACAATTAAGCGATAAAACATAACGAGTATAAACGAAACTAATGAATTTAATCCAAACGGATAACCTCATATGATCCAAGTAATCATATAATATGATGCTTTCGGGCAAAAAATCACCAAAATCGGGCAAAATATCATTAAAATTCGGACAATAAGTCAATCTGCCTACCTGTTGAGTCGTGGGCCCCTATGGCTATGCAGAAAACAGCACTACGATAATATACTTGTTACGCTGTCTGTCAACAAAAAATGTTCAGAAACTAAAAATTCCACCGTTAAAAAACAATTGACGGCCAAATTACCTAAAAGTGGTAAATTAAATTGAATGCATCAGATGTACCTTAAAATGAAATGAACATGTGGATTTACTATCGAATGAAATAACTTTTGTTTGTAAATTAACTAAAAAATAATCAAAAGTAGAATTCATTAACTTTTGAGCATAAAAATAACTATAAACATAAATTATATATTATTTTGCATTTGCATGAACTTTGTATGGTATATACTATTTATGAACTTGAAATTTGAAATTTACATACGGAAATATGTAACTTTACGGTTAATCCAAAATCGAAAAGCATACAATAAGAGTTATTGCCTTGTTCTTCCAAATTGTTAGCAAGTTAAAACTGGGGAAGGGACTGTTGATGAAGATGGAAGAAAAAAAAAATCGAAAGAAGGGAATACTTCATTCTTGTGATGAACAACAAACGTTCTATGGGTGTTTGATACCTTGTCTGACGAGCTGCCATCTGTTATGACCCTGGCCAATTTCGCTTTCGTTCTCAACTTGAGATATTTGTGTACTGTCCAAACTGAGATAGGAAAGATATAGTAACTGTACAACAATGTCATAGGTATCATGTACAAATCCAGATTAAGGAAAGGCACCATAATAGAATAATACATGACAGCAATTCAATCACACTTAGATTCTCCTAATTCCTAATTCATTTGAATTCATTCCCCCCCCCCACTCCCCTCATTCGGGTGAAACATTAGGCCCTCTACGGCTCAACAAGACTCATATCCGGCAAATGTGGCAAGATGATGAGTTCCACGAAATATAAAAGTATCAGGAAGGCCGTTAGGAAAAGACTAGTAATACATTTTGAAATGAATAAAGATTACTACTGGTAGCCATAGAAATCAATTAAAAGAATCAATTTTCATATATATTCTCTACTATTCAGAAAATTACATGAAAAAGATTTTAACCTGACGTCCGGTATATCATTCAGCAATGCATTCAAAGCCAATGCTCTTTCAGTCATAATGTTTAATACACGAATGTATGAAACGCCCAGTAATGAATAAGTTATAATAATCTCTATTCTGCCATCGACCTTGTTATTGTGCTATTTTAATTTGATCAATAATCATTCTTTTTTTGGACAAAACCTACCTATTTTTTTCAGATGCTATACATCATTTATAGTTTTAACCAAATTATTAAATGGCAATTTATATTCATTAATTGATATACTTCCTCAAATGAAAAGTTCATAAGCTGCAACCATTGTATTGCCAATGAGTTACATGGATTTCGAGATTTTGTTGTACAGTTGGGATCGTCCGTGCTTGGTTTTATTATTATTAATATTAGTATTGCATACATTGCATGTATATAGAATAGATTAGATTAGTTCATTGCATTAACATGTGTATGTACAAAACATAATGCTATAGCATTAATGAAAACATAAATAAATTCAAAATCATGGTAAATATAAAGATATGTACAATAATTTACAGAGTATTGCTTATACAACAGATAAATAATATCATAAAAATGAAATATAGCTGTTAGGTACTACTACTAGTTGCTAAGTATAAATAAAATCTTGTTATTAATATGTTGGCTTCTGGTTGGTTAGGTTACAGTCTGGGTTTTCCACTGGTTTTCTTACGAGTCCCTGAATAGAGATTGTCAAAGAAGGTTATCCAAAACATGATATTTAGAAGCAAGATAGTCGCATATTTTTGCATTATAACACAAACTAAACTTGTATTCACTCTCAACTGGTCTCTCCATCTCAGACCGGTGGAAACTATTTCAATTTTTTTTCAGGCCTATTGATCATGATCAGTTAATTTCCCCAGGATAATGTCCAAATGTCCCCAGGCTGGGACATGTCCCCCAAGTTGCAAACCCAGGGGTTACAGTGATAATTCTTTATCAAATATCAAGATGACCGTGTACGATGGTTTCACTAGGTGAAATCTACTGCCTGGTTGCAAATTTGTTGTTGATAATGAAATCTAGTTAAACTTTGTACAAATTGTAATTTGTGATGGCTCCGGTTTTCGTTTACATTGAAAACTACAAAAACAATATATAGTCATTTCCTGATTGGATAGTACCATAGAGTTATAAATAACTCTATGGATAGTACTGAGAAACATTATTTGCATCTCCACAATAAAAATTAATTTGCATTTATTTCAGCAACACAATTAGGCACAATTTGGAAACGTTGCATAATATTTCCAAACTGTACACAATATTTCGTATAACATGGCATTTTAGCAACATGTTGCCCAACAACTTATCAGTATTTAACAATGAAAACTACCTATATCGACACAAAGAAATCTAGATGTCAACAATCAAATCTAGATGTCAGCAAAGTAATTCAGTTTACAATGAAATTTCTACACTAATACCATGATTGACATGTCTTTTATTCTTGATACAGTCCAAGTTAATCATAGCTATTCCAGTGTTCTGATCGTAAAACATTTAAGTACTATATTGATATATATGGAGATGAAGACTCTTATAACTAACTACTGTCATGGGTGATATTATTACAATGTAAATATCAATCGTGGAGCTTTGTCATTTGTCTTTACCTCATACGTGATGAATTTATTTTTGAATCGAAGATACAGCACAGAAAAAAATGCTTTACCATCACAAAAAACTGAACCTATATATTTCTTTCTGTGAGCAAAAAGCGTCTAGTCGTTCGGATGGGACAATAAACCGAGGTCCTCGTGTGTTATTGGCTGTGCACGTTAAAGATCCTTCGACAGTTGGAAATCGAAAATAAGAGCAGGCTAATGCCACTGTCCTGGCAAAATTTCCCTCATTTGCACTCTGCATGGCGTTTGCCCGTCCTCAATTAGCCCATATAGGTGCAGAAAAGAAGGACGTAAAACTCCATTCATTTCATTTTCTGTGAGCAACAGTTCAAGTTTCCTTCTAGAAACACAAACCTTAAAAACATGTTGCTTTTTGTACACTCGTATCTATGTACTTCGGAACTAGACTAGTGGCTATATAACCTCGTATACTATACCGTAGTTACCATATTGAATAAATTATACTTCAACCAATAACAATCATTCATCAGAGAGTATCGTCTTCTTTCGCGGTAAAAACAGCCAATCAAAATCAATCTCCAAACAAGAGTTGTCTTTTACTGCCAATTTACCGGGCAAGATGGCCGTTTATCATGGCCGAGTCATTATGTAGTCTCGAACATAGTCTCGAACAATGAAGAAGGTTGAGCCGAATGCCGAATGGCTTTTTGTAGTGTCAGCTTACTTTTATCCCAATTAACGGTAAAACTAAAAGTTCGAAAATCAATGCTATAGCAAAGGATGATGGATAAACTGTAGTTATCTGGAATAAGACTGTTTTAACGAAACACGATCACGACCATTCTGGGCATTATTTTCCCCCTTTTTAGGATATGTTTTTCGTAAACTGGGCATTTTAAACTCTTAATTTCTAGATGTTAAAGCGTTAGAAATTTTATAGTTAAATACAAAAGGTTGTTGTTGGGAGGATGTTGACTTTTCGATCGTTCTGTTGCATAATTATGTATATTACCCTAACGTATTTTAAGGGTTCCAAATGCTACAGTCACGTCCAGACGTTTGTCGAGTGGGACGGATTGTGATTAATGACGAGACTGGAATAATAAGATGTGGTAGGAAGCTAACCATTTTACCACTCGGTCCTATTCTCGTCTTTATTAAAGATTTCATTACTAGTCCGACCTCATTACTCGCTAAGTTAATTCATTGGAGATCAGCCGGCGACAAAATCCAATTTGTCTTGCTACACTTAATGAATTCGTTTATTTATTCAGTAGGGGATTGTCTATGTAACCCGTGGCATCAGTCTCCAATGTGACAAAGGCTTGATCAGTTGAAGCGAACTTCGTGAAAGATAGATACCATAACGATTGCGAATTAATCAACAACCCCTATTGTGAATCTTACTGACTTTACATAAAAACCAGATTATAAATCAGCTATTTCCCTTCTCCCCAACGGCCTCTCAAACTGTAATATGCATTTATGCTTATGCATTTACCTCGATACGTGGGACTTGACATTACGTATTCTTTAGTATATGGCTCAATTCATGCTACAGATGGAACGAACAACCCAGAACGAACCTATAAAACTTTCAGATTTGCTACGCCTCGAAGTATAATAGCTTATAACACGTTTACCCTATCCTTCGGGCATAGCTCACCTATTTCATAACGAAAACATTTTGATTGCAGATTATTGATTAAAAATTAAAACGATTATCCTTGTACTTTTTGTTACAGAGAATGTAGACATTCCAGTTCTCAAGCAAAAACAAAGGATTTAGCAATCAATGAGGTTGTTGCGTATATAAAGTTATTGATATTTATGACGCTATGAAAGATCAATATAAAACATCTTATATATTCAAAGGAATTTCAAAGGTTAAAAATTGATTATCAGTACAAAAGCATGAGACAATAGAGAGATAAAAACATTTTAATATGATTTAAAAAAAATTAGAACCGGTTTCTAAGTAATCTTGTCTTATAAAGCTGCGGAATATTTGTATTGTTGATTTCGAGTGAGCTTTGTTATAATATATGCCTAATGTCCCATATTGGATTGGGATCCATTTCCAAAAAAGCTATTCATAGGGTTTTTAATAAGAATTCAAGAACAACTGTCAACAGTATGAAATAAACTGCAGGTCTACCATGACCCTTTAGCAACGGTATACGATCCCAATGACCTTAACGTTGCTCCCATGACACTATATTCTCGTCATTAATAACAAGTAAACCCTTGATATGTTTCAAGTTATATGCTTGGTCGACAAAAAGCTCTGTACAAATGGAAATTACAATGACGAGAAAGCAACGGTTAGATCAGTAAGGTCGTATTTACCGTTGTTCAATGCTAAAGGAACATACAGATCTACACAATATAGCTGCAACGTTCTTTGTAAAGGAAATATCATAGATATATTTCTTATCTTGTATTGTAATGTTTTCAGTTAGCCGATATTCACTATTGAAATAAATGGAAAGGCAACTGATATCTATTATATTCATGAAAATGGTAATAAGATAAATCCCTTAGAAATTACATTCCATAAATCTGATGCCGAAAACGGAAAATGCCTGATACAATATACAATTCATCATTTTTTAAATTCTTTAACGGTATCTAAAAGATCGCCTTTACAGTATAAAACTCATTAAAAAGATCCTCATGGGATTAAAAGGATGGAAAGGAAAGCCAAAAAGACTTAAATACTAAATTAGTCATCTTCAAGAAAAGTGAATATAGAACGCATGCAGTAAATGGATGTCGAACTGGGGACTAAAGAACCGCGAGTGGAAATGTGTATGAGCATCATGCACTACACAGTGACGAAGCTAAGGGGGGGGGGGGGGGGGGCGACCGGCCGCAGGCATAAACATAAAACAAATCTAAAAATATAGCTTCAAATAACCTTCCTGCAGTGTGTCAAATAGCTAAAACCTCAGAGCTTCCGGGGGCTTTGTCTCCTGGAACCCCAAAAAACTCCAGCAGGCACCTGAAACCCACCAGTTATTCACCAGTAGAATACGAACATCAGCATGGGTATAAGTTTAAATACTGTTATGGAAAATAAAGTTTGCTAATAATACTTCAGATGGGTTGTTAATAAAATGTATTTAATTTGATTTAACATACGAGTTTGGTATACTGAACATGCAATTTTGGTGCCATTAGGAATCGGGACAGAACTGTAATGGATATTTGTATTAGATTAATCTAACACTATTAGAGAAATAAAGATACATATAAGACTGAACTTGACTATACTCAATGGAATGGTCATTCAAATGATAAAGCCTGGAATGTGAACTTGGCCACTCTGAAAACGGATATTCCAACGTAATCTGTGGTACAGTTATCATTTTTACTCAGCTCAATTCCGTTGCGTCGGGTTCACATCATCTAGTAATGAATAGGGTCAATTTCGTCCTTCTAAACATATTCCTAAATAATGGTTCAAGGAAAATTATACTCATTCAGGGGTTGATTATCCCGAATTGTCTGGATTCTGTCGTCTTTTCGAAGCAAATATAGAGGAAGAATAAGGATAATTACTGCTATTTGCTGTCATGTTTAAGATAATCATAAGCTATTACTGTTATAGCTAGTAATAGCAATAAAGTTGAGATTTTATGTGGCTAGAAACACCCTTGTGACCAACAATAAAGACGCTAGTCGATAGAACATAAATATACAATGTTGATATGGACATCTATTAAGGGAATTCAGATCTGGTAAGGGATTGAGTTTTTATGCCTTAGTCGCAGTAATATTCTAAAAAGTCCCTTGCGGTATAAAAGAATTCCAGACTATTATGATACATATACCTTTGATCCCGATGTTATTGAATATTGTGAATTTATAAATACTTGTAGATATCTATAGGACTGTAACTTTTATGATTATTTGTCAATAATAATCGAATGGAGTGAAACGAATCATTCGTAAAGGACAACGGCTTGTAGTGTAAAGCGCGGTTTTAACATTCTCTTCGGAATGACCAGATTTTTTGATGCTGTGTCACAACCGCACTGAAAGACGTACAACGAAACATCATAGTGATGGCAAGGGTAGGCCTATTGTTCAGTGTCTATATATTTTTAAAACATGCATTGAGTCGTTAAATGTTTCATTAGTCTTCTGAATATCTTATACTCTAAAGGATATATATATTATTTTGATTATTTCATGTATAGTCGTGTTTGGTAAAATGATATGACATATCACATTGTGGTATCAAATAATGATTCTAACTGAGATAAACATAACATTATGCATCTTGACTCTCCAGTGCTTTGCGTGTCAATTGACATCTTTACCTTGCTCTTGCAACCCGACATTTCTGTCATTTGAGACTGATAATCCATAGAATGTCATGTTACCTGTTAAGTAACAGGAATATCGTGATGCTAAATGAAATGTATTCCTACTCAGCTTTAATGTCAAGCATACTGTAGTCTGATGAATCAGATTTCACAAAGCTATTTGTAATTTTTGAACCTCATTGTTAAGCATTTCGTAGTCCTACTTTTCTAAAGCTGTTATGACTTGAAAACCTATTTATGTGACCTAACATGCATTACAAAAAATTACAAAATGTTTGAAAAATCTTGTCCCGACAACGATTTTTTTCCCAACGACGAGGCCCTTGGAGGGGTACTGCCACACCTGTTGGAAAACTCTGTGAATTCTTCCGTTACATTGATGACCTCTATAGTGTTACTGTTATCTTTATTGCTGCCGGGGACGCCCGGAAAAGGGATTTTCGGAGGCGTGGAACAATCTTTTCTAGAAAATTTTGAGAATTTGACATCCTGAAACGCGATTTCTTGACATTTCCTGAAGAATTTAAGAAATTTTTTGTAGGGACTGTGGGACTGACACAAGAAAATTTTGGGAATTAAATCCCTGAAATTTCCCAGCGAATTTGAAGTTCAAGATTATTGGCTACGGGCCTGACCCTCCTACAAAAAATGTTTTCTCCCTAGTCTGTGATGACACCTAATTTAGATTAACATGTGTTTTACGTACTTAATAAAACATGAACCGACCAGAAACGACCAGGAAACGACCGGCAGGGTTTGTCAATGCATCACCTTGTTCAAAAGTTAGTATTTGTCGTCGCTTTTGTACTGTTAATGACCTTTTAGTAAAGTTTTACTAGATTCATGTTCCCTATATACATTGCATCAATTTACATGAAGCATGCCATTCTTTTGATTGTTTTTCTAAGATATTAATCAAAATAATTAAAAGATATATTTATCATGATTTTAATCAATACAAAGACAGCATGTATACCAAGAGAAGTTATTGGGCCGATATGATAGTTGTTTACATGGTAATATAGACACTAATGCATTTCAGTTTGTAATGAGATGTTACAGATTTTAACTTTATCAAAACTAATGGCTGTTGGTTGTTATGGTTTCGGATCTTTATTTCCTTGAACATAAGCATTCGGATTTAATGTCAGATCATTCAAATTCAGCTGACAAAAAGCAAAACATTTATACCTCAAAACACGTAGTCAGCTGACAAGAAGCAAAACATTTATACTTCAGAACACGTAGTCAGCTGACAAAAAGCAAAACATTTATACCTCAGAACACGTAGTCAGCTGACAAAAAGCAAAACATTTATGCCCCAGAACACGTAGTCAGCTGCAAAAAGCAAAACATTTATACCCCAGAACACGTAGTCAGCTGACAAAAAGCAAAACATTTATACCCCAGAACACGTAGTCAGCTGACAAAAAGCAAAACATTTATACCCCAGAACACGTAGTCAGCTAACAAAAAGCAAAACATTTATACACCAGAACACGTAGTCAGCAGACAAAAGGCAAAACATTTATACCCCAGAACACGTAGTCAGCTAACAAAAAGCAAAACATTTATACCTCAGAACACGTTGTAGGAATTGGATGTTACAATATTTAAGATGGCATCTCACTCATGTCGAGTCTCTTGCGCTTCAAGTTATACACGGTAGATATCCTTCTACAGTTTGAAATAAAGGAATAACAGGCAAATGTCAAACAAAATTTAATTCCTTGCTGCATGGCATTACTTATCTTTGTAAGACAAATTAAAAGTAAATGAAATTGTGTTTCACGTCCCACTTTTCTGCACCTATTGGTGTAATGAGGATGAGCAAATGCCATGCAGTGTACAATGAGTAAGTAAAATTTTGTCAGGACAGTGACACTGTTTTTTTTTTTTTTTTTTTTTTTTGAGGGATCTTTAACGTGCACGGGGCCTCAAAGAGAAAAGTTGGTAGTATAACTTCATTTCGCTTCCCATAGACAATACTCTTTAAGTTCATATTTCCGTTGCTATTTTGTAAATAGGGTGATATAACACCAAGTTAAAAATAGCTATGTGTACATAAATAAAAGAACAATGGAATAATAATGACTATGGTGACATAAACAATGCTTTTATAAGCGTGTCTTAACACAGGTTTATTGGAAACAACGGTGAAGGCAAATCCTCAAAAACTTGTAACCCTAAAATGATCGTGAGACCATACGAAGATATTCCCTCTAATTCAGAACCTTTTGCATCTTCCTTGAAATATGATTCACTAACATCATCGTATTTTTTTATACTGCTGTCATATCGACAGTAATGACTGAAGAAAAATTACCATTGAATCAACAGTCTAAATAATTGATACAATGAAGTATAAATAAACTCCAGCTTACCTGTTTTCCTTTACATTCAGTCCTTTTGGTATTTCAGTTCAAATTTGCTCCATTCCGACTATAATAGCGTCTTATGATTCCAGTATTAAAATGTCAACAAATCCACTAACATGTGTATCGAATATAACATTAACAAACTATTATAAATACACACATTCTTGTAACGTGGTAGTATCCTAGGGGAACAATGTCTCCATGGAAACAGAAACGCGTCTGCAAGCAATTCTGGAAGCAGCCTCGGATCGTCCGCAATTAAATTGCTGCAGACAGATGGATTTCTTATTCAAGATATCTTTAACTAGCTTCTTAACCATAATGACAATACATTTCCATTCAGTGCCATACATAACATGTATATGGAAGTCTCGGTATTCCTCGGAACTGATAGAGAAACGAGATGTGATCGATAATTGACTTCTGCGGGATAAATACCGGTCATTACAGGTTGTCATAAACACTATTCTACTAATTTCAACGACTTAGCTCAATTAGGCGTTAGAAATCCAATTTCTACTTCTACGCTTCATATAATTGGAATACTAGGAACATTATTATCAACTTCATAGGAAAAAATTATCAGATAATTACAGCTCATGAAGGTCTTGTTATTCTCTATTCATTTGATTCCCACCTTTTTATACGATAGTTGAGATAGTATAGTACTTATTGTTGATATTACATGGAGGCAATGGCGGTGGAAGGGAAAAGAGAATGTGTTTCCATAAAGCAGTCGGAAGGCAAAGTATTAGTATAGTCTAGATCCTGGGTTTTTAACTTAGGGGACATGTCCCAGACTGAGGAAATTTGCATATGTTCCAGGGGACAGAAACAGACTAGAAAAAAAATAAGTATCATATTGTATTATCTGGGTGGATATGCATGTAATATCCACTGCCCACAACCACTCTATACCTGGGCCACAATTTAAATTTTTATCAAAAAGAAAAAAATGCTGGTGACTCGATGACTTCCACACATAATTTAGGGGACATTGTCATTTCCTTGTGCGTAACTGGGGAAACCCAGGGTCTAGATGTTTTAAGCAGATACTCTCGGCACATCACACAGACAATTGCAGAATTGTTTCCGAAATTAAGGCAATAAATTCATACATTATTCTCGATAACAGTTCTTAGTTTGAACTTTGAGTTATGGTGAATTATAAATAATACCATGAATTCTTTAATACTTGTAGATGTAGAATAAAATACTAAACAACAAAATTATCTCAACGAAAATCATTTAAATGGGAACTCTTCGAGATGTTAATCATAATATGCTACTACATCACACAGGAATGAAAACGTCGTTCTTATAACATTTCTTCGGACGTATTTTGATTATAACACGCATGAACCAGACAGTAGTAATTCTAGGGGTCGATCTGTTGACCCATGACATAATTAAAGATGGCCTAACATTTAGTCTGAGTATTGCGAATGAAGGTGAAAAGATCAAACGAAGAGTCAACCAATTTATAGCTCGGCATTGATTACTTCATGTGTAATCCGCCAGTTTCATCACGTTTCTGTTTCTAGAGCTTAGTTTAGTGTGATAACTACAAATTATCACATTTTCTACTGTCTTTATGCTTGATTACTGTTAGTCAATCAATTTTACCACCTATAATTTTCGCTGTCTAGATCGATACCTTCCTTGGTGATTCGACCAAAATAAAATACGCTAAAGGGTGTCCAAGACTGTACAAAAATTGACTTTTTGTGAAAGAATATCATTATTGTTGATACGTTACAGACATGGTAAAAAGACACGGGAATTCTTATAGTCTTGAATAATAATACTGCTTTATATACATGTATATAATATATACTATTTTAAATTTATTTATAAATTGGCGAATTTAATTCAATTAGTAAATCAGTAAAATTAATGATAATTTTGAGGAATAATCCTTGATATATGTGTATATAGGTCATTTTTTAAAACCAGAAAAAAAGATTTTTCCCTAAATTCTTTTGCTGGTGTTATTATTCTGTGATTTTACTGACGGAACTTCGGTGAACATTAGGAACTGTGATATTCTGGATGTAGCATACTTTGTATCATATCATTTCCTTTTAGGAAATTTTGACAAAACATATGCTTTTGTATCAATATTATGTGTCAGACTAAGTAATAATCAAAAAAATTGGAATCAGAATTGGGGAACAGGCTTTCGTATATTATTACTCCTCTCCCGATATCCCGATCATCACAATATTCGTTCGCTTTTATTAATATTCTGGTGTTTTTAAGAGATCATGTACGGGTTATCTAAGTTGATCAAATGAGGACGTCGTAGGTAAAATGGGTAATTTAATATTATAATACATAATTATCATGTTAGTAATAATAATATAAAATAGACAAAGATTCGTATGCACCGATTCAAATTCATATTTTTATTCTAACATAAAATTCTTATTTTCTATACCAAATCTATGAGAAAAGCTTTGTCGCAGTTTTAAAGAAAATTCAGAATTTCCTCTTAAAACTGTATGAATTGGATCAGAAATCTATGCTCAAATTTGAGATCTTGACCGATTCAACTGCCCGGGTGGCAGTTTTCCTGGATGTGAATCGTTCTGGTGTGAAGTGCCCGGGTGTGAAAGGTCGCGATGAGAAATTGTCCTAGGTGGAATTTGTCCTGGGTGCAAAGTGCCAGGGTGTGAAATGTCTCGGGTGAAAGTTGTCCTGATGCAAATCATCCTGGTGCGAAATGACCGGATATGAATTGGTCGGGCGGGAATTGTCTGGGTGTGACTAACCATGCAGTAAATATAAGGGTTTGATCACACTACAGCAAAGTGATACTCTGTTCTGCGCTTCACCGCTCGGCCCTGCTCTGCTTGTATGCTCCTTAATACATTTCATTTCATTTTTTGCTCTGCTTGTAGTGTGATTAAATATAAGTCTATTATCGGTATATGTATTATTCATGTAATAAAATACGTACATTAAATTTATGTAGAAATTCTTCATAATCAGCATCATCAAATCAAATTGTGAATCACATACAGTTTTCAGAAATTTGGTACCTCATTTAAGTCGTATCTGTTCTAATGATTACTGAATTGATTTTAATATTTGCCTACTTCAATAACTGAATTTTGTCGAAATTACAGGAAAATATGTTTGAGTTTGAACCAACATTATATTTATAACTTAACCAATTTTTAATTCGAATTTACTGACTATTCGTTCGATTTTGAGCAATATTTTATAGTGTTTGAAAAAGCTTTTGGTACACAATATCAAATAAAGTAAAGTGATGTGTAGGCTATTAAAACTAAATCATTTTTATACGCCCACATTATAATGTGGTCGTATATTGTCGTCACCACTGTCCGTCCTAGAAGTATTAGAACTTCACGAAATCACTTATTCATTTCAGTTATTATAACCCTTCTCAAATATTTATCTTTCATTTTCTGTGTATTTACGAGCCGTATTTTTGACTTGCAAAAGCTGATAATTACGGAAACATTGGATTTGAAGGCATACATTTCAAGGGAGAATTGTAAACACTATTACGGATAAGATCAGCAAATATAATTTCAGGTTCTGAAACTTTTATTTGGTGAACATATACTTTTAAGATTTTTGGTTAACATTCAGTGTTAATGTCCATACAGTCTCAAGGGAAGCAACTACAATATCAGTAACCATTTTTGTTTCCTGTGGGAAATCTAGTATCCTGTATTCGAACCCTGGAACTTCGGCATATATTGGGAAAGTTGGCACCACTTGGGGGCATTGTGGGACTATTTACCTCTAGACTACCTGGGAGCTCAAGTCCCGTTGTCTACGGTCGCAAGCCTGGGTGGCTTGGCTGTGCGCCTACCACATTGTTAGCCCTATTGTCAACCTCCTACTACACTTTTGGCTATATGCCAGAATCTCCTACTACAAATGTAAGATTTAAATCATTCGTAAATTTAAAAAGTCAAACATGTTCGTTAATTTAAATGTTACAGAGAAAAGAATCATATGGAAAAATAATTTTATTAACGATATCAATTCGACACGTTTATCCAACGAAAGACATTTGACAGGAAAATCCGCAAGGTGACATACAGCATTTCTGCATGAAAGGACATTTATGGTCCGAAGCACAGTCGTTGTTGCATCTTGCGAAATATCTCGGTGGATCTCTGCAGAATCCTAGCTTACTGCCAACTGAAAGGTAAAAACAATTTTTATTTGAGGCTTTTTTATTCAGATTTTCGTAAACCTGTTAAGGGGGAGGGGCCGTATTGGTACACTAGCATTGTTTATATCCGTTTATAATGGATATGTTTAAAGCAAAGTCATCATCAGTCATGATGTATGCTGATCAGTTTCTCGCCCGAAAAAACGAATCAATTGGCACTTATTGCTAATTGTGTCCTTTGTTCAACGTGGTATCCACCGGAGATCAAGGATGTGTTGATTTGTTCAAAATACTGGGGGGGGGGGGGGGGGGGAAGACGAACCAGAAACATTTTATTCTTCTTCCCCCCCCCCCCCAATTCACAACTTTGGAGGTGATACAACGATATTGTATAACTTGAAGGAAATTCAGTATTCGGAACAACTATGATATTTTATGATTTTACTTACCAAAATATCCTTTAAAGTCATAACAGCAGACGCCTACTCCAAATCTGGCTGAACAGTACGATTTTGATGGACATTGGTCTCTTTGGCACCTAATTTGATTACCAAGTACATCAATAATAGGTTGTCCAACAGCACATGGGTTAAACCTGCTAACGGCTAACTGAGCTGAAAATATTACAAGATCTGTTCAATTTTCAGATTCCAGCAGATTGATTATAAGAGTTTTGTGAAGGTCAAGGACTGTAAAATAGTTTCCAATGCTTGTAATTGGAATGAAAATTTCGACATTAGCAAAAAAGTGACTAGCTTGATACGAGAAAATGAAATTTGTTTGCAGCATACATTGCAATGAAATGTAGTCTTGCGTTCTATTTTTCTTTATCTGTTTGGGTCATATGAAACCCAAATTTTAAATGCTTGAAAATAGTTCGAAACTTGTGTAAGAACCGATATGCCTCAACAAATTACTCAAACAAGTAAAAAAAAAAATGTATTTACGTGGCACGCATTTTGGTTTCAAATCACAGTTTGAGGTTTCGCACTTTTCAGCTACCAGTCTACATCCATAACTACATTTTTCTTTCTACAATATCAAAATTCTCATATATTATTATGATTAATCACCAACTACCAATCTATTGGAGTTGTACATTGCAAAAAATAACATTATCAACGTTTCATTATGCAAAATCGTACGGCGATTGAGAGAGTAGCCAGGCTTGTAATTCTGTCGAGAATTACATCCGATTATAAGCTTTAATCCTATTTGATCCTAGATTTACTCGTCAAATCTGTTAATCATGAGAACTTTCAGAGGGGTGTAGAACACAAAACTAAGTATAGGGTAGCTGGCGATGGCGCACATGCATGACACATTGGAAACATGAACGATCCCATCCGTAAAACATATCTCGAAATCCATAAAAACACATTGGCATGCCATTGGCTTTTCATTTGAAGAAGTATATCAATAAATGAGTAAATATTTCATAGTGGTATCAGGTGTCTAGAAGAAACCACAAACATTTTAAACCTGAGAGGAATTTACATCTTGTCCAACTTGTACCAGCTCTTTCAAAGTATTTTTGTTTCCTATTGTTTTTCAGTTAAACAAGACCTTAAGCAAAAGACTACTTAAAAAACTTACCAGACAAGGATCTTGGAAAAACTGACCATGGAGTAGGCCAAGACAACTACAAAGCACTGCAGAATACTGAAATATATGATAACAAATATTTTCAGTCAAATTCTCTCTAAATCATTAATTCATAATTCAATATAATTATATCCCACATGTGGTTAGTGTTGTGTGTCTTTTTGTTGTGAACTTACCATCTACAATCTTACGAAATAGTTCTTTTGTGGCATTTCCACTTCAATGTATTCCAAACTTATAACAACCACTGTTGAATATTTTCTGACGGTGCATGCCAATGAATATCCCAAAAATGTCACACATTTACTAGATACATCTTTTATTGAACACTGAATTTAATGTATCATAGAACAACGGACGTATAACAACTTCGTTTGATTAAGGATGACAAGAAGAATAATCCACAGTAAAACCAATCTAATTAAAATCAGATTACATTTCGTTTTAGTTATTTATTTTCAAGAATCAGATTGTTCAAGATTGGAGAGTTGTTTAAGAATTTGATTTAGGTATTTGGCTTTTATTAATCCGAATTGTATCTTTTTCAGCTGTTGGTAAAAAGATGCATTCAAATGAAGAACAACCATTTAAAAAAGAGTTATCACAATAATATGGATGAATTAAAATTTAGAAAGTAGCAACTCTGATGTCAAGTTTATAATATTTGCCCCATAAAAATATTCAAGAAAATAAGCAATTGCGTTTTCGAAAAACAACTTACCAAGAGCGTACTGACTGCCATGTTTGTCTGTTAAAAACTGGGAAGTTCGATTGATGAATATTTATAAATACTGTCAATGTTATCTATCATAGTTCATCAATTGTTCAGACATATCCGTCAATCACAATAACTCAAAATACCGTGTCATATGAACTTTTTAAAAGTCGTTAAGACAAGGGAGACGTTTTTATCTCATAGTTCATCCCAACTTTGGCTTCAGTTATTATCAATTTTCACTCGATTGACCTCTCATTTGAACTTAACAATCAACTAAAATTCATGGCAGGTATATCTTTTTACTTTCGTTAAATATGATATTGTTATCTGTGAGGACACAGAGGGCCATTCTGCTTTTTTGAAAAAAAGTCTTCATTAATAAAAACGTCGCAAATGTTACCTGAAAGTAATTCTAAAGCATGCTTATTGTATCTCTGTACCTTCTTGATCAAATTGAATTTGATTTCGAAGAGTTAATTAAAAACAGGGAGTATTTATTGTAAATTAAGTAGTTTGACCTAGTTTTGGTGTTTATCTCAATAATTGCTCAATACTTTTTGCTGAAACTTTCGGAATACATAAGAAATACATTTCTCTACAATTAATCGTTTATTTTACTCAAATCCGTTCAGTAGTTTTCTAACAGCGTTCAAAAAGCATAACGAACTTAAAAACCTTACGTAAGGGTAAGGTAATTTTGACCTAGAAAAAATTCAGACTGTCCCTTTAACAATCAACTAAAATTCATGGCAGGTATATCTTTTTACTTTCGTTACATATGATAATTATTATCTGTGTGGACAGACTTACAAAGTCTTTAAAGAAGGGGCATGCTCAACATCAGGTAGATCAATCGTTTCTTTGTCTATCTCCGTAAGATACGGATGTTTTAGCTGAGCTCATTGCTGTTAACAACTCACTGTGGAAACTATGTAAGACTCAAAATCAGTGGTTATAAATTTCCAGTCGTTAAAAACGAAACTCATATTTTATTGAAACTTCGCTATATGTAAGTAAAGTTTCTAGTTTGAGCTGTATTTGAATCCAATTGAGTACGATTTAAGTACTGTTGCTTCGAACTTTACTTTTACCTGATTTCAAAATAACCTAAATCAGCATTACCCGAACCTCAATGAAGTGTCTCACTTGCCAGATCATAGTGTACACTTTATGAAAGTAGATCTGCTGTAGATTTGGTTTGCATTTTTTGTTATATTTTACTTTTATGCGGTATTATTAGACATAACGAGACATTTCGGGAAACAATTATGACATTAAATCTTTCATCGATAAAATAAGACATCGATATTTGAACAAACCAAACATTGCACACTAGGCGGGGCCAGTACATCTGAAAATGGGGGTGACCTGAAACAAATTGCAAAAGAAACAACTGCAGTTGGGATCGTTTAGATATATATTTGACATCATCATATTCAAATTCGGCCGAATTCGGCCCATGGGTTTTGTGCCTAATTTGCATAAATCCAAAATGGCCGCCAAATTGCATTGAAATAAGTAAAAATGACAATAACTTTGCTGTCATCGATTTTAGAACCTATAAATGTATTAAGGGCAGATAGGAAAGTGTCCCTAAACTTTCTATTTCTGATGCCAAAATTTACCTGGGACGTCTATATGACGTCATACGCTATTAGGGAAGAAATTGTGACGTCATAGTTATCACCTGAGAATATAAAATCAGCGAAAACGAAAATTTAAACGGTAGTGTATAATCCGAAGATCGAAGATAGCAGACCTGTATAATCCGAAGATCGCAGACCCCAACTATAATCCGCAGACCCCCTATACTATATTCGGCAGACCCAACTATATTCGGCAGACCCCAACTATAATTCACAGACCCCCTATACATGTACTATATTCGGCAGACCCCAACTATAATTCACAGACCCCCTATACTATATTCGGCAGACCCAACTATATTCGGCAGACGTCAACTATAAACCGCAGACCCCCTATACTATATTCCGCAGACCCCCTATACTATATTCCGCAGACCCCAACTATAAACCGCAGACCCCCTATACTATATTCCGCAGACCCCATATCCTTTTTTTTTTCATTTTTTTGAAGTTTTTTTTTTTGGATATGCGTCAATAATAAGACTTAGAGATGAAATCATCTAGACATCCAGAGGTATGTACAAAACACTGTTATCTCCGTCTATTACGAAGTTTTTACTTGCAAAGTATATCAAAAACTGCTTTTGGAACTTTGTGGGCCAGTAGCGTATTTACTGGCAACATGCCATCCCTCACAATTTGGGCATTTCCATGCTATGCCTCCCTCCCCACTCTCGTTTCTCCGCCGCTTTGGATTGACTGACATCCTTGGATGTTGGAAATGAGGAGGGTTCAAAATTGGTGGAAATTACATTGTACAATCCTCGGCAGTTTCCGAAAACCATAATCTATTGCCGAGCTTTCGTGTAACTTTCAAAGAGACCGTTTGATTACGATAAACCAAAAACAAAAACTGTTTTATTCAATGGTGTGAAAGGAGCTTAATATTCAAACGGTCTCCGTGAAAGTTACGCTAGCGCTCTGCAACATATCACGGTAATGAACGGCGGCCATTTGACCGGACTACATCAATGTTATCACGTAATCTCGTGATTCTGGTAGTTCAAACATCAGAGGCTGGTCATTCGAGGCTACAAGTATTTGTAAACAAATAACACGAAAACAAACAGATATGTATTTAAAATGATGATAAAATGCGTAAGTGGTGAACAGATAGTCACTACGTAGCATTAAATGCACGAGCAGGTGTCAGAAAATTCCTCCACAGATTCTATTGCTATGAACTATATCTATGTCGCGACGTTACAAGCAAGTGGTAAAGCGTCAAAGTAAAGAGTCTCGCGCATGAAAACACAACGAAAAACACCATTCATTACCGAGACAGATTATGGTTTACGGAAACTGCCGAGGATTGCCGATTGCTTAATATTCTATAAACCTCAGTGAATAAGGGCAATATCAGGCTTGCTCAATTGTTATATACTAGTATATTTTTTTAATGCATTAAATTTATTTTACTGAGTCGAGGGTAGTATTTTTATAAAACAAATAATTATGAGCCTTAAATTCGACGTTAAATGTCAGCAAATAGCTTCTACGGGCATCTTATTCTCAAAATTTTCTATGAGACAACTAACTTTGAATCTTAGATTGGCTAGGAAATGTCAGAAAATTGTGTTCCCGGGCATCTAACTCTTAAAATTGTCCCTCAAACCCGATACAAAATTTTTGATCTTGAACTTTAATTTGGTGAAATATATCAGGAAGTTGCGTTTCCAGGCATCAAATTCTCAAAGTTTTCTAATGATGGCCCTTAAATCCTGTTACAAATATACCTTATATTCGTCAGAACATGTCAGGAAATAGCGTTTACATGCATTTAGTTCTCAAAATTTTCTATGCTAGATCACTCAGACACTACTTTACAAATAATATTCAAATCTCAAATTTACTAGGAAATGTTAGGAATTTTCGTTTCCAGGCGTCCACTTCTCAAAATTTTCTTCTCGTGGTCTCGCAATATCTACACGCTAGATCCCTCACCCTATACAATTAATCTTGAAATTTGGAAGGAATATGTCAGAAATTTACGTAAAAGGCGTAAAATTCTCAAAATTGTCTTCTGGTGGCCCTGAAGTCCCTATACAAATAAACCTTCAATTAGTCAGAAAATGTCAAGAAAAAGTGTTTATGGGCGCTTAGTTACCAAAATTTCCTTCTTGTTGTCTTGTTTCCTACACAACAAATCATTTAATTCAACCGAGAATAACGTTTCAGTTTCTGAATTTTTTAGAGGAGGTCCCCAGACTATAGAAAATCATATATCCGAATATAGTATAGGGGGTCTGCGGATTATAGTTGGGGTCTGCGGAATATAGTATAGGGGGTCTGCGGATTATAGTTGGGGTCTGCCGAATATAGTATAGGGGGTCTGCGGATTATAGTTGGGGTCTGCCGAATATAGTATAGGGGGTCTGCGGATTATAGTTGGGTCTGCGGAATATAGTATAGGGGGTCTGCGGAATATAGTTGGGGTCTGCCGAATATAGTATAGGGGGTCTGCCGAATATAGTTTGGTCTGCCGAATATAGTATAGGGGGTCTGCGGATTATAGTTGGGGTCTGCGGAATATAGTATAGGGGGTCTGCGGATTATAGTTGGGGTCTGCCGAATATAGTTGGGTCTGCCGGATATAGTATAGGGGGTCTGCGGATTATAGTTGGGGTCTGCGATCTTCGGATTATACAGGTCTGCTATCTTCGATCTTCGGATTATACACTACCGTTTAAATTTTCGTTTTCGCTGATTTATATTCTCAGGTGATAACTATGACGTCACAATTTCTTCCCTAATAGCGTATGACGTCATATAGACGTCCCAGGTAAATTTTGGCATCAGAAATAGAAAGTTTAGGGACACTTTCCTATCTGCCCTTAATACATTTATAGGTCCTAAAATCGATGACAGCAAAGTTATTGGCATTTTTACTTATTTCAATCCAATTTGGCGGCCATTTTGGATTTATGCAAATTACGACCAAAACCCATGGGCCGAATTCGGCCGAATTTGAATATGATGATGTCAATTATATATCTAAACGATCCCAACTGCAGTTGTTTCTTTTGCAATTTGTTTGGGGTAAAAAGTTATTCCTCCCCGCCTACACGTGGAACATGGTCTCAATTCGCTTAATGAATTGTACATAAGAGTTTGGAAGCAATTCATATAGGTACTGGTTCCGATTAAAAATTCTTGTGTCATGTGTCATTTTGACTCCTCGTGGACCTTTTGTAATCTTTTTGGTTAGAGAACTTATTTCCGTTTAAAGTGAACGAGTCTGGCCCAGATCACAGAACGCCAGTGTAAACAGGCGTTTTGATCGGAGCCAGACGCCGGCTCCTGCTGACTCTTTCTCCAGCCTCTAATAGCTATTTGGACGCGACGGATATGGCTAAATTCAAAATAGTAATGCAGCGGTTCACCATTAACCTTTATCGACTATAGTAAGAAAGATGAACAACTCATATTATTTTTAAGAAATTGTATGTTATTGTTCATAGTTGAGTATTTCAGATAAATTTTCAGGTAAATGTTGTTTCAAGCTCTCCAAACTCCATTTCATCAGTTCATCTTGTTTCACAGGGTCTCTGAAAAAGTAATCACTCTTTTAAATATTGGTTATGATAATATTCTTTATAATACAAAACAAATGTATCTAAAGATATTCGAGATTTGTAGTTTTCAAGTTTCAAAGTTGTTGCAATATGACAGTAGCACGTATTGCATTGTAATATATGTATCTGTGGTAATTTTAAAATAGATCGGTGATTACATGGCTGAGAAGCTCTCCGTCAATCTGAATTTCCGTTAAAATAACAGTTTAATATCGGGTTAATTGTCTACACGGACCATAAACCGAGTTTGAAAAACTCCAGATACATTTTCCCCGAGTTTAATAAATACTGCAACAAGTGGATGGTATATTAATCACCAGCGTAATTAAACCGGGACTAATGCTGTATAGACGCAAAGTCATAATAGTCAAGAGTTAAAAAGGCAATTTGCTATTGGCATAATAGGTGGCGATACTAGTACTGTTTCCGGTTTCATCTGTCGTAATTTAATCCAACTACCGTAGTAAAGACGCGACAAATTTCGCCTCTGCTTTAATAGACTTGGGGTTCTGATAGTCTTGAGATTATTGATCATTCGTGTAGACCAGGCTAATATGTTAATAATTGCTCTGAGCCATTAAATTACATCACAATTTTATCGTGAACGACGAAAGATGCTCCAGTTTACATCTGTTTTTGTTTAGCATTAGCATTTTGCCGAGATAGCAAGCTCGATCTTCACAACTTTTCGAATAATCTTACGAACAACTTCAAAATTGTCTGTGTACGCCATAAAGCTCACTGCTTGGGTTCTGATGTCGATAGAAATTGGTATGTTTTATAATAAATATTGATATCTTGTAATGTTTTACTTCATTTTTTCGATAAACATTTTGTGAGTTCTCTCTTGTAACAAGATATTACTTTAATTTAATATACAATTAACTTTTCTGTAATAATTTAAATTCAGGCAGGCAAGAAATGTGTTAATGTATGTGCAGACAGTCTCTAAACATAAATATATTCATAACTGATGATAACTCTGTTGCATCTAAGCTCATATACAAGCCTAATCTACACGAATGATCCATAATCTCAAGACTATCTGAAATCCGTGTCTATTAAATCAGAGGCGAAATTTGTCGCGTCTATACTACGGTGAAACCGAAAACAGTACTAGTATCGCCATCTATTATGCCAATAGCAAATTGCATTTTAACTCTTGACTATTATGACTTTGCGACTATACGGCGTTAGTCCCGGTTTAAATACGCTCATGCTTAATATACCATTAACTATTTGCAGCAGTGGCGTGGTGGCTCCAAATTGGCTGGGGGGCACAAACCCTTTTTGGCGCTCCCTGCAACTCATGGTCCCCACCCACCCACACCCTAAGGTATTCTGTTCAGGTATGGATCACAATGTATGAATGCACTGATGCACATGTAAAACCTCTGGAGCCCTTCGACCGTGGAACACCGCGTCGAAGAGGAGGAACGAGGTAATACGGGGTTCCTTTCATGGAACATTTTGAAAATTAAGACTGTTGCAGGTGCGATCTAGATATATTTCAGGCACTTGCAGCCCCGATAAAAATATTCGATACTGAAACGCAAAACACATTTTTTTTAGGTTTAATATGTAAATGTTATCAGTAAATGAAAGATTCTGAGAGTGACATTTTTTATATCACACGGGTTTTGTTAACATATTTTTTTTTTCAAGTGGATTAACTTAATAGGCTTCATCCTTGGTGATTGCAAACATTCACACTATTGTCTTCATTGTCCTTAAAGTTTTCGTTTTAACTGTAGTAAACGCGGGTTAATTCAACATTGTTCTAAAATTGAAATTATGCTTTGGACCCCAGAAGTAAATTAAAAGATCCAAAATAATTAATTCAGTCCATAGGAAGACCGGAAAGACCTAATTTTGAAGTACAAAAGCAATTTTACCATTTGTCATAGTGAACGCTTGTAGCGAGCGCGGACCTATGAGAGACCCTCATAGTTGTCTCCCTTGAATAACTGTAAGCATTGAAATGTAACATTTCGGCGCACTCCCTTCATTTATCACAATAGGCTTTATCCTTGGGTGATTACAAACACTCACACCAAGTTTTATCAAAATCCATCAAGAAATCAGCTCTCTATCCGGTCCACAAACAATTCAAGAACGAGGGCATTCATAGTAAATATTTAAAGGCAATTTTATAGAGTGTTCTGACATTATTCGGTCAAAAATAAGGGGAAGGGCCCGAGTTGTATTGGGACTTAAAGAATAAGCTCGAAAATAATTATTATTTCTTAACGACCGACTTTTTTTCGAAGGGCTTTTGGCGCCCCCTTGCAACGTCGGCGCCCCCTGGTTACCATTCGCTTTTTTAAACTCGGTTTATGGTCCGTGTAGACAATTAACCCGAAATTAACCAGATCATGTAGACTAGGCTAAAGCTGTGTTATTATACATACCTTGCTAGAGAAGATGGTGTTTTTATTTTACAGTCACTCATATAAATACCAGTTTGTCCTTGTAGACTTTTATCTATAGCAGCTTTGATAATAGTTGAAGCACCCTCAAGTGCACTTCTTGCAAAATAAGCTGAAAACATCAAACCTTTTAATCAATATTGACCTTTTTTTTTCAAAATGTACACATATAAATAATCAAAGTTATCTTATTTCGGATTTCCTTTTAAATATCTGATGATTCATCTCTCAATAGAAAGTAGATGTTAAACGAAGAAAGTTCATTGATATGAAGTCATTACTTCAAAAAGCTGTTCGATTATAAAATTTTACTTCTGTCAATTATGCAGGCCGAAGGGTGGAATATCATCGGGACGTCCTGTGACAGACTGTGCTGTAAACGATCCTTAACAGACGGACATGTCTTGAGAAAACACTTCCCGTGTTACCCATGTTTAGAAAAATATTATCAATTGTAATTCATGGTTACGTTGGTATAGACCAGTGTTTCCCAACTTTTTTCAAGCTGTGGCCAAATTCACGAAGCTTCCAGAGTCATGCCCCTTGTTCTATTTCTAACAAGGGCAAAATAGGGAATATAGCGCAAGGGTTGCTGTCTAGTGCCTCCTCATCATCAGGAGATCAGATGGATTTGAACACAAGTAACTACACAGCAAAATATAGTTAAATAAAAGTTGAGCTAGAGTAAAAATTACATACATCCTCAAGCTCCGTGGCCCCCTGACAAATACCCCTTGGCTCCCTAGGGGGCCATGGACCCCCGGTTGGGAACCACTGATAGAGAAATGAAGATGTACCTACTCTTTATAAATGCTCTTACAAAAAGAAAATCACTTGTTTGAGTCATTTGAGTATAAACTATTCCAGGATGACAAGAGGATATTGTGATTTCTGAAGATTTTACATTTCTTATTAACCATAACATCGACATTATCTGAAAAAACAAAACTATTACAAAATAACACGTCAAAAGATTCTATATCAGAGCAAATTACCTATTTCAACCTGTGTTTAAAGTTCTCTCCATTACTTCGACCACCAATATCAACCGTTTTTCCATTTCGAGATGCTAGCAGAAAAGAAGGACTTCTTGGAAGATGGTAGCTTATGATGAGATCCGTAATAGCATGGAAAAAGAAAACAATTGCGATTGATAATCGACGTGGTGAAAGCACATTGAAAACTATTAAAATAGGTAATTTGCTCTGATATTGAATTTTTTTTACATGCAATTTTGTTCGGGGCAATACATGTTCAATTTCTTTTTTATGACTCAGTGGATTTTCAGCTACAGCTTGAAGAATATCTGTGAGACTTTTGAAAGAGATTGGTTTAACAACAGCCAATATAACCAAAACATACAACTCCAAAATGATACCAGTTTAGAAATACTGTTCGTACTAGGGTCGAACAACTATTAGGCACTGCGTTGTCAGAACCTACTGGGTCAAACGATTTTGTTTTAGGTCATATGATACAACGCACATAATGCATTGGGGGTGATCAATCACATAAATTCCCCAAACAAACATCATGTTTCGCATTCAGTAGCACATGAATACAAAATACAAGCAATACATGAATATGAATACTGTATATCCAGATAACATCGAAAACCGCCATTTAATTGCGTTGATACAAAGATATCAACAAACCTGGTATAATTTGGAATTACTATAAAATGTTATTTCTCCCCACGATTTTTCACCATTTATGTTGGTTAAGTCAAATTTACCAACAGTGTGAGCTATAGACGAGGTTTGGACGATCCTACTATCTTCACCAGACGATATTAAAATTGGTAGAAAATGTAGAATGATTAAAAGATGAGATAAATAATTGGCTTGTAACATCATTTCATAACCATCTTCTGTTATTTCTGAAATCATTAAGAGAAAACTTACAGACTGCGTATAAAGCTAAGATTCCATATACGCGTCATGCTTTGGTGTGAAAAAAGGAGAATATGGAATCTTAGCTTAATACCATGAAATTTGTAGGCACTTCTCTTGTATCATGGAAATTTGTAAACACAGCGATATGATGAGATCGTACGTTATACTCAACCGTTGTCCTCACCAGAGAGACTATAAACAATTTAGCAAGCAAATCTAATTGCGGAAGTTACAGAATTCCGTGCCACAGTTAGAGCTCCAAATGATGTCAAAGTATTAAATGCAATGAATGTAGTTTTACGCCCTACTTTTCTGCACCTATATGGGCTAATTGAGGACGGGCAAATGCCATGCAGTGTGCAATGAGGGATTTTTTGCCAGGACAGCGGAATTAGCCTGCTCTTATTTTCGATTTCCAACTGTCGAGGGATCTTTAACGTGCACAGCCAATAGCACACGGGACCTCGGTTTATTGTTCCATCCGAACGACTAGACGCTTTTTCCATGTCTCCATGAATTCCAGTTCAACACTGACAGGGGGAAACCGGGTCAAAGTATTAGACGAGGTTTGTAATTCCTAGACATTGTAAAGATGCATGTCGACGCACTTGGTTGGTGTTGAGTAGCACCAAAGGTACACAATATTAAGGATTATTTGCTTTACTAGAAATAACTTTTACAACAACCATTAATTTTATAGCTACATTATAATCTGCATCTATCGTCTTTGTTGCTAGGATCATAGTTTCTGGAGACCTTTAACTGTAATTAACATACCCTTTGATTGCACCGCTATCCCAGCATTACACACCAGCACATTCAGTTTACAATTTCTAGCTTTAAAAGTTTCAATAAACCGTTTAGTAGAAGCGAATGAGGCAAGATCCAATTCCATTATTTCAATATTCAACTTTCTTGGATCTCGTCTATTAGCTTCTAATTCCTTCTCCATCTTCAAATTAAAGTCTTTATTATATTCCTCTTGCATTGTCTTCACCGCCTGGAAAAAAGAACAGTTGACTTTGAATTATTATCCATATCAAATCTTTCGAATTGCTTTCGAAGTATGTAATGTTCTATATTTAAATATCACTTAGCAATAAGAGATCATTCGAGTTTGATTACTTCGTAATGGATGACCAGAAAGTAGCAAAGAAGGAAACCAACAAGGTTTTAACATTAAGACTTACTGATTCCGCTTTTTCCAAATTTCTGCAAGCAATAATCACATATGCTCCTAAACCTGCTATCGTTTTAGCTGCTTCATACCCAATACCTGTAACAAAAAATATGATAGTTAAATTTTAATAAGAAGGAAGTGTGTGGAATGACTAAAGCAGTAGTTCCCAACTTGAGGGTCATGGCCCCCTAGGGAGCCATGGGGCTTTTGTCAGAGAGCCATGGGGCTCTGTAAACTGTAAAAAAACGTATTTACATCTTTGCAGAATTGTATCTGTAAGAAATCTGTGATTAGACCACTTTGGCTAGTTTGGTAATAAACAGGGGGCCATGGCTCCAGGAGTTTCATGAATTATGGCCACGGTTTGAAAAAGGTTGGGAACCACTGGACTAAAGCGATAATTACAATGTTTGGATTCTAAATGGTAGATGTAGTAGTCTAAAGAAAATACACGAAACAAACTACAGAAATGCATTTTAATCTGATCAATTACCAGCCATAAAACTTCAATATCTAACCTGAATTTGCCCCAGTAATTAAATATGTTCTCTCGGGGTTGATTTCCTCTTCCGGAAAAGACAATGAAGCTCCCATTTTCACACAATCTTTGCTAATTGGTATACATTAGTGTTTAAGTTTTGTACTGCAATGAACACAATGTTGAGTTAATTTTCTCTTCCAAAGTACAATAATAATTATTTTAATGGTTATCCCATTGTCAGACAAATGGATACATCACCCAAAGCTATGTATTTGTTTAAGTAGGTTTCTTAAGCCCACTGCCCGTTTCCTTGTTTTGCTTCTTAGCTTTTGAGCTCATAGACTATGCATAAGAGACAGATACAAATAAAAATGTATAATAATGTATTTTTATTAAATTACTTGGGCATTCAAGTCACACTAGTTGGACTGTGATAAATGATTCACCATAATTGCAAACAGGAGCATTAATATGACATCGTTTTAATGGCCTTTCCTTTTCGATTTCAAAGCTATTTTGTAACAGATAGACTAAAAGTAATGATTTCGTCGGGCCTTGATATATATAAAGAAACCAAGTACTAACGATCCGAACTGCAAAACGAAACTCGAAATCCAAAAAGACATTCTGACGAATCATAGGTATGAACTTTTCAATTGAGGAATTATATCAATCATAAATATATCATAATGAAAAGTGATATCAGGTGTATAGAAGAGTAATCTGACCTGTCTGGCACCACACCCGTCCTAGCTATTAAACATACACAATATGTTCCCAGATTGGACCAATATGTGTATTGTGTATCTTAAATATCCACGTAAACAAATACACCTGACATACTTACAGAAGAGTTTTCTAATACCATTCTAACGATTTATGACATTTCTTTAACACTGCTAGAGTTAAAGAGCCAATTTACCTAGAAGTCTTTAGTTTTTATCAATGAAAATCGACATTGATATATCACAAGACCGACCTATTGTTTTATCACGTATTAATGTTCTGTAGCACATACTATTGATATATACACGTGTAGATAATAGACCAATAACCCTGCTCCTTTTCGCCTTATTTGATCAAACCCTTAATGCCTGGGTTAACAACTTAGGGGACATGTCCCAGATTGTGGACATTTGGATATTTTCGTGGGGACATAACTGAGCTATAGGTCTGAAAAAAATTTCCGTTGCCTGCAACAGCTACCTACAAATACCTGGGCCACAATATTCACTGTTTATCATGTTAAACATGCAGACACTTGAATAAAAACAAAATTTTTTCCAAGAAATCGTTACTCTAAATTGCATTTTTTTACGACTCCCGCGGACAATTTTCCTCATATATAATTAGGGACACTTGAGAGAACCAGTTGAAAACCCAGGCTAAAGTTTTTAATCGGAAAGTTAACCCCATTTTCAAATCTAGTATGCGAAACACGAGTTAAGAGCATGAAGTGAGATATACAGAATAGCTTGAATACGATTGACTGTATAAGAATAGATAATAAAGGCAGTAAAACCGTGTCTCTATTCCTTCAATTAAATTCATTAAGAAAGAAAGGGTTAATTTTCAAGTAATTATATCTACTTACCAGGTGGATCTATAGGTATGATATCCGTTAATGATAAACACGTCAGTATCATGTCATGATAAGCAAAACAACATAATATCATACTGATAATCATCAGGTGGACTGCCCTATAGATAAATGTAAATTTTCTATTTCACAAAATACATCCCTTCACTATCTAGTTCGTTTCGACCTCTTAGTGGTTCGCAGATATTTGAGAAAGTGCTGCAAAGTTCCGTACTATTTTCAGAGTATCACTGTTAGGATTAAGAAACATGAAGATTTAGCAGAGAAGAATATTCCTTGATCACCCGCAGTGTATTGACCGCTATGTCCGAGTTCAAACCAGACCAATATGATATTACATGGGATTTAGTATAGATAAACATACAGCATTTTCCTTTTATCATTAATTAGATACAAGTATACGTTCATTTTACATGGCATATCAAATACATCTTACTAACTTTAACTAGAGAGGTTTGGTAACATACATACTCAACATAGTTATGAAATACAATCCACAAAACATGTCATAGATAGAGTATGCTCCCAGACACAATAAACAATTGGTTTGAATTTAAATGTCAAACATATTTTTGTCGTGGGTAGTTAAAGCTATATAATCGCCTGATAATGGTTTGACTTACCAACTAATAAAGACAAATGTAAGGTATTCTTATATCGCTGTGTTTTTCACGCACAATAAAACAAACCCAAGAATGAACGTAATACAAATCACGAATCCATGTGAATCCATGTAAATACATTGGTAATACACGGGTAGCAGCTAATGAACTATTCATATCAAAATTATATCAATAAATGAGTAAATATTTCACAATGAAATGACGCATGTGGTCCAAAAAAAAATTGACAATGTCATATTTCTAACATTAAAGACAAACAAAACCATTCTGAAGTGTTCGACTGGTCATTTTATTTATTCATTTCAAAACCAATGGGACTAAAGAAATTGTATCCTTTTAACACCAAATTTGGGAAGATAATGTTACCAAAGCTTGATACTTGATGGCAACAGGAATTAATGAACAAAACGTGGTAGTACTCCTTGAATGGAATCAATCCGAGCTGGTGACTATAAAAGTAAAGAACAGATTGATAAAAATACCATTTATAATGTAAATGCATTTATTCGGTTTAATAACGTTATAAATTAAAAATATCAGAAATATTGTCAGGTAGATATGGTTTTAAACTGTCAAAACTCCACTTCATTACTTCGTCTTGTACGACCTGGTCCCTGAAAAGAGAAATTGTGTTATAGTTTATCTGGATTTACGAATAAACATGCAGTCTATTGTATGCTTTAAAGGGATATGGTCACTAACTCTTCGACCAAGAAACTTTTCGTCTCAGAACCTGGAATTTTTTAGATAATCTAATCCGTAATATATTTTCACAGTTCTCTTACGAAATTGTAGCCTTTAAACACATGTGTACCCATAATTATTAGCGTTTGAAAGTAAAAAATACGACTCATTCTATAGTGAGACTATGCTCTATATAGAAAACACATATACAGAAAATGAAAGATAAATGTTCGAGGTACAATCGAAAGGATTATGCGATTTTTGTGCAGTTCAAGTAAAACTGGAGGCTATCTACATAATTATATTCAAGGCTCAAATCGATTCTCAAAAATGCTGAACATTCCCCTTTAAACACCTCTTTTCTACAATGTCAATTTAAATATCACCTGTAATCAAGTCCATTGTTCAGAAAGAGTTTACAAAACATTATTTATGTGGACTAACACTATCATCAAATCAAGCCTCCAGAATGTTTATTTTTGTGTATCTCAAATTCAATATTTTTAGATGTTAATTTGATTGGTGGATTGAGAAATTGTTTAAGGGAATATATCGGCCTTTTGGTGTGTAACATCCTTAACAAATGAACAGTATTAATTAAGAACAACTATTATGGATATACTACTCTTTTCTTTAATTAGTGGTATATCCATAATAGTTCTGAATTAATGTTCTACCTACTTCTAACTGTCATTTAAAGAAGATTATAATATTATGTGAATATTCAAATACATAGTAACATAACATCACCACAACATTATCTCTCATTAGTAAGGGGAATTTCAGCATCAACACGTATTACTTCATAAGCTTGTTCGACTCCAATTAGTAAGTAAGGAATTAAGTAACAATTAATCTCGTGGATCAATATATTTAACAACAGACAAAACATGGAAGTCTTACTTTGACAAGCCAGACGTGCTTTTGATTTTACAGTCACTCAAATAAATACCAGTTTGACCCTTCAATGATTTGTCTACGGCACTTTTAATGATAGTAGTCGCCCCGTCATATGGACGTCTTGCCACGAAAGCTGCAAAAGAAAGGTAAATGAACGACATCTTTTTATCTTTGTTACCAGCTTCACGTAAGAATCTATTTTGGAAAGTTGAAAGGGACATATTGCACAATATTTGTACTTAAAGACATATCTACGACAGGACTCGCCCAACCTGACCCTGACTGCGTCTCATGCTTCGTTCATATTCTAATATGGGTGTTTATGGTACAATCCACAACAAAATCTAGATTTGCATTTAATAGTATTGAGCAAGTATGCGTCATTTTGTCATCTCCCATGACAGTGGAAAGTTAGTGTTTTTAGATTTGTTTGACCAATCGTGTTATCATTTGTGTAACTGGAGATAGGACCTGGGTACAATCATTTCTTACAACTTACAATTGACGTATACTTTAACAAGGGATGAAGATGCATTCTGTGTCATTTGTGTAGAAACCAAACCAGGGTTTGCACACGATATCGTCACTGAATCATTCTTAAGATTTCTTGCCATCCACAGCATAAACATTATCTGAAAGACACAATGACAACAGCCAAGGTTATGGGCTCTACATAGAAGTAATATTACTGATTTGGCATCTGTGTTAAAACTGACAGCAACTTTAAGTGTATAAATCGCTTTCCAATCCAATATTTTAAAAACCTATGCCAACATACAGGAAGTGAAGTTGGTATTGATATAAGCTTATAAAACATATACACTGCCTGGAAAGTTTCAATATTTTTTTTTTAAGTTTGATTCAAATTCTTAGAGCTAAATTGGAACAGACTTTAACTAAATGAGTGGAAACAGCGTTGATAGTGATTGTAACATAAATCGAGTTTCTTTAGGGTTTGTTTGGCACCAAAAATTGTCCGAGTCCGTTTCTATAAGTGTCCTTGCTAATTGCACACACCAATAGTCAATTGGTTTCAGAACGTAAATATCAATAGTAGCTTCCGGTAGATCACTGTCATAAAACGCGTTAGTTTAAGTGGAATTGTAAGAACCACAGACGTTGGAATGGAAATTAGAATGGCGCAAATTGATGCTATCAGTGTCCCCTATACACATACAAGGTTTAGAAAACCACTTTACGATCCCTTTAACGCACAACTTTCATTTTGTATATCTCATTTCAATTGCAGAATTCCACAACAGTAATGTCAAATTGGTCCTTGTCTTACCTGATATAATTTAGTGTTCCCATACACTCTAGATTCGCCCCAGGATTTTTCAGAATTCATGTCATTTATATTATGTTTGGCAAACATATGCATCAGAGACGATGTTTGGACGATCCTACTGTCTTCACCAGACGATATTAAAATCGGTAGAAAATGTAGAATGATTAAAAGATGAGATAAATAATTGGCTTGTAACATCATTTCATAACCATCTTCTGTTATTTCTGAAAATTATATGATATGGATATGAATCCAGTAAAGATATCCCCTTGCATGATTCTGGAAACTGTTCAAGTTCTATTTCAGTTTGAAAACTGAATTGATAATGTTATGAAAGGTTTAAAATTGTCTTAATATTAACTTTACTTCTTGACTTTATTTTGACCCAAGAAACATTATACCTTTCAATATGTTGAAGATTTTAACATTCAGATTCATTCAATGCAAGTTATCAAATTGCAGTTAGTATTCGAAGGTAAAAACCGAGAGCTAGACAGGAACCTTGTTGTGGTACTTCTATTGTAATTTTTTTGGAACCACGGTGGTCACAAGCAAATTTAATGTCTTGAGAAAAATGGACGTGTATCTATATTGCTCCTCTGCATAAAATTTGCCAAAGAAATTTATTTTGTAGAAACAATTGAAAACAACACCTCAAGGGCCCACGATAGTCATAATAGACGTAAAAAAACATGGCTGGTACTATGTAAAGTTTACCTCTGCTATGTGCTGATATTCCTGCATTACATATTAGAACATTTAATTTACAATTCCTGGCTTTAAATTCATCAATGAAACGTTTTGTTGATTTGAATGACGCTAGATCTACTTCCATTACTTCTAGATTCAGTTTTCTCGGATCTTTGTTGATAGCATCGGGTTCATTTTTCAGATTGTCGTGAAATTCATCTTCGTATTCTTTTTGCATTTGTTTTATGGCCTGTAAATATAATTTCAACATAACAGATCAACAGCAACATTACAGCATACAAAGGTCAGTCTTTGACAATATTTACAGAAGTGCGGTCATAAGAACTAACGTGCTGATCATACATCTACTGTTTTTTTTCATATATTACCTATTTATCTAAAATATATTTGTACATTTTGTTACACCACAACACTGTTATTCGATGAAAACGATACGAAATTTGCTGCTGTATTTACCACATTGAACTAAAGGGGAGGATATGAGTCGCTCTAAATAGCTACTTTTTGCAAGAGACACACCTAATCATAATTTTGAGTAATATATTTCCTTCAATACTTACAGCTTCAGCTTTGGACATATTTCGACAAGCAATAAAAACATGACCCCCTAAAAGTGCTATATTTTTCGCAACTTCATAACCGATTCCTGAAAAGAAATGATACTGAGTACATTAAGGCTGAAAAGTTAGATACCCTGTAAATACGGCTCGTAACAGTAGTGGACCGAACCACTAAAGTATATTGGCTTATCCTGATTTAGTTTGAACACACGAAAATACACCCGACTACCGGTTGAGATTATCCAAATGCCCTACAAGTATTTCAACCATTATTAGTTTGCAATTCAGGAGATAGAAAAATTCGGAATTAGCAAAATGATGTCGAATTGAACATATAAAGTAAAGATGCCCCTTACCTGTATTGCCACCGGTCACTAGATATGTTCTATCTGGACTGATTTCGTCTTTAGGAAAAGACAACGAGGCCCCCATTATTATGTAGTTTTCAAATAGCCTTTACTAACCACCGTATCTGAAATAAAGTACACTATTATACAACCCCACAAAAAATATTTTCAATGCAATATTAAGAAATATTGTGCCATTTTTAAAACATCTTCAGTCCAAACTTCAAAATTTTTGAGCTATAGCACCACAATATATATTGAAAAAAAAAATACCTTGATCTAAATAACATGAATAAACAGTTTCCCTTACTGCTTTTGAATAATCTGCCGACAAATGAAGATGTTCCTCACATGCCAATGTAAATTTGATAGTAAATTTCTGATGTAAGAATTCATCGAGGTTACAGTGAAAAAAAATTAACTATTTATTGTACATGAGTCAATTTTTATGATATACATATTATGACAAAATGTTCTTTCGACCAGAACGTCCCCTTAACCTGTTAACCTGACTATTATAAAGCTACGTATATCTCATGTTTGTTTTGGGTTATAGAGATACAATCGTACGTTTAAATAGGTATATTGAAAGGGTAAAATATGTGTCGATCGTCATTGGTTTACATTTTTTCAATGTGTCTGTCTAATCTGATAAGAAGAAAAAAACTGACTTAGCATTGGGACAATGAAAATGAAATGAACGGAGTCTTACGTCCTACTTTTCTGCACCTATATGGGCTAATTAAGAATGGGCAAACACCATGTTCAATGAGGGAAATTTTGCCAGGACAGCGGCATTAGCCTGCTCTTATTTTAGATTTCCAATTGCCGAGGGATCTTTAACGTGCACCGCCAATAGTACACGGGACCTCGCTCGGTTTATTGTCCCAGGCAATCGACTAGGTGCTTTTTGCATGTCAGCCCCTCCGACCTGCATCACTGACGGGGGAAACAGGATTCATATAATTATGATAAAATCATCTTTGGGACGACCCTTTCCCCAAAAATGTACATAAGCAAGCAAGCCATTAAAATGTTTGAATGAGCTAATTCGAATTTACATTTTGGTACATTAAACTACACTTAAACATAATTAACAATGAAAGTATAAATTTATTTCCTTTTGTGAGGAATTCCCTAAACCATATCGTAAAATGATAAGTGACAATGTTATGTAAAATAAAATCTGGGACAAAGATTGGGTCAAGGTATGTATTTATATTTCAAAGATGGTTTTATGCTATTCCGATGAACGACAGTCCTTAGCCACAAATAATAACAAATATGCTCTTTAAATAGATCTATATATCACCAAGATAATCAAAACTTACCTTTTAGCGGATGAAGACATTAAAATCAGGTCAATCGAACTAGGACATTACATAGGTAGTAACTATAAATAAGTATATATATATATATACTGTGTTTAAACAATTCTATTGATAAACTGTTGAATTGAACTACGGACTACAACAATTTTTTATTTTCCTTTCCTTTAAGTAATACTTATCTCCCTTTAAAGCGATACAACCTCTTAGAATGAACAAAAACAAGTTCTCAAACTTGGTCAATAAGAGTATATTATATTCATTAACAGTGTCAAAAGTATACAAACAGAATCAAATAAACCCATAAAACTATGTAATTTTATATACAATTAAAGATTGGATTAAGACATTTATCAATTAGTGTATTTAAACATAGTTTTCTAAATTTATCAGATTATTTAGGTAATCTGTTTTATAGTATGAATATAAACTCCTATTGACCAAGTTTGAAAATTTAATTTGTTTGTTCATTCTAAGACGTAGTATCGCTTAAAATTTTCAGCAAACGATTGTAAGCAGAAATATGATTGTTTTAAGCTTATCTAACCAGTAAACAGTAAAAGTGTTCACAGCGCACAATCGAATACTTGAATTTCATTCTTATATGCGTTGGAAAGTTCAGAAAACGACTTGTATTTTGTCGAGATTACTATTTGTAGTAGAAAACACATATTCTATTGCGTGTTGTAATGTAGTAGTTATATTTTAAAGATTGTTCGATCTTCGTGATGTTCTTGTACTTCTGAAGACTATTTTCAAAAATATGCAATTCCTAAATCAACCCAAAAATGCTCGCTGTCCCCCTTTAAAACTTGTCAAATTTCATCTTATCACGAATTTGAGAAATAATTTTGAGATAAGTAAATCGAAATTATCGAATGTAGATCATTGTCACTAATTAATAGTCATTTGCTGAGTTCGGTATAGAAGGCAATCAAAGGCCTATGAAAACATGTCGTTTGAGGTCGTTAATGTTTTAGTAAGTACGGCATAAACGAGTATAATTTATACATGACATTTTTATATTTTACTTTGTCACATACCAGATACAAGGAAACGAAGAAATGAGATGTTTATCGAGTGATGTGAAGGCCTCTGGGATCGTGGATTTCTATCGAAAGTTTCAGAGCATCACATTTTGATATATCGGGTGTCGCAAAGTTTGACAGTGAGTATCTCAGCTGTTAATGAACCGATCTCTTTCAAAATTCTCACAGATTTACTTCAACACGTCCTCGTCAGACCCTGAACATATGAAAGTCATCGAACAAAAATTGTACAAGTACTGCCCAAAACAAAATAGCATGTCAAAAACCTGTGTCTATTGTTCCTTCACCACATCGACCACCAATATTATTCATTTTCCATCCTGAAATGCTCTCACCAATCTCATCTTAAGATATTTTCTCCCAAAAAGCTACCAACCTGCCTTTCAGTTTCTGTTCATCCAGTTTGTTCCATTGGTGATGGTAATGACTCTGGGTAGAATGAGATTCTCTTAAGTAACAGGTGTACTGCACCTGGGTTAGAAGGACACACTGATTAAACAGGAAATGAAATGCAGGATGGTCGCTTCTCAAGTGGTAGCTTTAAATGAGATCCGTGAGAGTTTATCAGGATGGAAAATGTTTGATATTGGTGGTTGATGTGGTGAAGGCACAATGAACACAAATTGAAATATGTAGTTTGCTCTGATATTGAAATTTTTGACATGCTATTTTGTTCAAGGCAGTACTTGTACAATGTTTATTGGATGACTTTCATATTTTCAGGGTCTGACAAGTATATGTTGAAGTAGATCTGTTAGAATTTTGAAAGAGGTCGGCTCATCAGCAGCTGAGATACTTTGCGTCAAAGTTGGGGACATTGTTTTGGGACACCCGATATATATATATTTCATGAATAAACCTGAAGTCACAATAACCTCTTAACTTTTCTGATCTAGTTAATGCAGATAAACACCGCTATGCGAAATTATTTCTAATTTGACTACTATTTTTCATTCTAAAGCTAAGATTCCATATACGCGTCATGCGGATCCGTCATGCGTCATCCGTCATGCGTTAAAAATCGAAATGGTTGGTTTTAGAGGGTATGATTCCATTTATGCGGAAGCGGTATCCGTCAAATGGTATCTGTTTTTTCCCGCCAAAGCATTCATTTGTCTAGAAGTCCGTGCGTCAAAATAAAGTTAACACATACGTTTAACGTACATATGGAATCATATTTGACGCAAGGGTTATTAATGTCCGCATGACGCATCCCCGTATATGGAATCTTAGCTTAACGATGTGGTGTCGTTGTTTATTGTTTAGAAGAAACAATAAGTTGAATTGTCCGTATGAGTCCTTTCGACTTGCATTAGAGAAAACAGTAAACACTCCGAAGAAATTGCCCCAAGCCGAGATGAAAACAAGAATAAGCAAAAGTCTCACTCATTGAGCTACCATTGCTCCTAAAAAAAAATTAAAAGGAATTCATAATGGGTTTATCGATACATACAATGTATATTACCTGTTTTATCAATATAAAAAATATCTCTTTTTTTATTCTAAAGCTTTTTAAGATATTTGGTTGTAAAAATCGTTTACAGAAATCTATATAAAACAATTAACAGTTGGATGCCATTCACAACATAGTCACAATTATTGTGACGTTAAATATTTTTTAGATGATTAATAAAGAGATAACATTATTTTTTTCTTCTCGTCTGGTTATTACTTTTAATACCTTTTTACTCTAATCAGAATGATGTGTCAATATTTCTTCATAATTCATATACATCATGTAGACATATAGTTAAAGCCAATTCATGCAGGTTGTCATATTGAAACAACAGTCAAACTTGTATTAAGCAAGCGGCAAGGGAATGCACAAAAGTGGCTGCTTACTAAGGGGTGGTGCTTAACAGAGGCACATGTATGGTGAACCCAGTTTAGACTGACAATTTGTGTAAAAAAAACAATAATAACAATTTATATAGCATTTACTACGTATTCAGTTGACAAAAAAATGGAACATCTCGCCCTTAAATCGAAAGTGATCTTTATAAATGCAAGTTCGAATTCTGTCCAACTGGATACGAACTATAATATACACATTTCAAGAGCGATCACAAATTGGATAAATATCTACCCAGGAAAGATCACAGCCATATAAAATAAACCTTGAATGCTATTCAGAATTAAATTTATTTTCATTTTTTTTCACGCTGAAATCTATAATCTCTGCTTTTGATAGGTTTTCTTTCAAAAAGCTTTTCTACTAGATGATAAGTACCCTTTTTACCTTTTTGTCTACTATGGCAATCTTATAATCGTCTTTGAAAGGCCAGTCTTTTTTTCACAAGAAGCATCTAAGTGATCTTGAACTTATTAATTAGTAAACTTTCATATGGAAGCGTAATAGTGCCACGCAATTTTATTTCTTTTAAATACGACTTAATAACTCGAAAATCCAACTTACTAATTCAAAAATGGGCCACACATACATATTTTTTAAAAACCCGAGTTAGTAATTAGAATATCCAATTTTCTAGTTAGTAAGTCGTATTTTCGAGTTAATAAGTCGGATTTTCGTGATAGTAAGTCAGATTTGAAAAAAAAAAATTTATAGCACTATAACGCTTCCATACTTTCATCATTCCTTTCATATCAATTTAGATTCTAGTGTAAATCGTGGCTATGATATTCTGACAGATCGGTTATTTAAATAATGAAGATCCTATCTGTCTTTACCATCGGCGTTATTGGTTTTTAAAGTTCCCTTTAATGTTTTTCCGAAAATAAAAATGCACAAATGGCTGTACAAGATTACCCTGGAGGGCTCTCGTTTTATATCCATCAAGGTGAAGTGGTATTCAATACCAAGGCAAAAATTATGCAAACTAAAATATGTTCTTTGTCATACATTCTGAGAGTAGGTTACGAAACTATATCGAACTTGGGTAAATAAAAGACACGAATCATAAAATCTGAAATATTAATATTTGGCCAACCCCTGGCGTCTACGCTGATTCTAATGTTTATTCTATCAATATGAAAAAATAACAAAATATTACTTAAATGATTAGACACTTAGCACATCATTACTTCCCGATTACTTTATTCTAATTAAAAAAAAACCAAATCAGTCAATCAAAAATCATACAAAGCATGGCAAAACCGAGAGCAATAGTTATAAAGTAGTGAACTCTCCAAGGGGAAGTACCATCAAGTGTCATCAGTATTAGAAAAACCAAAGCGAGATGTAAAATTCAGCCACCGAGACAATGAGCGTAAAGAAGTCTTTATGCTGAATATTGGTAAAAGATAGCAATAAATAGCAACCACAAGCATGGCTTGTCTTTGGCAGTAATAGAAATAAGCAAATCGTTCACAAAACCGTTAGTGAAAACCTTAAAGGGATTGTAAAATTATTTTCTAAACTTAGTATGTGTATCTAGGACACTGATATCATCAATTTGCGCCATTCCAATTTACATTCCGACGTCTGTGGTATTGCACTTAACGCGTTTTATGACGTCAATGACAATAATCTGCATAAACATCAATAGTAACTTCCGGTCGATCACTGTCAGTGTCAGTTTAGAAAACAACTTTACAATCCCTTTAAAGCTGATACACTCTTTGGATATGCTCCATATCCCGACGATCAGTTTTATTTTTAAATTTTATTCAATCCCAAACACTGCCATTACTTTAGTACCTATGTTCCATGACATATATGTATTTATGTAGCTATAATCCATCTGAAGGTGGTGAGTTCAGCAAGTACATGTTCATCCAAATTCTCGATGGCTTCCTTGTTTTATTGATGTTCTAACTAACCCTTTAAACAACACTTAGGTGTCTAATGGAGTATGGAAATGTACGAAAGTGTTGAGCCTTAAAGAAATCATTACTGAAAGTAACTAAGAGACATTACAATAAATGTGCGAACATAATATTATTATTGTCATATATTAGTGGTAAAACTTATCAAAATGAAACAAACAAAACAATGGAATAATGAAATAAAAGAAACAAAATCTAAGCTCTGGATTTATTGATCATAAATAGTTTTACATTGAGTAATTGAAAAAGTGGATTGCTTTTCTCAAGTAGCCAACAAATATCATATTTCTAATTATAAATAAGCACGCGTAATTTGTTGATAGTTTCTATTTACTCCATTCGCCACCTACTTCGGAACCACTTACATGATGTTCTTAGAAGCTTTTAACAAACTCTACACAAATACCTCCCCCATTAAAAGAATTCAAAGAGTTTTTGTTCCAGCTTTACAATATGTCGATTACATAGGAATTCTCAATTTGTTATGTAACTACTTAAGAAATTGTAAAAATGTGATTATGAAATCATGTTCTAATTGTCTTGTATCCAAAACATTTGGGTTACAAAGAACAATCTTACTATATCCTTTTGTTCGTTATTCGTTATTCTAATACTGTCCGTCCCAGGTCAGACCAGATAATTTATTTTGACTTTTGATATTCTGTTTTTATAATTTAATTCATCATTTTATATATATATATTTATATTTTTGTTGTTGTTTATATTCTATAATTTGCTTATGTATATATTGTATATGTTAGGATTATGACAATTGTCTATCTGTGCATGTAACCATTCATCGCCCCATTACCAAAAAATTTAATGACAATCTTGTTCATAGCAAACTAAAAACCATCGATACATAACAGGTACTATACTCCTCGCCCTTTGGGCCAGCTATATTTTTCTAATTTCAGATCATAACAGAAGAAAAAACTCCAGAAGATCCAATCTCTCAATAAAGTATTTGTTCCACCCTAGGCCTGTACATTTGGGAGAATCAAACCCTCCCTTCCCCGAACTGTAATAAATGTATCGAATATAAATTGCTGGGAATGAAATACACTATGCACAGTTTTCAATTCAAAACAATGCATTAATAATTTATTTATTAGCTTGATACTGAATGATGTTTTATTTGTCATGCATTCCGCTCTATTGACAACAGTACATACAAATGTTTTGCGATGCACTATCTTACCTGGTAGTTTAATACGGTTGATTAAGTTGTTTATCGATATAATAATTTGAAAGCATCATTAAGCATCATAAAAGCATAAAAGCCATTTCATATTGTGCAAAATATCATTCTCAAGGGAGGTTGTGCAGAATTCAAGGCTGCGCAATTGATGTTGATAAAGCAAATATTATTTTCAAACTAATATGAAATTTATTTTTTTATAACCAAATTACTTTTTCTCGACCATAGACTGTTATATTTTGTTCATTGTACCTGAACTATGGATAGTCTGTTTTTGTAGTTGGTGTTTAGATATGTGGGTTAACAAATATCAGTTAAGAAATTGTGGGATTTAATATCAGTAAATTGGTCACTTTTGTACAATCTACAAAACGGTTGAAATAAAATGCCCTGAAATATTGTAGTTTAATATACCACTTTATCTTTGCTATAGAACAGGCCTTCTCAAATGGCGGCCCGCTACGCCCTTTAGAATGGGGTCTCTAATTGAGAAGGCCTGCCATAGAATGACAAAATACTATTTTCGAAATTGTCTACTCTATTTGTTTTCCCAGTTACTGGAGGCAAGCACCCAATGCAATTCAACAAATTTTGTATCCCTTCCATGCTTATATCTCGCCCTCATATCTATTCTCAATAGATTTTGACATATATTTTTGTTCACGTCATGGACTGTCAAACTTGGTCAGTACTTTTTTTTTTTAGAAAACTCACGGAGTGTATTTTCAATAAATTATGTCCTCTTCTTGAACACCCAATACAATTTACCAACTTTGTTTTTAATGTTCATATACCTGTTTGTGCTATGACCTTATGGGCCTCATCGAACCCGTTGTCCCTTTACTGGTGCCATCACCTCTCCCAGAACCATTCATTCAGGGGCGGATCCAAGTGTGGCTCTCCCGGCTCGAGCCCTACTATTTGTGGCCGACTGATATCAGAACCCTCTAAATATTTGGCACTTGCGGTACCGTTGAATTTGAAGCATGTTATGTTTCAGAGCCCCCCTTTCTCAAATCCTGGATCTGTCCCTGTCATTTGTGTTTTTTTTTTCTTTTTAGATTTCTTTGAATGTATGGACTGTTTATATATTCTGTAATAAAGAATAATGTGACCCTCTATCATAGACTATTAAAGCTACCAATATTTATATGGTTTATGGGCTTGTTAAGTGTATTTAAGAGTAGATATATTTAATAATGTGATTTTGTAGCAAGGACATCATTCTTAGCTATCACCAGAACATACTGGTACATTGTACATATGTAAAGGGCATGTTACTTTGAACTTGACAATTTGTTCAAGGTTATTAGAGTAAATAAACAAGACCAAGACAAAATATTTTATTTCAATCATGATACATCCAAAATTCATCTCTGGTTTGTAAGAACATCTTTATGTATTACCAGCCACCCACTCAATTTGATTGAAGATAAACATGTACTTCATTTTTCTTCAGAATCCTATATTTGTATCTTCATAAGCCCAATTTGGCATGATGTAAAACTTCATTTCATGTATGTTTCTTTCTGAAGCCTACAATTAAAGTAAGTAAACAAATTAAAAAATAATAGAAATATCAAAGTGAACAGGGTCATATACATTTACTTTGAAGTTTTCACAGATTCAGTTAGATTCTTTTCAATATATGCTGACTATTCCCTGAATGACAACCAACAGAAACTCCAGATTTTTATTGATTTCAATTCATCTCATTGTACAATCTTTTTGTTATGTTTTTCTAACAATATAGGAACGAAAAAATGAAAATCTTCAGAAATTTGTAGATTTTCTTTTTCATTCTACTTCGCAAGTCAAAACAAAGCCAAACTTTTTGATTTTCTAAAACTGGAACGAAAAAATGAAAATCTTCAGAAATTTGCAGACTTTCTTTTTCATTCTACTTCGCAAGTCAAAACAAAGCCAAACTATTTGATTTCCTAATAAAATTGGAACGAAAAAATGAAAATCTTCATTATTTGTAGATTTTCTTTTTCATTCTACATCGCCATTCAAAACAAAGTCAAACTTTTTCATTTTCTAACAATATAGGAACGAAAAAATTAAAATCTCCAGAAATTTGTAGATTTTTTTCATTCTACTTCGCAAGTCAAAACAAAGCCAAACTTTTTGATTTTCTAAAACTGGAACGAAAAAATGAAAATCTTCAGAAATTTGCAGACTTTCTTTTTCATTCTACTTCGCAAGTCAAAACAAAGCCAAACTATTTGATTTCCTAATAAAATTGGAACGAAAAAATGAAAATCTTCATTATTTGTAGATTTTCTTTTTCATTCTACATCGCCATTCAAAACAAAGTCAAACTTTTTCATTTTCTAACAATATAGGAACGAAAAAATTAAAATCTTCAGAAATTTGTAGACTTTCTTTTTCATTCTATTTCGCAAGCCAAAAGACTTTTTGTCAAACGTTTTGATTTTCTAAAAAATATTGGAACGAAAAAATGAAAATCTTCAGAAATTTGTAGATTTTCTTTTTCATTCCTTCAAACTTTTGACTGAAAATGGGTCATAATAGAAATATCAATTCAAATCTACAGATGTGTCAAATTATCCATTATATGAAAAAAGTAAAGATTTTTATTTTATCACAAATTTCCATAATTTAATGAACATTTTTTCTTCAAATGATTCTTTCTGATACGATTGTTTTGATTACGGGATATTCAAATTGTACGAATAGGAAATCTGAACGTGTCAATATTTTGAGACCTGTATGGTGATATTTATCAGAAATTTAAGTAGAAGGTAAGTTAGGGTGAGTAAGGTTAAGTGTTAATGGTTAATGCTGGCAATGACAAATAAAACGTTGCAATACATAAATTACTGATAAATATACACCATACAGTTCAGTACGGTACCAAATAAATATTCCTGACTTCATTTTGGACATCATTAGAAGGAATCATTTGATGAGCTAAATTTGCAAAACACTTTTACCAAATAAATTGAAAAATAAAATTCTTCGAAAATTTCAAATAACGATAAAGCTGACATATCTGATTCAAAATTAGACTATTTGTCTAAAATTTCGATAAACGTTTTTTTTTTTCAAGAAAATGATTTTTTCCCCTACCCCTTTCTAAAACTGTTATACTGAGATTTTTGTATCCGAAATATGTTGTCATCAGTATGAGATGAATTGTCAATAAAAATTTGTACAAGCAACATAATTCTGTTAATCAAAAAACTCATACACAGAATGGCAAAATCGCAAGTAATGTAGTGGACTCCTCAAAACGAAAAGTACCATCTGGTCTTTCGAAAAGACTAAGCATGGTCTGTTTCGCACAACAACTGCATTACTATATACGTTTCCATTATATATTCAAAATGATAAAAAAAAGTTTCAACTTTTACTATAACATTTGTATCTATTATATTGTGACTTTCCCATTCCAACTTTTACTGAAAGTTTCAGGAAGTCTACATAGTTTATTTTAGTTCTACCTTTATTCAAGTAATACAAGCAATAAATTGGTAGCAGCTAGTCTACTATTTATTTGAGGGATCAAATAGCTAACATTTATTTTCATTATAATATCTACTACCTGATAAACTCCACAGGAACAAACCTAATCATAGCACTCCAGTCTTAATTTGATCACTCTCAAAGAATTGACAAAATGAATAATGTCAGATATAAGGTTCTAATCTTTGCTGTAGGACACATGACACTTCCTTCGAGGATCATGCAGCAAAATGGTCCCCTCACCTACTGCATGACCACTTCCAGAGGTCCACACTGACCGTCTATCCAATTTAGCAGTTTTCTAATATTTGCCGTAGGACACATGACACTTCCTTCGAGGATCATGCAGCAAAATGGTCCCCTCACCTACTGCTTGACCACTTCCAGAGGTGCACGCTAACCGACCATCCAATTTTGTAAATGGCAATATCCAATTCATCCCTACAGTGAGAGGTTTGTTTTCCTAAAGTAAGACTACAATAAATGACATTTCCTACTATTGACAACTCCCCTAAAGAAATTGTTTTTACAGAGAAAACTTCCTGATGACCTCACAAAATACACACATACTTGGAATTGACTTTATGTTCAGTGACTGAAACAATTTCAACATGAAATCAACCCTTGTAAATCTGATGAGCTTTAAACATTCATTCTTTACATCTTATATGATACACAGCTCATCAGATTATAGCCACAGGGAGGAATAAGACTTGAATTGGGAAGAAGGCATCTTCTCTCTTCAAACAAAGATTTTAAGATTAATTGAAGTAAGTATAAAAGCACATTCACACAATTACTGAAAAGTTCAACAGGCAGCATAAATAAACCCAATAGATTCTCAAATTCAAATGTTCCACTCACGAAGGAGTTTCTGAGGAAGACTTATTAATTGAAACGATCTCATCTCTTTTAACCAAAGCTTCAGATATACAATCCTTAACAGGACAGCTGATTTTATGGACTCAAATTTTATTTACAATTGGAAAATTAGGAGCTAAATAAATTCACCATAACATGTTAACAGTAATTAGTAGATTACTTAATAATTTTCATCATGAAATATTTACTCATTTATTGATATACTTCCTCATATTAAAAGTTCATTGGCTACCAATGTATTGCCAATATGTTTACATGGATTTCGAGATTTGTTTATCGTTGTGATCGTTCGTGCTTGGTTTTTATTATCATTAATATGATTGAAAACAGATTCAATTTTACAAAATATTGAGTAGAATTTCTCAATGCCCTAAATCTCAAACATTTTTATACCTTTTCTGCTACAAATTATTCTTTTTCACCACAAAGTGTCAATAGGTACACAATTTGAATGATCCATGTCAGCCGAACACTTGAAAACTGAGAATAATTTAGAAAATATCTGGCAGTAGTCTAGTTTTGATCCCCCTGAAGCAAGGTATAAAATATAGAATGTCATTTGATTTTGTGAAGATCTAATCTACGACCGTAGGACTTCATGACCAAGCCTACTCGGAGCCGCCCTGCAGTAATAGTGGCCCCCACACCTACTACATGCATGCCTTCAGTGGCCATACAGGTCGCCGTTGACGCCAGCCCCTATCCAATTTAGTAAAAAACAACATCATCAATCCGATAGCCATTGCTGCAGAAGGAGAATTCCTAATATATAAGACTGAAATATGTCCAGTTACAGCCAAAGTTAGTTTTTGACAACTCCCCTTATCCTAAAAAAGTTGTATTCATAAACATAGCCCCTGTTGAACTTGGAAATACACTCATACTTGAAGTTGATTTCATGTCCAGTGACTAAATAGCGTCAACATGAATTCAACCTTTATAAATCTGATGAGCTCTAAACATTCATTCTTTACATCTTATATGATACACAGCTCATCAGATTATAGCCACAGTGGGGGATAAGACTTGAATTGGGAAGAGAAAATTTTGGCCAGACTTCCCTTATAACCTAAAGAAGTCATCTTCTCTCTTCAAACAAAGATTTTAAGATTGACTGATGTATGTATAAAATCACATTCACACAATTACTGAAAAGTTCAACAGGCAGCATAAATAAACCCAATAGATTCTCAGATTCAAGTGTTCCGCTCACAAGGATGCTAGCTACACAGGGAGCCCTGACATGTTAAGGCTTCTCCAAGCCATGTAATTTACAAAATATCACACATTAGAAATGAAATGGAGTTTTACGTCCCGCTTTTCATTACACATTAAAACTTTCTACAATTACAGGAGTAAAAATATATTTGTAGAAGTAGACAATAAACTTTTAACGCAATGGTTTCAGGGTATTAAGAAACTCACTCACAACAAATTTAGTTCTTGACATTATAATTATTTATAATATGACCAACAATTGCTGTGTCTATATGCAAACATAAATCTATAGTTTTCAAATTCAGTCATAACTTATCTACAGTTGGAAATTATTTGAATGTTATATTTACTAAATCCTCAGAACAATGCAGGAATAACTTAAATTAACTGTATTGAAAGTTAAACTTAAAAATTGACTTTGTGACATGTGTGGCGTCAAGCAGGGTATGCTAACTCTTCTAGACATCTGATACCACTTTTCATTATGAAATATTTACTCATTTATTGATATTACACACATTATCGTTACTTTATTATTTTATAATATCATATAGGAATTAGATTTAAATTCAAAGTTTTACCAGAATTGGTATTTTCTGATCTATTTTATATTCTTTAAGCTTTCAGTGGTTAATTCTAAAACCAAAGAATTATTGTTTAATTCAAGTTCTAATTATAATAGGTATGAATATGAAAATTTTAATTTGGATAAAAATAATAATGGGGAAAATAAAAATATTAAAACAAAAAAAAATTGTGAATAGTATCTCAGGTAGAATATAGCACCTGGTCAGTGACTTTTGGTATATCTACCGTCTGATAAAATCCACACGGACAAAAAATAATAATTAGTATTGCCTATTATTTTATATTAATTCTAAATATAATATGGATAATAATAATAATAATAATAATGGGGATAAAAATAATAAGGAAAAAAAAATGTGAATATTATCTCAGGTAGAATATAGCCCCCGTCCTCAACCATACAGATCACTAGTCACTAAAAGTTAGACACTGGAATACCCTACCGTCTGATAATATCCACGGGGACAAACCTAACTATGGCACCCCAGTCTTGATTTGATCCCTCTCAAAGAATTCACAAAATGAATAATGTCAGATCTATAGGGTTCTAATCTTTGCCGTAGGACACGTGACACTCCTTCGAGGATCATGCAGCAAAATGGTCCCCTCACCTACTACATGACCACTTCCAGAGGTCCACGCTGACCGACCATCCAATTTATCAGTTTTTTAATCTTTGCCGTAGGACACATGACACTTCCTTCGAGGATCATGCAGCAAAATGGTCCCCTCACCTACTACATGACCACTTCCAGAGGTGCACACTGACCGACCATCCAATTTATCAGTTTTCTAATCTTTGCCGTAGGACACATGACACTTCCTTCGAGGATCATGCAGCAAAATGGTCCCCTCACCTACTACATGACCACTTCCAGAGGTGCACGCTAACCGACCATCCAATTTTGTAAATGGCAATACCCAATTCATCCCTACAATGAGAGGGGTTTTTCCTAAAGTAAGACTTTACAATAAGTGCCATTTCCTACAATTTGAACAACTCCCCTTATCCTAAAGAAGTTGTTTTTACAGAGAAAACTTCCTGATGACCTCACAAAATACACACATACTTGGAATTGACTTCATGTTCTGTGACTAAAACACTGTCCACATGAAATCAACCCTTATAAATCAGATGAGCTTTAGAGAAATGCCAAATCGTTGTTTTGATTTATCAAGTAAATTTTTCTTATGAATCATGAAAAAGGAAAGCTACTCAAAAGAGAATTATCTTTGACATTTCTCTAAAAACATTCATTCTTTACGTCTTATATGATACACAGCTCATCAGATAATAGCCACAGTGGGGAATATGACTTGAATTGGGAAGAGAAAATTTGGCCAGACTTCCCTCAGAGCCTAAAGAAGTCATTTTTTTCTCTTCAAGCAGTTGGATAGAGAGAAAGTATCAGATAGATAAAAACAAATTCACACTTTACTTAGGTTCATCAGGAAGTGAAAATTCCAATGGGTGAATCAAATTAACATTAACATTCAGTTTACTTTATTCCCAATCTTAATTCAGCCTACTTTATTCTCAATCTTAATTCAGTCTACTTTTTCTCAATCTTAATTCAGTCTACTTTATCCTTGATCTTAATTCAGTCTACTTTATTCTCAATCTTAATTCAGCCTTCATTATTCTTAATCTTAATTCAGCCTTCTTTATTCTTAATCTTAATTCAGTCTACTTTATTCTCAATCTTAACTCAGTTTACTTTATTCTCAATCGTAATTCGGTCTACTTTATCCTCAATCTTAAATCGGTCTACTTTGTTCTCAATCTTAATTCAATCTACTTTATTCTCAATCTTAATTTAGCCTACTTTATTCTCAAACTTAATTCAGTCTACTTTATTCTCAATCTTAATTCAGTTTACTTTATTCTCAATCTTAATTCAGTCCACTTTATTCTCAATCTTAATTCAGTAACTTTTTTCTCAATCTTAATTCATTTACTTTATTCTCAATCTAACCTAATACTACTTAATTCATATTCTTAAATAAATTTTCGTGATCCAAAATCAAACAAAATACTTAACATTTATTCCAGTAATATCTACTGCCTGATAAAATCCACAGGAACAAACCTAATCATGGCACTCCAGTCCCGATTTGATCCCTCTCAAATAATTGACAAAATGAATAATGTCAGATCTATAAGGTTCTAATCTTTGTCGTAGGACACATGACACTTCCTTCGAGGATCATGCAGCAAAATGGTCCCCTCACCTACTACATGACCACTTCCAGAGGCGCACACTGACCGACCATCCAATTTATATCAGTTTTCGAATCTTTGCCGTAGGACACATGCCACTTCCTTCGAGGATCATGCAGCAAAATGGTCCCCTCACCTACTACATGACCACTTCCAGAAGTGCACGCTAACCGACCATCCAATTTAGTAAATGGCAATACCCAATTCATCCCTACAGTGAGAGGGTTTTTTCCTAAAGTAAGATTTTACAACAAGTGCCATTTCCTACAATATTGACAACTCCCCTTATCCCAAATGAGTTGATTGACTGGGTATCAAATACAGTCTCCATAATCCAATGAAGAGCATTACTAAATTTTTCAAATAAATTGCAACTGGATGACAATCCCATAGGTAAAGTTTTATCAAAATAATATTTATTGTCAATCATGAAACCTGTTAAATGAAAACTTTCTGGGGCCAATGGCACCAATTTATATGCATGGTTTATATCAACTTTTGCTAGCAATGTGTTTGGACCTAATTTTTTGATAATTTGGACAGCATCGTTAATGGATTGATATTGTACTGTTGCATATTCTTCGGGAATACCATCATTGACTGAATCGCCTTTTGGGTGTGATAAATGGTGAATTATTCTATATTCTCCTGAAGCCTTTTTTTGGAATAACTCCTAATGGGGAAATTCGAAAATTTTCTAATGGAACTACATCAAATGGTCCTTGCACCCTACCCTACCTGCAGCAATTTCTTTATTAATTTTTTGTTTTAAAACATCAGGAAATTGATATGCAGACTTGAGATTCTTGGAAAATTGAGATTGACCTCACAAAATACACACATACTTGGAATTGACTTCGTGTTCAGAGAGTAAAACATTGTCCACATGAAATAAACCCTTATTAATCTGATGAGCTTTGGCATTTCTCTAGAGACATTCATTCTTTACGTCTTATATGATAAACAGTTCATCACATTATAGCCACAGTGGGGGATAAGACTTGAATTGGGAAGAGAAAATTTGGCCAGACTTCCTTCAGAGCCTAAAGAAGTCATTTTTTTCTCTTCAAGCAGTTGGATAGAGAGAAAGTATCAGATAGATAAAAACACATTCACACTTTACTTAAGTTCATCAGGAAGTGAAAATATCCAATATGTGAATCAAATAGACATTTTTACACATGTTCTATTTTTCGATATAGCCCTACTTCTCATTAATTCCTATTCTTAATTCAGTCTACTTTATATTCTCAATCTAACTTGGTACAACTTAATTCAACCTACTTTATTCTCAATCTTTATTCAGTCTATTTTATTTTCAATCTTAATTCAGCTACATCTCAATCTTATTTCAGTCTACTATATTCTCAATCTTAATTCAGCCCACTTTATTCTTAATCTTAATTCAGGCTACTTTATTCTCAATCTTAATTCAGTATACTTTATTCTTAATTCAGTCTACTTTATTCTCAATCTTAATTCAGTCTACTTTATTCTCAATCTTAATTCAGTCTATTTTATTCTCAATCGAATTTAGTACAACTTAATTCAGTCTACTTGATTCTCAATCTTAATTCAGTCTACTTTATTCGCAATCTTAATTCAGTTTACTTTATTCTCAATCTTAATTCAGCCTACTTTATTCTCAATCTTAATTCAGTTTACTTTATTCTCAATCTTAATTCAGTATATCTTATTCTTATTTCAGTCTACTTTATTCTAAATCTTAATTCAGTCTACTTTAGTCTCAATTTTAATTCAGCCTACTTTATTCTCAATCTTAATTCAGACTACTTTATTCTCAATCTTAATTCAGTCTACTTTATTCTCAATCTTACTTCAGTCTACTTTATTCTCAATCTTAATTCAGTCTACTTTATTCTCAATCTTACTTCAGTCTACTTTATTCTCAATCTTAATTCAGTTTACTTTATTCTCAATCTTAATTCAGCCTACTTTATTCTCAATCTTAATTCAGTTTACTTTATTCTCAATCTTAATTCAGTATATCTTATTCTTATTTCAGTCTACTTTATTCTAAATCTTAATTCAGTCTACTTTAGTCTCAATTTTAATTCAGCCTACTTTATTCTCAATCTTAATTCAGACTACTTTATTCTCAATCTTAATTCAGTCTACTTTATTCTCAATCTTACTTCAGTCTACTTTATTCTCAATCTTAATTCAGTCTACGTTATTCTCCATCTAACATAGTACAACTTAATTCAGTCTACTTTATTCTCAATCTTGCCTAATGTAACTTAATTTTCTTTCTTAATTCAGTCTACTTTATTCTCAATATTAATTCAGTTTACTTTATTCTCAATCTTGCCTAATACAACTTTATTCTTAATTCAGTTTACTAACTAAAACAACTTTTTATTTATTTGGAATATATAAAAAAATAAATTAAAAGTTAAATTCAAGTGTACTTACCAAATAATGTTTGAGGTATGAAACAGTTTAAACATCAACCAATATTTAAAACTACCATTTTAACCCTGACATACACCAACTATACAAACCTACAGATACAAATATAGTAGTTATTTTCAGTTGGGCTGGGGTATTGATTACCAAATTAAGATTATAGAAGGCAGGCTACAGATCAATAATCAATTAATAATCGAAATATTTTAATTGAGAAATCTGCTGATCTTCGTCTGTTGATGTACCTGAATGTTTGTTATTTATCAGAATAACCAAATGTATTTTTTTTACAAAAACAGTCTTGCATCAGACCAAATAATCAAATTGAGGCACAGCTTCAATAAAAGATCCATCCTTAAATTAAACTATAGTAGCTGAATACTTATCTTTTTTTTCTCCAACTTTTAAATAAATTTGTCTTCAATTCTCCATCAAAAGTTTTTTCTGCTTTCATAGCAACAAGAAGTGAACCCTGGGACATTTGCTGACTGAATGAGGCTGTATACTGTAGTTGACAGCCTGACTATAACCTCTGAATTCTACTCACACCCAATCTGGGGTTAAAATATCTTAGTCTCCATATCTACAGTTTTAAAACAAAAGACTGACAATATAGTGAACACTTTTCATCCCTTGGTCATAGTTTTAATCTTTTATCAATGATCAAATTGGTAATCAAGACTAGTTCCCATTGTTTACAATCAGTATTGAGCTACTACACTAAAACTTTTAGTCCGTTAAAGGTGCACTATCATATAATAAAAATTGTTTTTAACTTTCTTCTCCTTGGTTTTTGATTTTTGGTCTAGTTTTATTTTAGTCAAAGATAAAATTGGTAATAAATATAAGATTCAATCAAAGTGATTTAAAGGGAATCAAGAAAATGTTTCCAAATCTTTTCTTTGATTATTCAATCTCTGATAAAAGTACTAAATTCATTAAATATTGCTTTCAAATTCCTCTTTATTTGTGTGTGGGGAGGGGCAGAGGGGGAGGGGCAAATGGAGAGGGGAGCAATATTAAGACAAAATTTAAAGGGACACTGCTATTAGAAATTGCTTCAAATGTCCTTCTTTGGGGATTCAATCTCAGCCGGTAGGCTAAATGATTAAAGAGGCACTGCTATTAAAAATCTGCTCCCTGCAGTTGAATCTCTTAAACTGGTTTTCTAGACTTTATATGTGTATCGAAGGTGTTTTGTAAAAATCTCTGTATCTGCTGAATTGGTTCGTTTGACATCTTTACAGTTACCTGACGCCATGCATGAAGTTACTAAACTTATTTATAGATTTAAAACAATAAATTATGCAATATAATACATATATTCAGACATTCAAATGTAAATGAGCATATACACATAAAGAATAGAGGAAGGAATTTTTACTCTGATATAAAGAAACAACGAATAGGCATAGACTTTCACTTGGAACTTTCTGCTAATATTTAGAATTGAGATTTTGTTAACAGATTTCAATACCGGTTCCGATAAATATAAGATACAAAGTGGATTCAAAAAGTTAGATTGATGAATCAGTAAAATAGATTTTTTCATGCATCCGAAATTTCTAATTGTTCAATTTTCTAGCGTTCTAGAGTGCGGTAGACAAACACATCTGACATGTGAAGAACGTGTGTCTAGCGTATAACTGACGCACGAGGAGATACCCATGACAACAATTAGCCTAAGCTGGTGTGTCAAAGACGAGCGTTTCGAGCGTGTGGATAACGACAGAATAGCAATTTGCACGCCGCATGGCGTTCGATTGTCGTAAGGTACAGTGCTGCGTGCCGGTCAACCATTCCCTGCAAAGTAAACGATAAATAACAACTGCTAGCTAACAATAGCCAAACGCGTTCGTAAAACGTTCCATAAACGTCTTCGACGTTCTCCAGCGTTTAAAATAAAATATTGAAAACGCTGGTCCGTTCGAAAAATGTTGTGCTTGTTCAAATTTTTCCAGACCAGTATCCTCCCGGTGCTCTCCCAATAACCATGGACGTAACGAACGCTTCCTCAAATGTTATAGAACGCTGATCATAATGTCATAGTGTGACGGTCGCTAAGAGATACATGTAATGTGAATTCATTCTGATTGTATGCCATTATCGGCATTTAGAAATTCTAAATGAGTAAATTCTATACTTTTAAAATAGTTTAATTTCAACAAAGCATTCTGCAAGTTGAGCAAAAAAGGGAAAGTGCAAAAACATGTAATAGTGATAAATATGAATCTGTCGCTTGGCTAGATATGTCGTATTCACGTAATTATCAGTATATATCAGATAAATATTGAACAATATGGATGTTTGAATTGATATTCTGTATTCCGAATAAAAGATACAATTGATTACTAAAACGACGAATGATTTCCTATCTTGTCAATATTAAATCTATTTTTACTAAAAACTTGTGTTCAGAAGGCATTTGACAATCTGACGGAAGAGTTGTGAAACTTGGCCTTTTTACTGCTGACAGAATATTGATGTTTTACTATGGCTATAATAAGTTAAAACCCGGCACTGATATTCTTAGTTTAAACTATATCCAACAGTTTATCACTTGTGGAGTGTATGGACTTCTTCAATGTTGATCATCTATTAAAGAGATTGAAACGATTGAATGCATTTGTGTCTAACAGCATCATTCTAAAGTGACATCCAAAATTTTGAAGATGCCAAATAAAAGGATTTTTGTTGTCCGGGAAATGCGCCATAACAAAATCATTCCTATCATAAAGGACTCTATTGACACATCTAAGGATGAACTGAAAGATGAATTAGCGGAGTACATTGAGAAGAACCAAAAATTTGACATTGAATCGCCCTATGAAAATTCGGAATTTTTCCGAAGCATTAAACCAGTTATATACTTTCTTCAAGCTTTTGGATTATTTTTCAAACGTTATAAATACAATGGAAAGTGGAAAACCGATGGATGGATAACCATGTGTATTTTTATGTGTTGTGTTCAATTGTTCAACTTGGCAAGATCTTGCTTGGTGTACAAAGGTAGTGAGGAATTAGATGACTTGCTGTTTTTCAAAATCCAATCTAGTATATGGACTTTAGAAAACGCCGTAAAGATGCTTGCTCTCATGTATGCACTGTATAATAAAAATAAACTTCCCCTGTTCTTCCAGTTGTGGACAACAACGTGTAAAGACAAACCATTAGGAAAACATTTGAAGACTATTATGAAATTGTCACTGATGATATCCACCAATTTTGTCATCATCAATATTTCTAGTTTGATGTTAGCTTATTTCTTAGTGCCTGAATTGGGCGATCTTTTTCTACATGCTACGTGGCCAGGAATCGTTGGTTCTTCTAACAACCTGGGCTTTAAAGCCATGTTCACGATATGTACTTTCTTGAATTCTGGTATATCAATGTATTCTGTAGCTTTCATGATAGTGTTGTGTTTTGCTTTATCCAGAGAATTTTATGACATAACTGATCAAATCAAATCCAATGTTGAGGAAGATGGTGGATTTTCTGGTGATCTTGAAGCCATTCGACTACGTCACCAAGGATTGTGTCGTATGACCAACATTCTTGACGATAGTTTTATGGTCGTCATCGCTATTGTGTATATAGCTGATGTACCTATGTCGTGTATTATTTTATATAACGCTATCTATGTGCAGCATACAATGGCATTAACGTTGCTGAATGTATTTTGGATTGCTATTTTGATGGTACATATGACAATTGTATCAGTAGTTTGTGCTTTTATCAACGTTGCTGTAAGTAAAGGGGTTCTTTAACATTTTGTAACTTATTCTCCCTTCATAAAAATGATTGGTTATATCAAACCAAACTTATATTTCTTCATTTTCATACTAGGATTTGGGCAGATGTGGATTAATTTCTAGGCAAAGTCGGCAGCTGCCTTCGGGCCATCGAGAATTCGGCCCATGAAAATTATTCAACGAGAAAGAAGCCCATAAAGGTCTGAGATGCAAACAAATCAACTATAATTTTCAATTTTTTCTTGGGATACAAGCTTTGTCAACGAGAATGCTGTATAAAAAGAGGCCTTACATGCGAGCAAATTTACCCTAATTTTCAAAATTTGCTTGAGATATATATTACCCCCAAACAGCAACTGCAATACCTTTCCACTAAAGTTAATAAAAAGTAGACCCTCTACAATTTGTTGCTTACGGCCCATACAGTCCTTAATCCGCCACTGAGTTTGGGTTTCGAAAAGGTGTTTACTTTTTTCAATGCATGATTTACCTTTCTTTATAGTATTCTTTTAAATCCCACAAAATTATCATATTTTTGTCGATGTATGTTCTTACTGTATTTTCTTGGTTTGAGTTGTGAACATTAACCGTCACTTTTTATAAATTTTTTAAAGTTTTTTACTCTTTTTTTCAGGCACACACACCTTTGGAAGAACTGTACAGAATATCAGCTTTACAGCTTCAGAATCAACAAATTCAGGTACTTCTTAAGCAATGCTATAGCTTTTTATGATAAATATGTATTTAAATAAACTGATTTTGTCAATTAAAAAGAAAGATATTGCTGCTTCAAAGCATCACACAACTACTTGAGTTCAAAAGTACCTATAGACGTCCAGCAGTCACAACAAGTTTGTTTGGGCATTAAACTAGGAATGTGAATCTACAGACTTCCATAAGGGTTTCCGGGTTGTCAAACTACTAGATATTACAGAGGAGAAGTCAGATACTACCTTAAAACAGCTAAAACTCAAAATAAAAAAGCTTTAAGGCTGTGGATTTAAAAGCTTCATCTTTAACGAATGTATCAAAACTTTTGAAAGAATTGTTTTTTTCTTCTTGCAGTTAATTATGTTTATGAATCGACTAACAGGAAGTGACGTTGGATTAACAGCTATTAAGATGTTTATAATAAATAGACCAACAATATTAACAGTAAGTATTACCTAAATTCTCTACTCTTGCTTTTGACAGTTTATTTTCAGAAATTCATGGATATTTAATTAATTTTCAGAGTTCCATCTTATTTGCAATGTGTAAACAACACAATGGCGCTGTTATAAGCAATAATGTGTTACAAGTCAGCCGGTATTGCTCTTATCCAGACAATATTATATGAACAGCTACACATCATTTTCAAGATACCCAGATAATTACTTATTTTTCAGACCTATTCCTCCGTTTGTGTCCCCTGAAAAATGTCCAATTGTTCCCAGTCTGGGACATGTCCCCCAAGTTGAAAATCCAGGGCTTAAATGCTTCTTAGTGGTTCCTTTTGTTAAACATACCGTTCTGCGAACATCATGTCCTTTCTTCTAACATTATATGAAGTGAGGTCACTTTGACTTCTCATCTGGTAAAGTTAACACATTTCACCAGACAACCAAATAGTAAAAAAAAAAATCTATTTGAACTAGTATCTTTTGCACAATATTTCATCAATATTTTATACCTAAATAAACTGATCGATTATCGATTATTTGACAGTAATTATGAATCAACATCAAATTATCTCACTTATCGAATAACTTATGAATACTAATAAATGCCAAGATAGAAGATTGGTAAATAAATATGTCCTTTTCTGAAAATCAATGCCCTAATTCCAAATACAATAACTTTAATATTTGATGAGGGTCACACCAGACAGTATGACGCTTAGTGATAATCATATAAAAATTCAATATGGCGGGGTTTCTATTTATAAAAATTCACTATATAGGCTACAACCATTTTGTTGTTGTATTTTAATTACAGACAATTTGTATCATCAGTATGCATTGAATCTGAAACGTCTACATGTACATGTATAAACCTAATATGCATTTATCTCGGGGAAACTTCCTCAAGGATAAAAACAAAAATTTGAATAAAACCAAATTTTTCATGACAACTCTGCTGGCGTCATTGTTAAAGTTACAAAAAATCTTTAGGTCTGTTCACTCTCTTGACCAAAACCCCTTAAGCCTACACTGTGTAATGTTGTCCGTCTACATTGACCAATTTAGAGTACAATAGGGAGTGAAATCCAATTTCGTTGTTTTCTGATAATAACAATTTCGGAATTGTAACGCAACTGTTAAAATTTACGAAAAAAAATAATTGAAATTCTGAGGACAAAAGTAAACAAGAATAAAGAATGTTTTTTCTGTCATCTAATTTAAAAAAATTTCTTAATTTTAATCTTGTAAACAATAGGTTTCCGTCATCTCTCTTTTGTTTGCCAATGTTTTGAAGACATGAGGCATCAGAACCCATATAAATAACTAGCTGTTATTAATATTACTGCATAATGACATATTTTTCAAACCCACTGTAAAAAAACCTAAACTTGTATAGTATATGTACTGCAGGATTATCCTATGCAGTACAGTGTTAAGATAAGGTAATCCATTTTGAAATATGAAAACTTTGATCGTTACTTAAATGTTCTCTTTGCATTGTTGCATTTTAGGTCATTGGTATGCTCATCACATATTTCGTATTATTGGTCCAGTTTAAAACACCAGCAACCGCAATATGTCATTGTAATAATTCAACATCATAATCCAAAAGTGCGATTTGTGTGATTGAAAGATACATTCGAGGATAACGTATTGCTGTTAGTCCATCCCATAGAGACGACATAATATACTTCAGACATACACCAGTTTAAGTTTAAAAACTACATCCAATGATGGGCAATGTTGGTTATTGCCCGTTTGAAAATCCACCAATATATGTGTCGTATGTTAGAAAAGGATTAAATCGTCTAAATACTGGATTCCTTAGATGATAGATTAAAATTGCACCTATGCGTATCGCAATTCGGTTAAAAAAAAAATAGGACACTTCTGCATGTAAAAAATTGTAAATTCATTGAAGAGTTCCATCAGCCGTAAAAGAAAATGTAATGTTGATGCGTATACCACTTTTTAAGACTTAACCGACTTGTTTTCTATTTTATTTAAAAAAAATAGAATATGTACATGTTTGTATTGTCATATGATGTAGTTCTGCGTCGCCAGACATTTTCAAAACATAAATAGTTCGAACTAAGTTACAAATTACTCGCATGCTTCGTTATCAATATCTAACCTGGAGCTGATCAGTCATCCTAAACGATGATCAAATAATATAATTAACGTAAATTGTACCTACTTTGTTTTCTGTGTTTAATTAATTAGAATTTTATCCGTGCTATTAACCGTAAAAGCAAAATACATTTCAATTGAAGCATTTTTTTTTTCGGAACAAACACAGGAATGATTTTTAAAATTTAAAAACTCAGATCATGTCCTACTATACAGATCAATTTGCAAGAGTGGTGAATGCTTAACAGAATATTATGTTTTTTAACCACCGACGATCTAAAACAACAAGTTGAGAAGCTGTTCTACCAAAGAGACCTGCAATCTAGCATAGAGAGAAACACAGACACTTTGAGGGCATCTTAATATTTTGACTTTCAGGAGTAAGAGTAAGACAACATTGTACTGTGTGAAGGGGGTGGGGAGATGTCTCGTTTATGTGTAGCAAAATATGACGTACATTTGGTTGATCATCCATCAAGGGCATATTGTTCCTACAAATTATGTTTATCCATCGGTTTAATGGGTCGTATTTATAACTATAAGTTCTTGAGAACTTGGGATGGTATAGAACGGAAGTACGGGGTTTCGAACGCAAATAACGAACTCATAGAGCAAGTGAAAGTATGGCCATCATTGTTTTGTTCTAATATATGCTCTTGAGCATTCGTAACTGAGCGCTCTAGTCGATTTGGCTATAATATTGATATAGGCTACATTAACCTATAGAATAAAGAAGGTAATAAAAATACAAAGAAATGGTAAAATATAAAATTTATTTAAATGGACGGATTAATTTGAGAGGGCATAATTAGTAAATATAGTAATCTACATAAACTTAAAATTTACAATTCTAATAAAACATTGCCAATAATAACCGTATCATGCAAATTACAAATTAAACGTCGGGGCTAGTGCATCCGACAATTGTTTTTTTTTAAAGTGCACAACGTCCAATAAGGGATAGGGTCACTTCAATGCACATTTTTAATGAACAAAGTGTAGATGTATTTTCGATTTGTCTTCATGAAATGCCCATAAAAAATTTGCACCCAAGGTAGTTCGAGGATTATCAAGTTTCGTAATACTAAATACCAAAGATAAATAAGTTCCGACATATTTTCATTGCTATTTTAAACATTATCTCGCCGGGTCACTTTTCAAACAATTTTGCTGTTTACATTTACTTATATGGGGTATATATACAAACAAAAGCTTGTTCTCTTCAGAAACATTTTAGGAAATATCGGATTGGTATTTTGTGATTTAATTTCAACAAAAAAGCCCAGAAATTTCACACCAATCCGACATCCCAATTAACAAAAATATAATAACAAAAACAACCCAACGCCACTCAAGACAAAAATGTACATCAATAGCTGCTAATTATTGAGAGGCCTAAAAGAGATTTCCTATCTTTGAATATAAACCTTTGACACTATATGATGCTATAAATAGTTACAAAGTTATTCCCCCAAAAATTTGACAATAATGCCATTTGGCTTTGATATTTAACATTGGTTGTAAAATCGGAACAGTCTCATAGAAGCTATAGTCCACGGTACGTATACAGAGAAAATACAAATCTTTTTTGAACCCTTTGATTATATGCTGTAATAACTGCCATGATGTATTTTTAAAAAATTACTGAATGTTTACAATATGCAGTCTTAAACTCAACCATTCCTATTTCTGAAGGCACAGTATTGCAAATACATGTTGATTCGTAAATGTAGATTAGCAACAGTTCTAATTTATATGCAGCATAATAATAATTGCACCAACATAAACAATGCACAATGCGAGTGTGAATAAGAAACGAATATGTCAGCTAATATCGCTGTTATAATTTGATTAAGCATAATTTGGTTGAGGGTGTTTCCACGGTGAGAATTTGACGGGAGTTTTCGGTTTAAGTCGATCAATATCTCCACCACCACATCTGAAATGATCAAATTTGTGTTTGTTTTAAGCTTATGAGTTAAATTTAAAAATTGTTAAGATTTGTTTTTGATTATCCCACTCCACTTGACAATATCTTTACTTTGAAAAAAAAAACTTTGCTTTACCACTTCACCAATTACTTTCTGTTCTGACAAATGATAATACCTTCAACTTTTTGACGGTTTTCAGAGATACTTCAGCAGTATCTACTACTCATCCTATAACTTGAACAGTACCGTTGTGAAATTTGCTCTTTCTTGTTTTTATCAACAAATATTTGCAATGTGCACCATTAGAATACGGGATTTCGGTTCGCCCATTTGAAACTTGGCCCTAATACTTACAAAGGGGGTTGTATTAAAACTTACTTTTCTAGGGTTAACTGTAACATGTTGCCTGCACTCTTTATCAACTGGTGAGCTTGCATGTGAGTAAGGTGTTGAGCATTGGTGTTACCGATACTTAAAATATTATCACCAGGACTTAAACAATGACTAGCTGGTGACTGGGGTTGAACCTGAAATAATAAAGTCATTTATTTTATCCGAATAAGCTTATTTCTTCATTAAGGGAACGTGTTTATTTAAAGCGATACCACCTCTTAAAATTAACAAAATACTAGGCAAATAAGAGTAGATATTCATCGAAGGTGTCTACAGTATACAAACAGAATCCAGCAAACCATAAAACTAGGCAATTTTCCATAATATTACAGATAATTTTTGAAAAACGCTTAATAAAACGCTTGATATTTAGTATATCTTGTAGTAATTATAATATATCATGTAGTTTTCTGGGTTTATCAGAATATACAGTATTGTTATGACATCAGACAAGTTGCCTAATGGATACAAACTCTTATTCACCAAGTTTGATAATTTTGCTTCTCTGATCATTCTAAGAGGTAGTATTTCTTTAATCTCACTCCAGGAGGCATGTGTGAGTAGAGATGCTTCCACACAACTACGGCGTAAAATCATAAACTTGGATTTAATCTAAGTACTAACTCGTAGTGAAGAGTAAATTAAGCTTTCTGTGACCTTATCGCCAAGACGGCCTTCAACCCTCTTTCTTACAAAAAATGATAATTGATAATGCCCCCCACCCCCATCTCCTCCCTACATGAAAACAAATCAATATTTAAAAGTACAATGAAATTATTTTTGGTTGTCTGATATTTTTTTGTCTATATTATTTGTTACATTGTAATTTTTTTTATTTAGGCATATAATTTACTTTCTACAAACAAAGACATACTTGTACTTGTAATAGATTAATTTAACGATTCATGTTATTCGATGCTTACTTTCATCAATATGCTTCTTTGTACAATATGTTTCCGATACTTATGTTAGATTTCAAGCATGTATTCAAATGAAGTAATCAATTGATGATGTTCGAATATCAAAGGTGTATATATCGAAATTATATCGAGTTTTGTTATTTTTTAGCACGAGTGGTGGTGTCGTAAGCGATCCAAGTAATTATGTAGCACTGTTAATGCGTTTGGAAATAAATGTCAAGTGAAAAAAACCCAAACAATATAACTTTAAAGGGGCACAGGCTTCATTTTCGCGGGTCGATTTGGATAAGTCTCAGAAACGGGGATTTTTTAGCTCAGCAATTTAGTACAACTCACCATTGAAATTTGAGTCTTCAAATCCATGTGCATCCATAATTATTAGCATTTGAAAGTTATAATGCCCTACTACACATTAGCGATACTATGCAATATATAGAAAAGTCATCTATAGAAATAGAAGGAGAAATGTCTAATTTAAGGTATATTTGAAGGAAATATGCAATTTTTGTGCATTTCTAGTGCTTCTGAAGGATACTTAAATATATTCAAGACCCAAATCAACCAATAAAAATGAAGACTGGTCCCCTTTAACAAGAGTTGCTTCCCTCTAAACTAAAAAAATTGTAAATAAGTAAACTACCAGCTATCATGATGGCAATATACTGTTGAATCCGAACGACACGAAGAATGATGCAAAGAAACTCTATAAAATTGACACTTTGAATAGGAACAATGATTTTAAGATATGTTGCAAATGAGGGGGGATATTAAGAACTGAGTAATTAAGATACTTCTGCTTAAAAATCGGAAAAGGGTACCGCTGACAATTTTCTCTATTTCTTAACGTGGTGAGCATTGAATATATCAAAAGCAGAAACGGTAATTAACATATTCTCATCAAGAATTCTAAACAGCTGACCGATTTTGTTCACAGTCTTATTTTCATGGGAATTATACAACGATGTGTCGAAAGACGACACTTTTCAATAAAATGGTCCATTAGATACACGTAAATGTCTTCTTGTTGCAAATTGAAATGCTATTGCAGGCATAGCGAGTATAGAGCGTTTTAGCGAAAGGGGTCACTCTTTATGCGCCATTCTCAAGGGTGTCGCCGGTCGCCATTTGAGAAGGCCTGTGCTATTGAATGCCACTGTTAAATTATTAAACGTTATTTTCGATTGAAGGAATTGCTTTTGATTTAATTAAAAGGCAACATGTTATGTCAATGACAAAACTAGGATTCATACCACACGCTCATAGCCATTTCTATTTTAACTAGATAATGACGGTTAATTCCTCTATGCAATTCATTGAATAGAAAAACATTCAGAAGTTATTTTGAGAAGATTCTAGAATATTTGTAGAGACGAGAAGCTGTAAACAATATAAATAGGTAGATAATATGTTTTCTCAATGGACTTGGTTTAGTGCCAAATTGCTTTGTCTATTTCTCTCAACAATATCTTCAACATGACTATTTATTACTAACAAAATTAGATCAAATCTTTGATAACCACAGAAAATTCTAGTAGAGGAGATTATTTTGCCACTTGTGAACCACACCCATGTTAAAATCAACCATATTTTGATTTTGTTTAAAAATAAAACCCAGAACAGATATCCAGTAAACTACATATTAAAATCGGGTTATAATGTAGGGTAGTTTTCATTCGAACCCATACTTCGGATGTCTTCGACTTCTTTTAACCCAGTTCACCCACTACTTTCTATACCAGAGATGAATGTAAGGGTCGTACAAATAAAATGAGTCTTAAAATTCGTTCGGATAGGACTGGAAAATGGAACTGAGCTTAAGACTGCAAGTAATGCCATCGAATTTTGCTCATTTCCTGCTTGGCGTTCTCCAAGTGATTAAATTAACAAATACGTTGCATAAAAAAATTAAAATTCTTAATTAGTTAATAATTAGCCAAAAATGAATAGGACAAATTGTCAAATTTCAGTGTCACGACAACCAGTATTTAAGGTAGACCATGAGGTACTGTTCAGCACAATATATTTGAGTATACAAATAAATATTAAATGAAAGATTCAACATTTGAACTTTAAAAACGATAAATGTAATTCAATATTTGAGTTCCGCCCAAAATAAAAACATACTTTCAGTTCAGATAAAATTAAGTCAAATATTAAAACGTATTTCTACTTTATTTCAAAACTCTATCTATCGTTAATATTGTTATTGGATCATTTTAGGACAGTTATCTGTGTTTAAAGCCGTTTTGTAGGAATCAGACATTATGGCAGTCAAGTGCACCATTGACGAAAAATGGCTTTTCGAATTTCAAATTTATTTAACAATTCTCATCTTTTGAAAAATGAAATGTAGTTTTACGGCCTTCTCTTCAGCATCTGTTTTGATCTTCAAGAATCCCTGGCTTTACCACTTAAAGGTTTATAATGTGTAACAGGGGCGGGTCCAAAAGGGCCCCCGGCTCGAGCCCCCCTATTTTCGGCCGACAGTGCATATCCTGGTACCCAGTTTGACCCAACCCTCTAAAAATTTGCCGCTTGAAGAAATTAGCTTCATATTACGATTACGAAACTCGTAATATATTCAATGTGTTTACAATAGCAACGGCCTTGGTAACAGAACATTGACGTAACTTCATTGGCTAATTTAGCATTCGTGACCTTGACTTGACCGTATTAGTGAAGGTGTGTTTAATTTATTTAATTTAGTTTATAGATATAATTACTTAAGTTTAGATTAGCCCTGTTTACATTAGTACAACATCTTGATAATGGAAGATAACGATTTCTCAAACATAGACATATAGGCGTATCGGGTTACATTCCTGACTAATTTGGCACTGAGGCAAACACGTAGTTTCTCGGTGAGCCAGTCAGCTGTTACTATACAACATACTGTATTGTCAGGTATTGCGATGAATTGTAGACCAAGATTCATTAATCAAATCTGTACAGGTGGATGATAGCCTAATTTAGTTGCCTTGCAACCTGTTACGTAAAATCGTTTTACTTGAAATAAAACGTAAAAGCAGAAAATATGGGATATCCCAGCTATTCTCTTGGCTACAATAGCATAACATTGAAAATTCCAAGTCAAGATTTAAGCATAGACATAATCGAAGCTCTTAAGAAAATTAGCTTTAAGGTGGTGCACCGATACTGAATGCAAAGTCGGTGTATCAAACGCCAATAAGTAATTAGTTTGAAAGACCTTCCTTCAGGCTTTTTCAGAAGGGCAAGATATTACATGAATTTTTCCAGTAATACCAGCAATGATAAAACCAAGCGATTCCAACCGTAAAACAAATCTCAAAATCCATGTGAACACATTGTGATTCTCAGAGTTTATTGGCTTGGCACCATTACCATCATCCGTAGTCAATAATGCATTCTATTTTTATGACGTGCGTCATGGAAAACCGAAAAACCGGTAGACTTAGGCCTATGTTTATTTATAACATCACTATGCGAAGCTTTACTTTTTTAGCCGAATAAAAAAAAAGTTTCGCTTCCTTGCAATTCCAAAAAGTTATGCATACACCATTGTAATCTATTTAATAATTTCGAAAACGAATAGAAAGCCACGTAGTTTCTCACAAATGTTTTGGTAGAAAACCCAATGGCGTTAAAACAGTTTCTATCAGTATTATACCCAAAGCCATTTATGGAAACCACTTAATCTCACAATCTCATAACACACTCGAACCTACCTTTTTGATGCTTAATGCTTGACGATAATCCCGACCACCTTGAAGACGAAATCCCCAAGATTCGTTCACATTATTCCTGTGAAGACTAACTACCACTGCTCCCGCCATTTGGACGTAGTGACCACACTAGACGTGATTTAAGAAGACTGACGATCTGAGAACAGTCTAAAGAATGGAGATATAAGCTATTGAGTGGAGGAATAACACCGAATAATGTTACTATAAATAGATTGATATGATGCTAAGACGAACAGACGAGTTTCTTACATCTGGTAAACAGTAAGAGGTAGATATAGAACATAATTCCTGTATATCATTATAACCTGTCTATTTCAATTAAAGGCAATATCAAGAATTAATCTATAATTCTATAGTATAGTAGGTCGGGCGAGATCGACCAGAATTGGAGGTTCGCATTATGTTCATTGTAACCGTTCATTCATGCAATACTCTGGTGTATCCGATTGTTATATAAAACCCCGAACTTGAACCACTTCTATCCATGCACTGATCTCGTGTTTTTTAACTAAAAAATCTGTTTTGTGATGGCTGAACTATGTGAACTCTGAGGGTGTTTTTCAATGGTCCGATGTCCTGGCCAGCTTACAACGCAATCGAAGCATAAAATAAGAAACAGCTTTGGTTTTATGAAATGTCAAGGTATAATAATACAGGACTGCATCCCTTTACAGGTTACCACATAATTTAGAAGGTAGACTAAATGGTTTTATATTCAAACTATGAAGTAAGAATGTATGATTTTCATACATCGTTCCCAAACACTGAAAACAGTAGAGTGAACCATTGAATTTTCAACTGGGAGATATGGCCTCCCAGAATACATCGTATGTTTGATACTTAGTTATGTCCTTCTAATTTTTGCACCGCAGGAGTGAATTAGTAAATCTAAGAGTAAAATTTGAATTGGAAGAGAATTGAGGGTGAGAAATTTGAGAGAAAGGGGTAATAACTCCACCATCCATTAACATATGAATTCAAAGAAAAGCGAATGTGAGCCATTAGTCAGAATATAATATTGTCGTATATATTGTGGATATTCTAAATATCAACTCTACCGTTATATGGACTTCTCGATATGTCACATGAGACCATGAACATTTTTAGCATAGCAAATCGAAATACAAGCAGATCACTGCGGGATGTTCATTGTTTTCACACTTATTCACCAGAATGAAAAAAGAAAAAAATAGGAGAAAAAGAAAAGTCGAAAAATACTTTCATGTATAATCATTTGCTTAAAAATGTTGTGGACTGAGTCCATTTGTACCGATGGTAATGTACGTCTATGGTTATCTCCCATTCTTTGAATTAAATATGGAGCCAGATAAAATAAATAGCACAATTTTGTTTATTGTTCTATTTTAACATCAGTTTCACAAAATAAAATCATACTACCATATTTGATATTTAACATGAATAAGTTTTGATCAAAAGATTTCGGTGAACTGAGTCCAAGGTAAATAGAACCAGCTGAAAGAATTAAACTTGGATCTCATATCTACCTATTCTACCGTAGATCATAATCCTTACTCCCAAGATTTGCATTTGACAACCTCGACTGTTCTTGTTCTTTTTTTTTATTAAAAATGTGGAGATGACCATGATAATAGATTAAATATTAAAAAGGAAACGACACTTCTGGATTAAGCTTTAATACTTTGGTGACAGCATTTAGGTCATTCATCCAGGGAATGTAATATCATGCCCACGTATGTAAAGCGTCAATGAATCAGCAAATCGCCCATGCCTTTTTAATTCTATTGACAGTCAAAACGTTGACCATTGCCTGAAATGTCCAAATGTCTTCGTGGTTTGTCGCTGTATCAATGCTTGAGTGATATGTTTTGATTTTCTTTTTGTCTTGAATGCGGTTTCTCGGTTGACGTAGAGATATGTTTGTGAAGTCCAAAGAAAAACTTCTTTATCCATCTGTCATCGAAAATGTATATAATAAACAGGAAAAGCAATTTAATTATCATTTTGGTTGAACGATTAAGTGTAAGTACATATCCTTAACCTTTCACTCTATTTGTCAGTATGAAATGCAGTATCAGAAGCAGTCAGAGACTCGAAACAAATCTTTTTCTCGGGAACGTTGCGGTATGAGAAAGGTGTTCACATTTACCTGTAAAGGCACTCTGGTATAGCACAAAATTGTATTTAAATCCAAAGCAAAGCAAATTCAATTGCAAATAGTACAGAAACTGGTCAATAAGGGTTTACAACTAAGGCTGTAAATTTCTTTCAGAAAACAGAATATGATTTGAAATCATTTCATCCGCTTACTATATAATTTGAAGTACAAACATAAAAGAATCTAAATATTAATATGTTTCCTTTTGAAAATTTAGTAATAAATATTTGATAATAGCGCTCGTATTAAATGCAATCTAACTCTTGATTTTCTAATATTCTCATTGTTTTATATATATATATTATGCTTTTTAGATACACCATGCATTGGCAATTGTTAACTATCCTCACCTTCGCAACATTTGGGTCATTTGATGCTTTATCTTGCGTTGCTTGTCAACCCGATATCGTATGCCCAGTACTGCCAAAGGATGGAAAATGCTACCCCGCTAGAAGATCTTGTTCTTGTTGTGATGAATGTGCCAGTCTTAGCGGAGTTGTCTGTGGGCCTCTCACAGTGAGGTACGTATTCTTTATACTATTAAAGAAAAAGAGAACTTCATATAATGTACATCTTCGATGAAATTCCACGTCACTTAAACGTGGATGAAAATTATTGGACATCATACATGTACATTTGGAAAATAAATCAAATTTCTTTGACTTCGAACAACACCTTTTATTTGTCAATCCAATCACATTTGATTTTTCAGCAAAAATGAATTGACTGAAGTGGGACATTTTCACGACGCATATTTTAAAGGTTAAAAGCTCCAAAAATGCTTGCTTAACTTAGCTACTGAAGCTTTCAGCTATCTGTTTTTGACTAACGTTTTTTTTTTTACATTTTAAACTAGCGATCGTTGACGTTCAATTCATCATCATTTATATTAAAACGTACAGTGGATGTAGAACTAAAATCTCTGTGCCATTCATTATATTCTGAAAATTTAAAACAAAATCAAATTTGAGCAACAATTTTTGATCAAAGTCAAAATTCAGATTGCTACCGTTCTTTAAAATCATTTTCATGATTAAGATTAAGATGAATCTTATATTGCAGGTGTCATCCAGATTTAGTGTGTGTAAATGAAAAGGGGGAAGAAAAGGCAACAATCAAATGGCATGAAGATTTTAAAGGTGTATGTAAGATATCTAAAGCCGACAAAGCAGAACGAGCTTGTAGAAGAGCGAAAAAAATGCTTTCATTCTTTAATAACTTGACTGGCAGAATTGGAAGACGATTTAGGCGAATATTTAGACGATTGTACAACAGATGCTTGGCTAAACAAACTGTAAATTAAATATTACCCATATTAATTAAAATTATGAAATCCTTTTTACATAGCCATATCCAAACGAAATGTGACTTAACTGAAGTATACGCTATCCGCTACTCTTAAAGTTGGGGGTTTCACCTTGGGGCGTTCCCCCGTACATATCCTGTACATATTAACAGGATCACAGAAAATGCCTGATGCTTACAAATTCAAATGCCCCTGACAAATTCACTGTGATTTAAAATGCTTATATCATTATGGATCTCGCGAGTGGCGTAGCCAGGTTTTCGAATCTGGGGATGCAACGATGAACACCGACAGGATATATTGAAATTGCATACTTGGACGTCGCTTTGAAATTATTACAAAGGGGGAAAACCATCACCTATGTATCAGAAACGTTGGACGTGTCCATGAGTACAATTAGCAAGTTTTAAGAAGCGTGTAGAATAGAACAAAGGGGGTTCAAAGTATACACCCGATACGAGGAAGGCAACCTAATTCTATATACGAATATATATTGCAAGGTATTGTATGTTGATGAACGATACATATATCTTGATATCTAATATACTACACTGGTAGCTGGTTAGAATATTTACTCGTCCCATTATCACCTGAGTCATCAAAGTGGGGTAAATAAACCCTCAAGGGATTAACAAAGAATTTGCAGCCAACACCGCCCTTCTTAAGAAAATTGCTCAATACTGACAATTGAGTTTTGTTGATATATTTAAATTTAGACTATAGTATAGCATTTGAAAAGAACATTAATTCACAATATTCATAGTATATACTTAATAAGGATGTTGTATGGTATGCGGAATCAAAAACAAGTTGTGACGTACATACTGTATTAACCGGATCTTGAAATCGACAATTAATTAAATAACTACATCCTAGAACATATCCAAAGGCCAATAATAAATCCAGAATGAAATTCAAATGAATAATCATGACGATCTGCAATTCAAATCAAATATTTTTCTTCAAAATCTGTCGAATCTAGAAATATACTGCAACTCTCAGCAATATCTATAACAATTTGCATTATTTTGATATCGGTAAAATTAACTCTTATCACTACATCGTTATATAGATACGTGAAGTATTAGAAATAAGTATTTCATTCTGTACATATGTTCAAAACACTGTCATGGATATGTATCTTTGGTGATCTTCATTTTGTATGTTCACATTTATGTCTTTTTCTTTTATCATTTAAACACTCCTTGCTTTATAATCTTATCTTGAAAAGGCCTCGATCTCCAGATTCTATTTTTCACCATTGTTTAAGAGTATCGATACCAGTCGCAAATATGGCCTCTATAACTCTATACTTGATCCTGACTCTGTCCGTGGCGTCAGTGGTATCTGGTTTATCCTGCGTTGCGTGTGATAAAACCGTTCCATGCCCACTGCTACCAGACACAAAGGAATGTTTTAAGGCTAGGGCACCATGCGCTTGCTGTAACACCTGTGCTGCACGACTTGGTGACGAATGTGGGACATTAAAGCTGCGGTAAGTATTATGAACTATCAGAGCCTTAAAAGGGATTGTAAAGAGGTTTTCTAAACTTTGTATGTGTATCGGGGACACTGATAGCATCAATTTGCGCCATTCCAATTTCCATTCAAAGTCTGTGGTTCTTGCAATTCCACTAAAACTGACGCGTTTTATGACGTCACTGACATTGATATACCGGAAGCTACTTTTGATATATATGCAAATCACTGTCATTGACGTTATAAAACGCTTTTAGTTTTAAGCCCCGATCTCACATAGGCGGATAGCAACGGATTATACGCCAACTAGAATTTGACGGTTTGGACACGGAGAAATGGTACAAAATTGGCTTAGCCGTACAGTAAGTGGGATCTCACAGCAGCGGATGAGTCAGGGAATAAAGGTTGACTCGGAGGATGCGAGGTATGCAATCCGTATGGAGCAGGTCAAATACAAAGCAGATACGGTAATGAGGTACAAATTGGCGAGTTGTGCAAGGTATGGAGGGACTTACAGGGTAGGAAGCAAGGTAAAGGGAAGGGTGTACTGCGGGTGTTTTGTGAAAATATAAATTTAAATTTCATCTCAGTCTATAGCCCCGATCTCACATAGGCGTATTCAACGCCGTATGAAACGCGGATGGCCATATGTGACGATCCGTGTTGTATCCGAGAGCATCCCCACAACGTCCCTCAACATACGTTGGATACGTATGTGATCGGTACTGATACGTGGATTTTGGCGGAAATTTCAAACATGTTTAAAACATCCGTCGATTCTTCAAGGATAGATGTCGTACGTAGATAAATCCTCATTGTCGTAGGAGCATACTTGGCATACGTGAAAGCATACTTGCCACACGTAACACATACCTCGATAATATCTCGTATCCGTAGTCGTCGGATCACTCATGGGAGCGACGTACAAATCCAGGGACGAGTCCATGAGTGCCTTGCATTTAACCTGCACCATACGTATTTCATACCTCGCAGTCTCCGAGTCAACCTTCATTACCGTGGAGTTTCCCTGACACACCCGTTGCTCAGTCCTGTGAGATCCTGCGTATGTACTACGTACTGTACGGATATGCCGGCGTACGTCCGTAATTAATACTCCCGTAATCGGCCACACATCCGTCAACTTTCATTTCACAGAATCTTTGTATCATTTCTCCGTGCCCAATCCGCTAAATTGTAGTTGGCGTATAATCCGTCGCTATCCGTCTATGTGAGATCGGGGCTATATAGATACTTGTATGTCACTCCAGTGAATGACCCGACAACTGTTTGGGAAGCACGGATACGAGGTATTATCGAGGTATGTGTGACGTATGGCAAGTATGCTATCACGTATGCTACTACGGTTATGAGGATTTGTCTACGTATCACGTCTATCCTGGAAGAATCGGCGGATGTTTTAAACATGTTTGAAAAGCTGCCAAAATCCACGTATCAGTACGGATCAAATACGTATCCCACGTATGCTCTCGGGTACAACAGGGATCGTCTCATATGGCCATCCGCGTTTCATACGGCGTTGAATACGCCTATGTGAGACCGAGGCTTAAGAAATTGGAAATTGGAATAGCAAATTGATTCTATCTGTGTCCCCGATACACATACAAAGTTAAGAAAACCTCTTTACAATCCCTAAGAATATAATATATTGTTGAACAGAGACCTTGAGCAGAAAAAATATTCATTGTAGGTTTCGAAGTAATTTCTTTTTCGATGCTATTCTTTAATAGGGATAACTATTTTAATTGTTAATGATAATTTATCTACTTATTTTTTGAAATATGTATACTATTTTCAGATGTCACCCAGATTATGTATGTGTGAATAAAGAAGGTGTAGAAAAGGTCATTGTACCGTGGTATATGATGGGGTTTAAAGGAACCTGTATGTTACCTGGGACTGGAAAATTGAGCTCCAAATCCGCATAACCTGCTGTTCTGTAAAACTTAATTATGGCAAATTTAAATTTACAATAACATAATTTTTATTCATGACAGTGTTCCATGTATTAGATTTATTTCGCAACAGACAACAGGTTTCAGAACCACCGACATTATCATGTCTTTTTCGTAATTTAGGAGTAGCACAATGTTACCCCCTAAAAGCCTTCAGTAACAGCTGATTGATCATAGTAGGAATTTCCATATTTTAATTTATAAAAAGGGAAACAAATCCCCGTGTATCCATAATTATAAGCGTTTGAAAGTCAAAAATAAGACTCGTAGTTCAGTGCGACTATGCCTGATATAGAAAATACATATACAAAAAATGAAAGACAACTGTTAGGTGTAATTTTTGGGCAGTTCCAGTAAATCTGACGGCTATTAACTTAAATTCAAGGCCAAAATCGATCGTCGAAAATGCTGAACATTCCCCTTTACGTATTATCACGAAGAACATAATATGGGGTAATTTTCTGATTTGTCATATGCCTCAGAAACTTTGTGTACCAAGGGTTATTTAGAAATACATTTGATAACAAAAGGCGGTTTTCGACAAATTTTAAAATTATTTTTTCTCTCACTGTGTACGTTGGTTTGCCAGATAAATATCTTCTTTTATTACACACACACGAAGCTTTTTGAATAAGATGTTTTTAAATGAAACAGATGTCAATAAGAGTGACATAAAATATAAAGAGTGTTACTTTCAATAGTAGATATGTGTCAAATACTCAGCAACACTCATGTCATGTACAGCATACAATTTGGACAGCATTTCTTGTATTTGTCTGAACAAACATCTCGAGGTCACAATAGATTTTATTATTGAAATTTTATTTATGGAAATGTTTAGGTACTTATGTCAATGGTGACCTTTGTTTCCTATGTGAGCTTCCATTCTACATCAACCATCTTGAAATCCAAGTAAATGGAGTTTTTTATCTCCCATTATGGATGCTTCATTAGACAGAAGTGGACATTGGCTGGAAATCCTTGCATCTCTTATTGAAAAGAAAGAAATAGCCATAATATCCTTACAAGCTAAACAATTTTGTTGATCAAAATTCTCGCCCAAAGAATGTCAAATTATATAGCTATAGTTGTATAATAGTAATCCTTAAGCGACAAGGTCATCAGACTTTCGCACCTGGATTTCGGAAGAAGAGCCTGATTCCCCAAAATGAACAGGCATGTAATGGAACAGGTACTACGTATAATGCTAAGTGGCCATGGTGCTCGAAGCGTATTTACTCATGTAAACGATAACTGCTTTAATTGGGACGTTAACTCTGTTTGAAACAAAGATCGAGGGTCATTTTGTTTTCAAAAACAAACATTTTTTTATTTTTCTGATTTTCATTTATCTTTTGGAGAATACTCAGACCAAAAACGTGTGGCAATATTTAGGGAAAAAGAACTGCAATCATTAGAGTAATTTTCTTTAAAAAAATATAGGACACGCATTAGTTTTGACTTAATGAAAACATAATTTATCCATAACATCATATACATCAATTTGCAGCATTCCCATTCTCCATCCAGCAATTCTACTTAAACTATGAGTTTGATGATAGATCACCGACACTTTCTACCTAGACTTACTCTATTGGCCAAAATGATGTTAATTTATCATGATTGCATTTTTCGACGACTTCCACAGACTCAGGGGACATTGTCTTTTCAACGTGCGTATTTGGGGACACTTGAGAAAACCATTTGAAAACCCAGGCTCAATATCAGTGGATAGCAACCTGGGGTTCATAGCCCATGGGGTGTTTGTCAGGGGGTCATGTCGCATGAGGATGTATATCCTTGTTTTCTCTATTTAACAATATTTTGTTTTGTAAGGTCTGTAGTTGCCTGGGGTCAATTGCATCTGACCTCCTGATAATGAGGAGACGCAATACAACAAACCTTGCACTATATTTCCTACTTTGGCCTAGTTTGGAATAAAACAGGGGGCCATGGCTCTGGCAGATTCGTGAATTTGGGCAACAGCCTGAAAAAGGTTGAAAACCCGGGCTCTATATTATTATGAAACACTTGTCATCCTGTCATCGATAACAGCTAGGACAATCCTATTTATTTTCGAAAACAACAAACCTGACTTTAAACATTGAATTAAATGTCAATTTAGTTTTCAAATTGTTGTTTCCTTTATCCACGTTGTCACATTGAATGACTCCATTCATAAGTATGATGAACAGATGTTGTTACATTTGATTATAAATATTGCACAATCATACAGATTCCATAACTTGTGTATGATATTATAGTGTAAGTATAAATTTACCAAAAAATATATTATATGTCATAGAGGTGTTCCTTAAAGGAATTTAGTTGTCTAATATTTTCTAAAACGTCTCATACAGTTGTAATAAAGCAAACATATAGCTCACAATGGAAATGCCAGCAGCGTTGGCTTAAATGTTACGTTTGGTATTGCGATATCTTTGAACGTAGACAAAAAATGATCATAGTATTGACTATGCAAGTTAAAATAAAAGTTGACATTTTAGGGTTGAAATTGTTAAGAGATAAATGTATATATTTACATGCAAACTTACAAAAATTATATTTCTTTTCAACGCAAAGACATTCTAAGACTAACAGTACCAATACCAGACTGATAATCCAATTCTCATGAAAATAATGTTGTGATAGTGATATATTTATTTTTTACTGTAATCTAAAGACGTATTTTATGTATTGTATAATATTTATATAATGGGTTAAGGACAAAGCTACTCATAAATCAACGTCAAATTTGATATTAAAACATACATATACGGTATGATCACTTTGAAGGACTTCCGTCACATTAAGGATTCTGTTCCTACATAAATAAAACAATATGAGAATAGTTCGTAGATATCTTCACTATCACTGTACATGTAAGTAAATTTTAGACATTGCTCTATTGCGAGATGAAAAGTGGGCAATTTCCACAAATGATTAAGAACTGATTATTAAGTACGTATATCACGAGCATATTCTGAGAAAGTTAACAATTCTGTTTAACAACTTATCCTTTCGTGACATTTAGGGGTAGAGATCACATTTTTTGGTATACTACTCTTTTGTTAAACATAACGTTTCAACAATCTACATTTTCATCATCAGGTGAAGTGAGGAAATATACTACAATTACTGTATTTCCTCACTTCAAAATTTTGTTCCGTCATATACTGTTAAAAGGGCCATTCTGCTTTGAAAAAAAAGGTTCCATTGTCAAAAAAATCACAAATGTTACCTGAGAGTATTTTTATTTTATAAAGTATATTCATTACCTATGCAATCTCCTTGATCATATCTTTAAAGGGTTAATTTCAAATAGGGAGTACTTATTGTTAATTAAGCAGTTTGACCTAGTTTTTATGTTTGGCTTAAAAAACATATTTTATCGTGTTTTTAGCGTTTAAAAATTAACGGCTTTGATATTTTTAGTTAAAACTTTCAGAAAATAGTATACAACTTATTGACGACTTGCGATTCAATAATCATTGTAGTTGGACTGACGTAAATTGTATGATGGCGATGGAAAACCCATTCTCCAGTTTACCATCCCACCCTCTTTCCTTGCTGATCTAATGTCTCGAATTTGTTTTATATAACCAGGTTATTTCAAACATGTCTTTGATGTTCAAGTTGTTGATTCTGTGCGCCATTATTGCTATCGCAACTTCCTTAAGTTGTATTGCATGTCCAGAAAATCCGATATGTGAACCACTTCCTGAATCAGCAGATTGTTTTCCGGCTAGGGCAGCTTGTGCCTGTTGCGATACCTGTGCTGGAAGATTCGGTGCCAAATGTGACAGCTTGAAAGTTAGGTAAGACACACATTATTTAAGATGTCTGTCAGACATTTACAATCATTCTGGATGTATCCTAAGATATGTATGCATCACTTGGCACCATCTATGCAGTAAAAACCTGTAGGTTTGCATGGTTGTGAAAGGTCATTTATCACGTCCTAATGCGTCTCGTACCTGGTTGAACACAGCCTGGTACGGCAACATGGTCCGACATGGTTCAATTTAAGTGGTATCGCATCGTAGTTTGCAAGTCAAAATACCCCCATTTGTGACCCAATATCTTCTTTGATAATAGCCAAAATTAAAATTTATCACGACGGTCTGCGATTCCAATAAAATTCTTTATTTCAGAAAACAAATTCAATATGATTTTTTATATTTTTATCCTTATTCCAGATGTCATCCTGACTTTGTATGTGTTAATGAAGATGGGGTAGAACTGTCGTCACTACCATGGTATACTTTCAACTTTAAAGGTCTATGCATCCCAAAAAGATGTCCGGAACCAGACACTGGTATTGGTGGCCCAATTGTGCTTGGAAAATAAAATAGCTATTTAAAGCTGATATTAAACCATAGTCATATTTTTCTTTCTCCATTCCCCTACACGCAAGACAAGAAAAGCAATGTTGAAAAATAGTAGACAGGGTAGCTTTACGGTCAAATTCGCCTCGTCGCAAATGGGCTTAATAGTACTTCCATTAACCTCGAAAAAACTACCCATCTTTCAAGTTGAGACATTTGCATCTCACTTTGGATACATTTAATATGATACAAACTTTTATTTAACTGCTTTGTATACAATATATTTTGGGTTCTGTTTTAATATGTCTATATCTACAATTATTGAAGTATTGGGCATTATTTTGAATAGGAGTGACATTGGCTCTTCGTACCCTACGGCCCTGAAGATGGAAGGAATAAAGCTTCAGATTGTCTGAAATTTTCATTGAATATCCAGGATACATATTAGAACAACTGCCAACTTTGATAACGGTAGCTCAACGGGAAGACAGTAATCAAACATAGCCAAATACTACGGCCTTGACATTGACACAAATAAAGATATTGCAATGTAGAAATGTAAGTAAGTTTATCGAGATATGTCATCTAATGCTTAAGGTGTTTTCACATTGTAAAATGAATAATGCATAAGAAGTTAGATGTATTAGAGGTTTCTTGTACTTTGTCTTTTAAATTAGACGTATGAGGTATTATGTATTAAAGGTTTCTTGTATTTTGTCTTTTGCATTAGACGTTTTAGGTATTTGGTATTGCATTATGTTACATTTGAGTTTTGAATTAGACATTTCTACATAGCATTAAGGTTTTTCCCCCGCCATAGTTAACTACCAAATTCAATCTTGACACAGATCACACCAATGTGGCTATCGTGGATGCAAGTCAAACATAATAACTCAAACAAAGTTGATTCGATTATCTTGCAAATGTATACATTTATACCAAGTAAGAGAGGGTTATAATTTCAAAATCTATGCGTAAGAAAAATGTTGTGTTTAAACGTTATGTGCCTACTGTATTAAAGAAGTGTGTTATATTCCATAGTATTGTCTTGAGTTTTGTTATATGTGCTACTCGCTTCTACATGTCGTTCAAATCTTATACATGTATCTACATTTTACAAGAATAACAACTTATTTTGTTTTTCCAGAATTATCCATACCTATTTACAGCTGGGTTGACTGGAATTTGTTATGAGTGAAGATGACTTATTCATTTATCACGGAGCCAAGTCTTCCAATATGCTATAATAATCCAATTCACATACAAAGTAAACAGAAAAAAAACTTTGATCGCTTAAAAACAACTTGTAACTAACTAACTCGCTGCATGTATTCGACAGACAAGACTTTTTTAAATTGTTTAACCAATAACCTATTTTAGCCAAACCTTTAGTTTACTCTGAATGTATAATTTATATAATTATATAGGCTTATATTGTACAGTACAATGCAAGTATAAAATTGATGGAAAAGTGTGCATAAATCTCGTTTGTACATCTCAAGTCTGACTTCTGACGAAAACACTTTTTTTGTAAAAGCAGTAAATATGTAGAATATCAACATTATTTATTTATTAACATATTGTCAATATTATTGTTTCCACGTTGTCACATTAAATGACCTCATTGAAAAGTGGGATGAACATATGTTCCTACATAATTATGTCAACTTATAGACGTTACAATTGAGTAATACTGGATTTCGGGGAAGGAAGGGTTCTCTCAAATGTACAGACTTAGGATAAAAAAGGAATTTGAAAAGCTTGTATAAATCTGCTGGGAAGTTTTTTAGCTTCCATTATTTTTATACGCCCACACGAAAGTTGAGGGTATATTGTAATCACTCTGTCGGTCCGCCGGTTCGTTCACATTTGGTTCGTGCTCACTCTACAGGCTACAATTATTCTTTACAGATTGTTTTGATTTTGATTTTGTGGGTCAATGTCATTATGAAGATGATCCCTATTGATTTTGGTGATGATCGGATAATTTTTCACCGAAATATCGTGTCCGACTTGACGTTTCACTCTATTAGCTATATTGTGCATCTCGTGCTCACTCTACAGGCTTCAATTCTTTACAGATTCTTTTGATTTTGATTTTGTGAGTCAATGTAATTATACAGATGATCCCTATTGATTTTCGTGATGATCGGATAATTTTTCACCGAAATATCGTGTCCGACTTGACGTTTCACTCTATTAGTTATACTGTGCATCTCGTGCTCACTCTACAGGCTTCAATTCTTTACAGATTCTTTTGATTTTGATTTTATGGGTCAATGTCATTATAAAGATGATCCCTATTGTTTTTCGTGATGATCGGATAATTTTTCATCGAAATATCGTGTCCGACTTGACGTTTCACTCTATTAGCTTTATTGTGCATCTTGTGCTCACTCTACAGGCTTCAATTCTTTACAGACTCTTTTGATTTTATGGGTCAATGTCATTATAAAGATGATCCCTATCGATTTTCGTGATGATCGGATAATTTTTCGGGGAAATAAGGTATCTGACTTGACGTTTCACTCTATTAGCTATATTGTGCATCTCGTGCTCACTCTACAGGCTTCAATTCTTTACAGATTCTTTTGATTTCATTTTTCATTATGAAGATGATCCCTATTGATTTTTGTGATAATCGGATAATTTTTCACTGACATATCGTGTCTAACTGTCTAGACAGTGTGTTCATAAGTGTTAATTCAGTTTATATTCACAGTTCTTTCTTTCAACTAAATGTCAATGGGCAACAAACAAACACTCGCACTTACAATCAAAGCTATCAGTGGGCGTATGTTACTTTGTTCATTTGGTTTAGAATATGACAAAAAATAATAGTAAGTCGCTCATGGGCAAAAAGTTAGTTTGGGGACTATTTTACAATTCATAAGGTTCTTAAAGGAATACAACCACTTAGAATGAAATAATCTGATAAATCCAGAAAACTATGTTTAAATACAATAATTGAAAAACGCGTACTCAAATTTTAAGCGCTTTTCAATAATAACCTGTAATTGTATGGAAAATTACATAGTTTTATGGGTTTATTTGATTCTGTTTGTATACTTTGGACACCGTTGATGAATATATACTCCAATTGACCAAGTTTTAGAACTAGTTTTTTCATGTGCATAAACATAGTGGAAAAATCTTAAGCCTGACGTACAATCCTGTTTTTCTTTAAAAAGTTACTACGTAAAATATCAGACATTATTATTGTTAGATATATCATTTCTCTCATCCGGGTTGTCAAATTGAATCACAGATGTTGTTACATTCGTTTATAAATACTGTACAATCATACAGATGTCATAACTCTTGTATGATATTATAGTGAGTTAAAGGTAAGTTAAAATTTACTAGATAGACTTAAAGCATTGTGCGCCACCGAGGTTCTTAAAAACATCCATTTGCTTCATGCATACTTCGTCATATTTAGATGTGCACGTGTAGACATAAAGTAACATTTAATTTATAAGATATAAATACAAGAAATTGGAATAGATGGTCTAAAATCAAGTTTTCATCAAGCTTTCATCAGCGTTCAAATCCGCGTTCAAATGTTTCTACCAAGCAATTATGCCTGCGCGTTTTCAGATGAAATCGCCATTTACTACCATCAGCGGACCTACAGTCGTGTAAAATTTTATGAAGTTTTGTAGAGAATGCTATATGAATGTTTAGAGTTGTAATGATCATGATCGGAGAAAAGTTATTAATTAGGTTTTTGTTTCCGAGCTGAGTATATGGTAAGACTGGGGTAGGAATTTTCAAGTTCAGAGCGTTTGGGTGTGGTTAGATCTGTAGGTCCGCTGATGTCTGATAGGCTTCCGGCTTTATATTTTTTGCTGTGTTCCAGAAGACTGCTTCGATCTCTGTCCATTTCTATGATGACGTCACATTCCGAAATGGTACAAAACGCGCGCGTCATGATTTAAAATTGAGTACGGGGGCGTTGACGTCGTCCGAAGCTAGATACGACGCTGACGCAAAAACCTAGTCGAACCAATTGTATGTTAGAACATAGAACTAATTTAAACCACTCATATTTTGTTTGCAGTCATGTCCGCTCATGCATTGTTTTTTTTTCACCGAAACACTCAAATTTGAGCCAATGTAAGCCCCCATAATGATGTAATATTATTAATCCCTGTAATGACGCTACATGAAAAAATGTCATCGCTCCTTTAGTTTTTAACCTATTTTCATTAGACTTGACACGCCAAAGCTGATACAACGCAGATTACACTGGTTACAATGTCGACCGGATTCTCCGGCCCACCTTTTCTCTGTTAATACCCCCGTCACACCGGACCGCGATTATCTACGATCTTACGACGACCAGAAAATAGATAAGTTGCCGGTAGACGTGACGAAAACGCGAGAAAAAGACTCTACTCCGAAAAAATTCAAACTCTAAAACAGCCGAGCTCTTATCACGACCTATGCGATCATACTGCGTTCTAACAGCGCGCCTGCCACGACTTATACGCGCTAATGGCGTTTCTATTAAGATCTATGTGCTGGTAAACGGCGTTCACCAGAGTTCCCGCGCTTATGAGGTTCTTACTAGGCGTCTTCCACGTGTCTAACGACTACACGAGAACCCCATGGCGTTTCTATCATGTAGTAGAGTCGTATCAGAAACCCGAGGTCGTGGTGAGGACGCCTTGAATTCGCCGTTTCAAGTGTTACCGTTTTCGCAGCGTCTTTGCCACGCGTGTACTGCGCTTATACAACGTTCACAGGGATGTTACGACGTCTGTCTCAAGACCTTCGCGATTCCACCGAGTTCTCAACGCGTTCCAGGACCGATCCTTGGCGTTTGTTTTGAACATGTGCAAAACAAACGCAGTGACTTAGCGATCATTGGCGACCACGCTAATAACACGCTTATGGCGACCATTTTCAGCAGTAAGGACGCCTTTCCGGTGTGAATGGGGTATTAGATAGTTATATAGTTTATTCTTTGTAAGACATTATATATCAATATATCTTGTGTTATTTAAGTTAAAGTTTAATCTATAAAAATTGGCCAGATTTAAACAATGGACTTGTATTATTTCTATATTGTTTTATATATATATATATATTTTAAATCCAGGTATATTTACAATCATGGCTTTGATGTTCAAGTTGTTGATTCTCTGCTCCGTTATATTCACGGCGACTTCCTTACGTTGCATAGCATGTCCAGATAATACTGTATGTGATCCACTTCCTGAATCAGCAGATTGTTTTCCGGCTAGGGAAACCTGTGCCTGTTGCCCAACATGTGCTGGAAGATTTGCTGACCAATGTGACAACTGGAAAGTTAGGTAAGACATAAATTAATCAAGTGGTCATTGCACATCAGTCTGGTATATTTTGACATATGCTCTAAATAATTCGCATAATTTTATTAATATCAGATTTTTCAACAATGGAGTTTTTTTCAAATTGGTAGAAAAGAATAGTTTGTGCCCTCACTTTTTTTCAAACGATGGGTTCTATACTTTTTTCCTAGAAAAAGAAAGAGAACACCTCGGGTCTTCCACCTAAACGCCTACTGCTTTACGTATTCGGATCTCAACCTAGACAGTCGATAAATGACATAATTTGAACCTAATTTTCAGAATGCTGGCTACTAATTGTAATAGCCTAATCGGTAACAAATTTAGCCAGGTGTCATAGGCTATTGGCAATACACGTAAGAACTAATAAAAGCTGTTTATCAGTAATAAATAATTTGGTTTTTAACAGTAGACCCACGATTATAATCTTGTTGGACATCGGTGAATTTGATGATCATATTAAATTCAACCTACAACGCCTTATTATATACAGAACATTCAAATTCTAATGGAGATAATAGCATTATCTGATTGGGCATATATGTATACTATCACAGGTCTTTGACGTTCTGTCAATAATAATAAAATAGGGTCAATGTTGAAAAATAGTGTTGACCCTATTTTATTATTATTGACAGAACGTCAAAGACCTGTGATACTATCCAGTATTATCACATCCTTATTTTAGGTGCCACCCTGACTTTGTATGTGTGAATGAAGATGGACAAGAATTGGAAATAGTACCATGGCATAATTTTGATTTTAAAGGGGTCTGCATCCGAAGTAGATGTCCTACATAAAAAACTATTAAGGGCAAATAAAATAGCTATTTACAGCTGATATTTAACCATTATTTCTGCTTTTATTCTAAAACCACCAAATCCCAAGATATCTAAGGCGACAAAACTTGAAAAAAGGTAGCACGAATCATTTGTTGTTTAGCCTCACATGTGTCATCAGCTCAGACGAAATTCCTAAAGAAATATACCCCATGAACGGTCACAAGAACAGTTCGAAAAGATGTTGGGCATATTTTTACTATTTATTAATGGTGGCCCCTTTTTTCACATCTAATGCCTTCCTCTAAGGGGCCATAGAGTATTTGGGGGGGGGGGGGGCATGGGGCATGAAGATTTGTATTATTTTTTCGCTAGCCCAAATGCCCAAATTTTATTTAATTATATTTTGCTGTGTAATGTCTGTATATAGTTACATGTCAAATGAGGATGCACAAAACCACCTCTTGGGTGATATTTCGAATTAAACAGGGGGCCACGGCTCTGGTAATTTCGTGAATTTTGGGCCAAGGTATGAAAAAGGTTCGGAACCACTGCAATAGATCATGGGATTTGGTCTAGTCTATGAAAAATACCTCGCCAACATTTTAAAAACATGTTACCGGTTGTTCCGTAAAGGTCTCACAAGAACTTTGTCAGCATGTCAAGTAATGTATTAGTTTTTGCTTCTTCATAAATCATTTCTAGCTAAGATGGACATGGTATGTGCCACGTTCTGAGAGCACTGATACTTTGACATCATTATAATTTTTCCACTTCAAAAAATATATATACTTTATAAACTGCACTTACCAATACCCTGTAATGTAATTAATGATTTTTTAACCACCGACGTTAACCTCCGAATAAACCATAAATGATTAATGGACAACAAGACAAAGGTTTTATACTAATGACGCAGTTTCCAATTTTTCAACGATATATCATTAGCAGAACTTTATCAAAAAGGTATTTAAACTGCAATTTTCTAGTCTTCAATCCTTTTTAAATAATTATTCTGGAGTAGTAAGTATGCTTTAGTGTATAAGAAGACCACCAAGACCACTAGTGTTTAGCAAGAAAAGTTATATCCATCCTGAAACAATTTATATTCGAGAGAGTATATATATTATAATCCATGTTGATATTCAAATCAAAGAGTTCTTATTGCACCAAGACATACTGTGTTACCGGAGATTTTCCATGATGCAAAGAGAGAGCTCAGAAATGTCAGATGTGCAATGAATGATTTGTGTTTAAAGTTTTGTTACCTCATCTTCGATATTGAATGCGTCATTAGGAATTTACGATAATTTTACCGATTTGAAAAGCTAGCAGTTAGTTGATGTTTGTGATATTTGTTTTCAGATAACTGAGATGAATTGTGTAATCCTATTCTTAGTTATCATTTTATCAACAATAAGTGGAGTAATGACGTATTCATGTGTAGCTTGTCCGAAAGACGTAGAATGCCCCGTTCTACCGGATGATTGTTTCCCTGCCAAAACACCCTGTGCTTGCTGCCCAAAATGTGCTGGAACATTTGGTGATGCTTGTGGTGCCTCTAAAATAAGGTAATGGCGCAGCTTTAATTTATTCAATTATTTGAAATAGAGTAGAATCTTGTGCGTAAAATCTGAGAATCTTAAAAACAAATTTCTAAAATTTCTATGAATAACTAAAAATAAATGGAACTTTACCTCACATAATTTTCTCCAGTATGGCAACGTCGTGAAATTCACGACCAGGACAGCGTAAAAAACCTGTTCTTGCAATTCACGAGAATCTTGTGGAACACCGGATACCTTTTTTTTAATAGTCTTTAATCTACAGTGAGATCTGCTGGTTGAGTTCTCATATTTACCATAAAGACTTAGATTTTAGTGTATTATTTTTTTGTTGATATGAATTTTATTTCATGTTTTTCTATATTTTAAGGTGTCATCCAGATTTTGTGTGTGTGAATGAAAGGGGGGAAGAAATGGAAGTAGTACCATGGCACATGTTTCATTATACAGGTCTCTGCATCAGATCTAGACTACCTCAGACGACAACAAATACTATATAAGTATATAATTATGCAATGAAATGGACAATACATGTTTATTGATAAACCAAGTTAAAAACCCGAATTATTGTGTTATTTAATTAGATGATGAAACTTATAAGCGTTAGTGACCTAACTGAATTGAAGCAATGAAGGAAGGAATCTGAATGGAAAGTGCAATGATTCAAATTTCACAGTAGTGAAGTCTTTGGTTTTCGTTTTATTTCTATGACTATGGTCACTTTCACACAACATGTCAATAGATCATAGATTAATAAAGGGAAATAATTCTTTTATTGACCAGAAATAAACTTTCTTTAAAAATATAAACAGTTAGCTTACTACAATTTAAATTTTGTACGAATAGATTGAGTATGAATGTCGAGGATTTCAGCTTTAGCAACACATAAACATTAATAATATAGGCAAAGGTAACACGGATTGATATTGGTGGATATTTTGGCCTTTTCTCTTATACAATTTCCATATTGTATTAAAAAGTCACAGGCATTTGAATGATGTAAATAAAAGCTTTCCACAATAAAATAGAAAAGTTTTTAATCCAGTGCCTTGATCTGCTACAGATTGTTCTTTTTTCCCGAGGACTCAGTCATCACCTTCGAATTTCAATTGTAAACTGTTTTCAACCAAGACAGGTCGCATATAATAACACTATTTATCAGTTACATAGTGAAAGGATCATTATTAATATGAATTTATTATTGAAAGCAAAAATAAAGAAACATCACAACAAAACACGAATATGACATAATAAGAATCAAAATAATGAATAATGAGTTTTCCGTTTCTGAAATAACACAATTACACACCATTTTAAATGTGTAACAATTTATCTGATGAATCTCTGAGACATACTTGTAGGCAGAGCTTCGTCTGTTTTGAGAACAGTTACATCATGTCCTGAACGGGTTATACTTCCGCTTGTATTTGGTACAACTGTGGTCTTCTGATTGGAAGTTGTCTGGATCGTCGTTTCAGCTATCGGACTAGTTTCTGTTGGTTTTGGTAATGGGTTATCTGGATTTCTAGAGCATAGAGCTGTTATGTTTTTATTACCAATCGAAACCTTGCCAGGTTGTCCTCTGAATCCAATAATAAAGCAAGACTCAGTAGTCATCTCATCGGGTTCTTGAAAGACGTGTAACTCGAATTTGTTGTTTGAATTTTGAACTGGAATTGACTGTGCTAGGTACTCGGAGTTGCATTCGTTCATTTGGAGAATCTTTCGACCATTTGATGTGAAGTTCATCTTCATTCCTGGACAATGATTTCCAAGTTGGGATTTTTTGCTGCTGAAGAGAACCATTCTGATTTTACCCGTCGTTGGTTCACCATCAAACATTATTTGGCAGTGACAGGAACCAGTTTTGACCCCATTTTTTACACTGAGGAAGATGTCGACGCCAGTTTGTAAATTAACTACGGATCCACATACGTCTCCAATAAAATTGTCCGGAACTGGACACAGCTTACTGTGAACGCTTACAAGAAAAACAGTAGCAAACACGATGGAGACTGTTAAGAAACTCATCATTAAAAGCTGGTGTTGAGATGATGAAGATTGTTATAGATGCGACAATACGAATAAACAATCACTTTATATACCCTCTATTGTGCATTAAACGATTATGATTTTTATTCATTACAGAGATTATATATAATCCGCTTTTTAAACAGTTTCAAGTGCGTATAAAAGTCATTATGAACTAGACTAATCTGTACTAATTGCAATTCAGGTCAAATATACTCTTACGTACATAGTTGTTTATTACCGTCGAGAGGCCTGCATGAAGAAAACATTGGCACATTTAAATCCGAATACACAGTAAAGTGCAAAACATCATCGTGCAATAATTTATTAAACTTTATTTAGAAAGAGGATCTTAAGCTGATGAGAAAAATATGGGTATACATTTGAAATTTGAGCCTTTAAACCCATGTGTAATCAATAATTATCTGTGTCTGAAAGTTGACGACTTAGTCGCCCTTTTGCAGAACAGATATTGAATGGATCAACACGGATTATACTTCCATATTAAAAATAAGCGGAATTACTAGGGGAATTAATGACTTTCGCACGGTTCTTACATTTTCCTTAAGCATCTATTCAAGACCAAAATGGTGATTGTCCCTTAAGAAATCACACCGAAAGACCCCCTTCTTTTGATATAAATCAGCCAAACCAAGTTTGTTTGCTATAATCCGATGTATGGTTTTAATTACTATTAAATCAATATTATCCATGCACATACAACGCATATAGAGATTGCAAGTAAAAAGTTGATCTTATTAACATTTTAATCATCACGAACATCTTCCAAATTATTAAAAAAGGACTGCACTGATACAGTTTTCATATACATTGAAAATGATATGACTTATGACAAATAGATCGGCTAAATGAAGACGTGTTGTACAATTAGTTATTCATGAACATTTTCCTGTTTCCTGGATATAATATTATCATATGGCCAATTTTCGATGGGCAGAAGGATAATGCCTACTTTGCTTAAATCCGCTTCTGTTTCAGCGGATGAATGATCCTATACCCTTTAGTCTAATGGGCACGGTATAGATGTGCAAGACAATGATCAAATTGATATATCAATGACCATTATCAGTCATAAAGCTTATGCATAAATATTGTTGTCCGGTTAAGATAAGTGATCTGGTACATAATGAATGAAGTATTAAATGTCCTACTTTTCTTCACCTGATTGGGCTATTGGAGACGCCCTGCAATATGCAATTATTTTGCCAGAACAGTGGAATTGTCTTATTTTCCATTTCCAATTGTGCACGTCTGTAGCACACAGGATCTCGCATACGTCTTGTCTGCATCTCCGACCTGCATCAGTGAAACAGAAACTGGATTGTACAATCCGAAGGTTTTATCTCCATCAATGCCGGAATTCAATTGTTGACCTTCAGGTTTACAAAACTCACAGAAAGCTTAATCGAAATAAAAGTTCAGCCCAAAATAGACATTTTGAAAAAGCATCAAATGAGATAACACGATTTCAGTAGATGCATTTTCTATCTCGGAATTGGTTGTTTTTGTGGTCAGATTTTAAATCATAATCTACAATTTAAAGAGTTTTGTCCCTTGAAATGGAGATTTCTATACGAAACAATCTGGGTTATGTTTACGTGTATATGTATATACAAATAGTGTCATCTCTACCAGTGGATACCAGTCCACAACTGAGCTTCTCAACACAGCACCCACGTTAACTGAACAAGCTTAACAGGGGCGGATCCAGGATTTAGATAAAGGGGAGTGGAGCTCTTAAATATAACATGCTTCAAATTCAACGGCATCGCGAGCGCCAAAGTCGCAAATTTTTAGAGGGGTCTTACATCAGTCGGCCAAAGATAAGGGTGCTCGAGACTGGGGAGCCTCCTCCGCCCCTGCTGAACCTACCCTTTTTTTTATTTCTAACCTATCTTAAACTGGCACATGAGGTCTCGATCTATATTCCAGCAGATCGACTAGTCGACTTTTAAAATACCAGGCCATCCAACATGTGTAACGGCTTAATGGAAACGGGGCTGAAAACTGCTAACCGCCTGACATTGACTGTTACCGTTAGTAACATAAGCCTTGAAACTCATTTTTATTAATTGAAAGAGAAATGTCCTGTCACTTTTTTTATGTGGATCGACATTGACAATAATAAACGCGATCTGACTTGCAATGTTATCGCAGTACGTTTCAGTTATTAGTGTCCAAGGACTGGTTCGACAATGTTATTATCTTGATGAGTGGTAAGGGGGTTTAAAGATATTATAATCATCTAGATATTTGCTGTACAAGATTATCACTTAACATAACTTAATTATAACGCCTAGTCTCCCTACGATTAAATTAAAATTTATCAGTGAACATTAAATAGCCTACATTTAATACAAATGTTTTTTTTGTGTCCTATAATAGTTTTAAGTTAGAAAACGGCACACCGTAATATAAAGACGTATTTATGTATCAAATAGTTCACTATACAGCTATTGAACTTCAACCACTTGAACAAACAATGAACTATTTAGTGATAATATTATATCTTGAGCCCTCTACTTCAGAGTCAACTACGTTTATTGCATATCTTGTTTGTGTAAATACACATACCTCTTGACTTCTGACAAATACTTGTCAAGACCAAATTAAAGTAAGTATTCACGTGTTGTTTGGTAGAGGATTTTAGATCGTTGTCGAAGGGGCACAAAAATTTCGGAAAGTAGCATGGACTTTTGTTTGGAAAGATCACAGCGTAGGCTTTGTGGCTTCATTTTGGAAAATGGTGACAAGCTTACGTTTCTCGTAATTTAACTCTTTCAGATAGTAAGTGAAATAAAAAAATGATCCCACAATTTAATGTTGATTAATTGATTTAAATACAGTCTAAAACAATTACATTTTATAACAAAACAATATATAAATATAACTAACAAAACCAAGAAATAATTAAGGACGCAGTTGTAATGGAAAGTAGCACAAAGTTTTCAGTTTATAAAATAATTCGTTGCAAAAACGAGCTGTAGGTCAAAGTATTTGAGATGTGACTTCCTTATGACTAAAGAGTGACAAATTTTCCAGAAATTACCAGAAGAAGCGGCAAGGTCCATCCCATAATAAGATTTCCAGAACCTAAAAAATAATTCGAAACATTAATGTTACACTTACCATATTTATGGATAACATTACATTAGTACCTTCCGAAAAACCCAACAACAGAGGCTTGGTTTATAAGTCCACAATGTAGCGTGGCGTGTGATTGTTATGTCTTATATTAATGAATTTTTTTTCCTTTTTCCAACCAATTTTTAAGGTCAATATCAGGGGCCGATCCCGGTTTTTGGGAAGGCTGGTCGTAGATGATAAATTTAGACGAGCGCAGCGAGGCGAACATATTTTTTACCTATTTTTTTGGCTTAAAAACATAGAATAAGTATAAATTGTACTAATTTAACGGTTTCTGACGTGGACCATGTATGTTTTATAGTAAACGTTAATGGGTTAGACATTTTTGATGTCGTATTCTCCCCATTCTTAAAAAAAAAAAAAGACGTAGTAAAGGGGGGGGGGGGGGCGTACGCCCTCTACGCCCCCCCCCCCCCCCCTGGATCCGCCACTGAATATAACGCCTATAATTGAAAAACTTTGCCAGCAGAAATGAGTTGAATTATATAATTGTGAGCTGCTCCTTATGATTTTTTACGCTGCGCCGTTGTGTTGGAGGAGCCATTTCTTGATAGAATTAATACTTACCACTATCACAATCTCCATATGATTTCGAACTTACTTGACTCTTGTAAGTATTGTGCGATTCTTCACAACCATCACTTAAAACACAGTCGAAAAATGGTTTCTTTTCGCTAAAAGAAATACAAAAAAAGTTTACTACTGGAATTGAAGTTTATTTCATATTGGTATTCTCAAAATGGCAGTTTACAATGTGAATTTGTTGGAAAAATTTCGCCGTCAATTGCTTCAAGAATTCATGAAAACATATATATCACAATAAGCAAATTTTAAAACATTTAGTTACTTATTAAGTATGAATGTTATTTCAAAATACAATGTGTTGTCTGTACCTGCATGGATCCGAACTGCTGACGCTAGGATATCGACTACGACAGCTACTAACAGCACTATTACATGTCGTTTCTGATATACTCAGTACAGAGCCCAGGCATAAAACTGAAATATAGACATGCTACCACTTGTCATTTTGAAATATGTAATCATTACATCCTCGAATGAAAAATTCATTAAAGGGGAATGTTCAGCATTTCGGAGGGTTGATTTGAGCCTTGAATCTATGTAAATAGCCTTCAGAATTACTAGAACTGCACACAAATCATAATAATCCCCTCAATTATATCCCTACCTAAACATTTATATTTCATTTTCTGTATTTGAGTTTTCTATATAAGGCATAGTCTTACTAAACGACGAGTCGTATTTCTGACTTTCAAACACTCATAATTATGGCTACACAGGGATTTGAAGGCTTATATTTTCAGGGAGAGATATGAACATTATTACGGATTAGAAAAGCTAAACAAAATCAGGTTTTGAGACAAAAAACTTATTGGTCGAAAAGTTAGTGAACATATCATTTTAACTGTAACCAATCTATTGCCAATATGATTACATGTATTTCCAGATTATTTTCAAAGTTGTGTTTGTTTGTTATTTGGTTATTATTATTTTGTTACACATTTGAAAATCAATTGATGTGAGGTTGACCTACATACTTCAAGATATTAATGGTCAATGTCGTTGGTTTATCGTTTTATTGTTTTTCCTTATCGATCGGTTAGATTACCTAGCAACCCCTAAATAAAGACAAAAATATATTGCTTTACCAGACGAAACACGTTAACTACATGAAGTTTCTCGGAATCAGCAGCTTAAAGTTTGGTAGAGACTTGGCTCCATATGAAATTTTCAGTTAGTAAAAAACGCACGGAATGCATGGAATATGCAATTACAATGCTGTTTCATCTGGATTTATTCCGAAATCAGACTGATGAATAAAAATGCCTTAGATGTCTATGTGGATTAAAATATTGTTTTAAATACGCGTCTTAAAACCTTAAAGCCATGAATACAACTAAAAAAGCATGTTCACGGAATCCTTTTTAAAAAGTTGATTTTGAAATAAAATGAGTCAGTAGATCATCTTACAAAATCGAGGTCCTGCTTAAATCTCGATATAACATAACGAACCCTCATAAGGACAATGTAAAATACGTAACAAATATGGCATTTTCCAATGGTTCCGTCTGAAACTATCGCCACTGTTCTTAGATATAAGTATGTTTTTTTTTTTACTTTTAGTTATATCGATATATACAATATATGATTTTATAACTTTACTTTGGTCCAGTACAAACATGTTGCACCTTGTTGCCGAATGTTTCCGAACTGGATACACTAACAACATTTTCGACAACGTCGCATTTCGACAACGTTTGTACAATACTTAAAGTGGCACAGGCTTCATTTTCGTGGGTCGATTTTTCCAAGTCTCAGAAACGGGGACTTTTTTAGCTCAGCAATTTAGTACTGGTTATCACAACTCACCATTGAAATTTGAGCCTTCAAATACATGTGCATCCATAATTATTAGCATTTGAAAGTTATAATGCCCTACTACACATTATGGATACTATGCAATATATAGAAAAGTCATCTATAGAAATAGAAGGAGAAATGTCTAATTTAAGGAAATATTCAATTTTCGTACATTTCTAGTGCTTCTGAAAGAATACTTAAGTATATTCAAGACCCAAATCAACCAATAAAAATGAAGACTGGTCCCCTTTAAACAGAACTAATTTAATATGCTTATGGACATTACGGAATATAATCTAACACGTTTCAGCAGGAAAGTCAAAAACTCTATTTATTGCGCATTGGAAATAGATTAATAAAGGGTACATACCTGAAAGAACTAAAGACACCAAAACAAGCTTCATTTTGATTTGTAGCCTTTCATTCACTTATATCTACAGATAGGACACTGAAGATACCGGGACTTCTTGGATAACCCTGTGATCGATTAAAGTAGGCTTGTCCATCAAAGTTTTATTTATTTGTTACCATGGGTAACGTTGATCAAATACAATGAGTTCGATTATAAAAGAACAATTTATTACACAAAGTTATATAGAGATTATAAATTATTTTTGTTACCAATTTATAAACTATGCAATGATATTTTAATGATCTAGATTTTTTAAGAATTATGTAGCCTACATGTTCATTATTGCACATTATTTCGCAATAAAAATTCCATGGCGTGTTACTTTAAAAAGAAAGTAATCTTACATGAGTCCTTATATGTACTATACCAGTGCATTTTGAGAAAAATGTACTTGAAGATTAGTATGGCCCGTGAAATATGTATGCAGAATATTTGTGTTGCTTTCATTCATGTAAGTCTCTGTAAAAGGGGTTTATATTAGGGAAACGAATCGATGGCCCATTACGACTCCATGCGACATATTTTCAGTGGTCAGTCACTGCTTTCTGGTGCTAATTTTTAACCAATTCTTCAATTTACAAGATTGTAATTTGCTAATAAATAATGGAGCCAATCGAGTCTTAAGTTTCGATCTGAAGTCATTTAGCATTGTTATTGACACTAATAGATTAATGAATAATATGCATATGGTATTATAAATTTTGAAAACAGTACAATTTGCATGTGTCATGCAATTTAAAGATATTTAGACGAGTTGTCACTTATGATAGCAGCACAGACCGACAATATGATGACTCATATATTATGGACGTTATCTTCAAGATCAGATTTTAATTTTCTTTTTTAGAATCAATCACATATTTTTCTATCTGAACTATAAAATGAAATTGTACATAGCAGATATAATATGAGGTCCCTTTGAACGGGGGCAACTTGATAAGAAAAAACGTGTTGAATAAGTACGTTACGTAATTTCAAGTACTTACTTTGGATAAAAAAAAATGCAATGCACATGTTTGTCAAAGCAAGACATTCGGCCTTTTTTACAAATTTGGCTAAATATCGAAGGCTTTTGAACAAAAGTAGTCTGACATTTCTCGGTTAAAAAATTCATAAGTATAATATTCGACAACCGAGCAATCTCAGTAACACGCTGCTTTCCACGCTCTTTAAGGCCAGATATTCAGAACCATAAAATAAAGCCCTGTCAGTCAGACATCAGTCCATTCAGACATCAGTCAGACATCAGTCAGACATCAGCAGATTTTGTCTCATGGTGTTTAGAAAAGTCTGAAAGTCTGGACCGTGACCGACATCGTCAGACATGGTCAAAACTTTGTCTACCAGTGTTTGAGCATGCAGCAAAAAAGTCTGATATCTGATGAACTGATAGTCAAAGAGCTTCTGTTTCCCAGCCATGTGAAACTGATGTTGTTACAGACAAAGAAAAATGGCACACGTATATGACTGCAGGATGAAAGATTACAAGGACAGGGATCTTAGAAGAAGTTCTGCTCACTATAATAAAACAATAAACAAGAAGGAGTTTTAGGTTTTTTATTTTACACAAACAACGTAACTAAACAAGAAGCATACATTAACAATTACCATAAAAATAATATACACAATAACAGTTTTCACAAAGGTTACATTAAAAAAATTATTGGTTGAAAGATTCTTTCTCTTTGTTGATAATAATTATCTGATGTTAAAATAGGATTGAACATATCTTATGGTCCGAAAGAAAAATCATATTTTTCAAAGGAAATTGGTTTACATAAAATCATATTTTAGAAAAAATTATTAACTTCGAATTGATCTTAAATCGTTACAACATAAGTACTATTATCAAGATATCAAATGAATTTAAGCAGCACAATTTAGAAAATTAGTTATACAATTCCATTTAAATCACAATACAGCTTTCAGCATCATCGGTATAAAAAGTGCATACGCAGAAGTGTGTATAACATTACTATTATCAATTATATTACTGTGAAAAGAATTTAGCTAAAGTAAACATTAAAATTTGTAATGAAAATCCCATAGCAATTGATGCGGCACCTGAAACGAAACAGTATAAACAATTCAATCCATTAAAACCAAAAAGTAAATTGATTGCTAGGAGATATACTATCAGACCATACAAACTATGCGATTTCAGGGCCTGCATAGGAGCATATTGATAAAATATTAAAATGTGTCATGCATAATGATATTACTAACATTGCACTAGGATATTTCTATGGAGTATTATGGAAACATACAATCGTATTTTTCCATTCTGGACGATGGAACGATTGAAGCTTAAAATACCTCAATCTTTACAAAGTTGAACGAAGCCAACTTGAAATTTTAGCTCTATTTATCTATTGTTCGACATGAATTCGTAGGTGTGATTTGCAGAAATGTTCCTCAAGTAATTAAAAAGATTGTTACTGAAAGGAGTTCAACTGAGTGCATCGATGACAGTTGAATTCGGTGCCACCCTTGGACTACGGTCAGTTTCTTGAAGATGACAAATTCTCAGAATGAACGTTTTGTTCAACTGAAAAAATTGTCTCAAAAGCGCAGCCACAAAAACAATAAAAAGCTGAAGGTTTTTTTAACAAGTCCAACTTACCACAATCCTGATAGCCTCTCGCAGTAACGCTGGATTGATATGCACTCATAGATGTAGTACAACCACCTTCTTTTATACAATCAAAAAAGGGTTTTTTACCACTGAAATAAGAACAACATTTTATTATAATCATGAGGTAAAAACCGGGTAGCAGAAATCAACGAACCGTGATGTTCCGGACTGCAAAACACCACACACCGAGATGCAGCTTTATACCCCCCTCACACCGGAAAGGCGTCCTTTTACTGCGCGGATGCGGCGACGTCAAATAGTCTCAGAGCGTGTTAAGGTCGCCATAAGCGTGTTATTAGAGTGCCATAGTCGTCAATGATCGCCGAGTCACGGCGTTTGTTTTATCGAAACGTAATGAAACGTAATGAATCGGCATTGTTCATTCTAGCTTGCAGTGATAACCGTGACAAAACGGGACACAGGTGGACAAAACTGGAAAGGAACGTCAGAGGCCGGGGAACATGTACGATTCCCGTTCCACTACGGACCAGCTTCAAGTTTTGTTACGTTCTGTCACATTTTGTTGCGTTTACCAAGTTCTGGTACGAACTATCATACGCATTGTTACGTTTAGTAGCGTCTACATCGATTTAAACGACCTATTACGTTTTTCCGTATCGTGTCAGTCATCCAGGGAATTAACAGTCTGTCACGTTTTCCTATTGCTATTCCGTTTACACCACGTTGGTCTGAGGTTTGATTACCGTGTCCATAGTGTAAACGTTTACTTGTAGAAGTATGATTTGAAATTGCTTGAGGAGTTTTCTTTGTACCGTGGGCTACAGACTTGTTCCAAGCTCTGCGGCTTCCACGTTTGATCCGTAGGAAACCTTGACGGACGCATTAGACTTGGATGAAGACGTGGACAACGATATCCCATCACAACGCATCAGATCGGGAAGCAGCAAAAATTTACCACTGCATTGCACCATCAATGCACCGCGGCACGAATCTTGGTGGACCTTGGTGGAACCGCTTCATCGCTTTATCGATCTGTCACTGACACTGTAATAAAACCTAGCAAACTCTTGAAGAGTGAACACCTAATCAACGGAACAACTATTTAAGTTGAAAAGAAATTCATTTTACCATTGTTACCATATATTCATTTTATATGAAATATGGGCCATAAACATTTAAAAAAAATCTCATAAAAATTACAGAAACTTACTCGCATTCAGTAGCGGTGAAGGATGTAGCTTTAGAAAATGTACAGCTAGCAACTGCAGAAATGCAATCTGATTCATCTACTTTTACTGCGACTGTTAAGTAAACAAATGAAATATGATTAAAAGAGCAATTTACATTTTTATCATAAAAAGAATGAAAAAGGTAGGCAATATAGCTTTGTTTGAAATAAAACATTTGGTAGAGCAGCAACCATCAGAACAATAAAATATATATCCAACCTTCAGTCATACATTTCTTTCAGAATATTTTAGTTTACGATATGACTCTCTCTTAGATAATTAATACATTCACTAAATAGGTTTCATTCAAAGGGGCATTACTATACAACTATTACTCCCAATTTTGCCAGGTTTGAATGGGATTTTGATTAAGGAATTGTTTTGCTATTTTACTTACCACAATTCTGATAGCCCATCGAATTAACAGCGGTTTCATATCTACTCATAGATGTAGTACAACCACCTTCTTTTATACAGTCAAAAAAGGGTTTTTTACCACTGAAATAAGAATTGATTGAAATCATTAGAATGTTAAAAGGGTAATTTTCCAATATGGTGAATAGGAGTGTAAAAACGCATCAAATTTGGTTTGTCAGAACTCTAGAGATTACATTTTCATCTGATTTTGATGAAACTTGGCATGCTCTTTTAGATTGAAAAGATCTTAGTCAAATTTGAAAATTTGACTTATTTTCGATGAACAGGTTTTGTGTTATTGCCTTTGACTTTGTAAAAACACGTCAAATTTAGTTCGTTAACACAATAGATGCTTCAGTTTTCATCCAATTTTATTAAAACTTGGTGTGATCATTGCAATTGCCCTTGATTTTGTCAAAATACGTCAAAAATAGTTTGTGAGCAGGTTTGAAGCTACAATTTTCAACCGATTCTGATGAAATTTGCTGTGATCACTGAAATTGATAAAATCTCGCACAAGTTCTAACTTGATGCATTTTCGATGAACAGTTTTTGACTTATTGCCCTTGACTTTTTATTCTTTTGATATAATAGCATTTGTATTATCGTTAATTAAAATATTACTAATTCCGACAGCTGCCAGTGGGCGTTTGTTACCTTGCCTGGCAAGCCCTGGTATATAAAATATGGAGCATAAAACATTTAAAAAAATATTTTAAGCTGTATGTTTTTCACCAATCATGTAGGCTAATTATGTTTTTCTTGGAAGAAATCACATACAAATTACAGAAACTTACTCGCAGTCAGTAGCGGTCAAAGATGAAGCTTTAGAAGTTGTACAGCTAGCAACTGCAGAAATGCAATATGATTCATCTACTTCTACTCCGGCTGTTAAGTAAACAAATAAAATATGATTAAAAGAGCAATTTACATTTTTATCATAAAAACAATGAAATAGGTAGGCAATATAGCTTTGTTTGAAATAAAACATTTGGTAGAGCAGCAACCATCAGAACAATAAAATATATATCCAACCTTCAGTCATACATTTCTTTCAGAATATTTTAGTTTACGATATGGCTCTCTCTTAGATAATAAATAAATTCACCGAACCAGGTTTTATTCAAAGGGGCATTACTATACAACTATTACTCTCAATTTTGCCAGGTTATGAATGCGATTTTGGTTAACGGAATTGTTTTGCTTTTTACAAAAGGGGTGAAGCTCTGGTCGACCGTTTTCTGGAAAATCTGGACTAACATTCAATTGCTTGAAGAGACAAGTTCCCAGAATGAACGTTTTGTTCAACTGTAGTTTATGTCTCAAAAGCGCAGCTACAAAATCATTAAAACGTTGAAGGTTTATTTCAACAAGTCGAACTTACCACAATCCTGATAGCCTTTCGCATTAACGATGCTTTCATATGTACTCATAGATGTAGTACAACCACCCTTTTTTATACAGTCAAAAAAGGGCTTTTTACCACTGAAATAAGAACAAAATTTGATTGAAATCATTAGAATGTTAAAAGGGTAGTTTATTTAAAGTTAACTACCTCTTAGAATTTTCAAAAAAGCAAAAGTTTTCAACATGGTGAATAGGAGTGTATATTCATTCATTCGTGTGATAAATCTAGAAAACTACCGTATATTAGAATATCTACAAGATATACAAAATATTTAACGCTTTATTAAGCGTTTTTCAATCATAACCTGTAATTCTATAGAAAATTACTTTTTGTGGTTTAATTATACGCCCTCATCTCTTTGATAAGATTCATGTCGAGTTTGAATTCCATTTACGTTCCAAATATCGATTACTGGATTCAATTCTATAAGGACGTAATTCAATGTCCTAAGGATTCCAAATTAGATTCAACTAGTCAAATTCCGGAGGAAACGAAAAATATTACTCCCCTCACTTTCGTCAGCCCGATTGAACAATCCGTTGAGCAATGCGGGAAGCAAACATTCATCACTTGAATTGTTTGTTTAACTGTAACGTCATTTCGTCGGTCGTTGTTTGCTCTAGGCTTACTCAGTTTGCGTCGGAAGGTCACTACGTACCCTAATAGAGGTTAATTCTAGCAACAATTTCGAAATTCATCGTAACGTTAAGTGAATCACATTCCTCAAAAAACCAAGCCTATTTTTCTCTACTTTGATCTGGTCTTATCTAGAGTAAACAACGACCGACGAAAGACCAGAAGTATGTTTGTTTAATGTAGTTTACTATGAAAGGTAATGATGACTTCAGAGGGTATCCTCACTGGAATCCTCGTCGTAATCTCTCCATAGGTTTAATATGGGCAAAAGTGAGCCAGAACCCCCAGTTCCAGCACTACTTGCTTCTATCAACATCAATTGCTTGTAAACGCTCTAAAAACTATAATTTTTGATGGAATCAAATGAAATTCTGTATGATTTTTCTGAAACTTAAAATGGATGTTATTGGACCTAAAAGTTTGAGAAAATTTAGTTTACTCCTGATTAAATTTAAGGCTTTTTCGTTGGGCGTATATGGATGTGGTCCACTATCTGTTGATTCTGTTGGTATACTGTAGACACCTTATTGGCCAAGTTTGAGAACTTAAATTTGTAGTTCATTTTAAGAGGAGGTATCGCTTAAAATTACAGATTGTTCCTATATTGAGAAATTGGGCAAAATAATATAGCCATACAGAAGAGAGCATTGAGGCAATATTAAATTTCATTTCTTTATTTCTGTAGATACCCGACGTGCTTCATGGTGATGTGAGAGTGGTACAACTGTTGAAGAGTGAACACTTAATCAACAGAACAACAATTTCAGTTGAAAAGAATTTTTTTTTACCATTTTTATCATATATTTATTTTATATGAAATGTGGTGGCATAAAACAATAAAGAAAATATTTTATGCTGTGTGTTTCCCACAAATCATGTATTATATTACTTTTGAGAAATCTCATACAAATTACAGAAACTTACTCGCAGTCAGTAGCGGTCAAGGATGAAGCTGTAGAAAGTGTACAGCTAGCAACTGCAGAAAAGCAATCTGATTCATCGACTCTTACGCCAGCTAAAAGGCAAACAAATGAAACATAATTAAAAGAGAAATTTACATTTTTATCATAAAAACAATGAAATTTGCTCTTTGGAAAAAAAAGTTTCCATTATCAAAAATATCGCAAATGTTACCTTGGAGTATTTTTAAAGTAGGCTCATTATACTCACTCAAGAGAAATTTCCCTACGTTTATAAGCAGAAATGTTAGTTTCAGTTATGTTACAAGGCGCATATTTCTAGATTCTGGTAATTTGTGTAAAAAAAAATTTCAAACTAAAGAAAAAGCGGTGTGTCCTTAAATTCACTTTCTAAATTTGGTGGTAAAATCATTATCCTCTGTGTGTGTGAATTATTATCATTCTCAGGGTGATAATGGAAGTTTTGATATGAACCTATAAACATCGGACACTTTTGTAAAAAAAAGACAATAAATTGTCGTCCAATGAAGGTGACGACAATATCTCAATTTTAAAGGGTAACGTTCGGCATTTTCACGGTTTGATTGGGAACTTGAAAGTTTGTAATAACTATTCAGAAGCACAATAATTCCATGGAAATCACAAAATATTTGTCAAACTTACCACAATCCTGATAGCCCATCGCATTAGCCATAGTTTCATATAAATTCATAGATGTAGTACAACCACCTTCTTTTATACAGTCAAAAAATGGTTTTTTACCACTGAAATAAGAACAAAATTTGATTGAGATTATTAAAATGTTAAAAGGGTAATTGATCAAATGACAAATTGTTCATATATTCAGAAATAGGGCAAAAAAATATAACGATACTGAAAAGAGCATTGAGGCAAATTTGAAAAAATATTTTTCCATTTTTCAGCATTCAAAAAAAAAAAATATTTTAAGCTGTATGTTTTTCACCAATCATGTAGGCTAATTATGTTTTTCTTGGAAGGAATCACAGAAAAATTACAGAAACTTACTCGCATTCAGTAGCGGTGAAGGATGTAGCTTTAGATGTTGTACAGCTAGCAACTGATGAAATGCAATCTGATTCATCTACTCTTACGCCAGCTAAAAGCAAACAAATGAAATATAATTTCATATAAGCAGAAATGTTAGTTTAAGTTATGTTACAAGGCTCATATCTCTAGATTCTGGTAATTTGTGTAAAAAAAAATTTCAAACTATAGAAAAAGCGGTGTGTCCTTAAATTCACTTTCTAAATTTGGTGGTAAAATCATTATCCTTTGTGTGTGTGTAGTATTATCATTCTCAGGGTGATAATGGAAGTTTTGATAACTAAATGAACCTATAAACATTGGACACTTTTGTAAGAAAAGACAACTGATTGTCGTCCAATGAAGGTGACGAAAATACCTCAATTTCAAAGGGTAACGTTCGGCATTTTCAAGAGTTGATTGGGGACTTGAAAGTTTGTAATAACTATTCAGAAGCACAATAACTCAATGCAAATCATAAAATCCTTAGAAATATGCATGAAACTAAATATTTGTCATTTAATTCCTGTTCAAGAGTTTTCTATATAATGCATAATCTGACTAAAATACTAGTCGTAGAGCTAAAGGTTTATTTCAACAAGTCGAACTTACCACATTTCTTATAGCCCATCGCATTAACGATGCTTTCATATGTACTCATAGATGTAGTACAACCACCTTCTTTTATACAGTCAAAAAAGGGTTTTTTACCACTGAAATAAGAACAAAATTTGATCGAAATCATGAGAATGTTAAAAGGGTAGTTTATTTAAGGATAACTACCTCTTAGAATTTTCAAAAAAGCAAAAGTTTTCAACCTGGTGAATAGGAGTGTATATTCATTCATTCGTGTGATAAATCTAGAACATCTACAAGATATACAAAATATTTAGAGTTTAATTAAGCGTTTTTCAATCATAACCTGTAATTTTATGGAAAATTACTTTTTGTGGTTTTATTTGATTCTGTTTGTATACTGTAGACAGATTTGATGAATATATACTCTTATTGGCCAAGTTCGAGAACTTAAATTTGTATAAATTTTAAGAGGTGGTATCGCTTTAATTGACAGATTGTTCCTATATTGATAAATTGGACAAAATAATATAGCAATACTGAAGAGAGCATTGAGGCAATATTATATATTTCATTTCCTTATTTCTGTACATACCCGACGTGCTTCTTGGCGATGTGAGACTGGTACAATTGTTGAAGAGTGAACACCTAATCAACGGAACAACAATTTCAGTTGAAAAGAAATTTATGTTACCATTTTTACCATATATTCATTTTATATGAAGTATGGGGCATAAAAAAAATATTTTATGCTGTGTGTTTCCCACAAATCATGTATTATATTTTTTTTTGAGAAATCTCATAAACATTACAGAAACTTACTCGCAGTCAGTAGCGGTGAAGGATGTAGCTTTAGATGTTGTACAGCTAGCAACTGATGAAATGCAATCTGATTCATCAACTCTTACGCCAGCTTAAAAGCAAACAAATGAAATATAATTAAAAGAGCAATTTACATTTTTATCATAAAAACAATGAAATAGGTAGACAATATAGCTTTGTTTGAAATAAAACATTTGGTAGAGCAGCAACCATCAGAACAATAAAATATATATCCAACCTTCAGTCATATATTTTTTTCAGAATATTTTAACTTTCGATATGGCTTTCTCTTAGATAATTAATAAATTCACCGTACCAGGTGTTATTCAAAGGGGCATACCTAATTTTTTTGAGAAAAAAAATTATAAAAAAACGTCGTTAATGTTATCTGAAAATATTTCTAAAGTATTCTAAAGATAGTAGACCACAACTATATACGCCCATCATGGCATGCGGATGGTAAAAATAATTTAAAGATATTGGACAACAGCAATGTCAGCCTACTTTCAAAGCTTTGTGATTTCAGGTTCTGTTCTTGTATTGAAAATTGTATTCATGTCAGTTTTAAAATCATACATTCTATTCTTCAACAATAACAGTGTGATATGTAAAAAGATTCCTCAAGGGTTTTCTTTTTAATATACAAGCTCAATAGTTAAATAGATTGTTATTGAAGAAGTGAAGCTCGGGTCGACCGTGTTCTGAGAGAAGCAACAAGCCCCCAGAATGAACGTTTTGTTAAACTGTAATTAATCTCTCAAACGCGCAGCCACAAAAACAATAAATAGCTGAAGGTTTATTTTAACAAGTCGAACTTACCACAATCCTGATAGCCTTTCGCAGTAACGATGGATTGATATGTACTCATAGATGTAGTACAACCACCTTCTTTTATACAGTCAAAAAAGGATTTTTTACCACTGAAATAAGAACAAAATTTTATTAAAATCATTAGAATGTTAAAAGGGTAATTGATCAAATGACAAATTGTTCCTATATTCAGAAGCCGGGCAAAAACATATAGCGATACTGAAAAGAGCATTGAGGCAATATTAAATTCCATTTTCAGCATTTAAAAAAATATTTTAAGCTGTAAGTTTTTCACCAATCATGTAGGCTAATTATGTTTTTCTTGGAAGAAATCACATACAAATTAAAGAAACTTACTCGCAGTCAGTAGCGGTCAAAGATGAAGCTTTAGAAGTTGTACAGCTAGCAACTGCAGAAATGCAATCTGATTCATCTACTTTTACTCCGGCTGTTAAAAAAACAAATGAAATATGATTAAAAGAGCAATTTACATTTTTATCATAAAAAGAATGAAATATGTAGGCAATATAGCTTTGTTTGAAATAAAACATTTGGTAGAGCAGCAACCATCAGAACAATAAAATATATATCCAACCTTCAGTCATACATTTCTTTCAGAATATTTTAGTTTACACTATGGCTTTCTCTTAGATAATTAATACATTCACTAAATAGGTTTCGTGCAAAGGGGCATTCCGAACTTTTGAAAACGTATTCATTATAAAAAAAAACGTCATAAATGTTACCTGAAAATATTTCTAAAGTATGCTTTATATTTTTGTATGTATCTTTTTGATCAAAACGAATTTGTTGTTAAAGGGCCATTCTGCTTTTTTGAAAAAAAGTTTCCATTATCAAAAACATCGCAAATGTTACCTGGTAGTATTTCTAAAGTATGCTCATTATACTCACTACAAGAGTCTTCAAGAGAGATTATAAGCAGAAATGTTAGTTTCAGTTATGTTACAAGGCGCATATCTCTAGATTCTGGTAATTTGTGTAAAAAAAAATTTCAAACTATAGAAAAAGTTGAATGTCCTTAAATTCACTTTCTAAATTTGGTGGTAAAATCATTATCATCTGTGTGTGTGTAATATTATCATTTTCAGGGTGATAATGGAAGTTTTGATAACTAAATGAACCTATAAACATCGGACACTTTTGTAAAAAAAGACAATTAATTATCGTCCAAAGAAGGTGACGAAAATAACTCAATTTTAAAGGGTAACGTTCGGCATTTTCAAGGGTTGATTGGGGACTTTAAAGTTTGTAATAACTATTCAGAAGCACAATAATTCCGTGGAAATCACAAAATATGTGTCATTTAATTTCTGTTCAAGAGTTTTCCATATAATGCATAATCTGACTAAAATACGAGTCGTAAAGCGAAAGGTTTATTTCAACAAGTCGAACTTACCACAATCCTGATAGCCCATTGAATTAACCATAGTTTCATATAAACTCATAGATGTAGTACAACCACCTTCTTTTATACAGTCAAAAAAGGGTTTTTTACCTCTGAAATAACAACAAAATTTGATTCAGATTATTAAAATGTTAAAAGGGTAATTGATCAAATGACAAATTGTTCATATATTCAGAAATAGGGCAAAAAAAATATAACGATACTGAAAAGAGCATTGAGGCAAATTTGAAAAAATATTTTTCCATTTTTCAGCATTTAAAAAAAAAATATTTTAAGCTGTATGTTTTTCACCAATCATGTAGGCTAATTATGTTTTTCTTGGAAGAAATCACAGATAAATTACAGAAACTTACTCGCATTCAGTAGCGGTGAAGGATGTAGCTTTAGATGTTGTACAGCTAGCAACTGATGAAATGCAATCTGATTCATCTCCTCTTACGCCAGCTTAAAAGCAAACAAGTGAAATATAATTAAAAGAGTAATTTACATTTTTATCATAAAAACAATGAAATAGGTAGACAATATAGCTTTGTTTGAAATAAAACATTTGGTAGAGCAGCAACCATCAGAATAATAAAATATATATCCAACCTTCAGTCATACATTTCTTTAAGAATATTTTAGTTTACGATATGGCTTTTTCTTAGATAATTAATAAATTCACCGTACCAGGTGTTATTCAAAGGGGCATACCTAATTTTTTTGAGAAAAAAAATTATAAAAAAACGTCGTTAATGTTATCTGAAAATATTTCTAAAGTATTCTAAAGATAGTAGACCACAACTATATACGCCCATCATGGCATGCGGATGGTAAAAATAATTCCTCAAGGGTTTTCTTTTTAATATACAAGCTCAATAGTTAAATAGATTGTTATTGAAGAAGTGAAGCTCGGGTCGACCGTGTTCTGAGAGAAACTGGACTACCAGTTAGTTGCTTGAAGCAACAAGCCCCCAGAATGAACGTTTTGTTAAACTGTAATTAATCTCTCAAACGCGCAGCCACAAAAACAATAAATAGCTGAAGGTTTATTTTAACAAGTCGAACTTACCACAATCCTGATAGCCTTTCGCAGTAACGATGGATTGATATGTACTCATAGATGTAGTACAACCACCTTCTTTTATACAGTCAAAAAAGGATTTTTTACCACTGAAATAAGAACAAAATTTTATTAAAATCATTAGAATGTTAAAAGGGTAATTGATCAAATGACAAATTGTTCCTATATTCAGAAGCCGGGCAAAAACATATAGCGATACTGAAAAGAGCATTGAGGCAATATTAAATTCCATTTTCGGCATTTAAAAAAATATTTTAAGCTGTAAGTTTTTCACCAATCATGTAGGCTAATTATGTTTTTCTTGGAAGAAATCACAGATAAATTACAGAAACTTACTCGCATTCAGTAGCGGTGAAGGATGTAGCTTTAGATGTTGTACAGCTAGCAACTGATGAAATGCAATATGATTCATCTCCTCTTACGCCAGCTAAAATGCAAACAAATGAAATATAATTTCATATAAGCAGAAATGTTAGTTTCAGTTATGTTACAAGGTGCATATCTCTAGATTCTTGTTATTTGTGTAAAAAAAAATTTCAAACTAAAGAAAAAGCGGTGTGTCCTTAAATCACTTTCTAAATTTGGTGGTAAAATCATTATCCTTTGTGTGTGTGTAATATTATCATTCTCAGGGTGATAATGGAAGTTTTGATAACTAAATAAACCTATAAACATCGGACACTTTTGTAAGAAAAGACAATTAATTGTCGTCCAATGAAGGTGACGAAATTATCTCAATTTTAAAGGGTAACGTTCGGCATTTTCAAGGGTTGATTGAGAACTTGAAAGTTTGTAATAACTATTCAGAAGCACAATAATTCCGTGGAAATCACAAAATATTTGTCATTTAATTTCTGTTCGGGAGTTTTCCATATAATGCATAATCTGACTAAAATACGAGTCGTAGAGCTAAAGGTTTATTTCAACAAGTCGAACTTACCACAATCCTTATAGCCCATCGCATTAACGATGCTTTCATATGTACTCATAGATGTAGTACAACCACCTTCTTTTATACAGTCAAAAAAGGGTTTTTTACCACTGAAATAAGAACAAAATTTGATCGAAATCATTAGAATGTTAAAAGGGTAGTTTATTTAAGGATAACTACCTCTTAGAATTTTCAAAAAAGCAAAAGTTTTCAACCTGGTGAATAGGAGTGTATATTCATTCATTCGTGTGATAAATCTAGAACATCTACAAGATATACAAAATATTTAGAGTTTAATTAAGCGTTTTTCAATCATAACCTGTAATATTATGGAAAATTACTTCTTTTGGTTTTATTTGATTCTGTTTTTATACTGTAGACAGATTTGATGAATATATACTCTTATTGGCCAAGTTCGAGAACTTAAATTTGTATAAATTTTAAGAGGTGGTATCGCTTTAATTGACAGATTGTTCCTATATTGATAAATTGGACAAAATAATATAGCAATACTGAAGAGAGCATTGAGGCAATATTATATATTTCATTTCCTTATTTCTGTACATACCCGACGTGCTTCTTGGCGATGTGAGACTGGTACAATTGTTAAAGAGTGAACACCTAATCAACGGAACAACAATTTCAGTTGAAAAGAAATTTATGTTACCATTTTTACCATATATTCATTTTATATGAAATATGGGGCATAAACATTTAAAAAAAATATTTTATGCTGTGTGTTTCCCACAAATCATGTATTATATTTTTTTTGAGAAATCTCATAAACATTACAGAAACTTACTCGCAGTCAGTAGCGGTGAAGGATGTAGCTTTAGATGTTGTACAGCTAGCAACTGATGAAATGCAATCTGATTCATCAACTCTTACGCCAGCTTAAAAGCAAACAAATGAAATATAATTAAAAGAGTAATTTACATTTTTATCATAAAAACAATGAAATAGGTAGACAATATAGCTTTGTTTGAAATAAAACATTTGGTAGAGCAGCAACCATCAGAATAATAAAATATATATCCAACCTTCAGTCATACATTTCTTTAAGAATATTTTAGTTTACGATATGGCTTTTTCTTAGATAATTAATAAATTCACCGTACCAGGTGTTATTCAAAGGGGCATACCTAATTTTTTTGAGAAAAAAAATTATAAAAAAACGTCGTTAATGTTATCTGAAAATATTTCTAAAGTATTCTAAAGATAGTAGACCACAACTATATACGCCCATCATGGCATGCGGATGGTAAAAATAATTCCTCAAGGGTTTTCTTTTTAATATACAAGCTCAATAGTTAAATAGATTGTTATTGAAGAAGTGAAGCTCGGGTCGACCGTGTTCTGAGAGAAACTGGACTACCAGTTAGTTGCTTGAAGCAACAAGCCCCCAGAATGAACGTTTTGTTAAACTGTAATTAATCTCTCAAACGCGCAGCCACAAAAACAATAAATAGCTGAAGGTTTATTTTAACAAGTCGAACTTACCACAATCCTGATAGCCTTTCGCAGTAACGATGGATTGATATGTACTCATAGATGTAGTACAACCACCTTCTTTTATACAGTCAAAAAAGGATTTTTTACCACTGAAATAAGAACAAAATTTTATTAAAATCATTAGAATGTTAAAAGGGTAATTGATCAAATGACAAATTGTTCCTATATTCAGAAGCCGGGCAAAAACATATAGCGATACTGAAAAGAGCATTGAGGCAATATTAAATTCCATTTTCAGCATTTAAAAAAATATTTTAAGCTGTAAGTTTTTCACCAATCATGTAGGCTAATTATGTTTTTCTTGGAAGAAATCACATACAAATTAAAGAAACTTACTCGCAGTCAGTAGCGGTCAAAGATGAAGCTTTAGAAGTTGTACAGCTAGCAACTGCAGAAATGCAATCTGATTCATCTACTTCTACTCCGGCTGTTAAGTAAACAAATAAAATATGATTAAAAGAGCAATTTACATTTTTATCATAAAAATAATGAAATATGTAGGCAATATAGCTTTGTTTGAAATAAAACATTTGGTAGAGCAGCAACCATCAGAACAATAAAATATATCCAACCTTCAGTCATACATTTCTTTCAGAATATTTTAGTTTACACTATGGCTTTCTCTTAGATAATTAATACATTCACTAAATAGGTTTCATGCAAAGGGGCATTCCGAACTTTTGAAAACGTATTCATTATAAAAAAAAAAACGTCATAAATGTTACCTGAAAATATTTCTAAAGTATGCTTTATATTTTTGTATGTATCTTTTTAATCAAAACGAATTTGTTGTTAAAGGGCCATTCTGCTTTTTTGAAAAAAAGTTTCCATTATCAAAAACATCGCAAATGTTACCTGGTAGTATTTCTAAAGTATGCTCATTATACTCACTACAAGAGTCTTCAAGAGAGATTATAAGCAGAAATGTTAGTTTCAGTTATGTTACAAGGCGCATATCTCTAGATTCTGGTAATTTGTGTAAAAAAAAATTTCAAACTATAGAAAAAGTTGAATGTCCTTAAATTCACTTTCTAAATTTGGTGGTAAAATCATTATCATCTGTGTGTGTGTAATATTATCATTTTCAGGGTGATAATGGAAGTTTTGATAACTAAATGAACCTATAAACATCGGACACTTTTGTAAAAAAAGACAATTAATTATCGTCCAAAGAAGGTGACGAAAATAACTCAATTTTAAAGGGTAACGTTCGGCATTTTCAAGGGTTGATTGAGGACTTTAAAGTTTGTAATAACTATTCAGAAGCACAATAATTCCGTGGAAATCACAAAATATTTGTCATTTAATTTCTGTTTAAGAGTTTTCCATATAATGCATAATCTGACTAAAATACGAGTCGTAAAGCGAAAGGTTTATTTCAACAAGTCGAACTTACCACAATCCTGATAGCCCATTGAATTAACCATAGTTTCATATAAACTCATAGATGTAGTACAACCACCTTCTTTTATACAGTCAAAAAAGGGTTTTTTACCTCTGAAATAACAACAAAATTTGATTCAGATTATTAAAATGTTAAAAGGGTAATTGATCAAATGACAAATTGTTCATATATTCAGAAATAGGGCAAAAAAAATATAACGATACTGAAAAGAGCATTGAGGCAAATTTGAAAAAATATTTTTCCATTTTTCAGCATTTAAAAAAAAAATATTTTAAGCTGTATGTTTTTCACCAATCATGTAGGCTAATTATGTTTTTCTTGGAAGAAATCACAGATAAATTACAGAAACTTACTCGCATTCAGTAGCGGTGAAGGATGTAGCTTTAGATGTTGTACAGCTAGCAACTGATGAAATGCAATCTGATTCATCTCCTCTTACGCCAGCTAAAATGCAAACAAATGAAATATAATTGCATATAAGCAGAAATGTTAGTTTCAGTTATGTTACAAGGCGCATATCTCTAGATTCTGGTAACTTGTGTAAAAAAAATATTGCTTTCTCTTAGATAATTTATACATTCACTAAATAGGTTTCATGCAAAGGGGCATTCCGAACTTTTGAAAACGTATTCATTATAAAAAAAAACGTCATAAATGTTACCTGAAAATATTTCTAAAGTATGCTTTATATTTTTGTATGTATCTTTTTGATCAAAACGAATTTGTTGTTAAAGGGCCATTCTGCTTTTTTGAAAAAAAGTTTCCATTATCAAAAACATCGCAAATGTTACCTGGTAGTATTTCTAAAGTATGCTCATTATACTCACTACAAGAGTCTTCAAGAGAGATTTCCCCACGTTTATAAGCAGAAATGATAGTTTCAGTTATGTTACAAGGCGCATATCTCTAGATTCTGGTAATTTGTGTAAAAAAATATTTCAAACTATAGAAAAAGCTGAATGTCCTTAAATTCATTTTATAAATTTGGTGGTAAAATCATTATCCTCTGTGTGTGTGTATTATTATCAATTTCAGAGTGATAATGGAATTTTTGAAAACTAAATGAACCTATAGACATTGGAATTCATATCACAGTTCAAGCAGAACTTTTGTAAGAAAAGACAATTATTTGTCTTTCAATGAAGGTGACGAAAATATCTCAATTTTAAAGGGTAACGTTCGGCATTTTCAAGGGTTGATTGGGGACTTTAAAGTTTGTAATAACTATTCAGAAGCACAATAACTCCATGGAAATCACAAAATATTTGTCATTTAATTTCTGTTCAGGAGTTTTCCATATAATGCTTAATCTGACTAAAATACGAGTCGTAGAGCTAAAGGTTTATTTCAATAAGTCGAACTTACCACAATCCTGATAGTCTATTGAATTAACCATAGTTTTATATAAACTCATAGATGTAGTACAACCACCTTCTTTTATACAGTCAAAAAAGGGTTTTTTACCACTGAAATAAGAACAAAATTTGATTGAGATTATTAAAATGTTAAAAGGGTTATTTATCAAATGACAAATTGTTACTATACTGAGAAACTGGGCAAAAAATATAGCGATACCTTGCAACGTGCTTCGTGAGGATGTGAGACTAGTACAACTGTTTGAGAGTTTCAGTTTCAGTTGAAAAGAAATTTATTTTATCATTTTTACCATATATTCATTTTATATGAAATCTGGGACATAACACATTCAAAAAAATATTTTATGATTTTTCCCACAAATCATGTAATTCTATTTTTCTTTGGATAAATCTCATAAAAATTACAGAAACTTACCCGCAGTCAGTAGCGGTGAAGGATGTAGTATTAGATGTTGTACAGCTAGCAACTGCAGAAATGCAATCTGATTTATCGACTCTTACGCCAGCTAAAAAGCAAACAAATGAAAAATAATTAAAAGAGCAATTTACATTTTTATCATAAAAACAATAAAATGGGTAGGCAATATAGCTTTGTTTGAAATAAAACATTTGGTAGAGCAGCAACCATCAGAACAATAAAATATATATCCAACCTTCAGTCATACATTTCTTTCAGAATATTTTAGTTTACGATATGACTTTCTCTTAGATAATTAATACATTCACTAAATAGGTTTCATTCAAATTTTTGAAAACGTATTCATTATAAAAAAAACGTCATAAATGTTACCTGAAAATATTTCTAAAGTATGCTTTATATTTGTATCAAGAGAAATTTCCCCATGTTTATAAGCAGAAATGTTAGTTTCAGTTATGTTACAAGGCGCATATCTCTAGATTCTGGTAATTTGTGTAAAAAAATATTTCAAACTATAGAAAAAGCGGTGTGTCCTTAAATTCAATTTCTAAATTTGAATTTGTCTGTGTGCGTGTATTATTATCCTCAGGGTGATAATGGAAGTTTTGAAAACTAAATGAACCTATAAGACATTGGAATGCATATCACAGTTCAAGCAGAACTTTTGTAAGAAAAGACAAGTATTTGTCATTCAATGAAGGTGACGAAAATAACTCAATTTTAAAGGGCAACGTTCGGCATTTTCAAGGGTTGATTGGGGACTTGAAAGTTTGTAATAACTATTCAGAAGCACAATAACTCAATGGAAATCATAAAATCCTTAGAAATATGCATGAAACTAAATATTTGTAATTCTCTGTCAATTTCTGTTCGGGAGTTTTCCATATAATGTATAATCTGACTAAAATACTAGTCGTAGAGCTAAAGGTTTATTTCAAGTCGAACTCACCACAATCCTGATAGCCCATCCCCATAACAGCGCTTTCATATACCACAGATTTAGCACAACCACCTTCTATTATACAGTCAAAAAAGGGTTTTTTACCACTGAAATAACAGAATTTGATTGAAATCAAAAGAAAGTTAAAAGAGTAATTTGTTAAAGGAATACTACCCCTTAGAATGATCAAAAAATCAAAATGTTAAAACTTGATGAATAAGAGTTTATATTAATCAGGCAACTTGTCTGATGTCATAAATATACTGTATAATCTGAAATCCAGAAAACTGCCATATATATGATATACAATGTGTTTTTCACAAATCTCATAAAAATTACAGAAACTTACTCGCAGTCAGTAGCGTTCAAGGATGAAGTTTCAGAAGTTGTACAGTTAACATATGCTGAAAGGCAATCTGCTTCATTGGCTCTTACGCCGACTGTTAAGCAAACAAATGAAATATAATTAAAAGAGCAATTTACATTTCAATGAAATAGGTAGGCAATATAGCTTTGTTTGAAATAAAACATTTGGTAGAGCAGCAACCATCAGAAAAATAAAATATATATCCAACCTTCAGTCATTGGAAGTAGGAAGTATGAAGATTACATTAAAACACTACGATATATATACACTACTTCTGCATTTATTACATACTACGTTACGAAACACATTCAGGTAACTTTATCAAGTAAAACAATAACTCCATGGAAATCGCAAAATCCTTAGAAATATGCATGAAACTAAATATTTGTCATTCAATTCCTGTTCCTGAGTTTTCCATATAATACATAATCTGACTAAAATACGAGTCGTAGAGCTAAAGGTTTATTTCAACAAGTCGAACTTACCACAATCCTGATAGCCCATCACATTAGCCATAGTTTCATATAAATTCATAGATGTAGTACAACCACCTTCTTTTATACAGTCAAAAAAGGGTTTTTTACCACTGAAATAACAACAGAATTTCATTGAAATCAAAAGACGGTTAAAAGGGTAATTTGTTAAAGGAATACTACCCCTTAGAATGATCAAAAAATCAAAATGTTTAAACTTGATGAATAAGATTTTTTTTTCATTAGGCAACTTGTCTGATGTCATAAATATACTGTATAATCTGAAATCCAGAAAACTTCTATACATATATTATAATAACTAAAAGATATACAAAATATTAAGCGTTTTTCAATAATAACCTGTAATTTTCTATAAAATTACCTTTTTGTGGTTTTATTTGATTTTATTGTATACTGTAGACAGATTTGATGAATATATTCCCTTATTGGCCAAGTTTGAGAACTTAAATTTGTAGTTCATTTTAAGAGGTGGTATCGCTTGAAATGACAGATTGTTCCTATATTAAGAAATTAGGCAAAATAATACAGCAATACTGAAGAGAGCATTGAGGCAAAATTAAAATCCAAAAATATTTAATGCTGTGTGTTTCTCACAAATCTCATAGAAATTAATAAAACTTACTCGCAGTCAGTAGCGTTCAAGGATGAAGCTTCAGAAGTTGTACAGTTAACATATGCTGAAATGCAATCTGATTCATCAACTCTTACGCCAGCTAAAAAGCAAACAAATGAAATATAATTAAAAGAGCAATTTACATTTTTATCATAAAAACAATGAAATAGGTAGGCAATATATCTTTGTTTAAAATAAAACATTTGGTAGAGCAGCAAACATCAGAACAATAAAATATATATCCAACCTTCGTTCATACATTTCTTTCAGAATATTTTAGTTTACGATATGACTTTCTCTTAGATAATTAATACATTCACTAAATAGGTTTCATTCAAATTTTTGAAAACGTATTCATTATAAAAAAAAACGTCATAAATGTTACCTGAAAATATTTCTAAAGTATGCTTTATATTTGTATCAAGAGAAATTTCCCCATGTTTATAAGCAGAAATGTTAGTTTCAGTTATGTTACAAGGCGCATATCTCTAGATTCTGGTAATTTGTGTAAAAAAATATTTCAAACTAAAGACAAACAAGTAATGTCCTTAAATTCAATTTCTAAATTTGAATTTGTCTGTGTGCGTGTATTATTATCCTCAGGGTGATAATGGAAGTTTTGAAAACTAAATGAACCTATAAGACATTAGAATGCATATCACAATTCAAGCAGAACTTTTGTAAGAAAAGACAAGTATTTGTCATTCAATGAAGGTGACGAAAATAACTCAATTTTAAAGGGTAGCCTAACGTTCGGCAATATCAAGGGTTGATTGGTGACTTGAAAGTTTGTAATAACTATTCAGAAGCACAATAACTTCATGGAAATCATAAAATCCTTAGAAATATGCATGAAACTAAATACTTGTCATTCAATTCCTGTTCCTGAGTTTTCCATATAATGCTTAATCTGACTAAAATACGAGTCGTAGAGCTAAAGGTTTATTTCAATAAGTCGAACTTACCACAATCCTGATAGTCTATTGAATTAACCATAGTTTTATATAAACTCATAGATGTAGTACAACCACCTTCTTTTATACAGTCAAAAAAGGGTTTTTTACCACTGAAATAAGAACAAAATTTGATTGAGATTATTAAAATGTTAAAAGGGTTATTTATCAAATGACAAATTGTTACTATACTGAGAAACTGGGCAAAAAATATAGCGATACCTTGCAACGTGCTTCGTGAGGATGTGAGACTAGTACAACTGTTTGAGAGTTTCAGTTTCAGTTGAAAAGAAATTTATTTTATCATTTTTACCATATATTCATTTTATATGAAATCTGGGACATAACACATTCAAAAAAATATTTTATGATTTTTCCCACAAATCATGTAATTCTATTTTTCTTTGGATAAATCTCATAAAAATTACAGAAACTTACCCGCAGTCAGTAGCGGTGAAGGATGTAGTATTAGATGTTGTACAGCTAGCAACTGCAGAAATGCAATCTGATTTATCGACTCTTACGCCAGCTAAAAAGCAAACAAATGAAAAATAATTAAAAGAGCAATTTACATTTTTATCATAAAAACAATAAAATGGGTAGGCAATATAGCTTTGTTTGAAATAAAACATTTGGTAGAGCAGCAACCATCAGAACAATAAAATATATATCCAACCTTCAGTCATACATTTCTTTCAGAATATTTTAGTTTACGATATGACTTTCTCTTAGATAATTAATACATTCACTAAATAGGTTTCATTCAAATTTTTGAAAACGTATTCATTATAAAAAAAACGTCATAAATGTTACCTGAAAATATTTCTAAAGTATGCTTTATATTTGTATCAAGAGAAATTTCCCCATGTTTATAAGCAGAAATGTTAGTTTCAGTTATGTTACAAGGCGCATATCTCTAGATTCTGGTAATTTGTGTAAAAAAATATTTCAAACTATAGAAAAAGCGGTGTGTCCTTAAATTCAATTTCTAAATTTGAATTTGTCTGTGTGCGTGTATTATTATCCTCAGGGTGATAATGGAAGTTTTGAAAACTAAATGAACCTATAAGACATTGGAATGCATATCACAGTTCAAGCAGAACTTTTGTAAGAAAAGACAAGTATTTGTCATTCAATGAAGGTGACGAAAATAACTCAATTTTAAAGGGCAACGTTCGGCATTTTCAAGGGTTGATTGGGGACTTGAAAGTTTGTAATAACTATTCAGAAGCACAATAACTCAATGGAAATCATAAAATCCTTAGAAATATGCATGAAACTAAATATTTGTAATTCTCTGTCAATTTCTGTTCGGGAGTTTTCCATATAATGTATAATCTGACTAAAATACTAGTCGAAGAGCTAAAGGTTTATTTCAACAAGTCGAACTCACCACAATCCTGATAGCCCATCCCCATAACAGCGCTTTCATATACCACAGATTTAGCACAACCACCTTCTATTATACAGTCAAAAAAGGGTTTTTTACCACTGAAATAACAGAATTTGATTGAAATCAAAAGAAAGTTAAAAGAGTAATTTGTTAAAGGAATACTACCCCTTAGAATGATCAAAAAATCAAAATGTTAAAACTTGATGAATAAGAGTTTATATTAATCAGGCAACTTGTCTGATGTCATAAATATACTGTATAATCTGAAATCCAGAAAACTGCCATATATATGATATACAATGTGTTTTTCACAAATCTCATAAAAATTACAGAAACTTACTCGCAGTCAGTAGCGTTCAAGGATGAAGTTTCAGAAGTTGTACAGTTAACATATGCTGAAAGGCAATCTGCTTCATTGGCTCTTACGCCGACTGTTAAGCAAACAAATGAAATATAATTAAAAGAGCAATTTACATTTCAATGAAATAGGTAGGCAATATAGCTTTGTTTGAAATAAAACATTTGGTAGAGCAGCAACCATCAGAAAAATAAAATATATATCCAACCTTCAGTCATTGGAAGTAGGAAGTATGAAGATTACATTAAAACACTACGATATATATACACTACTTCTGCATTTATTACATACTACGTTACGAAACACATTCAGGTAACTTTATCAAGTAAAACAATAACTCCATGGAAATCGCAAAATCCTTAGAAATATGCATGAAACTAAATATTTGTCATTCAATTCCTGTTCCTGAGTTTTCCATATAATACATAATCTGACTAAAATACGAGTCGTAGAGCTAAAGGTTTATTTCAACAAGTCGAACTTACCACAATCCTGATAGCCCATCACATTAGCCATAGTTTCATATAAATTCATAGATGTAGTACAACCACCTTCTTTTATACAGTCAAAAAAGGGTTTTTTACCACTGAAATAACAACAGAATTTCATTGAAATCAAAAGACGGTTAAAAGGGTAATTTGTTAAAGGAATACTACCCCTTAGAATGATCAAAAAATCAAAATGTTTAAACTTGATGAATAAGATTTTTTTTTCATTAGGCAACTTGTCTGATGTCATAAATATACTGTATAATCTGAAATCCAGAAAACTTCTATACATATATTATAATAACTAAAAGATATACAAAATATTAAGCGTTTTTCAATAATAACCTGTAATTTTCTATAAAATTACCTTTTTGTGGTTTTATTTGATTTTATTGTATACTGTAGACAGATTTGATGAATATATTCCCTTATTGGCCAAGTTTGAGAACTTAAATTTGTAGTTCATTTTAAGAGGTGGTATCGCTTGAAATGACAGATTGTTCCTATATTAAGAAATTAGGCAAAATAATACAGCAATACTGAAGAGAGCATTGAGGCAAAATTAAAATCCAAAAATATTTAATGCTGTGTGTTTCTCACAAATCTCATAGAAATTAATAAAACTTACTCGCAGTCAGTAGCGTTCAAGGATGAAGCTTCAGAAGTTGTACAGTTAACATATGCTGAAATGCAATCTGATTCATCAACTCTTACGCCAGCTAAAAAGCAAACAAATGAAATATAATTAAAAGAGCAATTTACATTTTTATCATAAAAACAATGAAATAGGTAGGCAATATATCTTTGTTTAAAATAAAACATTTGGTAGAGCAGCAAACATCAGAACAATAAAATATATATCCAACCTTCGTTCATACATTTCTTTCAGAATATTTTAGTTTACGATATGACTTTCTCTTAGATAATTAATACATTCACTAAATAGGTTTCATTCAAATTTTTGAAAACGTATTCATTATAAAAAAAAACGTCATAAATGTTACCTGAAAATATTTCTAAAGTATGCTTTATATTTGTATCAAGAGAAATTTCCCCATGTTTATAAGCAGAAATGTTAGTTTCAGTTATGTTACAAGGCGCATATCTCTAGATTCTGGTAATTTGTGTAAAAAAATATTTCAAACTAAAGACAAACAAGTAATGTCCTTAAATTCAATTTCTAAATTTGAATTTGTCTGTGTGCGTGTATTATTATCCTCAGGGTGATAATGGAAGTTTTGAAAACTAAATGAACCTATAAGACATTAGAATGCATATCACAATTCAAGCAGAACTTTTGTAAGAAAAGACAAGTATTTGTCATTCAATGAAGGTGACGAAAATAACTCAATTTTAAAGGGTAGCCTAACGTTCGGCAATATCAAGGGTTGATTGGTGACTTGAAAGTTTGTAATAACTATTCAGAAGCACAATAACTTCATGGAAATCATAAAATCCTTAGAAATATGCATGAAACTAAATACTTGTCATTCAATTCCTGTTCCTGAGTTTTCCATATAATGGATAATCTGACTAAAATACGAGTCGGAAATAATCTGAAGGTTTATTTCAACAAGTAGAACTTACCACAATCCTGATAACCCATCGCCTTAACAGTGGTTTCATATACCACAGATGTAGCACAACCACCTTCTTTTATACAGTCAAAAAAGGGTGTTTTACCACTGAAATAACAGAATTTGATTCAAATCAAAAGAAGGTTAAAAGGGTAATTTGTTAAAGGAATACTTCCCCTTAGAATGATCAAAAAATAAAAATGTTTAAAATATACTGTATGATCTGATAAATCTAGAAAACTATCATATGTATTATAATAACTAAAAGATATACAAAATATTAAGCGTTTTACAATAATAACCTGTAATTTTCTAGAAAATTACCTTTTTGTAGTAGTATTTGATTTTATTGTATAATGAGACAGATTTTATGAATACTCTTATTGGCTAAGTTTGAGAACTTAAATTTGTAGTTCATTTTAAGAGGTGGTATCGCTTTAATTGACAGATTGTTCCTATATTGAGAAATTGGGCAAAATAATACAGCAATACTCCAAAAATATGTAATGCTGTGTGTTTCTCACAAATCTCATACAAATTAATAAAACTTACTCGCAGTCAGTAGCGTTCAAGGATGAAGCTTCAGAAGTTGTACAGTTAACATATGCTGAAAGGCAATCTGCTTCATTGGATCTTACTCCGGCTGTTAAGCAAACAACTGAAATATAATTAAAAGAGCAATTTACATTTCTATCATAAAAACAATGAAATAGGTAGGCAATATAGCTTTGTTTGAAAAAAAAACATTTGGTAGAGAAGCAACCATCAGAACAATAAAATATATATCTAAACTTCAGTCATACATTTCTTTCAGAATATTTTAACTTTCGATATGGCTTTTTCTTAGATTATTAATAAATTCACCGTACAAGGGCATTCTCAATTTTTATTTATTCTTTATAGTCTTAATCTACATATTTTTTTATTCAGCGTTCGTTTTATTCTGGATGGTTTGAGTCTTATGTAGTTATGTTAAAAAAATAGCCTACCTAAAAAAACAGCAAATGTTCCTTGGTAGTTCATGTTGGTAGTAGAGACGTCGTTCATGGTATGATAATATGTGTCGCAATCGCAATATAAGTATAACAGTTATATTGTCATTCAATAAAGAAAGCAAATATGTAACCTGTAGTAACAGAATAAATATACATCAACGATGTAATACAATATGAAAGATTATACGCGCTTGTCTTTTTTAGGTTTTAAGATTGCCCTCTGATCCAACAATCATGCAATTATTTTAGTCACGTTCAATTTTGTTGTTAAAAAATCTTGAAAAAGAAGCTTTTAGACGCCCACGTGAATATGTGGTGGTATATTGTCGTCACCACTGTCCGTCTATCCGTCCGTCCATACACCCGTCAAGATCGAAATTGACGTATTTTCGATGAAGGGTTTTTAAGTTATTGCACTTGACTTTGTATAAACGTGTATAAATTTGTTTGTGAGCACTCTAGAGACTACATTTTAAATCTGAAAATCGAATTTGACATATTTTCGATGAATGTTTTTTGAGTTATTGCCCTTGACTTTGTTAAAACGCTTCAACAAGTTTGTTGTGAAGCACAATATAAGTTACAGTTTTTAAATTTGGTGTGATCATTGGAATTGATAAGATTTTGGACAAGTTTTAAATTGACTTTTTATGAATCTTTTTTTAGTTCTTGCCCTTGTCTTTGTAAAAACACATTAAAATGTGATTGTGAGATCAATAGAAGTTACAGATTTCATTTAATTTTGATGAAACTTTGTGTGATATTTGGACTTCGGTGAGTTCGATTTGTATTATCGTTAATTAAGATTTTATCAATTCTGACAGCTGCCAGTGGGCGTATCTTACCTTGCATGGCAAGCCCTAGTTAACATTTTATGTCCGATAAATATGAGAACAAACAGGATATTTTCAAGTGATATTTTTCAAAAGTTTAATATACAAACAAAAGAGGCATATTGTCCAGGTAAATATTGTCATCGTCAACGTGTTATTGTGAAAGTCTGAGCTGAGTGTTGAAATCCTAAAATCAACTAAAGTCGTTAAAGCTATCATGCTCTAATTTTTAAAATAAGTCAAGCAATCCGCCATTTGCCGCTACATTTACTACTAGCAGTCGCCATACTTGTTGAAGACATATGGCCGCCAACGACAATGAATGGAATTTAGTGTGATCATTTATATTCATGAGATCTTGGATAAGTTCGAATTTGACTTTTTGATGAACAGTTTTGAGTCATTGCCCTTTAAGCCGAAATTGGCTTGAGAACGGTGACTACAGTTTTCATCCGGTTTGGAAGAAATTTGGTGTGATCATTTATATTGATGAGATCTTGGACAAGTCTGAATTTTACGATTTTTCGATGAACGGATTTTGAGATAATTCTCTTGACTTAGTCAGAACGCTTCGAAAGTCAGAAATTTGGTGATCGAAAGATATCAACAATATTTTTGACAGGTTACATTTTAGGTACAATTTGAGACAAATTGGTGAGTGCCCTTGGTACAGTGTACATGTATACTGAAAATTTATCACGGACGTGGGCGTATATTGCTAGGTAACCACTGGTGTTTTCGATCGAACGACCAATATTATGTTATGGAAATTTTATTTGAATGGGTTGTGAAATAAACTCACGTTGTTTCGAACTTAAAATAAATAAAATGTTTTGAAATATTCTGTATTATAGATTTTATTTCACAACCCATTCAAATGAAATTTCCATAACATAATATTGGTCGTTTGATCAAACACAATGTAAATGTAGTAGGGCGTTTCACACCCAGATAATTCCCTCCCGGACAATTCCCGCCCGACCAATTCATATCCGGACATTTCGCACCAGGATGATTTGCATCAGGACAACTTCCAACAGAGACATTTCACACCCGGGCACTTTACACCCAGGTGTGGGTGTGAAATGTCCGCGCACGTAGAAAATCAAAAATAGAAAATTTAAAATAATTATACATGTATTCAATCTTTCATTATATCGTCACATAGTTTCATCTGAAAGAAAGCATTGATCTAGAATAATATCCGCACCATCTGTTACTTGGACTGTTACGCCGAACTGTGTATTTTGCACCGTTACATTAAAGCTGGTTTTGGTCAAATTTGAGTTTCTTTTTTTTTCTTTTTCTTTTATCTGAGATTAGTTAGGACACAGTTAACACAAAAATTTTGCAACCATTAGTGACGTTATATAAATTTTTTCAAAACACATAAACAAGTTTATATACCACCCCTTTCTCCAACAAATCAGGAGAAATTCGACGATATTTCTAAAAATGGTTAGCCGATGATCACAAAATAGTTGATAACATCCTGCGAATCTTCGTCAAACATCACCAATAAAAAGCTCGGAATCATGGTCAGCAAATCCTTAACAGCCATATGCAGTCTCATTTCATTTGCGCATTTTAATGGGCTGTTTTTATACGCCAACATGAAATGGGCGTGCGCGGACATTTCACACACAGATAATTCCCTCCCGGACAATTCCCGCCGGACCACTTCCTATCAGGACATTTCGCACCAGGATGATTTGCATCAGGACAACTTTCACCCGAGGCATTTCACACCCGGGCACTTTGCACCCAGGACAAATTCCACCAAGGAAAATTTCCCACCGCGACATTTCACACCCGGGAACTGTGCACCCAGGACAAATTCCACCTAGGAAAACTTCCACCCGAGACATTTCACACCCGAGTACTTCACACTCTGTAAATATATACATCCGCATATCACAATATATATGAAAAAGTTTCTAATACTATATTTCTGTAATAACTATTGTTTCAATAATGTCCCAACCATTGTATCAGTTTGTATTTTTAACTGCTAATAGTACTGTTTCGGCCTCAGCGCAGTGCTGATACTGGAGTCCACTGGGCCAGCGCCAGTTGGTACCAATTCGCGCCGATGCAATTTACTGTGGCGCCTAGTGTCGCCAATAAGGTGCCTAGTTGCTTGTAGTGGCTCAAACTGCGCCCCTCAACTGGCTCGTGGTGGCCCGTAACGGCATCAAATTTCAAAATGTTTGAAATTTTCGTCGCGCCACGAACATATCGCCCTTTGGCGCAAACAATCCGCCTATTGGAATCCACTGGAATGTAATGGCGCGCGCCAAGTTGCCAAATAATTCCAACAGAGGCGTATAGCCCGCCAAGGCGCGCCCAATGTACAGCGGCGCGAGCCAAACGACACCCGATTGGTGACTACTGTGCGCCAAATGCCAACTGATTGCCCGCCATTAAAAGATTATTCCACTTGGCGACACATGTCGATCGTACATTAATTCGGCGTCACAGCTAGTCACTACGCGCCAATCACATAATCTTTGGGGCGAACTGGCACCAACTGGCGCTGGCCCAGTGGAATCCTAGTATCAGATGATTCCACATAATATGTGATACCATCGTATGTATTTTTATGTAGTATATGTATACTATAATGTATTATGATGTATGCTGTCCAATCAGGGTGAACAATGCAATAAATATATATGTCCATCGCATATTCCTAAATTCCCAATGAGGCTGAACACAGACGTCATCACAAACTGATCTGCAATATATTCAAAAGACATCACACAGCAGTTTTATATCAGCTGTGTTATGTAAATTCCATTTTGTTAATGTTACATACCAGCATTCAAAATGGGTATCTTTTAAAAGAACGCTTATTCTCGAAATAGTTCTAGCTAGGATCGATTCTAGGAACTAAGGACAGCCATTATGCTGCTTCAAAATAGTGACAATGAGGTGAAATGAACTCACAAATTAATGATTTGACAAAGCAAGTATGTATTAACAAAAGAGTTATGTCCTCTTCCCCTTTCTCCATGATGGATGAAAAGTTCCATCTGAAAACTTTGAACATTGATTTAAAATGGAAGGAAACGTTAGAATTGTCTGAAATTTTCTTTCATGCATGTAAGTATGTTTCTGTTTCTGAAGCTAGGATACGTCTAGGACACTTCACTTATCTGTCCTATATTTCTGTCCTAGGATCGTTTTCGAGAATAGGATAGGACAAGGTCCTGACTTTTTTTTAGGAATCCTACATCGTTTTGAGAATAGAGGCTTGGCCCCCTCTCATTCATTGCCAAGGGATAGGAGTCTAGTTTCCGTTATTACAGGCCCATAATTTGATGATCTACTTAACTATCAGCTTAGTAGCACGAGTTACACCCCTTTATAAGAATTGAATGCAAGTTTTTGAAAGTATGAGCTCACTGATCGCCATTTAACCAACTGAATTGGAGTTGTGCCCCTTAACTAATTATCAATAAATATTTTTCTTTACAAAAAAAGCCAAATTATACGAGTCGGTGAATAAGCTAGATAATATAATAATAAGACCTATGGTAACCAAATTCAAGTTCAGAACTAGCTTGTTTGAAACCACTACCTTCCAAATTCTTAGGCTAAATAAAGTTTTAAACTAAGTGGTAAAAGACTAAAAATAACATTCTGAAGGATATATTCTTTCTCAAAGATAAGATTATTCTGTTTGCAAAGTTTTATTAAAGTTCTGTATGTTCGTACTCAGCTATGCAAAAATATATATATATATATTGATTTTGATACTACTTTATAAAAGCGGACAACTAAACCGATAATCTATAAAATGACATGACATAGCCTATATATATATAAGTAACGTGAGTTAATATCCACATTTTAAGGCCCGAGAAATCGAAAATAGGAAACAAATATATCCCACTGTTCAGCTAAGAATTAATGGAATATTGCTTAAAGCCGTTAACAAATAAATGAATATTTTTTAAACTTGTTAACTAGAAAAAAATAAAATATTAAAAGACATAGTATTTTAATAAGGTTTTTTATTTTACACAAACAACGTAACTAAACAAGAAGCATACATTAACAAATACCATAAAAATAACATACGCAATAACAGTTTTCATGGATAAGAAAAGTAACATTAAAAAATTTAAATTTTGAATTGGTTGGTTTGCAGGATTCTTGCTCTTTGTTAATAAAAAATATCTGATGTTAAAAAAGGATTGAACATATTGTGTGGTCCTCAAGAAAAATCATATTTTTCAAAGGAAATTTGAAATTATTAATTTCGAATTGAACTGAAATTGTAACAACATTAGTACTATTATTTTATCAAGATATCAAATGAATTTAAGCAGCACAATTTAGAAAATTAGTTATACAATTCCATTTAAATCACAATACAGCTTTCAGCATCATCGGTATAAAAAGTGCAAACGCAGACGTGTGTATAAAATTACTAAAACATCAATTATATTACTGTGAAAAGAATTTAGCTAAAGTAAACATTAAAATTGGTAATGAAAATCCCATAGCAATTGATGCGGCACCTGAAACGAAACAGTAAAAACAATTCAATCGATTAAAACCAAAAAGTAAATTGATTGCTAGGAGATATACTATCAGACCATACAAACTATGCGATTTCAGGGCCTGCATAGGAGCATATTGATAAAATATTAAAATGTGTCATGCATAATGATATTACTAACATTGCACTAGGATATTTCTATGGAGTATTATGGAAACATACAATCGTATTTTTCCATTCTGGACGATGGAACGATTGAAGCTTAAAATACCCCAATCTTTACAAAGTTGCGCGAATCCCACTTGAAATTTCAGCTCTATTTATCTATTGTTCGACATGAATGGTGTGATTTGCAGAAATGTTCCCCCAGTAATTAAAAAGATTAGTACTGAAGGGAGTGCAACTGAGTGCATCGATGACAGTTGAATTCGGTGCCACCCTTGGACTACGGTCAGTTTCTTGAAGATGACAAATTCTCAGAATGAACGTTTTGTTCAACTGAAAAAATTGTCTCAAAAGCGCAGCCACAAAAACAATAAAAAGCTGAAGTTTTTTTTAACAAGTCCAACTTACCACAATCCTGATAGCCTCTCGCAGTAACGGTGGATTGATATGTACTCATAGATGTAGTACAACCACCTTCTTTTATACAATCAAAAAAGGGTTTTTTACCACTGAAATAGATGTATTAAATGTTAAAAGGCTAATCTTTTAAAGGAATACTACATCTTAGAATGATCAAAAAAGCAAACTTTTCAAACTTGGTGAATAAGAGAATTTATATTCATTAGGCAACTTGTCTGGTGTCATACTAGACTGTATAATCTAATAAATCCAGAAAACTTTTACAATAACTACAGGATATACAAAATATTAAGCATTTTTCAATAATAACCTGTAATTTTATGGAAAATTACTTATTTTTATGGTTTTAATTGATTCTGTTTGTACATGTATACTGTAGACATCTTTGATGAATATATACTCTTATTGTTCATTTTAAGAGGTGTTATATATAAATTGAAGCGTAATAGTGCCACACATAATTTTTTTCTTTCAAATCCGACTTAGTATCTAGAAAATCCGACGAAAATTCAATTAAGTAACTCAAAAATCCAACTTACTAACTCGAAAATTCAAAGTCGATTGCCTATTTTCTAGTTAATAAGTCGAATTTTCGAATTACCTAAGTCGGATTACTAAAAAAATATGTGGCACTATTACGCTTCCATAGGTATCTCTTTAAATGACAGATTGGGTAAATTAATAATATAGCGATACTAAAGAGAGCTTTGAGGCAATATTAAATTCCATTTCCCTATTTTTGTAGATAGCCTAGTCGACGTGTTTCACAGGGATGTGAGACTAAACAACTGCTTGAAGAGTGAACACCTAATCAACGGAACAACAATTTCAGTTGAAAAGAAATTTATTTAACCATTTTTACCATATATTCATTTTATATGAAATATGGGGCATAAACATTTAAAAAAAAAAATTATGCTGTGTGTTTCCCACAAATCATGTAATTATAATTTTCCTTGGATAAATCTCATAAAAAAAATTACAGAAACTTACGCGCAGTCAGTAGCCAGAAGGGATGAAGCTTTAGAAACTGTACAGCTACCAATTGCAGAAGCGCAACCTGCAGTATCGGCTCTTACGCCGGCTGTTAAGCAAACAACTGAAATATAATTAAAAAAGAAATTTACATTTTTATCATAAAACAATGAAATAGGTAGGCAATATAACTTTGATTGATAGAACATGTAGAGCAGCAACCATAGAGCTAAGATTCCATATACACGTCATGCGGATCCGTCATGCGTCAAATTTTCCATTGTGAGTTAAACGTATGCGTTATCTTTCTTTTAACACACGGACTTCTACACAGATGGATGCTTTGGCGGGAAAAAGAACAGTAAATCTCCACAAAATAAGTGACATTTCGGGAGATCTTCGCGCGGAAAGGCGTCCGGATGCGTCAAAAATCGCTACATCAGGCGATTGTTTTTTTTGTTTTTTTTGACGCATGACGGAGATCATTTGATGGATACCGCTTCCGTATAATTATATGGAATCATACCGATTTTGTTGAAACTTAAAATGGATGTTATTGGACCTAAATCGAAAGGTTTGAGAAAAGTTCGTTTTATCATGATTAAATCTAAGGCTTTTTCGTAAGGCGCAGGGGCGCCGGAAGGAAATGTTAGCGGCGGGGGCGGAGCTGTGATATAAAGGGCACTATGTGACCGAGCGATGCGAAGGAACCTTCCAGTCTGGGGATTCGGGGGGCGCCGTAAGCCCCCCGAGAAAATTTTGTATTTTAGAGCTTCTTAGATCACTTCTTAGGTATACCAGAACGTACGTCATGCCTATATTTTGGGGCATAGGGACACAATAAATTTTGCTGGAACAAATTTGCTTGAATGATTACATTGTACGGAGAGGGTCCGCTGACTGCAGCTCTGGGTTGCCCTATGGTTTATAGTATCGGTCGGCTCTTATATTGGGGGGGATGTGAGCCCAGTCCAGATAAAATCCCAATTTTCCGTCTCTTTCCTCCGTCGGCTGTAATTATTATGACATAAAAAATGTCAGTGTCTCCGTGACAAAAAGGGCACATTTTCGCATTTTAAAAAGTTAACGTAAACTTTTTAATAATTTAAATGTTCAAAAATTATCGGCGAGATATTTTTTAAATCATATCGTTCAGATAATTTGGTAAATAATTAAATCTTCGTGAAAATATGTATGGTAAATCACAAAATTTTAATATTTAGTCTCAAGATTGTGACAAATGCAGATATGACATTAAAAAAGAAAATGAATTTACAATATCCTGTGAAAAAAAAAAAAAAATTAACAATAAGTTTCGCAGTTTTTTTTTAACTCTTAAATATTTTTTTCTTATCATTCGTTCATTAAGTTTTTGACGGAATATTCTGTTCTTTTTTTTTCAAAAATCAAAAGACGTTAGAAACAGATTCCGGAATAAAAACATTTATTTAAAAAAATCCTAAAATTAAATTTGATTTATTAGGATTGTTACAAGCGATTTATAACAATGTTCTTTTTTGAAAAAGAAATTTTCAAAATTTTTCAAAACTCAATTAAATCTTTGGTTGTATTTTTCTTTGTTTTTTTGATGGTTTGAGTCTTCTATAGGTACCTTAAAATACAAAAATAACCTACCTAATAAAACAGCAAATGTTCCTTGGTAGTTCATGTTGGTAGTAGCAACGTCGTTCGTTGTATGAAGTCTGTCAGGTAAATTCACGCAATATAAGATAAACTCTGTTGTCATTCAACAAGGGAAGAAATTTAATGTGTTACCTATAGTAACCGAATAAATATACATCAACGATGTAAATACGATATGATCGATTATAAGTGCCTGTCCTTTTCAGTTTGAGGGTTACCCAGTGATCCAACAATCCTGCAATTATTTCAGTCACGTACAATTTTGTTCTTGAATATACTTGAACAAAGAAACTTTTTAATATTTTATGTTCGAGAAATAAGAGAACAAACAGTAAAATCTCAGAGGATTTCTACAAGTCATATTTTTCAAAAGTTTAATATACAAAGAAAAGAGGCATATTGTCCAGGTTAATATTGTCATCGTCATCGTGTTATTGTGCAAGGCTGAGCTGAGCTGTTGAAATCCTAAAATCAAATTCAGAATTTCGAGAGTCGATTTGGGCCTTGAATATATGTAAATAACCTCAAGACGTACTAGAAATGCACAAAATCTCACAATCCCTTCAATTATATCTAAAAATTTATCTTTTATTTTCTGTATATGTCTTTTCTATAAAATGCATAGTCTCTCTAAAGTACGAGTCGTATTTATGGCTTTCAAATGCTGATAATAATGGATACGCAGGCATTTGAAGGCTTAAACTTTTAGGGAGAGTTGAACATCATTATGGACTAGATTTGCTAAAATATCCCAGGTTTTCTTGGTCGGAAAGTTAGTGAACATGTCCCTTTAAGTCATTTAGTTCAAATGCACGTTGAAAAGTAGTTCATCTGTACTAGGTTAAATGAGTACTTTCGTCTTAGTGAAAACATATATCCGCTTCTACTTTATTCAAAAAGGTATACCATTAAACCATATAAGTAAGAAAGTAATACTTTCCTGATGGTTCAAGTGCTAATGTCCGGCTGATATAAAACTATTGAGTAATATCTATGCAATCTTGTGAAATTATTGCAGATCAGTTTGTGATGACGTCTGTGTTTAGTCTCAGTCTCACTGGGAATAAAGGAATACGCGAATTTACGATGATAGCAAATGTGCAGATGTAATGATACTGCAAGGTCCCTTAATACTACTATTCGACAGTTCTGCGATGATTATCTGTGAACGATCTGCTGACAACGATTCTGGGAATAAAGGAATAAACGATTTTAGGACGATAGCAAATGTGCAGATGTAATGATACTGCAAGGTCCCTTTATACTAATTGACAGTTCTGCGATGATTATCTGACAACGATTTTTTTCAGTGATGTTTGACGAAGGTTTACAGGCTGTTATCAACTATTTGGTAATCGTCCGTTAAGCATTTAAGAAACAACGTCGAATTTCTCCTGATGTGTTCTGTTGGAGAAAGGGGTGATATATTATAAACTCCCAGAGATGTTTTTAAAACCTATATATGGTACGGCTACATTTTCTTGTTTCCTCGCCCATGTAAGGGGGCATAAACTCAGGCGTTGAATTTTCGGGACTAGCTTAACTTCCGGTTTCAGCAAGAAGTCATTTAAAAGGCTTGCTAAAAGATCTAATTAAACCGAAAGATCTAGTCTCTATGCCACAGTAGACTTAACTTGTTACCAAAGGAAAAACTAGGTCAACCATAAATTGAAACAGAAGTTCAATAGACGATGAGAAGACTTAAACTTCCAGTCTTATTATATTTCTATGGTAAGGGTTAATCTAGATTGTACATTTTTTCCTTCTCCAAAATCCAAGTCCTTTAATTTGGTCAGTCAGAAGCTGCCTGCAATATGATAGTTTTAAGATGGTTTAAACAGTACATTTCCGGTTAACGCAGAAGGATACGCAATGGTAACTGGTCAAATATTTATATTTAGGATTTTCAATGGGTTTCAGCAACAGATGACTAAAGTATTCGGGACAAATAACAAAACATTAATGCTTTTTTTAGATGAAACTCTTTGACAATACGATATAATGAAAGATTAAATATAATAATTATTTTAAATTGGAAGATCCCTTTGATTTTGTAACGTCTATGTCAGTAATATAACTAGCTATTCAATAGGTTTATTTAGTTTAAACAAAGCTATAATACAGAATATTTCACAACATTTTATTTATTTTAAGTTACTAACAACGTGAGTTTATTTCTCAACCATTCAAAAAACAATTTCCATAACATACTATTGGTCGTTTGATTAAAAAACAAGTGGTTGCCTAGCAAGACATGCACACTTCTCTCATAAAATTTTGGGTACATAGCAAGAGCACCCGCCAATCTAATGTAGGCCTAATGTAACTGTCAAATAAATTTTAAAATAAATTTAATAAAATTCTGACTAAGCGTTCCGACTAAGTCAAGGGAAATTACTCAAAATCCGTTTATCGAAAAATCGTCAAATTTATACTTGTCCAAGATTTTATCAATATAAATGATCACACCAAATTTCATTAAAACCAGATGAAACAGTAGTCTCTATCGCGTTCACAAGCCAATGTCGACTTTGACTTAATAAAGAGCGATATCTGAACAACCGTTCATTGAAAAATCGGCAAATTCGAACTTGTCCAAGCTATCATGAATACAAATGACGAAACCAAATTTCATTCAAATCAGATGAAAACTGAACCCCTAAGAACCATACTGGGTCATCCCATGTTGGTGTCCTTTTTGAGAAAACAAGACTCAGAGTTTCTCAGTCTACTGTGTCACCATGAGCCATTGACAATAAAAACTATCTAAGGATAAATAGCAATAAGTAATGTGGATTTTTTTCTAAACACGACCGGAGCAGGTTTTTCATCAGGGGAAAAAGAGGATAAATTGACCCTTTTGGGATGATCCATTATGGTCCTTAATAACATCCCAGTTTTGGTCCATCCAATGGGATAGTCCATTTTGGTTCAATTGCTTTTACAGATATGGCAGGGGCAGAGGAGCGTTTTTGAAAGTGGGGGGGCCCTTGGTTGAAAATTTTCAAAATCCACCTCTCACCCTCACCCCCGCCACAAAAACTCCTCGGATTTTGGCCACTCGATTTTCAGATTTCGGAAATTATAAAATTTTTATAAAAATGACAAAAAAAATTTGATGAAAAAAGAAAAAAAAAATTAACTGCCAAAAAGTGGGGGGGGGGGGGGGGGCCATGGGTTGTCCGCACCATTTTACCACAAATGTTTCTCGCCACACTTCGCTTGGCAAGATATATACTATCTACCCACTCTAGAAGAATATTTCAATAACTTTGTTTATTTTAACCTCAAATAATTTTTCGCCTCGCTGCGCTCGCCCAGATTTTATTCTGCGCCCCCCCTAACGTCAAATCCTGTATCCGCCCCTGATTATGGTACTTCAAACATCAGAGACGGGTCATTCTAGACTACAAGTATTTGTAAACAAAGGAAATAAAAACAAACAGTTCTTAAGATACGTATATTAATAAAATCCGTATTTGGTGTCTCCCCCAAAGATTCTATAGCTATTTATGTCACAACGTTTTATTTACTTGGGTTACAACTATGGCTTCTCTGGCGTTTTGGTCTACATGATTATAAACCTGATCTTTGTCTCCTAAAATATACAAAAGAACTAATACACCCCACAATTAAAAGGAATAGCTTGCCTGTATCAAAACTTTTTGTATTCTAAAAATTTATGCTCATAGTTTATATAAAAATAAAATACACACTGTTAAAGTGGTTTCCGCCATATCAGGAGGTTTCTAATATACTTCTTTTATGGCTAGTCCAGTTACATACAAATTGCCAAGTGGCTGAGTGGCTCAACCAACAACAAACACTGTTTTTCCCCAAAAAATCATAATGAATGGAACTTAACACTTTCTTAGTGATATTTATCGATCGTAACCTAATTTCACAAAAAAGCCGGATGGCCCGGTATGGTTCTCTAGGTCTCTATCGCGTTCACAAGCCAGTCTAAAATTTTCAAATAAAATGTTTCCCGAAATAAGATGACAGAAAAGTCTAGAAGAATCCCTAAGCATCGCTTTCCCATTGCAAATAGCCCCTATTTTCCCTTCTTTCCCTGCTTTTCCTGTTTTAAATTAATTAAATCCGTGTCTACGTCAGTGAGCAAAGAAAGAGAGCAAGATTTTCAAGAAAGTACTCAACAATGCTTTGATCAGCTACTCATTCTGAATTTTTCAAATAGAATCAATTGAAAGCGACTTGGCTTTAGTGATACGCGAAAAGCGTCAACACAACAGTGAATAGGCTTTTTCAATTCTGTGCAACGTTTTCAACCATCAAGGTCATGTTTTCCCTCAGGAATTTGTTAAAAAAAAAGCAAAGAGATAAGAACGATTGCACAGATATGGCGGCTGGTTGATTGGTAGTTAACATGTTAACGTTCGCTTCCAGCAAATGCTGATATCGCAAAATAGGTAGTTGTTGGTAGTAGTAGTACTTGTTAGTTGCATGGATTGGTTCAATCGGATGGTACTGTGGTATTGATTTGGTATTTGAAAATTCATAAGATCTGGTCGGGTCGAATGACAATGCGTTAAAAACTCGGCCCTGTGTGGCGTGAGTGACTCGGTCTTCTTTATTCTTCCAAACTCGTTGTGATCATGGTTATTCTTCTTGATGGTGGTAGTTTAGTGGTAGGTGTTGGTTTGGTTTGGTTAGATTTTGGTTTGGTAAATGTTTAAAGATATGGCCACGGTTAAATTCAAATTTTATGGTCTAAAGGAATACATTCTTGAATTTAAATCAACCATAAAAATGTTTCCTAATCTGTATTTTGAGGAGATACTTTGAAACAAAACGAAAATCATTTCTTGTGAATTATTTTCCCGGGTTGTGAAAAAGTTTCTCGTCTGTTCAGATTTCGAAATAATGACAACCGGTTATTACTTCTGTATTTGTTGTTGCTATGGTTTCAAAATATATATTGCTAATAATGTTTTACATGAAATAACCCGGTCACCTATCGATATATCCCATTGTGGTCATTCTCTAATCGTTTTATGATTTCACGGGATTAACCTCTATATAATACATAGATATTGATTGAGAAATTGGTTTGCTCCAGTTTTTCGGTTGGACAATGACAATGTTTTCAATGACATGTACGCTCTTGTACACAGGTCATTTGGGACGAGTTGCGATATCACCAAGTTAAAACCACTCCATAGAAAATACACAAACCATAGTTATACCAATTAATTTACCCTATGGTTCAAGGCTCTTAATAGATTGTAGATACCTGTCAAACACTGTCATCAAGAGTCAACAGAAATGGGATATAGAGTTTCTGGGCTCAGATGACAGTTCAGATTTTAATAATTAAAACAGTAAACCATTCACTATTATATAGTTCACATATATATAATATTATTCTTGAATCAATATTTCTGTTTGCCTTCCTCCAATTGTTTAGACTTAAGTTTATTTCATGGCAGGATTAGACAAGAACTGTCTATGCTCTGTCAATCATGCATAAAAGCAAAGAAGCACTTATGACATACACTATTACTAGAAATTCCCAATACTTATAAACCTCTGGACACGTCATCCCATTGTCCTAGCTCATAAATTCCCGCTCATTCATTGCCCAGTGTTAGGATTCTGTTGTCTGCCTTTTAATTGACCCACTATGTAATTGAATGACCTACTTCTCTTGTCACCAACTCAGTTGCACGAAATTCATCCCTTCGCAAAAATACCTCTTCCATCATTAGCTTTGAACGAATGGGGAAGTACGTTGGTCGGCTACATTGACCAGCATCTGCAGCAAAATCTATAATTGCAACTCTTTTGCAAAAAAAAATGAGGTCTAGCTCACTGGTCGATGCTTGCTTAACCGTCTGAATTGGAGGCACGAGTTGCGTCCAATAAATATGTTTTCTTTACAAAAAAAAGAACACAAAATATACGAGTCGGATAAAAATAATATGATCCGTACAAGCAAAATAATTCGGTTAATCAAAATTTCGTCCAAATAATGACTTCCCATACGAGAAGTACCATCAGCTGTTTCGAAAACAGTAAGCATATCGTATGATAATCGATATGGCTTCGTTTTTAGTTGGGTTGTTTGGTTACAACATCGTCGAGGATGCATGGTAAATATAGTTTATATACTATTCAGTTGAAATGTGTCCTTATTAAGCACATTATTTCATAATCCAAATCTATTCAAAGTAATTTTTGATTTTGTAATCTCGCATGTTGAAGACAAAGCTTTTATTGAATATATTTGATTGGCTGAATTTTAACAGTTTGTCTGTCCCGTGTGATATTGGCTGTGCACGTTAAAGATCCCTCGACATTTGGAAATCGAAAATAAGAGCAGGCTAATGCCGCTGTCCGGGCAAAATTTCCCTCATTGCACACTGCATGGCGTTTGTCCGTCCTCAATTAGCTCATATATGTACAGAAAAGTAGGACGTAATACTCCATTTCATTTCATGCATAAAAAATATTGTGGACGACAGCAAAACACTAAGCGTAACTAGAAATGAACATTTTGATTCAGTTTTTCCAATGTGGGCATTTGTAACAACTTCATATAGATAAATTATATCTTTAATACGATATGGAAATAAGATCTTTCATTAATTTAATTTAATTTAAACAGAGAGTTTTAAGTTGAATGAAATAGATTGTTTTTGATTGTTTAAAGATGTGATGTATTTGTGACATTTATCGGGTTAAAAACTGTACTAAAGATACCATAGCAGCAATCAAAGTGAAGCTGAAGAACACTGCTCCTGCACCTGAAGTAGAAGAAATAATTGATGTCATTTGAAATACAAAATAATGGTTTTCTGTCGAAAAAGCACAATTAAATTTGGTCTGTAAAATTATCAACGAAATTCATTAAAGAGGTGGAATTTTTTATGAAATATCCGTTATGTTTTTCAAGATTTTCTAGAATAAATGAGAAATATCCTGTTATGTTTTTCAAGATTTTCTGGAATAAATGAGAAATAATAGAGTCCAAAACTCGTCAACTGACCATAGTTTAAGTCTTGGGCACTTAATGATCTTGATTAAGATATTTTCTATGGTAAAGGTTTCACCATAATGATAACTTACCACTAAAGTTACAGTTTGTGAATCCATAAGCTCTAGCTTGAGTTGTATAGGTAACATCGGATCCATCGCATCCACCTTGAAGCAAACACGATCCTAAAGGTCTTAAATCGCTGAAAAAGGAACACAAAATCAAAATTGATTTTCTTTCTATAAACATTAATTATTAGAACTGACCAATTCATATCAAAAAAATTAAATGAGAATAAATCTGCTTCTCTAAGTTATGAGGTCAAAAACAAAGAAAACTTACTCGCATGATGAATTGCTACCAATAGTATTTGAATATTGTGATACACAACTTGCTGAAGCTATTGCGCATCTAGCTTCATCGCCGAATACCATACAGCACAATGCAGCTGTAAATAGAAAGAAAAAAATTGAAAAAGTTGTTTAAAAATTAGAATTAAAGAGAGATTGGGAAGAGATAAGTAACAAATTGTAAATCACGCTAGTGAACCTAGTATTACAGGAATGTCGCATTTTCGAATAAATTTGATTGAATTATCCTTTCAATGCAAAAAATCTGTGAAATTTGCAAGCAATGATTAATATGTACGACCTATAAATACAACATATTTTAAATATTTGACAGTTTATCATCTGTAATATCTCAGGAAGAAAAAGACCCCATTTGTCACGGAGTAAAACACAAATTAGATACACCATACTAATAAGATAGTTGTTTGTTTTTTTTAGTATAAGTGAAATGTTGTTTTGTTTATATATCACAAAGGAAAATATTGTTTTGATTTTAGTACAAATGAAATGTTGTTTTGTTTATAGTATAAATGAATATGTTGTTTTGTGATTAATACGAATTAAATAATATTGATTTTTTTAGTACACAAATGAATATCACAAATTTAATGAGAATATTGTTTTGTTCTTAGTACAAATGAAAATATTGTTTTTTTTTATATTACAAATGAGAATATTGTTTTATTTATATTACAAATGAAAGATTGTTTTAGTTCAGATGAGAATATTGTTTTATTTATATTACGAATAAAAGATATTGTTTTGTTTAAATTTGTTTATAGTTCAAATGAAAATATTGTTTTGTTTATATTACAAATAATGAGAATATTGTTTTATATATATAACAGATGAAAGATTGTTTTAATACAGACGAGAATATTGTTTTATTTATATTACAAATGAGAATATTGTTTTATTTATATTACAAATGAAAGATTGTTTTAGTACAGATGAGAATATTGTTTTATTTATATTACGAAGGAAGATATTGTTTTGTTTATATTTGTTTATAGTACAAATGAAAATATTGTTTTGTTTATATTACAAATAATGAGAATATTGTTTTATATATATAACAGATGAAAGATTGTTTTAATACAGACGAGAATATTGTTTTATTTATATTACAAATGAGAATATTGTTTTATTTATATTACAAATGAAAGATTGTTTTAGTACAGATGAGAATATTGTTTTATTTATATTACGAAGGAAGATATTGTTTTGTTTATATTTGTTTATAGTACAAATGAAAATATTGTTTTGTTTATATTACAAATAATGAGAATATTGTTTTATGTATATTACAGATGAAAGATTGTTTTGTTTTTAGTACAAATGAAAGATTGTTTTGTTTTAGTACAGACGAGAATATTGTTTTATTTATATTACGAATGAAGATATTGTTTTGCTTATAGTTCAAATGAGAATTTATTGGAAATTATTTGTCTCCCGCGGATTATTAAGTCTGTAGTTACTGTCATACAGTAAAATAATTATTATTTATTATAAAAAAAATTGCCCTGTAGTATTATGTGTAGGATAATGCATGGTTTCGAGGGATTAGTTGACATAATGCCCGCGGGCTCGGGAAAGCACGAGGGCCGAAGGCCCGAGGGCTTTTCCGAGCCCAAGGGCATTATGTCAACTAATCCCGATAGAAACCATGCATTATCCGACATAAAAACCGATTCCTAATTCAATAATTGGTAAATATGTTGAAAAATCAATCAATACATTTAACATCACATGGGAGGTAATCCATGTCGTGTGAAAAAATGTTCCAGAATTTTCAGAAATATTTAGTTTTTAATATTAAATATCTAATTTTACATTAAAAAATTCTAAAATGTAGTATTGAAAGATATAAATCCCTCGAAAATTAATTACGCTCTAAAAATCTAGTTTTTAAATTTTTAAAACCGTTTTTAAAAAATAAGATGACCAGTAAAAAACATTACAAGAAATGTGAGGGTATATATTGTTGTATATATTGTTTATTGTATCAGAGGAAGCAAGAAACCTTACAGATCACTGGGTTGTGACTTGATATTGTCTGATAAGATTGCATACTTTGTCACTGGGTAGTGACTAGTTACGATTCATCAGCTTGATTTTGAAACTTCAATATTAAGTTTGAAAGAAAAAAAATCTTTAAGACGTAGAGTTGATTGCTCAAATGTATTGGTGTTAGATTAAAGTATATTCTCTCGAATGTCCTTTGGTAGAGGGGATATTGTCTCTAATGTACCTGTCCACGGGGGGATATTCTCTGGAATATCCCTGGGTTGAGGGATATTCTCTCCAATGTCCCTGGGTTGAGGGATATTAGTGAAAAGAAAGACCTGCCATAACAATGGGATGACGTCACAAGAGGTTTTTATGCTTATAGAAAGATATGTAATGTCACACTTTAATTCCCAGTTCGATGATTTGACCCTTGGACAGATTAGTTAGTAATCTGATCAGTTTAAAGGGGAATGTTCAGCATTTTTTAGGGTTGATTTGGGCCTTGAATATATGCAAATAGCCATCACGTACTACTAATGCACGAATATCATATAATTCCTTCAAATATATCCCTACCTTAACATTTATCCTTCATTTTCTGTATATGTGTTTTCTATATAGCTCATAGTCTTACTAAACTACGAGTCGTAATGTTGACTTTCAAACGCAGATATTTATTGGTACACGTGTGTTTGAAGGCTTAAATTTTGTAGGAGAACAATATATAACGGATTAGATACGCTAAAAAATTCCAGATTGTGAGACTAATTATTTTTTGGTCGAATAGTTAGTGAACATATCTCTTTAAAGGGCAGTAATTTGATCAGTCTAATCAAAATGTAGATCTGGATGTCCGTTCCGTGTATTGTTTTTTTGTAGGTTATTACATATGGCAGGTTATTAAAGAATATAAAACCTGTTATTATTTATTCTCTATTCATTGCTAGTATATATGAGAATAAAGGATTATAGTGATAATGCTATTATGATTATATCAAAGTAGGCCCTAATTATTATTTGTCAAAAGACGGACCATGTATTTTTTTATACCTAGGTGATAAGAAACGCCACCCAATAATTTACATGTCATAATTAACACAACCTATTGAATATAAATGATTTGATATACAAGTACTTACATGTATGTACCGTACTACACATACATGTATATGATATTAGTATTTTGTTTAGGCTTTACGTTATATTTATTCAATTGTTGTATTCATGAGCAAGACCTCATTTAAATAGCATAAGAATTGTTTATGACCTTTTTCTAATAACTCATCAATAAGTAGGCTTTAGAAATCAACTAAATCAATTGAAATTGTTACGCGTTTATTTTAGTTTGTTGTTGGTTACTTTTCATTTGGTTGCTAATCAACAGCAAAGATTGTGAAAGGTTTTTGTAAAATCTTTAGTATTCAGATAACAAGAAACTTGCAAAATTGCCTAGAGCGTAAGAAAAATGCTGTCTCAAGTACGACTCATGGCAAGAAACCATGGTACTATATCTTACAGAAACTTTTTATAATACACAGTTATTATAGTACATATAGATTTGTTTTTTATTTATTACAGGTCGTTGCCTAGCAAAATACCCCCCTTGTCCCATAAATTGTCAGTGGATCAAGGACAACATAGTTAATATATGTCATCTAACTTGATATTATGAATATAAAGCTACACACAAAATTTGATAAATATCTGAAATACACTGAGGTTTCTATCGTATTCAAGCAACTTTCAACATATTTTCAGTGTATCAGGGATAAAAATTTCCTAAACTCTGATTAAATCAGCTAACTTTATAGGAATCATGCCAAATCATGCCTTAATTCGAATTTGAAATTTTATAAAAATATGAAAGTAACCTCTTTCGCCTTCATTGTAATTGAAAATCATGTTTTTTCAATTCCAAAACAGTTCTTAATACATTTCATCCAGCATATATAATTGAACGAGAATTTAACTATTTGCAGAAAGGTGCTATAATCGCTAAAAAAATATTTGAAAAAAAAACAACGTAATATTAACTCTCAAAAAAAGTTGTAAATATTTGAAAAAATAAAACTAAGCGTTAAATAGGAATAATGTTTAACAAGACATGATTTGAAAATATATGGTTAAAATTGTAATTAAATGATTACAATTATTCAAAATAAATTGTAATTGAATAAAAGAAAATAATACAAAATAATAATTTGTTATTTGTAATTACTTAAGCAATAAACTGTTACCCTGGCTGCAAAATTAAATGAATGCGCACTAACACATTTATGATAAATTTTGCAGCCAACCTGTATCCTGATATACGACCATACATGCCATAGGGTAACGGTTTATTGCTTATGTTTACGATTTTTATTGGATTCAACTCAAGGTCATCAGATTTTCCAAGAACTATTTCTTTATCAAAGATTACGTGGATGGCAGTGGCATTTATTGCGTGATAAACGCCATACGAATTAGCATTAGGTCAATGGGAAAACGCCTTAGCAAATGTAAATATATGTTAAATTGCGCAATAAATGGTAATATATGTAATATAATGGTAATATTGCGAAATAAATTGTAATAAGTGGACTATACTGATATTAATTTGCGATAATAGTTATTGATTGCTGATTGCCAAGATCTCTTTTTTTTCTCCGATTTGTCACATCATTCTTAAATATAATCTCTATTAGCTGGTATAGCAAATATTTGTTTGCGAATTTCATATCTTTTAGAATGATTTTTATTGATTTGTTATTTTTTTTTCTTTTTTAAATGGTCAGTTTATGGAATAAGTTTAAAGGAATATAACCTCTTAGAATTAATTTTTAATTTAAATTCTCAAACGTTACCGATACAGAAATAAAACTTCATTATTATCAACAATATACTTTCAAGTAATTATTGAAATCTGTTAAACACTATTATATTGATGAATATAATCTCTTAAGGGGATATGTTCACTAACCGTTCGACCAAAAACCTTTTAGTCTCAGAACCTAGAATTTATTAGCTAATTTAATTCCGTAATAATGTTCCAAACTCTCCCCCATAATTTAAGTCTTCAAAGCCGCGTGTATCGATAAATATACTTAAGACTTATATAAAACACATAAACAGAAAATGAAAGATAAGTGTTAAGATACGGGTATAATTGAAGGGATTATGCGATTTTAAGGAAACTCCAGTAAAACTGAAGGCTAAATTCAAGGTTCAAATCAATCCTCGAAAATGCTGAACATTCCCCTTTAATAGCTGGTCAAAAAAGTGAATTTAAGTTGCATGGTTATTTTTAGAAGTAGTATTCTTTAAAATATTATTTTTGGGAAAATATCTTGAATATGGAATATATTTGTCGTAACTGCCTTTTGTTTTTGACAATATAAAGTTTATTATGGTGAACATTATCATTTATTTTGAGGAGCATGACATTTTTAATACAAAGAAACTAGAAATAACAAATCAACCATTAGAAAAGTATTATGTGAATATAATATTTATATTATAACGCTTGGTTAGGTCTTAAAAATGTTTCATTATTGATAAGTTTAAAGTTCAAAAGCTAAATCTGTGAATACTTAAAACAATTTCAATGGTGAAGAAAACAATCTAAATAGAAATGGCCTGAGAAGCTGTCCGAGAAGTTTAAATGTTTTAAAGTATATGACAAACATTGAAAGGTTTTCGTAGCACAAGGGAAATAACTCATATTGAATATTTTTCGTTAATACTTAATTGGTAATAAACAGACATCTATTAAGAATTGTACGCGTTTCGAGGTACAAGGGTAAAGGGCAATAACTCATATTAAGTTTTTTGATTTTCAATAGGGTTCATTGTGATTTCTCCAAGTTTCGTCAAAATTATTCCTTAATGTACCTTCAAGCTAAAAAAATATTGTACGTAAAAGATATTTTGCGACTTTCAATGAGTTCAAGTCCAAAAATAGTTAAAAATACCCATCAAGAGGTGTGCCTTCCAAAGTGATTGAAAACTGAACACGTTTCGAAGAGCAAGGGCAAATTCATCCGATTTCACCCGGTTTAATAAAAAAATTCGCTCAATTTCACCCAATTTAATTAAATGTTCCGAATTTTGTGTAAACTTCAAAACAGTATTGCTAGTCTAAAAATAAAAACAAGTTTCCTTCAGAATTTCAACCACAATTAATTATCCAACTTTTTTCTGAAAATTGTAAACGAATTTGCTCGGCGATTGAGAGATATTTTGAAGGTTCGGACAGATACGGGCTGCTAGAAAGTTTCCGAAACCAGGAGATTCTCCTCTACCCCAATGTTTCCTCATGGTCTTGCTTTTAAGTTGAGTAAATTCCTCATTTGCGGATTGTACATACGGACATATTTTTAGTTTGATTTTGAGTTATTTTGATGTGGTTAAAATAAATTAATATACAAAGACAAATTATACATTTAAATAAAGATATTTTTAAAATGATTTTTAAAATTACAAACTGAAATATTAGAATAGATATCTTTTAACTGTATCGTTTTAAAAGCTTAATACATTTAGGATTTTCTCAAATGTAGGATTCAAGTTCAAGCAATTTTTGAAAATTCATGAAAGTTTTAAACACATAACGTAATAGATTTTAAATTTAATAGTGAAATTTAATTTTTGAAAGCAACTGAATGAATGTCGGATAATTTTATTATTTGACATAACTCTTAAAATTCTAGGTACATTAATTCAGAAAACCAAAACGTTTTTTCAGAAATAACTATGTTTTTTTTTATATTGAATAACTGTAGCAATCCAATACACATTAGGCCATAGGAAGAAAAATAATTGTTAGTGAAAATTGAAATTTGAGTTCAAACAAACAATTTATTCGAGTAAATCCGTTAAGTCTTTGCATTTTGCATCAACTGCAAATACTTTTTGTTCTTATACCTCTATCATGTCAATGCTTTTGTGTATTTTTTTTTTTTTACAAATATCAAATTGAAAACTTACCGAATAAACAACATACGACTAAGACCTTCATGATTCTGTTTTTTTTTATCTTCTGTGAAGTTCAATTGGCGACAATTTCTAACTTTTAACAGTATCAGAATCACACAGGGTCTTATATAGATAAATAACAATATAGATATTGTGGAGTCCCTGGTTACCAAAAGTAACAAATTCAAATAGGTCACCTGAATAGGAATATTTCTATTTAATCATTGGTTTTACACTCAATATAGGTACATCATAAATATAGATATGACTTGTACCCATAGAAATATATCTCTTTGATTATTCGGGGGACAATAACTGTCAATCATTCACTAGTAGGTCTCTTTTGAGTGAAATAGGCTAAATCCCGTAATTTATGTTTTGTTGAGAAATCATATACAATGTCACAATATATAAGTGTTTGGTGTTTCCTAGCATTTCTCCTATACATGCATAGAAATTAAGATAATAGTTTAGCATTGTGCCATTTTAACTTCGTGAAGATCTCTGCTATTTATGGAAAGTACATCTATAACCATGTTAATCGTACAAGTTGTGCAAGAATGAAGGTCATTTACTGTATCCGGGTGTAAATAGAATAAAATCATTATTCAAGCACGTTTCAGATTAGCACAAAAAATAAAATCTAACCCTGGCCAGTGATGTCGAAATCGTGTAGGATCAGACATAAATATAATACCAAAAGTTATGCAAAATCTGAAATGATTTAAATTCTCAGCGACCCTAAACTGGATTTTAACTACACCCTAAAATCCTTCGATATTATTATGTTTGGCACTACACACCCCATCCAAATATCATTTCAGAGAATCTTGTCAGGGCCAGATTCGTCGAGCCAATTTCAGGCAGGAATGGATTTTTTGGACAATGCTCCAAATGCCATCATGTAATGAAGTGCCAAGATGGTTGAGTAGGTCAAACGTTAATCTAGATGTATGCTACCTAAACGTGGCGTTAAAACGGGTTATTACCATATCGCCCCTTCCCTCTTCGCCCACAAACTATTCCCATTTTGCCCCTTTCCATCCTGTCCCTTCCCAATTCGCCACTGTCCTGTTTTGCCTCTTTCCCATTTCACTCCTTTTTCATTTGGCCCCTATCCCAATTTGCTCCTTATTCCCATATCGTCCCACTCACTTCACCCATTTCCCAATTGCCCCCCCCCCCTCCCCCCAGTTAATTCCAATTCCATGCTTAAAACAAATTGCATTATGACAAAAGGATAATACACAAATTAGTGGAACACAACGTTTAATTAACCTTTTAAAACAAATTCAGGGTAAATAGAAATAAAAATCCTATTTTAGAAATATAGAAATTTTTCACAGGTTTTGTTTACTGCTCCTTTAATCTTTGATGACCCATACAGGTCAATATCTGGATTTATTTTGCATAATGATTATATTCTTTGGTCATAATATAATATCTTGTCTCATCTGCAAGAATAGTCAATTTTCAATTGTCAGTCCCCTATTTCCATTACAAGGAAAACGGGGAACAGGTCCCTTGTACGATAACAGCCTTGGCCAAAACTCAAACCCGGAACAAGCACACTTTCTCGGGTGTTTTTAAAAGGGGGAGGGGCGAAATGGGAAAGGAGTGAAATGAGCCATGGGCAAAACGGGAAAGGGACGTAGTGGGAAGGGCCGAAATGGGAATAGTTTTGGGCGAAGGGGGAAGGAGCGAAGTGGGAAGGGGCGATATGGGTAGACACAGGTAGGGTTTTGACTGACATGGAAAAAGCGGTTACTACTCTCTGACTGCATTGAGTCACAAATTTGCAGCTTTATGGTTGTCAATTTCACGTCTGATATTTATATGAATCAAATCGAATGAAAGCTCTAGGTTTTAATCGTGTATATGTTAATTTTAACGGGTTTTTTTTTTCACTAAGTCAAGGGCGATAACTCATAAACCGACGACTGGAATCGCACGATTCTCGAATTTATTATCAAGATGAATACACAAACCAAGTTTCATTCAAATCGGATGAAAACTCTTGCTAATCTAGTTAATTTTAACGTTTTTTTCACTAAGTCAAGGACCATAACTCATAAATAGACGACTGGAATCGCGTCATTTTCGAACTCATCCGAGATATTATCAAGATGAAAAAACATACTAAGTTTTATTCAAATCGGATAAAAACTCTGTGTCTCTATCGCGTACACAAGAAATTGTTGACGGACCGACGGACGGACGGACAGAGGTGACGGCAATATTCGTCCACATTTCCATGTGGGCGTATAAAAAGGGTTGAAGAACGTTAGCACATAAAAAAAAGTATATTAACTTAAAAATATTATACATTTAGTATGTTATAGTATGTTATCCATAAAAATATTCAATATCAATATAAACAAGGCAAACATAATATGTGATTTTGATGCACTAAAACGACTTTTTTTCTGATTCAGGATATTATAAAACCAATATGTTTATATGTAATTTCTGCGTTAATCACTGTTCCGACGAAACTGAATATATGAAGATACACATGAAGATTTTAAGCATTTGTTCAGCTATTTTACACGATGTGATAACTATTGTTTCATCATATTTCGATCACTTTATGTTGGCAATAAGGTAAGGAATTTGGTCATCTTTGGTTCATATGATTGCAGTCAGTCCTACATAAATGAATGAATAATAACCGAGGCGACACTCGTTGTATTTGGGAGCTATTGTGATAATAATCGTAAAAGTAAAGTTAAAGGGGAATGTTCAGCATTTTTTTGGTTGATTTGAGCCTTAAACCCATGTAAACAGTCTTCAGAAGTAACAAATCTTTACGAAAATAAAAAAAATCGCCTCTGTAAGGCATCATAGAAAAAAATTTACTTGTATCTTCTTTGTTTACAACTTTCTCTTCAGCCTAAAAATTAGGCTACCGGAAAATTGTCTTGTTGATCAGGTCTAATATAAAATCATGTGAATGTATGATACTGGATAATCCAAACTTTAATTTTTGAAATCATAATGGCGGTTGCTTAATTAATCTCGAATCTCCGTGTTCAATTTCAAACAAGGATAATTATGGATTCGCATGGATTTGAAGGATAAAATGTTTACAGTAAGCCGTGAACACTATTACTGATTAGATTTTCAAAAAATTCCAGTGTCTGTGACAAGTTTACGGTCGTCGAACGCCGAGGCATCGAGTTAGTGAACATGCCACTTTAAAGCTGTAACGGTAATACATGATGGATGACTTAAAATTCAGTGGTGCCTGTTTCATCATCAGACGTATTTGAATCATTCATTTCTTCAGAGTCATTTTCTGTCTTCTGACTGAGAGGCTCATGTTTTGCAAAATCTTCTACGTTTGATACACTTGAAGCAACTTTAGACCAATTTGCAACGGCTGATTTTGAGCTAGATGGATTCTTGGTGACATCTAGCGGACCAAATTGAACGCTTCGTTTCCGTGTTTCATTTATAGTGTTTCCAACCTCCCCATTTTCTTCAGAGTGTTGTTTGGGTTCCATTTCGATGGATTTCTTGCTCCGTGTAACTGCTTGGTCAACTACCGATCTAAAATCTGATTTTGGCCTAATGTTGTCCTTCACTACTCTAGAACTGAAATCTTGCCACATCTTCAAAGTGTTAGCCCTTTTCTGCAACGATTGTTTATATTCGTCGTCTTTGGCCATTTCTATAATGGTTTTGATTGATTTAGCTGGCATTCTGTGAAATTTCATCTTTGCACTTTTTTCGATTTCCTCGTCAGTTGTGTTTGTGTCTATTTTACCCAACTCCTTTACAAATGAACTGGTTTTATCTGTATATACATCCATCAATCTGAAATTAATTTTACAAAGTTGATAGCGGGTTTTTGTAAAGAAAAAGATCAATCTGAAATACGTTTCGTTGAATTTTTCTACCCGTAGGACTACAAAAATAAATCAAAGTATAATGGCTAGAACAATACGCCAGCGATACGGAAAATCATATGACCTAAAAAAAGCTCCGTAAATTTTGAGTGTCATGTGGTCGCTTCGATCGCAGATTGGTCTTTGACGGTGAATGTTCGTCGTTAACGCAGACACACAAAGAATTGTATGGGAGGCAAACAATTTTAAAACATTCCTCACGAACATTTTGGTTCGTGTTTCTGGAACTGCAAACGCCGAACAAAAAGATCACAACATATTTTTCACGATTATTCGCCTAAAATGTTCCTCGTCTGCGTTAGGCTTAAAAGGGCACATATTTTTTGTTATATAGTTTTCACAAATGTGACCCTTCCCCCCCCCCCCCCCCCAAAAAAAAATCGACCTAAAAACAAGCAGACTGTTCTTAGAGATGTTGACGGACCGACATGGATGATGTAAATATGCGACCTCATCTCCATGTGATTTTATAAAAAATACAAAAGAATAGTAACAACAAAATAAGAAAATTAAAATATATTACTTGTGCTTTGTGACTCTTTTTCTTTGATTGTCTTTAATTAAGTTTGAGATGAACTTGTTTTCCTTTCTCTCCATATTGTTGATATACGTGCCCTCATCATCACTCGCCAAAGTATCGATTGTCGCAATGGAGTCAAAGCTGTCTCTCCTTCTCATCGTATTATAATTTTCTATGGCTTGACGTCGAACTTTATCTACATCTAATTTTGACTTCTTCAGCTGGATTTTAGTCGATGAAGATATGTGAAGAAGAGTTGACACTCGGTGAAAGAGCATACAAATAAATTGCAGCACTAGTAAGATGCCAAAGATCAAAGTAAATGCGATGGAGATGGGTTCTATTTTCTGCCCAGCACCACCAGTGTCACAAGGAAGTTGAATTGTTAGTCCTGGAGAGTACCGGGAAACACTCTCCAAAATGAAAATTATGGTAATGAATAGTGCATTCAATAAAAAGAAAAATAGACACACTTTGTTTCTCAGTTGTCCTAAATCTTTAGCAACGTTTTCTTTCTCTTTGTCGCTTTTGTTTTCGGGTGTCATATACTTATGAATAAATTCAACCCAGAAATTCCTTTCTTTTTCTTCAAGCTTATGTCGATAACCAGTCAGTTGTGGATCATTAATCCATTCATTATAATCTGGCGCCTCCCTTTGAAAAACAGGATTCTCTGTAAGAAAAAAGGAACTGTAGTAATAAATAATACGTGCGTTTTAAATTTGACGGTCGGTGGAATAAACGGTATGTTATGATGGATCCATGATCCTTTAGCAACGGCTATCATTTCATTTCATTACATTACATTACATTATCATGATAAGACTTTCCTGTCATTAACTTTGATTGGTCGAACGATTATTGTTATTATTCCTTGTAACAAATTACTGCGGGAAAACTTCGAATGACCAGACGTCAAATTTCTTGTAGCAAATTTACCCTGTGATAATCGAGTCTCAACGGTCATAAATTTAATGTGACGTAGTGTTTTTTAAACGAGGTTATTAGTTGTTAATGACGAGAAAACCCCGTCAATCCAGCAACGGTAGATAATGCAAATGTCTAACGTTGCTGAAGGAACATGTGATGGACCTGGCAAGGCAAATATTTGAACCTCTGAACTCATTTGGCCTAACTACGGATCGGTAGCTGTGGAAACATAATTTTTTATTTTATTAACGCTCATTTTATTTAGTCCCATCAAAATTTTAATATGAATGATCTATATCGTCATCCACTGCTGGATATGCAATGAAATAATCGAATGAAAAAGATATTAAGAGATAAAAAAAAACAATACCTGTATGTATTTTTGCTGGATTAAAGATGGAAGTTGCTGCACTAAACGGCTGATTCTCATTATCCGGAGCAAGATATGGCAAATTATTCCATTCGTCCGCAGCTGCCGACCTGGATTTACCCCTTACATCATCCTTCAGATCATCAAGTTGGTCTTCTACACTCTCTAACTTCTCTAAAATAGCTTTCATCTTTACATCTTCTTCCTTCACTTGGCCACTAGGACAACACATACACCGAAATAGATTTCCAAAAGAAAATACATAATCCGAGGAAAATTTGGTTCTAATAGTTTCGAATAGGGTATCTGGACTGAGATCACTGAATTTTGATTTGGTCTTAGTTGCGTTTGTGTCGTTTATCGTTTTATCTGGAATTGGTGTGCTTGCTGGTGTATTCGTGCTATCGCGAGTTCCCCAAGAACCGTTATTCAGATTCCCCAAAGCATAAATGATGAGTAACATCGACGATGATGGAATAGTCAGGAAGTATATTACTCCGTGGAAAATGTTGAGGAATTCCCTTGGATGAAAAATGGCTGATATAACAAATATTCCGACCACACCCAAAAAGAAAATGGCGGTGACTGAGCAGAATTGACTTTCTACTATTTGTTTGATTAAACCAACAATAACTATCATCATAACGAGGGAATAAATTGTTGACATAATAGCGGCATAACCAAGCTGAAATAAAGAAACTGCTGTTTTTTAATTATGTTAAATGCAAGAAATGGTTGAAAGAAAAACATTAATATTTTCAAATTCGACATTGGTATATCTTCCAAACTTTTGCTAGGACAGACTACCGTTTAAATAGACCCAATCCTGTAGTCAGTTGGAAGCTATGAAGCTAGCATGTTCCTTCAGCAGTTAGACATTGGCATGTAATGAAATGGAATGATAGCCGTTGCTAAAGGAACATGGGAAGCTAGAAGCATTTCCGAAAGGGCATTTGAAATGCGTCTCTCTGTACAAATGACCTGCGCTACATTAAATTATAGGTGACTCGTCTGTTGAATTTTCAGTTTAAAAAGTTTTAGAAATCATCTAGTAAAAGAAAGTAAATTTGTTCTGATATGTTAATATACACACCTGAATATTTTCAGAGGCCGAGTAACACAAAATAATGAACACAACAACCGGAAGTAGATTCAGAATCAGTGCAGCATATAACGGTACTGTAGGATAAGCCGTGTTAAAAGCTCCCAAAATCAACAGGAAAATTGTTCCTGGTGTCAGAATTGAAGACACGAACAAGAAAATTTGGTACATAATATACAAGACTGAAAAATCTGGGTTGTTCTTCCGCAGTACATTTCCAGAACTAAGAAGATCTATGATATTGGCCATGGTTGATGGTGTCCATCGTCTTCTCTGTTTATAGAAGTCAGCAAATCCCTCTGGGCAGTACGTGGAAGCATCAGCTGCGGCACAGTACTCAATACGTTTTCCAGCTTGTAACAATAGGGTACATAGCCACCTGTCTTCCCCTGCAATGTAAATAACACTACATTCGGTCTTGATTAAACCGATACCACCTCTTAAAATTAACAAAAAATTAAAGTTATCAAACTTGGCCAATAAGATCACATGTAAATATTCATCACAGGTGTACACACAGAATCCTATAAACCATCAAATTCCGGTTATTATTGAAAAACGCTTACTAAAACGCTTCGTATTTTGTATATCTTGTAATAATTATAATATCTAAGTCTAAAGTAGTATTAGTTACCTCGAGTAACACTCGACTTCTTGTCAGAAAGTTTCACCCTGGCATAGCCCACAAGTTGTGCAACATAAAATAACCTACCCATATCAAACTGTATATAATGATGAGCTTTTGAAGGGATTGTAGCGTATTTGTTGATCACATTATGTTGTAAAAGAGCACTTCCTCTAAAGAGACTAAAACAACCAGGACTACAAAGAACACAACCCAGTTTATGCTCTGTTGCTTTCTGTAACCAATGACTTACGGAATACTCGAACTTTTGGTACCAAACCAAAGGACCTGATGGTAAAAATATTGTTAAATTCCAAGTGGAAATATTGATGCAAAATTCTGAAAATGCGTAACATGGAATGCAAAAAAAAAAACAAAAATCAATAAAAGCAAGCTCTTTTTATAATAAACCCTTTATTTTACATGGGTCATAATTAGGCCCAATACCACGAGTGATAACTGTCCTGTCTCACACCCAGCCCATGGGGGACAAACATAGATACAATATACAACATATAGACACAAAAAAAAGATCGAGTACATGACCACAGGCTACTGGATATACAATATAGCAATATACACAAGTACATATTGTGTATTAAATGGACATATTATCCTCAAACGATTAAGTACATTGCGACAAATTGTAAAAAAAAAAAAAAAAATCATTAAATTTGTGAAGCAAAAGGTCAGTGCAAGTGCTGCGAGCGGGCTACCCAACCCTATATACTCCATTAATGTTCTTATTCTAAATTGGAGGGGGAGGTAGGATTTATCCATGCTCAAGACCAGCTTGAAGGATGTTTACTCATCCCATGACGGTATGTTATGAATTTAGATTTGCCAAAAGTGTGAAGTGTTTGCCAAAAATGATAATGCCAAATAGAAAACCTGGAAGGAAAATAATTAAATTATGTTATGTCAAACTGTAATATATCTATAAGAGATGGAACAGCCAAATTACAATTGCAAGAGACAGGACTATAAGTAAGTAATTCGTCCAGACATCTATTGCACCTCCACTATAACTGCAAGAAGAAAGTTAACCGTTAGTTAGTATTATAGTTCTATATCCTCTGCAACTCTGAGAAGAACTACTTCAACTGTAAGAGGCAAGATAACTCTTATTAAACATTGACGATGAGAAGTCTTCAGCGGTCTAAAAAGTAAAGACACCATAACTGCAAGAGACAGGTAGATTATTAGTAAGTATTTATGAGCAGATATTCCATGCAACGCTATGAATAGAAGTACTTGAATTGAATGCAAGAGGCAAGATAATTATTATTAAATATTGTTGATGAAAGGTCTACTGCAATCTAAAAGTAAAGATACCAGAACAGAAGAAGCACTGCACTGCTTCAACTAGACATCCATTGAAGCTCTGAGAGTAAAGAAAACTATTAATAAATATTTTCGTTGAGATCTCTACTGAAATTCAAAAGTAGAGTCACCACAACTGTAAGAAGAAAATTTACAAATACAACTGTAAACAAGATCAATAAAACCACGGCTGTAAAATCTAATTTTAAGGGGCATAGAACCAGGTCTGAAAGATACGGCTCAAAGGCACATCATCTACAAACTCATTACTGAAATCAGAGAAACGATCAAGTTAGCCACGACAGTAAATTCTAAATTAAAGAGTTTAATATAGAAAGTAAATGGTACAGTGTAGCGAAGAAAGCCCTCACCTCCTGATCATAAACATTCATTTTAACAACGGCACTAAATTCTAATGTAATGAGAGTAGTATAGAAAGTAAATGGTACAGTGTAGCGAAGAAAGCCCTCACCTCCTGATCATAAACAATTAATTTAACAACGCCATTAAATTCAATGAGTTTAGTATAGAAAGTAAAGGATACAGTGTAGCGAAGAAAGCCCTCACCTCCTGATCATAAACAATCAATTTAACCACGACCCAAAGGCAAGGCATGTACAGGTACAGCTAGTAAGTTAAATCAGAGAAACAGTCAAATTAACCACGGCAGTTCTCGAATTTTAGAGGGTAGTGTAGCGAAGAAAGCCCTCATTCTGATTCTAAAATGTAATCTTCCCTATTTAGAATAACGCAACATGAACCTTTGTCACGTTTTTCCATAACAATGCTATTGTCTTTCTTAATTAAGTTTAACGCTTCACGTTCATGTGAGATAAGGTTTATCGTGTGTTATAAAAAGATTTGTTTGGCTATCACTATTTGCAAATACTTTTAAAATTTCAGGATGGATAGAGGCCTTGGGTTAGAAGTCATACGCGGTCCATGTTTTTATTCTTTGAACTTAAATAGTATTGTGAGTGTGTCTTCCGTAAACTTCCAACTTACCTGATCCTTTTGGATGAATTCTTCCGGCCGCTGCACCAAGTTGTTTATCCCGTCTCATTCGATCAAGCAATAAATTGACAGCATCGGGATAAAAGTCGATATCACCATCAAGTGCTAATATAAAGGTATTGTTTGCTGTAGTAAACTTTTTATGTTTCGCGATGTCGTTATTGTCAATTATGCGATATGACAGTAGGTAATACATATACATGACCTATAATCACAAAACAAATGGATACTGTTAGTCATAATTAAATTACATAGATACGCAACTCAAACTAAAACTGTGCAAATAAGATTATCAACGTAAACGGGAGACCAACACCTGGCCCATAACATCATACATTAATGATTTGATTTGCAGCGGTCAGTATTTTTTTTTGTTTTTTTTTCAATTTAAGCAGGTCTTATATGCACGTTAAAGCAAACAACAGTTTCGAAATTCAAAAACAAAATTAGGTCAGGTAGTAAACGCGAAAAGGGAAATAACTACCTGACTCCATCTTTTCTTTATTCGTATTTTCTTCTTATCTTTCAAATGCACAACCAATTTATTTTCACCAGGCATTATCCATTCAAACCTCCCACCATACGGTGTAAGGCACTTTTTAGGTTTAGATAGCTCAATCATGTCCATATAAACCGCACTAAAAGAGAACAAAGAAGTCGCTTCTTAATTTTCTGATGATAAAATAATAAACCCAATTGCCGAAATATCCCTGAAAATACTACTTTTAGGACAATATAGAAGTGTGAACAACTTTTATTAAAGGGATATGTTCACTAACTGTTCGACCAATAAATTTTTAGTCTCAAAACCTGGAATTTGTTAGCTAATCTGATCTGTAATAATGTTCCAAACTCTCCCTCAAAATGTTAGCATTCAAATCACCCTGTATCGATAAATATCAGCGGTTGAATGCCAAAAAGACGACTTGCCGTTTAGTAAGACTATGACTTACATGTATATAGAAAACACATGTACAGAAAATGAAAGATTAATGTTTAGGTAGGGGTATAATTGAAGGGATTGTGCGATTTTTGGGCAGTTACAGTAAATCTGAAGGCTATTTACATAAATTCAAGGCCCAAATCTATCTCGAAAATACTGAACATCCCCCTTTAATGTAACCATAAATGTTATGCCATCTTATTGTTTGGATTTATGAAGAAATAAATATGCGAAACACGAGTTGCACTAAAGTGAACTACACATTTAAACTTGGTTTATATTTCTTAGTTAGAAAATATTGTTTACCTTGAAGCCACATGTAACACATTCATAAACTGAAGAACATGCGCATTAACTGTAAACTTATTGCTCACTTCTTGCAATTGAAATGCGTCATCAAAAAATATGTGAGCTGCAATAAAATACATAGTTGTTCTATTTTCTATCATTTAGAAGATAATCGTATAGTTTTAATATAGCGACTGTGTCAGTTTATGTCACTAAGCGACAGCAGTTTCTAACTTGCTTTGCCCCTTGCATACCTTGCTTAAGGCTGTGTACACATAGAAGTATACTTTTCGGGTATATGGTGTACGTTTTGAGGGGGGGGGGGGAGGGGGAGGGGCTAACAGCACCAAGTATCCGTATGTAACATGATACGAAATTTCAAAGTGGGGGGGGGGGGGGGCAAGGCCGTGCAAGCCTAAATTCTGGGAGGGGGGCCTGGCCCGGGCCCTGAATAGAAACGCCACCCCCCCCCCCCTCAAAACGTACACCATATACCCGAAAAGTATACTTCTATGTGTACACTGTTAAGTCGTGGGCCCCTGCGACTATATTTAAGCTGATATCATTAACGTCATCATTACAATGAATCATGTTTAAAAACTAACCTTCGAAATCATATAAATCTGGGTTAGTTTCGTCTGAAATTTTATCGGCGAACTTTTTATCGCATTGATCCAAATCCATTCTAAAGAAAGAAATTATCAATATTTCAAACACACTTGCAGGGATAAAGATGTCCCTCTTATTATCTCTGTAAGTAGCCGACGTTCAACTATTGTGCAACTTTTCAGAATCCTTATCATCAATAGTTATTGCGATATTCCTTACATTAATGCTTAATAACCATATACCAAACAAACAATAATGGTCTTGAACTCTGGATAGAGATGACTAGTTGACAAAGTCAGTCGCACAGTTTGATCAAGTGTATCGGAAGAGTGAGCCTGTTTCACGACAATCGCAAAAGCATTAGCATCCATCATCTAGCCCAGGCAGTCTGAATTATTTTTGTTAAGGGCCAAATGCATTTTATGAAAAAAATATAGGGGAAAATAGAGCTTAACTAACAAGACCTTTTTAGCGAAAGAGGTCAGGCTTGAGGGGTCATTGTTAAGGGCGTCGCAGACCGTATTTGGCCGGCGAGCAATTTGAGAAGGCCTGATCTAGTCCCTCTTTATAAGCGTTCATCTCTACATATATCTCCGTTGTAGATAGAAATAGTATACGCGTCAGAAAAAAATATAAACAACAAAGAGTCTAGATTTCTTTCCTAACCTGAATATGGACTTCAACAGTTGTGTCATCTCCTTTCCAGTTTCATGCCAAAGTGTGGCGCAAGCATAAATCTTTGGTGTAACTTTTGCTTTGCGAGACCTCAGTGAAACTGAATTGTCCAATGTGTTTTCTTTTAATTCTTGTTTGAGATGATCCTAGAAGAAAATTCAAATCTTATAAATAAATACTACCTTAATGAAATATACATTTCAAGTGAAAATTGACTTGGTCAAACGATCACCTGTTTTCAGCACCACCCTTTAATTTAAAATGACCATTGATTGCAGGGTGACAGGTATTCGCTGTCATGAAGAACAGGCCACTTCAAGAGGGTGGTGCTGAATATGAACGGCCACTAAAATTACACCCCATGCAATTTTCAACCAAATTTACCTCTATTCAACACCACCCTCTTGAAGTGGCCAGCGTTCACCCTTTTCTTGACAGTGAATACCTGTCACCCTGCTATCAACGGTCATTTTACGATAATCCTTGTTAATCGCATTTATTAATCTAACATTAAATTACTACCAAACAGTTTAACCTTTGTCTGTAATCCATCAATTCTACTGATATAATTAATGTTGAAAATCATTATTAAGGACAAATCACTAATGAAATGTAAATCTTGCTTGTCATTGAATTCCGTATAACCTACCAATGATATTGACCACATCACACTAAAATCAGCACCACACAATATCAATAATATTATGGACGTTTTTTGGCGTCTCACAAACTCTCAATCCAAGTCGAAAGGAGATGGATGTGAAAAAGTAATGTTACAAGGTTTAAGTAACACCTACCGTTTGTTTTTCTTGTTTCTTCAGAACAATATCATCATTACTGCTTCTGTTTAACATCAGAGACTGGTCAAATATAATTCCACAATACAATGGTTTCACGAATAACCTAATAAAATATTATAGAAATGAAAAGTAACATCATAATATTTGGTCATAGTCAAATATTTCCGGAAAGTTACTGCATCAAAAAATGCACCAAATTAGTGTGGGAATAATATTTAAATCACAACTAAATCATTTCAAGATTTGCCTATCCGAATTTGTATTGCTAGCACAGGCCTTCTCAATTAATTTTTGTAAAGGGCCAAATGTATTTAATGAAAAAAATGTAATGGACAAATAGAGCTTAGCTAACATCGCAAGCAGAGCGTTTTAGCGCAAGGGCTCACTCTTTAGGGGGCAATCTCAAGGGATTTGGCCCTCATTTGTCGCCATTTGAGAAGGCCTGTGCTAGCATATTGACCTGTTTCAACTTTATAGCACCTGTCTGCGGTCTGAAACAACAACAGTCCAATACTGGAATTTTAGTCTTATTCCAGTGGAATGATGAGTGTCCACAGATAATTTTAGCAACAGTACTAGAGATAGTAAACTGTGTAACCCAAGGTTGTTGTGAATTTGTCGCTTCAGCAACCTTGGAAAATTGTAAAATACAAGTAGAGTCATTTGAAAGTTGGGTGGTACAGCTTAGATTTCACTGTACACAAAAAGGTAAAGTGTTACCAGCTTCGATTTGTCTGAACAAAATATCCCCTCAAATGCGAAGCTAGATGATTCAGGAACAGCCTCAATCAAATGTGTTATGTGTGGCAAGGAATTAAACTTTTCTTACATTGATGTTGAAGCACTTCTTTTGGTACCTGGTCTCCAAATATAGTCCACAGTAAACATTAAGTTAATAAACTCAACGAACATTGCTGGTAAATACAAATTTTCTGTATACTCTTTTAAGAAATTCATCCAAGAATCATTTTTCCCTAATTCTGGCCATGCGACTTGGTTCCCACATATGTCTTGTATAAAATGGTACTTGTAAGATAACAGAATAACAACAAAAGATAATGGAGTGACCAGTACCAATGGTATTGTGAAACAAGCTATCTGGGAACGAATAATACAAGCAGCTTTCGCAATTTTATATCCAATAACGCTACATAATATGTTGATTCCAGCCAATACAAGTGGTAAATGTGCTGTTGGGTATCTTTTAGGATCATTAACTAATGTGATATTAACGCCGAGTAACGAACGTTCAGTACTTGGTGCGGATAATGGAAATGATGTAAACCAATTGTGTCTAGGAGCAAATATCAGTATTGGTATCAAAAAGGTAACCAAGAGTTTAAACAGCATTCCACATAAGTTCAACTTTGTGTGTTGTATTCTATTAGCAATCCGTTCTAAAGAACCCTGATCTCTTCTTTTACTTTCTCCCGTTCTCGGTACAAAATTTTCCCACCAATGTACGGAGATGAACAATATCGAAATTGGAAAAAGCCAGTAACAGTTAATAGATGACATAGTACTATTATTATACGATGAGAATCCAATACTAACTAAAAACCCACCATGAACTATGGCAGACAAACATGCTATAATCATCTGGGTGCCGCTTGTACTCTTTCCCGCTCTGTAAGATGGGAGGCATTTCAAAATAGACGGTATAAGACTAACACCTTGCAGCATGTAAAGAGTGTACAGTGCGTCTCCAGAAGGCGATGCTATATATACAAATATTCCAAGTCCTATTGAATGGATGGTTTCTATCATTAGCGTCTGAAAGATTAAAAGCATTGAGGTTTTAAAATTTACAAATAATGACAACAAATAAAAATTTTAAAAAGGGGGTGGGGGCTACGGGACTGGGTACAATTTAATTTTTTAGAAAATGAAAATGAAATGAATTGAGCTTAACGTCCTACTTTTCTGCACCTATATGGCCTAATTGAGGACGGGCAAACGCCATGTAGTGTGCAATGAGGGAAATTTTGCAAGGACAGTGGCATTAGCCTGCTCTTATTATCGATTTCCAAATGTCGAGGGATATTTAATGTGCACAGCCAATAGCACACACGACCTCGGTTTATTGTCCCATCCGAACGACTAGACGCTTTTTCCAAGTCAGCCCCTCCGACCTGCATCACTGCCAGGGGGAAACTGGGTTGAAAAATAAGAAGGTATCATCTCGACCCATGCCGGGATTGAACCCTGGACCTTCAGGTTAGTGAGCTTTAATTCTTTCGAGGAAAATGACTAACTACTGCGCTTCTTAAGACAAAGGAGTTATCAATTTGGTGTACAAAATTTTGTGCTTTCTTCCTACTCCATTCTTATTTTAGAGGCGATACATATCAGCTTTTTTTTAAATACCCTAATAAAGAATTCTCACTAAAACTTACAAGTGGTAAGTATTTCCATTTCATCTTCCTCGTTTTCTTAAAACATAACGTATAAAGACATTTCATCAATTTGAAAATATATGGTGCAATGATCATTAGAAACAAGGCCCAGATCCATTCTATTTCAGTTTCGACTGATCCCGTCTTCAGTGTGTAGTTTCCAAGTTTCACATCATTAGCTGTTATATTGATATTATAGGCGATGAGAATGAATGTTATTTTGGTGATTAGACTCGTGGTCAGGACAATCAAGAAAAATATGATACACAGGAATATCTTAATGCAGATGTTGATCTTATTCCATGATTCGTTAATGGCTTCCTGATTTCTTTTCTCAGGAAAGGTTTGAAACAAGTCCCATTCTTTAGGCTTTCTGAAAGATAGGATAAGAGTTATGAAATAAGTTCCGTTTATTAAATTGGGCTGCGGTAGATTAGTCGATAGGGTATCCAATACGGGATTAACGACCTAATCGAAAGAAAATATAAAAAGCATGTACACGAGCAAGTTTGTGACCACGATTAGCTACTTCTATTTTCAATATACAGGGCTGTGTTACTGGGACGGTTAGTGAACATATCCCTTTAAATGTCCAAAGTACTTACGGCTTTACTTCGGCCTCGGTTTCATCAGAATAACCACTGATGGTACTACTTTCTCTTGTTACATTAAAATCAACCGAATCTTCTTCATCATCATCTAAGTTCTGGTGATAATATTCTTCATCCGAAGTGTCGTCAATAAAGCCTGCGTTTTCCATCTCCTAAAGATAACAGTGGGTCAGCACTTTTGTTGATGAGCACACGCTGAAAAGCGGACACTGTTGGTGAAACTGTTGTTGGTGTTTTTGTGAGACATATAGAGCATATAGATATAGCATTCTGATCGAGGCGTTATCTTAAAGCGATACAACATCTTAGAATGAACAAACTTGGTTCAATCAGAGTATATATTCACAAACGATGTCCAGAGCATACAAACAAAATGCAAAAAAAACCATAAAACTATGTAAATTTCCATATAATAACAGGTTATAATTGATAAACGCCTTAAATTTGATTAAGGGTTTTTCAATTATTGTATATAAACATTGTTTTCTGGATTGTTAAAAACACAGAGGTCTGATTAAAAATTGGATGTATGCAAGTTGATGCTATCAGTGTTACCGATACACATACAATATTAGATTTATAACACTTTATCTATGCTAAATTATTTGCACTTTATGTAACCATTCTGGACGAGCACACCTATATTTTTGGTTTCTTCAGATTTTATTTTATATTGTCCTATGTTCAAACAAAATTGATTATTACTATGCCCTTTAATATATTCTTAACATTTTAGGTTACTTCCCTTGTTCTGAAATGTGACACCATAGAACTATAGGCAGGGAATGCCAAGAAGGACAAATAAATATTGAACTTCCGTTTAAATTTATGGTTGACCGAATTTCTACTTGGGGGTCTTTTTTTAACTTCTGGTGCAGCGTAAAAATAGTTATGGTAAACAATAACAAAAGAAGTTAATTTGAAAATTATCACAGAAAATCTAATTTAACAAGATTTTTACAACTGTAATTTTATGATTTGATATGTAATGATAAGTATATATATTTCTAAATGTTATAGGCCTATGTTACTGTAGAAATAATGTAATTATTAAATTTAAGCACGAAAACCTGTAATGCCATGGCTTAAATTTAGACCTACCATGCAGTGAGTTTTACCGGGCTGAAGGTAGCAGACACTTGGCCAGCAAACAATAAGCCAGCAAACAATACGCAATATGGTCGAAAAATGTTTAAGAAATTGTTTCAAATTTTAAACATGTCAAATCTCAAACTAGTCCATCTTCCAAATAAAACACTATCTTAGCCTTTCTCTCACATTCGTACTGTGTAAACATCAATACATTTAACGCCGAGTTTAGGTGCAGTCGGTAGCCAGTTGAATTGATGTCTGTTACAGTGCCTCGTCTAAGGAATTGGTACTGGGCGGCAGTTCAATGCAGGGGTGGATCCAGGATTTTCGAAAGGGGGGGCGTATATTCAAAGCTTTGCCGAGCGCAGCGAGGAGAAAAAAAATTTGACATTTTTTTTGGCTTAAAAACATAGAATAAGTATAAATTTAACGGTTTCTGACGTGGACCATGTATGTTTTACAGTAAACGTTAATGGATTAGACATTTTTGATGTCGTATTCTCCCCATTCTTAAAAAAAAAGAAAAAAAAAAGAAAAAATAAAGGGGGGGGGGGGGCGTACGCCCTCTACGCCACTGAATTGAACAGGCGAAATTGAAAACTAGATCGCCGGAAATGCAATCAGTGAAACAGACATCATGTCGTTATATTTAGAATTTCGATTGCTAGCGATATTTTAACAAAATAGGACTGCCGACCGGGACTGACTTTTTTGTTCACTGGGCGGCAAAATACCGCCACTGCGCGGCAGCGCTGCCGCCTAGTCACAGTGTTAGTCGAGGCACTGGTCTGTTAGGCAATTAGGTGCCATTTTGCAGAAAGCGGAAGTTATGCGATAACCCTCATATTCAGCGCATGCGTGCCAAGCATAAACTATTTATTTGTCCTTCTTGGCATTCCCTACCTTTTAGTTCTATGGTGACACGAATTCCAATCGAGTCTTACGCTTACATATCTGGCTCTGCACGAATCATTGTCCAGAACAGCCAGAACTGACGGAACTGGATTTGAGTGAACTGGAACACTGTTCTGGACAAAGATTTCCTGTCCAAACTAGCGAGGTGGTGCAGCTGGAAAAATTGACGAAATCAAGATGGCGGCAAATGTTGCAACTATTTTTAAGTGCAGTGATAGCAGTCACTTCCTGTCCAGAACATGTCTAGCTCGAAAGCTTGTTCGGAACAGAACATCTAGAACAGGTCAAGAACATCTGATTCGTGCAGACCCTTAGTCCCCAATATCTCGTTTCTACACTAATCAGGGGGCATCTAAAAGTATTTTTGCTTGATATGACAGTGAATGAGATGTATAATATGACTAGTTGATATATGCCACTACTGCAAACTCCAGCACAAAATGTAATAAATTCAAATAGACCTGAAAATTGTGATGCCTTTATAACCGTGATATGATAGTGTCCATTTGATACACTGAGGTTTTTTTTTAATTTAACCTCATGCCCCACCCCCTCCATTCACACCATCTGGCGTTTTGTAACTTTTGAATGGTACCAATAGCTCTCGAGTCCAATGAAGAGACATAACCCTAATAAGGGCTATCAGACTAAATCATATCCAAAGAAAATCACATTAAAATATAAATTCTTGTGTAATGTCAGACTTACCTTAGCTACAAAAATACATTATCTACCTATAATCTGCAGGTTGTAGTCCGTGTGCAGATAACATGTTAGAAAGATTGGTTTATCTGTATGATAAGATAAGCAACCAGGAAGAGACATCTTTACCAGGCCAACTAAAACATTTACTAGTGGTTTTATTAAAGTGATACTAAATATCAGAGCAAATTTTAAATTTTATGAGTGGACTTGTTATAACGGAATCATTCTTTAATTTGATAAAGAAAAATACTGAATTTAATATTATCCATAAAACTACAAGAAATTATTTTTAAAAAATCATACTATTTTCTAAAATACTCAGTTTGTTGAATTTGTGATGCTGTACAAGGATTTTGTTGTATGGTTTTGATGTCCATTGGTGAATATAATACTGTTATTGAATATTGGCCACGTTTGGGAACTTAAGTTCTATGTCCGTTCTAAGAGGGTATATTCCTTATGTGTTGAGTTTACGTCCAAAGGCATGGTCTGACCTGGTCTTCACAAGGAGGATCTTACCCATCTAACCGTTGCTTGCATATTACACCTTTCTCATTATAATTTTCAATGGTCTAGAGTTTTCGTTATAACCAATCATATTGCTTTAAAATATAATTGCCGGGAAATATTACCCTTTTCGTCATTATCAGGAAACATATCCCACCTTCAAACTTTCAAACTTGATTTCACATATAAGGGAGCTTTGGAATTGGCTAAAATTGGCATTGGATATGTGGGACACATAGAAGTAACTTTCTGTCAAGTTTCAAATCGATAGCTTAACGCAAAGTCATTAAAGACGAGAAAGGTTAGTCAAACAAGCAACGGTTAGATTTATTGATAGTTTTCTGCCAACAAATCCCCATTCCACATTTAATCTGATATTACAGTCACATTGTATTAAAATATTAACATGACTGACATAAAATGTATCAATTTTCGATCTTGGGAATACCATGCTATATTTATGTGTAGTTTTGACAACACAGTGATGCTGATTTTTAAACTAAAGAGACCCTCTGATGCATGCCTTGATCTACCTCTACAGTTACACCTACCAGTACAGGTGTGAGAGCAAGAAAATTCCCCACCAAGTTATTTGACACGGCCTTAATGATTCATGCAGAAATAACTCAATATGTCCAATATAATGATTGATAAAATAATAGATAATACTTTGATAGCAATTTTATGTTGCTATTTGTGTTGTGCAGTATTTTATGTTATAGTCACACAAGGTCATACATGTATTATTCTTGGTATGTATGATGTCAGATTTTAAGTAGGAGTGGACCGATCACATATTCATCATGATAAAAATAATGGGCTAGGTGGTGTTATATAATCTGTATTTTGGGCAGAGAATATTGGTACGGCAGTCGTCTCTTGAAATAAACGTTCTATAGTTTGTCAGGTGCTCAAGGTGTATTCCCTGGGTTTTCAACTTGTTTTCTCAAATGTCCCCGATTACGCACGCGAAAATTACCATGTCCCCTGAATTGTCCCCAGAAGTCATGCAATTTCAGGATGATAAAGTCTAAGCATTCTCTTTTTCATACAAACTTAAATCGTGTCACTTGTGTATAGATTCGTTATGGGCAGTGGACATTTGATGCATATATCTACTCAAATAATACAAAATACTACATATTTTTTTAAACCTATAGCTCAGTTTATGTCCCCGGGAAACTGTCCAAATGTTCCCAGTCTGGGACATGTCCCCCAAGTTGAAAACCCAGGGTCATATATATGTGTTTTGTTTATACGTGTACAGTAAATATATGTTCTGTACCCTAACTAAAAAGACCCGGAAACTGATCCTACACCTCAACAAAATGTCGCTTAGAATCTTGTCGTGACTAGATCAGCAGGAGTAGTTAGCTGCTCTTGATATGACTTTGGTGAACAGGAAAGAGAACGTTCAACTTATATTCCCTTTGCATGCCTTGAGAACAATACAAAACGAAACAACGTAACAAAACTGGAAAGTTACTATAGATGCCTGGGATCCACACTGTGAATGGATCATTTTATCACATTCTAATGTCAAGCGGTGTTTAATTGACCCCAATTATCGAGATTTACTTGTTCTATTAGAACCCTGGTTCCCAACCTTTTGGACTCTTCGTATCCCTATTTTGTTCAAGCAATCTCCTGGTAACCCCTAAGTTACATTTAGGGCCAACATGAAAGTAAAAGGATATTTGTCTGCTGACGGAGTTTGATATTTAAACTATTCCATATTTTTTAAAATTTCTGACAAGGCTTCTCAGGTACCCCCTATTGTATCCCCCAGGTTGGGAACCGAATTAGAGGAAAGAACTAGGAGACATCTATATCTTACTATAAAACTTTAATATATAATATATATTTCGGTATACAATATAAGTAATACATATTTGATATCGTTTTTATCTTCAATCGTCCTTCTGTCCGGCTGAGAAAATTCTACCAATTAGTTTACGAGATCTTTTTACCAATCTTTGTAACATCGTCTTTTTCTGAAGAGATTCTTCTGTAGAAAAATAAACAATTATAAATATGACAAAATCTGAATTAAGTCAACCCATTTTTATGTTATACCTTTCTTGACCTGACCGAACTAATGGAATAATGTATTGTGCATGGAGGGAGATGGAGGATCCAAGACTTTTGAAATGCCAGAACAACCCTAAAAAGACCACCGAAAAGTCAATATTTTGTAAGTTTAAACTATTCAATATAACATTAACTGGACATATTATAGTTGAACGATCCATTCAAAAATAACCTTGTTTATGTCAAGAATTGAATCAAAATGTCCACTTACCAACAGGAGCATCAACTTCATTTTCAGTCAACTCTGATACTTTTTCGCAATTCTTTTTCATTATTTTGGCTTTGTGAGTGGATGGTTTGAGTTGAGTTTGATCTTCAGGTAGTTTTACTACAGTGATCTGGTAACGACTGTGGTTAATCACAGTCCATCCTTGTTGAATCAGATTGTTGATGACTGGTTCGTGATGTTTCTTTGAGGTTGTTTCTGAAATGATAATGAACATTTATTTATTACGCATTTTACTTTAAATGATAAACATAAATTTGCAACATGCTGATGAACATCAATTTTATAGTACGAAACTAAAGACCTGTTCGTCTACAATTAAAGCCTATGCTACAACTTGATAAAAGAATATATACTGGCGTATGCCTAGATATAAAGTACGGTCAAACGTTTTGACTGGAAGATCTTGTTGAAGTAATATTAAACTGAAAAGTGATCTTCTTACCCCCATGTTTAACATTTCGTCGCTTCTTTTTTCCAGTCCTGTTCAAAACATCTTTATCTTGAGTCACTGCTGCTTGTTTGGTGATCTTTGAATCGTTTCTGCGTATCTTAGATTTGCTAACCTGTCCAGTTGTAATTGTCATAGGTTTAGAAAGATTTGGCTTGTCCATAGTACCTACAAATAAAAATAAATAATATTGCATTTTTAAGTGCGAATTTTTTTTCTGACGAGCAGATATTTCTGTTCCAGCAGATTTCAATGATAAGTCATTACTGCATGGAAGTTGCAGATCCATTAACTATGAAATAACATAAAAATTCGTAGAAATCCCTGGATTTTTTTTGCCAAATCTTCCCAACTTCGCAAAATATATTAGAATTACAGTACTTACCGAGTGTTGTATGTGTCAGATCGCTATGAAAAGTAAATTTAAGACTAATTTCAAGTAAATTGAATCTAAGCGTCTTAAGATTCCAACAAATCGTTGAATAATGTAAGCATTATTACCTAACGTTATTATGACGTCATAATCAATAATAGTTTGCAACATACTGTATACTGATTGGCTGATGGATTCGCAACCCAATTTTTCTGAAAAATACAAGTTCTTGCATTTTCATGTCCATTTCATTTAATTGACATAATATCACTAATGCAATAAAATAAAGCAAAATAACGTAAGGTGCAGAAATAAACGAGGTTCCACTGTTCTTCAAAAGGCTAATCAAATCCCCCAAAACTGTTGTCATTAACCGTGATTCATAAAGGGTGAAACAATCAGATTGACTGAAACCTATGAAAACAACGATCCTGTGGATGATAATCTATCTGTTTATCTTGAAACGTCTTCACTAATATTTCCAATATATTCAGAGTCGTCATCAATCGTTCTTTGTGAAAGTTACTCTATAGCGTTCTGCAACCCAAATTCTGGTTTAAAAACTGCCGAGAATTTCCGACTGAGTCGTCATCTTTGTTAACAATATTACTACCAAAATCATTAAGCCATTCTGTCTAAGCTTCTTAATGATGTAGAAGTCAGTTGGCCATGGATGGACAGTGGAATATTCGTGATGCTCATCCATCCATTCTGCAACAGAAATTCTATGACTTTTTTCTATGTTGGAGTCTAAATTTTCTAACAGTGTGAAGCATCACAGATGGAGCAAAGGAAAGTAGGCTTAGTAGCCTACATAAAAAAGCTAAAACAAATTTTTGAATTTTGAAAAACATTCATTCATAAATTCTTTAAACAAACTTCTTTAAACGAACAATCTAATGTTGTCTTGAAGTACAGTCACGAGAACAAGTACTATTTGTCGAACATCCGTGGGTATATGGTAAACTAGATTAGTTGTCTGGGGATCTTAGAGCGAGCAACAATATTTTTCATGTTACACTTTTATATTTCTAAATTGTTTTCTGACCTAAACTTTTAATCTTGTAGACCTACACTTAGATCTCTGTACACATATAGCTCTGTACATTTAGATCTCTGTACTCTAAGACAGGCCTTCTCAAATGGCGGCTCGCGGGCCAAATTCAAAGCCCTATTTGGCCAAATTCGGCCCGTGACGCTCTTGAGAATGCCCCCCCCCCCCCGAAGTAACAGATTAAACCCTTCCACTATAACGCTCTGCTCGCTATGCTAGCTAAGCTCTATATTTGGCCCTTATATTCTTTTCATAAAATGCATATGGCCCTTACAAAAATTAATTGAGAAGGCCTGCTCTAGGATCTATGTACACTAATATCTCTGTACATTTAGATCTCTGTACGCTTATATTTCTGTACACATAGATCTCTGTGCACTTATATCTCTGTAAATTTAGATCTCTGTACACTTAGATATTTGTTCACATGGAATACATTACAAAACTATATCAGACACCGACTTAATTCTTATTTCTATATATTTTCAGCGTATAGACCTGTCAAAATTAAATCAAATAGTATTTGTTCTCTGGTTTGCACTTAGACAAAAGTTAAAACGGTTTTTTATTTAGGAAAACTCGTTTCGTTTAACCAGGATATAGGACTTTCGTAGGAGTTCTTTTAAATCTGTTGTTGGTACATGTACAATGTACATGGCTGGTAAATTTTCGAAAAGACGCTTGATTTTTAGCATTACCATAGCAGAGAGCAGGCTGACATGTCTCCGTCATATTATTTTGGTAAATCGGATATTTGTCTACTAATAAATGTTGGGATTCCTTTCTAAAAGGTAAAACATGTCACCAGTGTTGTGGTAATTTCAATGCAAACTTTATGGCTATCATATTTTTTAAAAATGTGATCCAAGTCTATGGCAATCTAATTAAAATTATATTACATTTCGCTTCGGTTATTTTTTTATTGTCAACTCCATGTAATCTAAAGACTTGTATAAGGAGGTCATCTTCTGGTTACGAATAAGCTATTTATAGCAAGGTTTTTATTCCTCGCCCTCAAGGATCCTCGCCCCCGAGAAAGCGAGGAAAATAAAGCCTTGACCACGAGGATCCTCGCCCCCGAAAAAGCGAGGGAAAAAAAAACCTCGCCCATGAGGAAAAAATACCTCGCCCCCGACAAAGCGAGAAAAAATAAAACCTCGCCCCCGAGAAAGCGAGAAAAAAACCTCGCCCACGAGGAATCTCGCCCCCGACAAAGCGAAGAAAATAAAACCTCGCCCACGAGGAATCTCGCCCCCGACAAAGCGAAGAAAATATAACTCGTCTTTTTCCTCGTCTTTTTTTATCTCGCCTCTTTCCTCGCCTTTTTTTTCTCGCTTTCTCGAGAAGTCGTGTTTCCTCGCTTTGTCAGGGGCGAGAAGGCGAGGGTGAATATGTCCGCAGCCGACATCCATACAAGTCACTGCACGCTGCGAAGTAAACATTTTGTCGCATTTTAATGTCAAGAGTATGACCTCCTACCATCGAGGGTAACTGGAACTTTTTGAGAAAGAACTAAGAGACATCTATATCTTACTATAAAACTTTAATAAATAATATATACCCGTATACAATTTGATAAAATAAAACATTTGATATCAGTTGTTTGAAAGACAGTTACATCCAAGGTTTTTATCTTCAATCTTCCCTCTTTCCGGAAGTAAAAAATTTACCAAAAACTTTACGAGATCTTCTAATAAATCTATTTAATATCGATTTCTTCTGGTGGGATCTTCCTATAAAAAAGTAAAGAATTATAGATATGACAAAATCTGAATGAAATCAACCCGTTTTTATGTTATACCTTTCTTGCCTTGACCGATTCGAACTAATTAATTAATATAATATTATGCATTAAGGGAGATTTTTTCCAGGACAAACTGCAATTTGTTCCATCCAAATCCTATGAAAACCCTTACTAGACTCCTGGAATTCAATATTTTGAAAGTTTAAACTATTTAATAGAACACCAACTGGACATATTATTATAGTTGAACGATCCATTCGAAAATAATCTCGTTTATGTCAAAAATTGAATCAAAATGTCCACTTACCAACAGGAGCATCAACTTCATTTTCAGTCAACTCTAATGCTTTTTCATTGGTTTGGTTTTGAGTTTGATCTTCAGGTAGTTTTACTACAGTGATCTGGTAACGACTGTGGTTAATCACAGTCCATCCTTGTAGAATCAGATTGTTGATGACTGGTTCGTGATGTTTCTTTGAGGTTGTTTCTGAAATGATAATTCACATAAAAATATACACATTCGACTTATTAAACATAAATTTGCTTCGGTTGATGGTTAACTTCGATTTGAGCGTAATAATTTAAAGCCCTTTGTGTCTACAGTTTTATAAAAGAATACTGGCGTTTTAAATACCCACAAGCACAGAAATGAAGAAAGACCATAGGTTTAGACCGTAACATTTTGGTTTTCCGAAAGTGTAAAGTGATCTTACCCTCATGTTTAACATTTCGTCGCTTCTTTTTTCCAGTCCTATTCAAAGCATCTTTGCCTACTATTACGGCTTGTTTGCTGATTTTCGAATCGTTGCTGCGTTTCTTAAATTTTCTATCAGAATTTTCATGTCCAGCTGTACTCGTCGTGGGTTTAGAAAAAGTCTGCTTGTCCATAGTGCCTACAAATAAAAAAAAATAATATTGCATTTTTTATTGCGATTTTTTTCTGACGAGCAGATTTATGTTTCAAAGGAATTCAATACATTTGTTACATCAGTCATTACTGAGTTGCAAAACCATTAACTATGAAATAACATAAAAATTCGTAGAAATCCCTGGATTTTTTTGCCAAATCTTCCCAATTTCGCAAAATTTATCAAAATTACAGTACTTACCGAGTGTTGTATGTGTCAGATCGCTCGGAAAAGTAAATCTAAGACTAATTTCAAGTAAATTGACTCAAAGCGTCTTGAAATTCCAACAAATCGTCGAATAATGTAAGCATTATTACATAACGTTATTATGACGTCATAATCAATAATAGTTTGCATAATACGGTATACTGATTGGCTGATGGACTCGCCATCAAAATTTATCTCAAAATTATAAATTCTTGCATTTTCATGTTCCAAAATTTACTTGATAGTTAAAGCATAATATCACTAATGCAATGAAATAAAGCAAGAATAAAGCAACGAAAGGTGCAGCAATTGCTTGCAATAGTTGAAAAGGTTAATCAAATCCACAAAAACTATTGTCATACACTGATTCATAAAGGGTGAAAGAATCAGATTGACTGAAACCTATGACGCAGTGCCTCGACTAACACTGTGGTTACAGGGCGGCAGCGATGCCGCGCATTGGCGGTATTCTGCCGACCAGTGAACACAAAAGTCGGTCCCGGTCGGCAGCCCTATATTGTTAAAATATCGCTAGCAATCGAAATTCTTTAATGTAAATTATAACTAACATAACATAACATAACATAACAGAAATAAAAATAATATGTTGTTTTCAACAACGGTATGATGTCTGTTTCACTGATTGCATTTTCGGCGATCTAGTTTTCAACTTCGCCTGTTCAATTAACTGCCGCCCAGTAATAATTCCTTAGACGAGGCACTGCTATGACGACAACGATCCTGTGGATAATCGTTTATCCGTTTCTCTTGAAAATTCTTCACCAAGTCGTCATCAATCGTTCTATGTGAAAGTTATTCTAAGTCGTCATCTTTTATTACTACGAAAATCATGAAGCCATTCTGACTAAGCTGCTTAAAGACGTAGAAGTCAGTTGGCCATGGATGGAAAGGATAGAGGTGGTACCAAACATTTTCTTAAAAAATAACCACTGCGTTAAACGTCTAAGGGCGTTGTAAGTGTTTCTGGTTTAATAATAATAATAATAATAATAACTAGAACCGTGAAGACGGTACCGAGCAGTGCGCATCCCACCTGATACATGGATGAAATGTCACATTTTTCAACCAATGATAAGAGTTTTACAGATAAAAGCGCGCTTGTCAAAATTCTGACTCAATTTCATATGTGTGTCAGTTGAGAGTGCACTGCAACATATATTTGCAGAGATAATTAAAGGGATGTACAACTACCAGAAATCACTACAAGTTTTCCACTTTTTTTCTCTAGGGCGAGGACCTTATGTTTGGGCTTGCGGTTGCAGCGCTTCGCGACATACTTGAACTCTACAACCCATTCTGGTTGCCCCCCACCCATATTCTTATTTTGACAAATCCACGCCCATGGTCCTACTTATATTCTGACAAACGATACAAATACCCGGAAAAGAATCCTATAGATCTCTATAAGTCATTGGTGAAGTGTGAGTCCAGGTAAATCTCTTCACAGGTAAATGAAAATCGCTGGAACAGTTTCAGGATTTTTTCTGTAATATTCAGGAATAATAATAATAATAACGTGATAATTTAAATTTCAGAGTTGTTATGGTTGTAAAGTCAGAAGATTACCGAGAGTTCGAAGATTTCTTTATAACGATCTTCCAATTTTGTATCCTTTTATAGATTGGGAAATGTTATGGTCGTTACAGGAACGAGTTTGTTTCTTGAATTTTGACAGATTTGTTTAGAAAGGCATGAAGTGATTTTGTTGAACCTCATGATTTTGACCTATAGTTGTGTGGGCTGACTATTTTCGAAACACCTGATGGTACCTCTCGTATGGGAAGTCCACTTCTTAATAATTATTGCTCTCGATTTTGTCACGTTCTGGATTTTTGATAAATGAAATTGTTTTGCTTGGCGGATTTTTTTTATTTCAAGGAATGCCCTTCCACCATTGTTTTTGCACAAGAGGGTATCCTGTATTTCAAACATTGAACACAATATGGTATTGTTGTTGTTTTTTACCTTAACTCCCGTATATAGTCATAATGTAGAGGAAGTTCATGGTGCAACTCCTGAATTATTATTACTGAAGTCATAGAGGTGAGTCAATGAATCGGTAACATATACTTGTGGACAGGTCTATTTCAACATGCCTTCATCATGTTCATACCGTATAGTTCCTGGATTTTCAACTTGTTTCCTCAAGTGTCTCCGAATACGCACGAGGAAATTACCATGTCCCTTGAACACACACATAAACCTTCCTTTATATGACGATTACATGTATGCTTAAAAATTGTGGCCCAGATATAAAGAGTCTTTGCATGCGATGGACATTGGACACATTTACCCAGATAATACAAAATAATATACTACATTTTTTCGGTCCTAAAGCTCATTTTGTGTCCCAAGAAAAATGTCCAAATGTACCCAGTTGGGGACATGTCCCCCAAGTTGAAAATCCAGGTACAGTTTGACAACTAGTACTTGTTCACTAGTTCTTTTGCACTTAGACAAAAGTTCAAACCGTTTGTTTAAAGAGGTCTATTTCATTGAACCAGGTTATAAAAAAACTGTGTAAATTATACCTCTGTATTTCTAAAATAGGTTTTCCATATAACCTAAATTTGTTTTAAAAGGGTTCATAAAAACGGAGTGTTCAACTAATTTGTGTATATTATTTTTGTCATAATGCAATTGGGTTTAATCATGGAATGGGAATTAACGTGAGGGAATTAAGTGGGAATAGGGGGCGAGATGGGAAGGGGGCGAATTGGGACAGGGGCAAATGAAAAAGGGGTGAAATGGGAAAGGGGCCAAACAGAAAAGTAACGAATTGGGAAGGTACAAAATTGGAAAGGGACAAAATGGGAAGGGGCAAAATGGGAATAGTTTTGGGGCGAAGTGGGAAAGGGGCGATATGGGAATAAACCGTTAAAGATCCCTCGACAGTTGGAAATCTAAAATAAGAGCAAGTTAATGCCGCTGTCCTGGCAAAATTTCCCTCGTTGCACAGTGCAAGACGTTTACTCGTCATCAATTAACCCATCTAGGTGCAGAAAAGTAGGACGCAAAACTCCATTCATTTCATTTCATTTCGGTTTTATGTCCAATTTTGTTTTAAATCTGATACACAATATGATGAAAAGTTTGGTTGGATCCGCCTGAACGGTTTTATAATGATCACGAATGATCAGTTTATTTTTGCTACCATTGACGACTGATCCTAAATAACAAACAACACTTCAAAGTTTACAGGTGTAATATATATTAGGACTCAGAAATGGAATATTACAATGGTATAAATAAAAAGGACAACATAAAGTAAGGGTTCATTTGGTGAAATATTTTACGACTGCTACCATTATCGCTGTTAGTGACCAATACATAGCTATAGCACTTGAACCTGAAACAACAAATGATATATTTATAACATACAATCTTTGATATTAAGCTACGAATATTCAATCGAAAACAACAAGAGAAGAGAAATCGGTAAATGATTATGTGCAATGGGGCAGCAAGTAAACGTTGATGAAATAGAACAATAGCAATGGATTGCAACTGGCATAAACCACAGATAAATGTGGACAAGATCTCGTCTTTAGGTGCTGCAGGAGTCTTGAGTACCCCGAATAATCCCCATGTAAAATCATTTTGTTTCATTTTCTTGAAAGACGTTTACTTAAATCGTGTATTTACTGGTAATTATGCCGATTTAATGAAAAATTGCATTTGAAATTTTTGCCGGTCGACTGATATGTTTATATAAAGTAATGGTAAGACACTCTCGTCTTGTTAACATGAGATATCACTCCTTCTATCATAACTACTGAATGCAAGGGCGTGGATTTGTCCAAAATTTTGTGGGGGACGGTTTGCAGAGGCCTAAAACATCCACGCCCTTGTCGGAATGATTTGACATTCGCAAATATATTTTTTAAGCTTAAAGAATTTTAAAATATCAATCTCTTAACAATTTACGTTCCATATTATGAGTAGAGTAAAAGTGTTCCATCTGGGACAGATCTCTCCCATGTTAAAGAGCCTGGTGCTGGTGCTATAGCAATATGCACCAGCACGCGAGCGGTGGGGCGGACTGCGGCGGATCGATATTATTCGCGCGCGCGTAATTTGAATTTGGCGGGTTGACATTCTTTGTTTTAAATTTTGAATGAAATATATTAATTGAATATTGTATAAGAATAAATATCTAATCTGTTTAATGATTGATTGATGTTTTTTAATTTTAAGCGAAGATTTGAGCATAATCTTTGTTTCCATAAGATTCTATGGTCATGAATTTAATAAATGATATAGAAAAACAATATTGGGTCGATAATTATTCACCTTCAGTGATAGAAAACACACACAATCTATTAAACATCTGTTGATGTATAAGATGATTGTAAAGTTATTCAATTTTTGTTTGGATTGATTTATTCCGGTTTCGAACTATAAATATAATTTTTTAATTGAAGTGTATTCATTTATCACGAACTGTAGAAGGATAAACATGACTAGCGCTTCATCTTTAAGAAACTGGGAATTTTGTGGAAGTAAATTTTCGAAATCTGCTATTGTATATTTTACACAAGTTCTTTGCATATACATTTTGTTATGCTATTCCCTCTATCAGTTGTCTGAATCTCCATCAGGACCCTTATCAACATTCTGGTGCGGTATTATAACATCATCAGTGGCCTATATGCTTCCCAATCCAAAACTAAAATTCAATAAAGTTAAACAGACAGATGTCGAGTCTCACATTTCTATTTAAAGAAAATGTGGCTTACTTTGTTGATTTTAATATCGAGTTACATTGAGAGTCGAAGGAGAACAATAAGTGGTCTACCGCAACACTGTCTCGAAGTGTATTTAAGAGACTAATATAGTGTTAATAATGATTTTAAACGAATATGTGTGGATGTCCAGTGAACAGAATAAAAACATTTACCCTGATAATAAACCATACAAGTTTAAGGTGCAATTACCACAAAACATCCCCGTGGGTGGAAATTGTTTAATAGGTTTGTGTAAAATACGAGGATTGAAGACACAAAAACCTAAAGAAATATATATTTGTTGCGATCAGTGTCAATATTCAATAGTCGATGGTAATTTATATCCCGTGTTGAGGTGTATCGATACTAGCGAAGAAGTTAAAATAATTCAAACTCCGTTTTACATAAGCAGCAAAGTCATACAATCAATCGATCAATTATCGTTTTATATATTAGACGGTAAAGGTGAACTAGCCTCATTCTTAAAAAAACCGTTGAAGATAACCATTCACATCAAATCAGGAAATGAATAAACAGGAAATTTATATACCAAATACCCAATCGTATATGAAGTACTTTAAATCAGATATGGATGAAACACCGACCAAAACGCAAAATAAAAAGAAGACACAACCGCGAATTCGAAATAAAGCTGTCAAAATACCATGCGCGAGAAAATTAAACTTTAAAACGAATGCGCACGAAGAAAATTCATCATTGACCAGCATTCCAGCCAAGAAGAAGGACGATACAAAGAGAAAAATTATCATTAGTAACGTTAAAGATCGATTGTTTTAACAATGTCAGCTTTATCCACAGTCACATCGGAATCTGTACCTCGAGAATTATCTCTTTTCTCCATCAACGGTGTACAAGCTGCTGTCGAAAAATCATATTTCCAAGATTACCGACCCATTAATCCTATATCTGACCAGTCTCCGATTGAATTTAACATATCTGGAAAAAACGGACACGAATATCTCGACTTACACAATTCGAAATTATATGTTAAATGTAAAATTGTTAACGAAAACGGGACGGCTTTGACTAAAGACGTAAACTGTGCTCCAATCAATTCATTACTCCAGTCATTATGGCAACAAATAGATGTCGTCTTACAAGGAAAGACCATATCCACTACCAATAACCATTATGCCTATAAAGCTATGATTCAAACGTTAATGAAGAATACGGATTCTCCTCATTTAGAGGGTGAACTTTTCATCAAAGACAGTGCGGGTTTAGCGATAGACAGTGCCGAGGTTATGGGAACAAACCGTGGTTTATATTCAAGGCATAAGTTTACAGAAGAGAGTAAACTATGTGACTTAATAGGAGATTTGCATTTTGATTTGATTAAAAATAAAAGATATATCTTAAATGGTGATACCAGGATAGTTCTACATAGAAACAGCCCAGAATTTCTATTGATGACTAAAGAGGAAAAGGGAAAAAAGAAAAATTACAAGATTGTATTATCCGATGTTATTTTTAAGGCTAGGAAAGTTATTCTCAATCCCGCAATGATGATGGCTATAGACAATTCATTACTTTCATCTAATGCTAAATATCCCTTTACCCAATCTGGAATTAAAGTATTGAATGTACCCGCAAATCAGTTGTCATTGACGTGGGATAATATCTTTCAAAATAGTAGACCTTTCAGAATTTTAGTAGGATTTGTATCAACATCTGCCTTTACTGGAAATTATAAGAAGAATCCTTTTAATTTTCAACATTTTAATATCAGTGATATCACTCTCACATGTGATGGAGATCGAATAAATTCATATCACGTTAATTTTGATAAAGATACTGGATATAATTATATAGATGTATATAATGAACTGTTCAATTTTTCGAGTGAGATGAAAATTTCTCGCCATGATTTCAAAGGTGGTTACGCTTTGTTCCCATTCATTCTAGAGCCAAATTTTACATTGATTAAATATATTTCTCTCATAAAACAGGGGAATATTCGCTTAGAAGTAAACTTTAAAAAAGCCTTGCCTGAATCAGTCACTATAGTTCTATATTATGAAACTCTAGGTTATTTTGAAATTGATTATAATAGATCAGTTATAACTTCTTAATTGAGTATTGAATTTTTATATTATTGTATGTATTGCTTGTTTGTAAATAAAATGTATATAAAACCATTTCATTTCTTTAATCTTATAAGGGGGTTTGGGACAGGAAGATAAAAACAAAAGATTATAAAATAATTTTTATTCATTGTCTACAAATTACAATTGTTGTACATCAGATGCTTTGATCCAAGCATTAAATTTCTTGGGCCAGTGCAACCATTTTACATAATATTGTTTATGAGCACCCCGTCCTTTCGCTCGTAAAATAGACTCTATCTTCCACATCTCATTTTCTGGACTGTCCACCTTTTGTAACTCGGATTGATAAAATGTCCCTTCGATAAGATCTCCGTCGTAATCCTTAACTCGATAAACAGCTAGTCCACCACGACGAATCTTTTGTAAAATCCAGAATATTTCCCCAGTCCATTTTTGATCATATTCACGCGTGAATGGATTCCTTATATGTGTTAATCTAACGCGATCACCAACTTTGAATTTGAAAGTTTTCTTCGTCGTTTTCCTCCCCTTTTTAGGCCAATATATTGTCCACCACACAGACGTTTCATTGTTTCTATTTACTTCAGTGGGAGCCATCTGTATCGTTCTGTGAAATGTTTCGTTATAACTCTTGGCAAATAATTGAAGTTGACTAAGATATTCATAAGACTGTTTGTGAGTCATATAACGATGGATACGTGATTTAATTGTTTTAATGACTCGTTCACTTATGGAAGCCTTGGTTTCATTTTGAGCAAACAGCTGTTGAATTCCATTTTCCTTTAATAACGATTGTACAACTCTAGCACGAAATTCTTGACCCTTGTCCGAACGAATTCGGTTAGGTTTTCTGCCACCAGTCATAATGTCATATAATGCATTTTTGACTGATAGACCTCTCTTATCTTTTAAAGGTCTTAACCAAACGTATTTCGAAAAAGTATCGATGACGACTAGAATATAAGAACACCCTTCATTATATTCAGCATATTTGCCCATGTCCATGAGATCCATTGACCATTGATCGTCGATTCCCGTCACCATAATTCTATTTCTTTTAAAACGTCGTCGCATTTCTCTCTGAAGACTGTACGATTCTTGTTGCTGAAGCCATTTTTCTATATTATTTTTACTGATAACAAACTTTTCTTCTTGTTGTACATAGCGATACAGTTTATCAGGTCCTGAAAAACTTCCAGCATTTTCAAGATTATAGTAAATACTTTCGAGATACTCTTGCCACTTCATGACTTGGTTGTATGTCACTTTTACTTAATCATACTGAAATTGTCTTTCAAATTGATCTTTATATAGAATGAGTGATGCTCGCACAGAATCCCTTTTAGAAAACCCACGGGATAGCATATTGTTAATGTTTTGCATTATCTTCATATGTATGTTATCATCTTGTAACTTTAAAGTATTTAAAATATTCTCCCCATAGAGATTCAAAAATTCAATCAGATAATTCTTCTTCATCTGTTCCTTAACTTTCTTCCTCCGTTCGCCTTTGCTTAAAGTTTTATATTTCTTCATCTTAGATCTTCGTTTCTCTTTATTGTTTTCTATAGCCATATCATACAAACTCCTCAAGTATTTATTTTCATCAGTATGCTCGTCTTCAGTATGTCTATCAGATTTATCAGAAGATTTTTCTTCTAGTTTGGTTTTACCTTTCATTACATCATCGATAATGGGCAAGATGTTTGTAACTAATCTTTGAGTCTCTTCTGTAAACGGCTTCAAATCCACGAACAAATAACCGTAGCTCTTTAATGTAACCTCTTTAAAAGTTTTCATTAAATGTTGTGGATTTTCCGGATACATTTGACGTGATAATGTCATTACTGGTTGTTTATCAACTGGATTATTAAACAACACCAGATAATGAGTATTGCGTCGTTGTGTTGGATCGCGGTTGTGGAAAAGGTTTTGACTTATACTCATCACCGATAAATTTCTATGGTGAGATCCTTCTGTAAAAAGTTCATTAATTCTAGAATCTTTAGCACAAGTGGACATGAGATCATCTAAAATTAACAAGTTTTTAACTGAAGGATCAATGAATGTATCTTGGTCTATAGTTGGTGGAATTCCTCGAATGAACTCCACTTCTGGAACTACCGAATTACGTATTTCATCGTATAAAGGTTGCCATCTTTTGTAAAGCCAGATGATTTTCTCTGGGGGTGGGGACATTTTCGTTGAAGCATTTTGCAAGACCCTAGCTACAAACTGAGTTTTCCCACACGAGGTTGGACCAGTGACGATAGATGTAAAGGGGTGTATAAACTTGAAGCCATCCATGTCCTATATATGTCTACTCTTTGGATATCCTTATGCTGAATGACAATAAAATAGTTAGTTGGAGGTTTATATATAAAACCTTTTAAACATGATTCTATTTAATACATATATATATTACATACTACATGAAGTTATTAATATACATTTACATATACATTTTACAGTATAGTACATACATAAAATAAATAATGATATATTTACATAAAATATTTTATATTATTTACAAATTTTATGAATTGTACTTTAAGTTTTGATATTAGAATAATATATGCATTTAACATTGTAAGGATGATGTAAACCTATTACACATTGGAAATTCTCCAATGTCCGAATGATAAAGACTCAATACCATCATTCAAGATATAACGTTTATCATCATATGGACTGAGTGCAATTTTATTAGTACAAGTGGTAAAAATTTCATGATTGTATGTTCTAAAAGTTCTCATAGCTTCCATTTGGTTTTTTCGTTGAAACAAACAGTTTCTATATGACGAATGGCGAAGTTTATTAATGATAGTAGACTTAACAACTCCTTTAGCAGTTTGTTTTTCATGACCATCATATTGAAACGAATACATTTTAGCCCTAAGTCCAATAAATTCCATAATTGGTTTACCCATGGTTTCGTCTTTCATCTTACCAATCACTTTTTTATTTGAAGTATCATGCAAAAAGTGACTCAATTCATAGTCACTAAAATCAAATAAACATTTATCTTTTGCCATGTCTTTATAGAGATCATCAGTTGAAATGGAATAACATAGCGAATCCGTATCCGTAAACAGTAATTTAGATTGATTCCCATATTTGGACTTTATATAATTATAATGAAAGTCATACATCAAACATTTTGAAAGATCTAAAATACTAAAACCGACATAAATTGGACGATTTAAAATCAAGTTTTCTTTCAAAAGTTCAACAGATGCAAGATCTTCATTAAATATTCGAAAAGATTTAAAATTGGGCTTAGTCGAAAGACGTTTTAACTTTTTTTCATTATTGACAAGTTGAATGTTGACTCTGTTTCTTAAATTTTCCATTGTTTTACCAAAAACCGCATTATTCATCAATTTAAAAAAATCTTTTTCGAAAGTATTTTTAGCCAATTTTCTCTTTGATGTGTTAAAATCTATATATGTTTTTAACCAAGGACTTTGATTAAATGTTAAAACAGAATTAATTTTCTCTAATTCCATACCCAATGATAAATACAACTTTAAATTTTTTGAGTGAAGAACGTAATTTTTTTTGTCGAATAAATTTGGTACGAGTTTTTGGGTACTCGAAACGTCCAGTTTCAGATCTTTTTGAAGATTACGCTGATATTCTGATAACATATCAGATGTAATTCTCATGGCTTCTGGAGCGAGGGGATAATCATTATGTAAATCATGAAGCTTTGATGGATATTTTAAATCTACTGAAAGGATGTAACCTATAGAATCGTTATCATCAACCTGATTAATATCTAACATATTTATTTCACTCTCAGTTAACCAGCGAAATCCATGAGTTGGTAAATACTGACTCATTGCATAACCATATAAATTATTTACATCAAGATATATAATATAATTATTAGGTTCTGATGGAGTATATCCTTTGACGTAAGGATTATTAGCGGATTGATGTCTATGCGTTATCATCGCAATACCACCTTTAATTGAATTTTCAATCATTAGATGCATGTCGGGGTCAGTGAACAATTCCAACCTTACATTCGTCATTTTCAAAGCTGCTTGCCACGCTAAACCGGGAGCAGTGAAAAAATGGGCGGGGTCTAATCTATAAATGTTGAGACATAAGGTTCTAAAATTCTCGAAAACATCAGCCAGTAATATGACATCTGTTTCCATGTACAAATCATGATACTGTCCTAAAGTTTTTAAGCTAAAAGTATCCCAAACATTCTGAGCATGTTCATAATCCTTGTCAGATATATTAGAATCATTTAAAGAGCTATAAAAATCTGAAATTGGGGGTAGACAGGTTTCATTAAATTTCTCTATATTATCCATAAACTCATATGGATAAACTCCCTTTCTCCTTAACAAATTCAATTTCTTCTCGTCTCCCTCGTGAAATTGTTGAATGTAATTATTGAGATGGTGGAATTTGTCGTCTTCTTGTGTTAGATTTTCAACTAATTTCTCGAGAGAGGCGGAAAGAAATTGAAATGTATCTAGAAATTGTAAACATCCTAATGAAAATGAAATATAATTTTCAGTATTTTGTGGAATTACATTCATCCTTTTGTTTTTGACTTTACCAATAGCCTGCATAATCAAATGTGAATCGTAATGTTTTAAATTGTGGAAAAACACTGGAATTTTTTTCTTTAGCTTTAAACTAAGGTTACATGAATTATGAATAGCACCCCTAAACCTACCAGTAACGTGACAGTGATCTCTTACTTTATCTAAATCTAAAAGTTTATCACATATATAGCATACTTTAGTTGTGGCAAATTGTATTTCATCTTCTGGAGTCATTTTCAAAGGTGTGGGGTTTTTGAAAATACTTAATAAACGTTCTTCAATGTCAATCATATGTTCGAGAAATGTTTCAACGACATTCTCTCCTCGAAAAGTCACATGGTCTTCCGTTAATGTATCATTCAAACCAACTAATTTATATGTAAAGCCAGAAGGAATGTGTTGAGATTCTTTGGTTGTATTAGTGGAACTTGACATTGAGTTCTTTGAAATGATACACTCAAAATCTGCGTAAATCACAAATGGAACTTTCTGTTGTTTCGACATGTCTGAATAGGATATCCATTTTTTGTCTTCTGTAGGCATTTCTATCCTCTGCGCTCCATGAATTTGACATTGAGGAATATGTTTATTCAATCTCTTTTGTGACGTATATCCGTGTAAACAATAATTACAAAAAAATCTTTGACCTCTTTCTTTCACCATCCTCCTTAATAAATGGTTTAGATTTCTTATAAAACAATAGTGTGAATTTTCACCTTTGGATATGATTAAAAGATTGACGTGTCTATCAAAACGATGCTTCGTTAAATGTATTGGAAATAGTTTCTTTTCTTCATAACCAAACACATTAACACTTATGTTATTTTGCTTTTCAAATTTGGGTACATCCTTTATTTTCACGGGGACATCAATGTTTTGAAAATTCAACTCATTCTCATATTTAACATAATTACCAACCCGTTCTGGGTGAATTCGAGATGGGTGAATAGATGCTAGCACACTCCATTTAAAACACTGGTGGTCTCTATTTTGAATATTAACTATTGCTTTTTTAGAACTTAATTTTGAAGGAAGTGGAATATAACTCGATGCATCTACGGGATTGTATTTAACGACGTTTAACGAAAGGTCTATCACACTGTCTAATGTCCAATTACTACCTTGACGTTGAAATTCCATAAAAGAGGTTATCATCTTTTTGTTGCTCTCCTGTAAACTTTCATTTAAATCATCTTCTTTCAATGCGATATGACATTTCCCATGAAAATGTGGTTTTACAGTTTCTTTTTGTTCTTCTTTTTGTTTTGTAAATTGAACACATAATGAAAGATACCACTTGATTGAATGTTTTTCTTTCAATGCTTTCTTTAATTTTTTTATGACAGAATCATATTGTGAAGATAAAAATAACAATGGATCATATTTTGAGTCGTTAGAGGCTGTGAACACATATTCCATTAAATGCCCGTTAATAGCTTCACGTTCATTTATACAGTCCTCTATCTGGCTTTCACTGGTTGATGGTTGATTTAAATTACATGGTTGACTATTTGACTGACTTTCGACCGTTGATGGTGTATGTTTTTTATTTATATGATCCTTTAAATTATATAGTCGACTAAACTGAGCTCCACAAATTTTACACGTGGGTTTAAATGTGGAGTGAGTTTTTTTGTGTCTAATCATACTCCGTCTATAACCAAATTCTTTTCCACATTCTTCACAGACATACGACTTCATTTTCATCTTATTCTAAAATATAGTAATAAACAAAACCTTCAATTTCAATAGATGTATATCGTATCATATTTGATTTAGTAATTGGGAAGAATTTCAGCAAAGAGTTTATATATAACAAGAAAAATAGAAAAGTTTATTTTCTTACCTTTTGTAAAGCTTCCGTTTTTTTTTTCCGTTATAATCTATCACAGTCAACAAATAGCTTTCAAAATAACGCGGTTATGAAAGTAACGCTATGATAAATATTACAATAAACTTTTATTGGATATTTCTTAATTAACATCATCCAATCAGTGGAAAGGAAATCAAAATTGTAAACGTGTGTTTTATTGGATATTTCTTAATTAACATCATCCAATCAGTGGAAAGGAAATCAAAATTGTAAACGTGTGTATGTGAAGTTTTATTGATTAATTTCGTTAGTGGCACGCGCTCATTATGTACTATTATTCATGTATTATAGAACATGTATTCATAGCTTGTGTCGTTTCAATCGATATTCTATCTATTGTATTGAAGCAGACGATAATTTCATACCCGCAAACTATAACATTTAAGAATTGACCAATCAAAATTTTAACCTCCGTTAAAAAACAAAAAAAAAACCATTAAAAACTCCTTCTTGTTCAATGTACAAATATTGATTATTATAATAAACCAAAGTTTAAAATATTAACCAATCGTTAGACTATAATATATATCACTGAAGGTGAATAATTATCGACCCAATATTGTTTTTCTATATCATTTATTAAATTCATGACCATAGAATCTTATGGAAAACAAAGATTATGCTCAAATCTTCGCTTAAAATTAAAAAACATCAATCAATCATTAAACAGATTAGATATTTATTCTTATACAATATTCAATTAATATATTTCATTCAAAATTTAAAACAAAGAATGTCAACCCGCCAAATTCAAATTACGCGCGCGCGAATAATATCGATCCGCCGCAGTCCGCCCCACCGCTCGCGTGCTGGTGCATATTGCTATAGCACCAGCACCAGGCTCTTTAACATGGGAGAGATCTGTCCCAGATGGAACACTTTTACTCTACTATTATGTTTCTTTAAGACCCATTCCCATTAGAAAAAAATGAGACACAACTCAAAACAGCAACTATAAACCACATACCACAACAGGAATAACTGTAAGCATTGACAGTTGCTTTATATGACTCATCATCTCTATCACAATCTTGATCTCTAAAACATTGGAATAGTGGCATTTTCTCTCTGTAAAGATAAGGAAAGATGAATCAAGTTTTGTAAAACTGGAAAAAAAAAATACCGAATACAAATTTATCCCGTATAGCAGGCCTTCACAATCAATTTTTGTTAAGGGCCAAATGCATTTTGTGAATGAAATATAAGGTCCAAATAGAGTTTAGCAAAGGACAGCAAGCGCAGCCTATTAGCGGAAGGGCTCACTCTTGAGTGGTCATTCACGAGGGCGTCGAGGGCCGCCATTTGAGACGGCCTGCCCCCTATAGTGCTCTACTTTCATTTTAAACAATTATAGAAAGCCACGCTTTGACAAGTTTTACCAGGACTGTGCTTGGTAACTAATGCTAGGTTTACACTATGTTCCCGGTGGCCACGGCGCCCGAAACGTATTGCGTCGTGGATTTTTGGAGTTTTTGTCTCCATATCCACGTTTTGTTAAGTTGTGACTAAGTTTCCTCACGGTTTATTTCTGTGTCCTTGACAAGCCGATGGGGCGATGAAGCGGTTCCACTAGGGTGCACCAAGGTTCTGGCCGCGGTCTACCACTGATGCATGTTTGTTGCTTCCCGGTCTGATGCGTGCTGATGGGATCTCTCACGTTGTTCACGTTTTCATCCAGGTCTATTGCGTCTGTCAAGGTCTCCTACGGATCAAACGTGGAAGTTGTGGTGCTTGTTACACGTTTAGAGCCACGGTACAACCATAGAACTCTATGGTACAACGAAAACTCCCAAAACAATTTCAATCTTACTAAACGTTTACACTATGTTCCCGACGGCCACGGTAATCAAGCCTCAGGTCAACGTGGTGTAAACGGCGTGAACGTGGGACGTCGCTTGGGGACGGGATATGCAAACGTGACAGATTGTGATTACCGTGGCTGCCGGGCCAGATTTTTAAACTGTCAAAAAATTTGCCACGGCAGCCACGGTGCAAAGAAACGTAGCAGGGCGTATGAAACGGGGTAAACGCTACAAAACGTGACAGATCGTATTTTAGGTCGTAACAGAACTTGGTAATCGCTACAAAACGTGACAGGACCTATATTGGGTCGTTACAAAACTTGGAAGTGGTCCGTAGTGGAACGGGAATCATGCCTATTCCACGGCGTCTGACGTTACTTTCCGGTTTTGTCAACATGTGTCCCGTTTTGTGAACGGTTATCAGGGCAAGCTAGGGTGAACAAAACCGTTTCATTACGTTTTAATACGTTTCATTACGTTTCAATAAAGGTGCATTCCGATGTGTGGCGTTTTTGCAGATCAGAGCATCACGGTTCATTGATTTCTGATACCCGGTTTTACTAAGTGATATTACAGTTCTCAAATCCGTCGTGGCTGCCGTGGCAAATTTTTTGACAGTCAAAATTCTGGTCCATATCCACGGCAGTCACGTTTTTCTATCGCGTTGTCTCGCGTTCTCCACGTTGACCATGAAACGTGATTACCGTGACTGCCGGGAACATAGTGTAAACCTAGCATTAATTGAGCTTTTGTCAACTATTTCACCAGTGTTGTCGAGAATTCAAACGAATTTTACAGTTGTTCTGGATAACGTTTCGCACCTTAAAGTAAAAATATACTCACTCGCATGATTTGGTGGAAATTTGAGCTACAAGAGCACTATTACGACTACCACATGTTGATATGGCAATAGCACACTGGACCTCTGAACAATTCACATAGTTTAATGCTACAGCTGAAATTAAAGGGGACCAGTCTTCATTTTTATTGGTTGATTTGGGTCTTGAATATACTTAAGTATCCTTCAGAAGCACTAGAAATGTACGAAAATTGCATATTTCCTTCAAATATATCTTAAATTAGACATTTCTCCTTCTATTTCTATAGATGACTTTTCTATATATTGCATAGTATCGATAATGTGTAGTAGGGCATTATAACTTTCAAATGCTAATAATTATGGATGCACATGGATTTGAAGACTCAAATTTCAATGGTGAGTTGTGATAACCAGTACTAAATTGCTGAGCTAAAAAATCCCCGTTTCTGAGACTTGGAAAAATCTACCCACGAAAATGAAGCCTGTGCCTCTTTAAAATGAAATCTACTATTAGTAAAGTCACATCAATTGCTTGGGACATTGTGCTCGCTAACAGAATTACTACACATGGCGCCAAGCAGGGTATGCTAACTCTTCTAGATTCCTGATACCACTTTTCATTATGAAATATTTACTCATTTATTGATATACTTCTTCAAATTGAGGGAATATACATTGGAGCTTGATCTTTTCAGAAACCACATCAAACAAATGCATGTAAAGATAACGAATAACTCCAAATTTGTCCCAATATAAGAAACATAAATGAAAATATAACTTCGCTATTATTTTAGAAATGTAATTAATTTATAATATCAAAATATCGTGCTTAAAATATTTTTAAACGAATCAAATATAAAAATTCATTTAGGACAATCATTAAGATGCTACTGTTTAAAATTCTACATCCGTAAATGTTATATCGGCACCCAAACGAAGGGACAAAAAGTGACCATGGCAAAATATATGCCCTACATCCTTAACACAAACGAGTAAACTCGAGGAAGAATCTACTCTCTGACCACACTGAGTTCTGAATTGAAATTTTTCTCTCATGTCACAAATATTCTAAATAAGAATGTCAACTGCATGCCATTTATCTTAGAATATCTTCGGGTCCATAGAAATATAAGGTTTTGAAATTTTAAATATACGTAAGCACACTTCCCTCTAAGAAATGTAACTTCAAATTGACCAATTTTTCAGACTGAAAATTCCCCTCTGTAAAATCACATTTTAAATATTTTTTTCTAACTGTTTTCATTTTTAACGATCTAAAGACAATATTTTGAAGGTGATTTCTTTGCATACGAAAATAATAGGCAAAATGCGATTCAAAATTTAATGTAACCAGAGAGTAGGAATGAATTTTTCCTGTAGTGCAATTTGATTCATGATCTAGAACCCTACGTATTAGAACTTATAATATTTAATGCAACATATACTTACCCAATAAGGCAATTAAAATCATTTGCTTCATCATGGCTGTGGAATGGTAGCACGTCTACAGAACTTGATATAAAAACGAAAGAGCAGTTAACGAAACAAGTATTTTTCCACAAATAGAAACAATAAAGAAATGAGCTGTTGGTTGGCAGGTGACAGAGAGAAAGGGATATAAAGGAATAAAGTGTATGTTTTTGGTGGTTGTATTCCTTTTTTGGTTGTTACATAGCAACCTTTCAGCTACTATACATGTTAATCAGAAATCACAATAATCAAAACAAACAACCATTTTTGTGAGGAAATAAAGCATACACTAACAAAAGCATAATAGAATCATAAAAAGTATTTTCTTAACATTATACTTAGTAGGTCTGGGCTTATTATCCATTTTCTAGCAGTCCCAATCTGTTTTCGAAGGCTCGCAAGCAATTCTTTACCTTCTTCAATCGAATATTTCTGTATGTTTATTTTCTGTGGTGGCGACGCTGAAAATTATATAAATTGGAACAATTTTGCTTAACCAGAAGTGGCATTTTTGGATTGATTTTGCTCGGTTCATCATTTTTGACGAATATCCGATATAATTGCAACTGAATAATTTCAAATTTTGCAATTATGTAGCACACTTTTTTCATTTTTTTTTTGCATTTTGCAATTTCTTAAAGATTTTCGTATATTTTAATGATCATAAAGAAATCAAGTACTAACGATCCGAACCGCAAGACGAAACCCGAAATCCAAAAGGACATTTTGACGAAACATAGGTAACAGCTTATGAACTTTTCACATTTTATCAATATACATGAGTAAGTATTTCATAATAAAAAAGTGGTATCAGGTGTCTAGAAGAGTAAGCATACCCTGCCTGGCGCCACTCCCATATTACACCCATCATACGTATTACATTTTAGATGAGACAATATTGGCCAGGCTTCCATGTGATATATAGGGAAGAGATTTCTGTAAACAGTTATAGAAGATGGAAAGTCATGGATACTATCAGATAGGAAACCTTTAACTTGAAGCAACCTGAAAAAAGTATTTCAAAAATAGTTCACATAGTGTATAGATATTGTAATGACTGGAAGAAGCAAATTGTTTGATATATTCACCAAGAAGGCGATGCCACATGCCATAATGTCGAGTTTTGTCTTTATTTGCAGTCTGGTTTAGGTAAAGCGTATTTTTGGTTTTTCTTTTCAACATGTTACCTTTTGAAGAGAATACTTTGTTTCAAGATCGTATAAACAGCTTTTGAATTTCACTTTCACAAGTTTCCATGATTCCACAACATGTTGATATCACTTTTGTAACATACATAATTTTCTATATACATAATGTGACTTTCTCAATTTATTTTGAGAAAAAAATACCAATACAGTTACTTTTTTGTCATAAATATTTTCTTGATTTCTGATCGAAAGTCTCCACTGCAAAGAGCGTATATGATAGGATTGGCAATGTTATTCAAATAAAACGACCGAAATAATATGCCAGTTGTGGCTGACACTGACAGGGAAATGATTGTTTCCATGTCAGAAAATGTAAACACCATAGCATAAGTAAGATGTGGCATGTAACTGATACAAAACACGACTGTCACCAATAACATCATCAATATTCCATTATTGTTATTCCTTTGTGGTCTGGAAGTTTGGTTTTTGACACTTGTCTCCCCTCGTTCTGCTCTCGTTGACGAATTTTTAGAGTTTGGATTTGCATCCATTCTTGTCTGAAATGCTTTGCTTTTATCAACGACAAGGAACATATTTGTATTTGCCGTTTTTGGATCAGAGTCATTTGTTAAAGGATGCTCGGAATAATGATTGGAAAATGTTCGAACTTTTGGGAATGCTTCTCCTTCGCTGATCCACAACGGAAAAGTTTCTACACTGGACAGGGTTGATTTTGGTTGAAAGATTTGGTCAACTGACGCTTCCTCTTTTACGCTTGAAAAGTGTGTTAAATTCTCACTTCGTGATTTCACAATAGAAGAAATCGCCACAGATCTCTTCTGTTTAACCACCTCTGTAAACACTCGTTTTCTGTTTACCAGAAACTTTGATAACAGACCATATAATGTGGCCATCGTTAACAGGTTTGCTACAAACAGTATCAGTAACAGTATATGGTATGCGATGGAATGTACCATAAAACGGGGATTGTGGATTCCACACATGTGCATTGTTACCCCCGTCTCGGACACAATCGTTTTATTTTCAAACATAACTAACGCAGGCCATGAAAGACATACAGATGGAACTAGAATCAAACTTCCTAAATACTTGGCTTCCCTTGGTTCCAGTGATCTTGCTAGTGGCTTTGACACTCCTCTGTAACGCAGCACGGCGATTATAAAGAGTACAATACTAGCCGAAAACACCGTTAAAGCGATCAAGAAACAAGAAGATTTACAGAGGATGGAAAAGGGCAAAATGTCAGGTTTGAGTGTTCCCAAGATATCCAAGGGCATGTGAACTACGCATGACATGAGATCATATAATCCTAGTGTTGTTACCAAAACGTTGAATGCTGATGAACGATATTTGAATCCAAACACGTAAATTACTAATACATTTCCAACGGCACCAGACACCATTAAGCAGCAAATGTACGAAACTACACCTGTTGTTCCCATGTTGTCGTGCTGATGGTTCAAGTCTTATTTCATCTTGTTCAGTCCAATGAAGCTGAAAAGAAAACGGAAGTGTTAAAGTCTTTAATCGACCTAAAGTTGTTTTTCATTCTCACACGCCAAGTAAGAGCAAAGAAAACTTGCGTTTATTGGAGGGCTCTAAAAAACTTATAGTCCATATATTCCACTACTAAGAAGAAAAGCTTTTTAAGGCGCTTTGTGCTGAAAATGGTTATCTATTTTCGATACATCCGCAATATCACAGAAACGTTAAAGGGGAATGTTCAGCAATTTCGAGAATCGATTTGGGCCTTGAATTTATGTAAATAGCCTTCAGATTTTATTAGAACTGTAAAGAAAATCGCATAATCCCTTCAATTGTACCCATACCTAGACATTTATCTTTCATTTTCTGTATGTGTGTCATATTCTTACTAAACGACGAGTCGTATTTTAGACTTTCGAACACTGGTAATTATGGATACATGGGGATTTGAAGGCTGAAATTTGGAGGGAGAATTGAGAACATCATTACGGATTTAGATAAGCAAACAAATTTCTGGTTCTGAGACTAAAATTTTATTGATTGAATGAATAGTATCCCTATAAAATAACTACACTAGTAACAAACTAATAGATTGATGTTAAAAAGTTGAGTTTATATTCCCATGCCCTTGGCTTGAAAATTATCTAAATATCGAGTTACATGTTAGGTTCAGAAAGAAATGCTCATGGCTATTTCAATTTTATTCACTTACGTTATATTACTTACGTTTCAATTGAGTGCGCAATCATTATTTCAATGAATATTGAAAATCAAAAACGCACATCACTGTTACAACAACATTTGATTTTTTTTAAATGTAATACAATTGTCCTGTTAAAAACCAAATCTTTAGTGGGATATAAATGTAAAATTAGAAAAAATATTTATAAAATGTATTGCACCCTTTATTCCGGGAGTCAGGCGTCCTTACCACTCGCTGACTCACTCAAATATTAAATGTCGAATCACACTTGTACAATAATTGTACATTTCCAAAGCTCAGTACATACAAAACTTCACTGAAATATTTACAGGGGAATGTTCAGCATATTCGAGATTGATTTGAACCTTGAACATATATGTAATAAATCCAAAAGTACAAGAACTGCACAAAAATAGCATAATCCCTTCAATTATATCCTTACCTGAACAAATCATTCATTTTCTGTATATTTGTTTCCTATATAATCTCACTTACATGTACGAGTCGTATTTATGACTTCCAAACGCTGATAATTATGGATACACAGGGGTTCGATGAGTTAAATTTCGAAGGAGAGGTGTGAACATTTTTACGGATTAGATAAGCTAAAAAGTTCTGAAACTAAAATATTTTTGGTCTAACGGATGGTGAACATAATTGATCAAAAGAAAACAAAAACTATATCCTACCTGATAATTTGATTCAGTGCCTAGAATATTCAATCAACTATTTCAGTAGCAAGATAACTGATAAAATGTTTCCTTTGAAAGAAATCAAAACATAAGTTTTACTGTCTGGTCCAATACATTAGCTTATCCATCAATAATAAAATATTGAAATAACTATACAGTTTCATAAACAACAAAATCCATATTCCATATTTAATTATGAAATGCTCACGCAAGTTTTATATGACTAAAATACACGAAATGTATTAGCGTAAGTGTTAAAAAGGATATAAGTTGAGCATATATTGAAAAAAGCTATACACTACCAAGATATGAAGATACAGCTAAATGTATATTATTATTATGTTCATCTAGTCTGGTTCATAACGTTCAGTAGATAATGACGAGTGGCGTGTGACGTGATTGGTTGTTTCTGAATGAGATAAAGATCTGAAAGCTCAATTGTGCAAAATATTACGGAAAATTGGAGAAAAAGCAGTGCGATGAACATATGCGGCCCTACTAAAGTCTACTCAAAAAAATTCTAATAAGAAATCCTACCTGTAGATTCGATTTTAATTGGGGAAAAATTATTGATTTCATTTTACAAATATACGCAATATGAATTATGTGATGATGTTGTACTTTGGTTTCCCCTTGTCAGTGATGCAGGTAGGAGGGGCTGACATGGAAAAGCGTCTAGTCGTTCGGATGGGACAATAAACAGAGGCCCCGTGTGCTATTGGCTGTGCACGTTAAAGATCCCTCGACAGATGGAAATCGAAAATAAGAGCAGGCTAATGCCGCTGTCCTGGCAAAATTTCCCTCATTGCACACTGCATGGCGTTTGCCCGTCCTCAATTAGCCCACATAGGTGCAGAAAAGTAGTACGTAAAACTCCATTCATTTCATTTCATTTTTTAGAAAGGTCATTATAAATATGCTGTTTCATCGTGGATCGATTTCTCTTACCAATACCTACTCACAAACCTTTTATTGGTTTATGATATACAATAATGGATTATCATATAAGTACACAGATACATTATATATTTAAAAAGAAATCTCACTTTTGATCTGCATCGTTTACTCGCACTTTTAGTTACAAAAACTTATCAATTAGCTACCTATTTTTAGTCAAAAGCATTATTGTGGCAAGAAAGCCATTCTTGTTTCATTGTTAAAACATTTTGATATGAATTGAGTGAAATAAATTCAAATCTGACCTTTCCTGAAAATGATGTGTTTTAAGTGCTTCCTAGATATTTAGCCCGGCATGGGTTCAGGTGATACCTTCGGATTATTCTACCCGGTTTCCCCCGTCAGTGATGCAGGTCGGAGGGGTGACATGGTAAAAGAGTCTAGTCGTTCGGATGGGTGAATAAACCGAGACTACAGACTGTTCACATTAAAGATCCTCGACAGTTGGAAATCGAAAATAAAAGTAGGCTAATGCCGCTGTCCGGGGAAAATTTCCCTCATTGAACCCTTCATGGCGTTTATCCGTCCTCATTAGCCCATACAGGCGCAGAAAAGCAGGACGCAAAACTCAATTTCATTTCCTTGTTATACGATTTTTCCTTATTACAGGCTGGGTTATGTAACAATATTATTAACTGTATATTTCATGCTAACAAGGCTTTTAACGAGACATTAGTGCCTATGGAAACTGTGGTAATACGCCATATATAATACCTAATAATCGTGCAATTAACGGATTGGATAACGTTTGTATGAAACAATCCGTTCAAAAGAATAATTAATATAGGCTCTAATTAAATCGGACCCATGAGGATTGTTCCACGTTTTTGTTATTAAACAACTGATGATTCTATAAGCAACTCTAAACTCAATCTATTAAATAGAAAGCAAAATTATTGGTATTTTTCCAGGCGAAGCGAAATAAGCCCCATACAAGTTTTGAAAATTGAGACTGCGTATTGTATTCGTTTCTTTTCCTTAATACTGTTGTTTCATTGAGCTTGATTCAACGATCCAGTGGATATATTTTTAAGCTGGATCCAATCTAGTTTCGATTAAACGGAAATCGGAAGGAAACAGCATAATATTTTGAAGTACGAGCGTACGTATAATTGATAACTGAAACAATCGAGTGCTTTGTAGCAGGTCAACCAACCGATAAGCAGCAACAGGAAGCAATCATGTTTAATCCCGACCAATCGAACCCTGCAATTACAACCGGAAGCAAATAAAACACCCACGATAATAAGACTGTTATAGAAGTTATGAGAAGATTTGCATGGGTAGATACTTTTATGATGAATGAAAAATAATCAGTATGCTATTTTTAACAGTATTATTACTAAGCTATTTTCTATTTGTCAATTTTCACCCCGATAAAAATCAAATAGGTTCAGTTTATATATAAAACGATATTATCCTTCAAAAGTTTATGTATTTACTATATCTATAGTGATCTTAATGTAGTAATATCATTGACTTGGTCATTAGAGACTTTTACAACTGTATCATTATTTGTGTATCTTCTGGTTTATCTTGCCGGTGCAAGTAAATAAGTTTTTGAATTTTTTTATATTTTTTGAAACTTGGAATAGAAGATTTAAAGTATTTTTGTTGGTCTTGGAATGTCTTTGCTTTGATACATATATACAAACATTCAAAATATGTGTTTACAGAAGACAATTTTCAGCCAAAATCAGTGACCTTTTTGGTTTGAAATTTCTAGGAGAGAAATGTATTTCCATATAATTTAAACAAAAATTATATTCTTTACCAACACAAGACATTCTAATACCAACAATACCATTGTCAGACTGATATTCCAAATCTCATGATAATAATGGCAAAAACTAACAATTGCACAGACAATAGACCAACAATTTGAACAAAATAGATTCTACTAAAAAGTAAAAGAAATTTTAAGATTAACGAGATATCTTAAAAGAATTTAATGAACTTTAAGAAAATCGATTCGGATTACTGCTTATAGTTGATGAATTTAAAAGTCTAAACATAGGACAAACTAATCTTTCATATCTGACTGTTTTGTGTTCAGAATGGCATACATGTATTACAAATGGCTTCCAAATCAGAGAAACTATTACAACTTTTTACTGTAATAGTTTTGAAAATGATATTTTGCCAAGAAATATTATACTCTCATTGATAGCCGCAGGTCCAGGGCTCACGAATCACTCGAACTCAGACTAAAACTGAAAACGCACGGACCGTGGCAAATCCTATCACAATCTTTAGCAAATCCAATATTCTGCATACATATGTCCCAAAACTGAACCTCAACATCTTCGTAAGCATAACGAATGGATATTTGCGGACAACTACGGTTTTCTGGATTCTTGGATTCTGTTTGTATACTGTGACACCTTTGATGAATATATACTCTTATTGGTCAAGTTTGAAAACTTAATTTTTTGTTCATTCTAAAAGGAGGTAATCGCTTTACAGCATTTTTACTCAAAAAAAAAACCTAATATATATATAGTTTGACGTTATTGAAGTTAAATAAGATATTAACAAAATAATGCATATTATGCACGTACGACTTAAGCTTATATCGTGTCATCGAAACTTACCTAATACCACCTTCACATACACGATTTTTCTTACGAGTCCTTACGAACCACCAACTCGTAGTCAATCGGTTGTATCCGTAAATAACTCGCTTGTATCCGTAAACAACTCGCTTTTATCCGTAAATAACTCGTTATAACTCGCAGGCACCCCTGATTATCCGTAATAGTATCGTCAAATTTTTTGACATGTCAAAAATTTTCTTGCGATTGTCCACGAATAACATTATCCGTAATTAACTCGTTAATAAGTCCTAACAATCGACAAGTATCGTAAACTACTCGCAAGAATCCGTAAATGTCTCGTAAGCAATTTGTTTTACGATTTGTTACGGTGGCTTTACGGATTATTAAGAGTAATTACGAGCACTTTACGTTTCAAAAAAAGTCATAACGAGCACTTAACGTATAGTTAAAAGTTATTACGACCACTTTAGGTATAGTTACGAGTGTTTTGCGAATACTTACGTATACTTTACGATTTAATAAAGTCTAAAAAAAAGCAGCAAAAAACGAACAGTTCCTATCATTTTCCATCAAGACGTCAAATAGTTCAGATCTTTTTGGATACAAAATTTACAAGCATGGCTCCAAAGAGGAAGAAACTCAACAACAAAAAGATGACACGGTCATCCACCCAAGAATCGCAGCCGCTTGAACCCGTGGTACACGAACGTCCACTTTCCCTTGAAACACCGCAGATAGATCTTTATCCCACAGATGATGAAGACAGCGAATATGAAGATGATGCAGTAGCCCACCGAACCCTTTTTTTTTTTTTTAAAATTTCAAACTTTTTCATGATCTTATCCATCATACCAATGTTTTTTGGTCAACAACTGACACATTTGTGCGCATAACACCTCCGAGAATTGACTTTATACAAAGGGCTTAAGCCCTCCCCAATCGGAACAAATGTTTCAGGGGCCCTACAAGCTTCCTATATTAATTTTTACGCCTCGATTTTGTGTTGCAAAGATGCGTCATTGAACGCTGATTCGTTTGATATGCGAACGTCCCATTTTTGATCAATTTATGACAGTTTTGTGTGCTAAAACGTGATTGACTTTAGAAAAATGGCGTTTACCTCCCTCCGAAGTTAGGGTCACGGCTGACTCCCGCCAGAAATATCTTTAGTCGCGGTGGCGAAGCGGTAAGCGTGCTGGAGTCACACTTATGGGGGCCCGGGATCAAGACCCCACCGAACCCTTTTTTTTCAAAATTTCAAACTTTTTCTTGATCTTATCCATCATAGTATTACCAATGTTTTTTGGTCAACAACTGAGAAAGTTCTTGTAACCAGAAGAATCTTCTTGGGCTCATGCAGGAGATGATCATACTGTCCAAAAAGGGTCTTGCGGGACAACCAGGTCCTGCACCAAAACCTTCTTCGTGCAGGACGCCTTCTCCTCGGCCTAGCTATGTCTAATTCCTGCTGGATATCTTCTTCTTCCCTCTGGGCTAGTGGCAGAAGCAATTGTAGAAATCTTTGATACAACAGCAATCTGTTTCTCTCATATGCCATGATCTTTCGCTGATGATGTAAGTTGTCGAATGATGCTCAAACAAAATTGCATATTTTAATTGCAAAAAACAAAATGGCTGTATCGTAACTGACTTGCAACTCAACGTAAGATCATGTTTACAGGTCGCAATTTACACGTCAAGGCGTAGATGAATCGCAAAATTCCGTAAATTACTCGTAACAAGCCATAAAAAGCTCTTATAATGTCGTAACGTTCTCGTATTTATCGGTTGTACCTCGGAACATATCTTACATGTTTACCTTTTATTCCTCGCAATGCCTCGTAATAGCCCGTAAATGGCTCGTTATGGCTCGTAATTACTTGAAATCACTCTTAAATAGGTTGTAAAAGTGGCAAATTCGTAAGGATCCGTAAAAGATACGAGAATTTGTGCGATTCGTAAGGACTCGTAAGAAAAATCGTGTATGTGAAGGTGGTATAAACTTATCATTTTAAAATCATCACACCTTAACCTAGATTTCATCAATTATTGCCTTAGGCAATAACTCTTAAACCGATCTTCCGATTATAATTTAATTTCAAATAGGTTAACCCTATCTAAAACCATCTAAAATCTAAAAATATTGAATATGCGTTGTCACCATTATTTTGCAAAACACAATTTTTTTTTATGGACACATAGAGAGCTGATTTCTTGACAGATTTTGACGATACTTGTTAGATGATGCATTATTTTTTATATACGACTGGTTAATAACTAAAGCTCATATCGTGTCATTGAAAACAAAACAAATCATCAAAACTTCAACGAGAGAGCTGTCAGGAAGGGTAACAGATACAAGTTATTCAATCCCTCCAACCGGCTTTCAGTTTGTACAAGTCGCAGATGCAAGAAAATCAAATAAATTCTACTCAAGGGTCAACGAGATCAGGAAAGGCCTCACATGCAAGGAATTTATTGCTATTTTTCATTCGTTTTATTCGTTCTAAAAAAAATATGTTTTTCATTTGCTTCCTACGGCCCTGTATAGTAATACAAAGCGTTGGCATTTACTTCATCCTTTGACATCGTTTGTATCGATTCTTAGATTTGCACTAGGCAGCTCTATAAAAAAACGACTTGCTAACAAAGACATTCCTTGCTTTGTCAGCATAACCATTGTGCTTTGTTTATACGGCTGATATCTGGTGTATCTGCATGTACATTTAAGTTGCTGTTTTTCCCCATTGTACTGGAATTTAAACAGTTTAAAATAAAACTAAAAACATTTAAATAGCATATTTCATTGTTATTTGATATAAAAAATATACAAAGGAAATGTACAAATGAAAATTAAAAGAAATTACACTATATGTGTTGTAGTAGTTGCTTATTCATATTAGAGTTATCTGAAATAGGTAATAATTCAATTAATTGTAGCTATCTCAATATCTCGAAGATTCCATATACGTGTCATGCAGATCCGTCATGCAGACATAAATGACCCTTGCGGATCCGTCATGCGTCAAATATGATTCCATGTGTGCGTTCAAAGTATGCGTTATCTTTCTTTTGACGCACGGACTTCTACACAGATGGATGCTTTGACATTTGGGAGATCTCCGGAAAAGCGTCCGGATGCATCAAAAATCGCATCATCAGGCGCATGAAGGAGACCAGTTGACGGATCCCGCTTCCGCATATATGGAATCATAGGCTATCCCCTTAAAGCTAAGATTCCATATACGCGTCATGCGTATACAAGCCCCCCGTAGTGAATAACAAGAGTCAATCTGACCGTGTGTGTATTCGGAAACCGTTCTTGATCAATCTGCATGTCCATTTTTCGACCTCTCCACTTATATCAGAATTTTGTTGGTTGTTGAAGTATCAACTATTAATGCTGAAAATCTCACAATTGCAGTCATTTCAAATGATTTTCTTTCCATTAAATATCCAAATTTAATAAGAATCTTTGGTCATGAAGTTGCTAGAAGTGCTAGTGGATTTTTTCGCCTGCAACGGATCGGATAAGAAACTTTAAATTGACAATCGATCAGATTATAAGGGTCTTTTCACAAATATTAGATCTTTGATGACCACTATGCATTCAGCTCAACCTTCGTCATTGTTCGAGACTATATAATGACTCGGTCTTGATAAGCGTCCATCTTGCCCGGTAAATGGGCAGGAAAAGACAACTTTTGTTCGAAGTTTTTGATTGTTTTGGGTTTTTTTCACGACAGAAGACGATTCTCTCTGAAGAATGCTTGTGATTGGCTGAACTATAATTTATTCAATATGGCGACTATTGTATAGTATACGAGGTTATCTAGCCGTTAGTCTATTATAGTGCCGAAGTTGATACGAGTGGATCACTATGTTGAAATTGTCACATTCTTCTGTAGTAAACTAGCCTGTCCATACTTCCTCTTGTCCGATACGGCTTCTATTTCACCAGTATAAGGATTACGTGCCACACCCTGTACTACTGCCATGTACGTTGGCCTTTCTGTAAATTCATGACCATACTTGGTATGAAGTTCATTCATGATATTCTGAAATTTAAAAAATCATCTTAATTAACTTTAATTCATAATTAACTTCCATTCATTCGCCGGATTTGACTTGGTTTTACTTAATGCATGGAATAATAACTTTACGAGTTACACCCAAATTGTGGTAGATTTTTGTATTTTAAAAGAGTGCATAAACGTATAAAACTCTGTTTTTTAAAGCATGAGCATGATTTTGTGTAATATTTCTCGGGATACTAGTACCACCTAGTGGTTCCCAGCCTTTTTCAAGCTGTTGCCCAAATTCACGAAGCTCCCAGAACCATGGCCCCCTGTTCTATTCCAAAGTAGGGAAACAAGGAGAATATAGCGCAAGGGTTGTTGTCTTGTGCATTCTCGTCATCAGGAGGTTGGATGTATTTGATTACAAGCAACTACAGACCTTAAACAGCGAAATATAGTTAAATAAAAGTTTGGCTAGAGAAAAAACGATATACATCCTCATGCGCCATGGCCACCTGACAAACACCCGATGGTTCCATAGGGGGCAGGTTGGGAACCACTGACCTAGGTTAAAGATCTTACACTATGAATTGTCACGTTTAATTGAAGTTCTTTTTTAGCTCACTTCCACAACTGAAGCAGTGCCATAAACTCCTGATTATCAGTCGATCTATATTCATGTTGGTTATTGTAAACATTAAAAGCTACCTGGGTGAGATCCTATTTAAGGTTATTTCAAGAAAATAATACATGAAAGTTAAACTTGACGTGGAGTGTGAAAGACAGTATACGTTGAAAATTGCCACAACTATTCAATTTGCATGAAATCTACAAAAGATTTACAACTTCAAAATAGTTAGGCTGCGTGCTGCGTGCTGCGTGCTGCGTGCACATAGAAGTATACTTTTCGGGTATATGGTGCACGTTTTGAGCGACACGCGTATACCTAAAATCGAACAAGGTAATTTCATAGGCCTAATACCTGGTCACATAAGAGGACACTAATCGAAAACGAAGTATTCCTACGTATATTAAAGTAAAGTGTAGTATAGTAGAAATCGTGCTTGTTTGATTTTCGAGTAGTGTATACCGTATACTTCTATGTGCACGCAGCGTTAAGGCTTTTGTGCATAAGCACTAAATAGCTGAATAGTGACGAGCTAAAGTTGTCCTAGTAATATTAAGTGCTTATGGACGAAAGTCCTTAATATTTTGAAATTGAAAAATAACAAGATTGATATAATTGATTTTGTATTAAGCATGTTATCTTCTACATAATTAACGCGTAAGAGAGGATAGTATCGATTATCGATGATCCAAGGTCGTCTCAGGCTTTGAAATTATTATATTTAACTGACGCTTTTTCTTCCTCTGAATCAATTATTTCTTTAACAATCTAATTGGCAGCAATAACCTTATAAAATTCTAGGGTAATAACATTCTTATTAAAGGTTATTATTTCCATCGTTGTCAACAATGGAGTCGTAACCTAATTAATATTGGCAAATAACATTAAAGATAGCTTTCCAGGGAAAATGAACATACGCCAACATGACGTCCAATTAATTGCAATTACCAACAAGAATACCCGACCCCTACCAATTTTCCTTACACATCATGAAAATTGTAAGGACAAAAAAGTTATTCAAGAAAGGCATTAAATTACATGTAGGTCTTCTAGATGCTATTCAATTTGTTTATGGCGCCTCCTGCTACAGTTCCATACATTTCATGACGATTATTAGTGGAATTAGATAAAAACAAAAACACGTCAAGTCCCAGACTTCATTACTATAAACATTAATATGCACCGTTTTTGTTATTTATGATCGAAAGGAAAGTTTCAACTACAACTCAGTCTAATTTCGTTCGTTCGTTTTTTTTTTATTCCGGTTTTTTTAACCACTACATTATAGGGTCTGAGAACGAGACGCGATAAGAAACGTTCACGTGAACTTGGACCTTACCTTGATAAACATGACCTGATAAACTAGTCTACAGCACTTAGGAATCCTAGAATGCACCTATTGTTCGCGAACAAAATCCCAGCGCGGGAGAGGGCAAAGATCTGATTGGTTAAAACAAAGGTCATTAAGGTTAGGTCAAAGTTAACGTGAACGTTTCTTATCGCGTCTCGTTCTCAGACCGTAATGTAGTGGTTTAAAAACCTGATTTAAAAAAACGAACGAACGAAATTAGGGTCTGATTTTAATTAGACTGAACTACAACTAGGCTGGTTAGGCAAAGCTTCAATTTACATGGGTTCAAATAAGGAAATCTTTTTTTGTATATGGAGTACAATGGTTTCTTTTTGAATCATTAATGATACCCACCCTTCGACTTGTAGTTCTAGTAATATACCAGAACAAATTCAATGCTTCACTTACTTTAGGGAAATTTTCTTCAAAGATGATATGATTTGGAATTAGTTGATGATGAAATCTGAGATGTTCTATCGCTATTTTGACTGTCTGTTTCAACCACAGAATTCTTGCTGCAACCTGGAAATTAAAAAAAAAATCTACTTTCGTTTTGTAGAAAATTGACTCATATGAATCTAGGTATGTATTCAGACTTCTTTAGTCTCTTAAAGAATTTGAACAAAGTGATTATTTTTCCCTTTTGGTGTTTGTTGTTGCAAATAAAATGAACAACAAGTTTCGTCTACAGACTGATCAGTAAACTGGCGGGTTAAATAAAAGAAGGCAATGTCAACAAGGGCACAGACTCAGAACGGGTGACGAAGGGGTCTTAGTCCCCGACATTTTGGTTGGTAAGGAAGTATTTTTGAAGGATTAATATATACCGAAATACCGACTTCAACATCCAAACCCCGACAGATTGCACCCAATTTGAGCTGTTTTCCATATATTCCCAAAGGGAAACCTTGTGTTCGAGCTTGAGCCTGTGGTGCGCTCCCATGAACGTCAACTTAATTCCAATATGAAATATGACTATAAAGGTAATCACAGTAGCTTGTTGAATATAACAAAAAACCCTGCAACCGCTGCTTTCATATCTGCACATCTGCGATTTCATGATTTACGCCAGTATACGATGTGACAGTTTGTTTTAAATGCAGTTGTTTCCCTTCACTTCTAAATAAATTGAACAAAAACAAGTTTAGTTGTCACATGATTGTTTCTTTGCTGTACAGGTTTCTTTTTCTGTATAACTTTCATTGCTTATATCATATTTAATCATAAAATAAGTAAAAGTCATACCTGAGCATTCACTGTAGTTATTCTAGCGCCACCAGATGAACCAAGTATCAACTCTACTACTCCATCTTGATTAACGAAGATAGCGGGCGCCATAGACGATAAGGGCATTTTACCAGGCTCTATATAATTTGCCGAATCAGTCTGAAAATAAAGAAATGTTGGGAATTTTCTTTAGAAAAACTTATGTATATTTTCAGTTAAAAAACGTTTTTCTGTTACGATGAAGGAATTTAACATCATTTCAAAGGTTCGATTGATATTCGCGTCAATAACCTCTCCGTGTTCTATAGCACAGTGGATAGCGCATCGTTCTTTACAGACATAACGTCATGCTTGAATACGAGGAAATGGTGGTCGTTATGTTGGAGAGTTCGGCTCTCGATCAGGGTGTGAAAATCCGATGACCTTGAATAAGTCATCTTCACTCATAATTCCAGTCCACCCAGCTGTAAATGGGTACGGATAATCCGGGAAGGTTCAATGCCAAGAGGTTTGGCCCAGAACCAACTGGGAGAAAGGATCCTCAAGGAACCTAAGTTGTAGACCTTGTAAAATATACATGTTTCTTTCTTTTTCTGGCAATGATCATTCTGATGTGATTCACAGGGTCACCAGACAAGCACACGGATCTGCGTTATAACCATGTAAATGACTTATAAAATCACCTATCCTATATTCAAATAAAATCCTATTAAAACTTACCTGTAAGTCATCCAGTAATGCATAATCACCTGCATGGAAATCAGCCATTTCATTATTTAAAATGATACCGGTTGATGGTGAATATAACAGCGAACCAAAGCTTAAAAGATAACATTATTAACCGTTTTAAATAGTCACTGTGCCATTCATTGAATATACATTGCACCAGCTCAACTTTGGCTAATGGACCTTAAGATTTGTACAGGCTTATAGATAAGTCCGGGATTCTTTTAGTGTCATACCAATAAATTGACACCTTTCCAATGATGCCTTACCCTATCAGCATCCCTAATGCGAATGAACTTATTTGACGAATAGCAATCTTGATTAAAAGAACTAGCTCTGGGTCAAGAGTAACTTCCAAAACGAAAATTCTTATTTTGAAAAATATATTCGTCTATCACAATAATTTGCTTTCATTTAGATGATGTCTTTTTTTCAAGCGGCTATAATTCTGACGCGCACCGATTTAATCTAGAAATCTCTAATTGGACGACATAATACTCACTAATAGTTGATGCTAGTTGTAACAGATACGGCATCACCATCTGGAGCTAATATAGAAATTTGTGATGTACCATAACTATTCCAAGGTTTACTGGTTATATTAGTATAATAAGATTCAGAATGAGTTTGGTTGGTGTCTATTTTGCTTCTGATAAGTTCGGCATATTCTGGTGAAAACATCTTGTCTAGAAGCTGTATGAACAAAAAATATGTTTAAAAATAAAGTACGTGTCAGTTCATTGAAATACAGAGAAAACAGAGCATGATCTAGAAAAGGTCAATCGTAGTTATTCAGGAGATGCACATGGACTGGCACAGTCCGGTAAATATACCACACAGCCAAAGTGAGAACTTTCTAACTAGGGCTTTATTCTCGAAAAATAAAATCAAAATTTAAGGGAATACAGCAAAAGGATCATACAACATAATTTTTAAAAATATCTTAGTGACTAAAATCATCTTAAGTTAAGTTTTCGAGAATAAGGCTCCAGGATGTCGAAGTTCAAGAAGTCAACTTGGCTTGCGACATCCACCTGAACACCAAACTATTGGCCAAACTAGTTTCATTTGAAAATCCCAAAATTTTAACATGATCATACCCATGACCAAACCCCTTCCGTACATGAAATTTTTTTCGCTACGCCCGTGTCACAAAACTAGTTAGAATGTACCCCATGCGAATTTGTTCTATAATGGTAAGCTAAAGGTATATCTGTTACCTGAAAACTTATTCGTGTACCATTTCAGCAGTATTTACACGAAACAACAAAATCAGACATACAAGCTTAAGTAACTGGTGGTCAAATAGTTAAGCTTACCCCTTCTAAGTCAGTATATAAAGGATCTCCTAATTTTAATCTGTCAGCGTAAACAAATTTAAACGTTTCAATGATTTTATGATACATGGCAATTTCTTTTTCAGGACTGCTCAGATCTTCTGGTGTAAATTTATAACCTACAACACAATCAAAGACATTGACCGCCAAGTGTAATTCGGATGAATTGTAAGAGTTGTCTTTGAGTTAACAATTATCCTGTTGAAATTAGTAGTTTGGTGTTTTCTGCAAGTCATATCTAAAGCAAGAAAATTTTTTTCTTCATTATAATATATTTTGGGGGTTACTAGTCAATACCTCCTACACAATGCTATTCAATTGCTTGGCTCTTGTGATATTTTTTTAAATTGTCCAGATATGATAATCGGACGATACATACCTTCTAACACGCGTAAAATGAGACCCATAACAGGACCTCCACTGGGAGCTCCAAGTGTATACATGGTAAAATTCCCATATTTGTATGTCAGGGTTGAAGTTTTCCGTAACTCATACTTATTTAAATCTTCTAAAGTTATTATTCCACCTAAAAGAAGAAAAGAATTTAGAATACGGACTACAAATACGGAATTCAGCTAGATATATTATCTTTATTAACAATAACGATTAAGTGGTAAATGCAACCGTGAGAACATGCACAGGTCTTTATTTGGATTGTTCACTTTCTAAGCATGTTACTCATACTCATTGCTCATAGGAACACACACCAAAAGAAGAGTTTTCCATATAGCACAATAAACCAAAACCCCGCGAGCTACAATTTGTACACATAAAAGTAACCTTGACAGTGAGAGCATTTCACTCATTGCTCACTGCTTGAACGCATTTTTGCACGTACTCATTATCCCAACCAGATTAGGACCCAAAACTCTATTTTATTTCAGTCAACTCACCAAACTTTTTTATGTCATTGATTAGTCGCTTTGCTCCTTCCCCTTTGTAAAGATAATCAGGACCTTCATCTGCTATACCACGTAAAGTTTTTGCAAATACTTTTCTGTAAATTGTGCTACCTTGCTTTAGTATTTTACCATCTTTATCGCAGTAAATTTTGCTGAAAATTAAAATATCAAGAGTAACAAATGTCCAAATCAATGTTATGAAATATTCATATATAATAACTCTTATTCTGTTATCCGATTCTAGAAAGCCTTCAAGTTCAAATCCCCGTGTATCCATAATTATTAGCGTTTGAAAGTCAAAGATACGACTCGTATTTCATTGAGACTGCCTTATATAGAAATCACATACAGAAAATGAAAGATAATTGTTTAAATAAGGGTATAATTGAAGCAGGGGCGGACTGGGCCGCATGGCCACATGGCTAAAGCCATGCGGGCCGGTGTGCACAGGGCCGGTTTGTGAAAAATAACAAAAAAAAAATATTTATATTTTGAAAAAAAAAAAAAAAAATTGGACTTATAGGTCTACTCAAAATTTCAAAAGAAAGTGGCCGAAATCCGCTGGAGGCGCTCGGACATCACCTTTATGGTAGTCATTTTTCAAAAAAAAAAAAAATTGGGGAGGACCCCTTAAGCAGTGGCGGATCCAGGGGGGCCTTTACTTTGTCTTTTTTTTTTAATAATGGGGAGAATACGAAATCAAAAATGTCTAACCACGTCAAAAACAGTTAAATTAGTACAATTTATACTTATTCTATGTTTTTAAGCCACAAAAAAAGGTCAAAAAAATTTTCGCCTCGCTTCGCTCGCCCAAAATATGGCTCTACGCGCTCCCCCTTTGCAAAAACGTAGTTCTGTCCTGTTAAGACCCCTACGCTCGGCACACTTAAGTGGGCCGGTCAATGGAAAAAAACCATGGCCGCGTCACGGCCCCAGTCCGCCCCTGAATTGAAGGGATTTGTGCAGTTTTAATATTTCTGAACGCTATTTACAAATATTCAAAGCCCAAATCGATCATAAAAAAATAAAGAACATTCCTTGTAACTATTCGTAATAAGATGATGCAGCTATGTAAGGGAATTGTGCTTGATATTTATATTTAGACAGAATTTATCAAGAAGCCTACCATAGTTCTGGATACATTACTGCTATTGTTGAATTGTAATCTCTGAGAATTCTTTTTCGAATGAACCTTAAACCCCGAGCAGCTGATGCCGATAATGGTGCACCTTCTTCTGCCATCTTGATAGACGACATAAATAGGGTTTTCCATGGAAGCTTTCCATGCCGTTGATGAGCTTCCCAATACGCTTTCACTTCTCCAGGTACAGCAATAGATAGTGGTCCTAAAAATAGACCAAAGAGTTAGTCGAGCATGAACTTTGTTTTGATTACATACGATTTTTATTACATAAACTGGTGGTCGTATACGTAGTAGAAAATCAAAGAGTTGTGGGATGTGCTTATTAATAATTCACTATTAAGTAGTTCTGACGGCAAGGACAAATCTTCAGCAAAGACTTCCGAGACAAATTTAAAACTTTTGACTTATGAATATGGAGCACATATATCTGAATGGCAGGTCATGATGACTCATTGGGTTCTAATTAATAAAACATGATGACCTTTGCAACTTACCAAACAAAAATGATTCATTGCTATATCTTTCTCTTGTAGCAGCCTTAGGTGCAATTTCTCTGCCATTAATAACGTCGACTTGCTGTGATTGTTTATCATATATCACAATAAAACATCCTTAAAAATACATTTAACAGTGATACTAATAGTGAGCCTGAAAATAGCTTATTGATCACTCCACCATCAAGGGTGTGGATTTATGAGGCTTTTTGATTAGTAAGAAAGAAATTTTTAAGAATCAAAATCCATCAGATGAAAATCAGAGTAGGAAGTCCCTATTGCCAACCCAAATCCCTAAATATCTTTCAGAATGTACCAAAGTGATGCCATTTTCCATTTTTTTCTCTAGGGCATGCGGTTGCGGCGCTTCGCGACGTACTTCGACTCTACAAACCATCCTGGTTCGTCCTCCCCCACCCCCCAAAAAATTGGACAAATCCACGCCTTTGTCCACTATGACAATATTATACTGCTCATTGCTCTGCAACACTGCATCATTAATATATTCAGTTCAAGATGACTGTGAAACTGGAACTATGCCCAAGATTAACATTTGATCGTAGTGTCGTTGTGTCCATTTTGAAAAAAAAAAGTTTTATTTGGTTTGCTCAAGGTTTGAACCGCCATTATTTATAAATGAATAGCTAATTTTGGTATTTAACAGAAAAATAGTGGACCTGTTTCAGAACGCATAATACCACTCTCACTCTGAGATAGTAATTCAACAACATTCTATAGATTTGACGTTTGTAAAGAACATGTGTTCAAAAAAGGAACACACGCTGCGTAATCTACTGAAAAACAAACCAGTTTTCGCGCCGTCTTACTGTGGATTACTGCTGGGAATATCAACATCTTGATAGGCTACTTAAAATAAATACCGAAAACTTAAAAAATATATACTAGACATGGTAATTGCTCATTATCTACCTGCTATCACTAAACAGATTAAAGATTGCCTTCCTAAATAAATCTACAGATGTCAAAAGGTTGAGCATGGTTCTTTAAACTTAATCTATTTGATAAGAGTTTCATTGGCTAAATTATGTACGGAAGTTAAAACAGGACTCTAATGAAACAGTCTTTATCACGTTTATGTACATCTTAACCAAATTTAAAAGTTAAGAGGGTATCGTATGTAGAGATTTCAAGCCAGTCCTGACCAACAAAGTCCATTTCAAAACCCTTCGATCATTGAAGGGCCACATGCCTAAGGTAGTGTTTAATGAATTTGTTTTCATAGTCATTTATATTGCAATAGAAAACAAATCGCGATTAGAAAACCATCTCACCTCCTCCGATGCCCATACTATGTGGCTGCATTAATCCATTACATAATAAAGAAGCTATAGCTGAATCTACTGCTGATCCGTTCTTGGCTAAAATATCTCTACAACAAAACAGAAAAGAAAATACAATGAAAGGAACACGATTTATTTTATTGAATATGTCGATTTGAAGGGAAAATATCCAACTTTCCGGTTTTCTGTTTTTGTTTATGGAAGCAAACCAGCTCTTCCAAAGATACAATGATTATCAGCACGGTTTTATAAATGTTTAACATTTATAATCTTGCAAGAGGGTCTTACCTTCCAATTTTTGAACATTTTGCGTGATCTGCAGCAACTGCTCCAATTGTGACCTGTTTATATGTGATATTGTTCTTAAAGCTTTCAGTTACATTCGACTCTATAGATTCCACTGTTGTTGATTTTGTGGACGGGAGCGTAGTTGGTACTGGTGTCGTGCTTTTGGGTAGTTTCTGGACGGTAGAAATTTTAGATGCTTCGGTCACCAAAACATTTGTTGTCGTTTTAACACTGTCAATATCCCTAGAGTTATTTCCCATAAGTTGTTTGGAATTGTCTTTATAACTTGGAATGTCGCTGGTGTTCACAGCTGAACTGTTCGATTTCAACATAAGGTTTGAAAAATGTCTTTGGAAAAACGGTAGTCCGAAACCAACACCTAATCCTATAGCTAGTAACCACACTAACATGAATATTATGATTATGAGAACTAAAATTGAGCGCTTTTTGGACCATTTTGTATTCTTTGGATGATGTGAGGTAGGTGGTGATGTGTGTGCATTTTGGAGGCTGAAATATAAATAAATAAATACAGTTACGGTGATTTGAATCAGAATCAAGAAATAGGAAATTGTTAAAGGGCCATTCTGGTTGGTTTTTTTTTTAAGTATTCATTAACAAAAACGTCGCAAATGTTACCTGGAAGTATCTCAGTATTTTCTTGATCAAACTGAATTTCTTTTTGAACAGGGAGTACTTATTGTTGATTAAGCAGTTTGACCCAGTTTTGGTATTTGTATTAATAATTGCTCAATATTTCTAGCTGAAACCTTTAAAATATAATATAGGAGATACATTTCTCTACAATTAGGCGTTTATTTTACTCAAATCCGTTCAGTAGTTTTCTAACAGAGTTCAAAAAGCTAGCGTTCAAATTAACTGCTGGTTTAAACTTTGAGACCTAGAAAAATCGGGACTGTCTCTTTAAAGCTCTCACCATTGATAAATAGACGTAACATTGTCGTGGCTGTCCTAACTACCAGATTAAGACACGAACTTAGTAAGAATCCATGTTCGGTGCGAGACTATAACCCAACAATTTTTGAAACCGGAAATTCGACTGATTTAGTTTGGTGTGAAAATTCAATTTTGGGTTACTATTTTCGTGTATCATATTTCATTGGAATTGCACGTCGTTTCGTATGGCATAACTTCAAGAATGAATATTTCATGATATCCTGCGATTAAAGTCGTTGGTGAAACATACTGATCCTAGGACCCTAGAGAATAATAATAGTGTTGTATTCAAGACTGACTGAATTATATTAGATATGCTCTAGCGTAAACATAAGATAAATCTGGTATGTTTTTCATTTCGAAGTTATCAACATTGCCAATCAACGTCTTTCAAAACTTTAAACAGATGTTGAAAAAATGATGATGTTTGGGTGTAGCATTACATTCTACAGCTTGTTAGATGAAAAACTTATCGATTTCCAGCAGAGCTATTACCAGAATGTTTACCTTTAAACAACGTCTATGTTTTAATTTTTTTTTTCAAACCTCATGTAACAACAGCACATGACAATGAGCAACTTGTTGTGCGCCTGCCTCAACCCCTTTCCAACCAACCCCCTCCTTAAAAAAATGTTATGGTTACAACTTTCTTATTTTGAGCATGTGAATTTTCACTTAAATTTAGAATAGGGATTGTAAAGAGGTTTTCTAAACTTTGTATGTGTCACCCCCACTGATCTGCATAGATATCAATAGTAGCTTCCGGTAGAATAGTGGGGATGACGTCATAAAACGCGTTAGTTTAAGTGCAATTGAAAGAACCACAGACATCGAATAAAGGTTTGAATGGCGCAAATTGATGCTATCAGTATCCCCGATACACTTACAAAGCTTAGAAAACCCCTTTAAAACCCCTTTAAGTATCTGCCATGATTGGGGTATCTTAAGTTTTTAAAATTAAAGTGTTAAATGCTTGAAATTTTGAGATATCTTTAATAGTATGTGTGTGCTGCTTTAAAGAAATTTAAATATACAATTTCCACAATAATTGAAAGGTGAAATAAGTTCAAGATTGCTTGTCAAAATAGCCTCAGAGAATTACTAGAACATATGTTCACAACTCTAAACATTGACTATTGATATTACTACTATCATAATACCATTACACTAGGGCGAGCTTCAAACCCAAATATTTCTTTCAAACCAAAGTGTATGCCTTCATATGTTCGCCTTGATAGTTTAAGGGATTGTAAAGTGATTTTCTAAACTTTGTATGGGTATCGGGGACACTGATAGCATCAATTTGCGCTATTCCAATTTCCATTCCGACATATGTGGATATTGCAATTCCATTAAAACTAACGCGTTTTATGACGTCACTGACAGTGATCTACCGGAAGTTACTATTGATATCTATGCAGATCACTGTCAGTGATGTCATAAAACGCGTTAGTTTTAGTGGAATTGCAAGAACCACAGACAGATGGAAATTGGAATGACACAAATTTATGCTATCAGAGTCCACGATACACATACAAAGTTTAGAAAATCACTTTACATTCCTTTTAACCCACACCTTTACTAATGTGTCCAAGGCATCATGAAATCTATCAAAACAGGTTGGCCACATCTCCATGAAGATGTTAAAAGTACATTGTATATCAGAAATGCTGAAACGTGTAAACGTAATGAGGAAGAATTTGGTAATAATCTAGCATTTGTAAGAAAGAGTTTTCATTTGATCCAGGTGATAAACGTGTTTTTAATGTACTAGACATTTGGTTCCCAACCGGGGTACCAGCGAACACCTCAAGGGGTACCTGAGAAGCAATTATTCAATCTACCTTAAAATTTACATATGTCTAATATTTATCAATAAATACAGAGGTCAACCATCACCGCTGTAATATTGGCTAGGAATGGATTAAATATCAAAATACATCATCTGACAAATATCCTTCTTCATGCTACTTAGAGTGGGCGAAGGAGTACCAGGAGATTGCGTTACAAATTAGGGTACGAAGAGTCCAAAATGCTGAGAACCGAGGTCCTGGACTTCTGTCCTGGTAGCATCGTGGAACAGTCGACGAGAAAGAGATAATAATACAGTATTCAATACTTTGATCAAAGCTGAGTTCGATATCAAAAGGATAGCCAATAATCTTACACCAACCATCTAAAGTCGTCACCGTTTATCAAAAAGATGAGGTCTTCCATAACATAGTACATTCTCAACTATAAAGCTAAGATTCCACATACGCGTCCAGCGGATCCGTCATGCGTCATATAATATGTTAAAAATCGAAATGGTTGGTTTTAGAGGGTGTGATTCCATATGCGGTAGCGGTATCCGTTAAATGATCTCCGTCATGCGTCAAAAACCAACCATTTCGATTTTTAACGCATGACGGATGACGCGTATATGGAATCTTAGCTTTATAGTTGAGAATGTACTATATTATGGAAGACCTCATCTTTGGTTGGTTGTTTGGTTGGTGTAAGACAATATGCATCGATTTTTATTTTGAAATTTTAACTATGAATCAACCTGTTGCCTTCAGACCATCAAAATCAATTACTAATAATCTATTAAATCATTCGGCATGAAGGTTACAGCTGTGATAATTGAATTATTGATTTGGACTACGGACTTTTACTCATTTTAGTTAAATTAACTGTTTAATAATTTTATACAGTGATACTGTGATTCTTGCAGCGGTATACAAGGTTTGTTTACTTTTTTTAATTTATCAGATTTAAATCTTGGGTTCGTGCTATATCTGGCTTAAAGGTTGCGATGTAACGTTCCCATGTTTGACGGAATGTATCCGAGCTGTTGATAAACCAATCTCTTTCAACATAATCACAGATTCACTTAAAGATATCGTTGTCCAGCCCTAAAAATATGAGAGTCATCGAATACAAATTGTATAAGTACTACCCCGTGTAAAATATTCAATATCAGAGCAAGTTATCTATGTAATTTCAACCTGTGTTCAATGTGACATCACGACTTCGATCACAAATTATCAGCCGTTTTTTTTTCCTTCCTTTGATTCTGTCATCTACCAAGAAGAGACTAGCCTGCCTTTTAGTTCATGTTCAGTCAGTGTGTCCCTCTAACCTAAGTGCAGTATACCTGTTTCTTAAGAGAATCCCATAGTGCCCGAATTCATTACCGGTACTAGTGGGATAAACTAGCTGATCAGAAACTGAAAGGCTCCTTGGTAAAAGATATCCTTCAGATGACTCATCTTTTACGCTTGGTATTGAGTCAAACTACGACTAACCAATGCTCTATTTTCATAATTTATCCATCACTTGCTTTTGTATGGAAGCCGGATGCGGCCATTCGAAATCTCGTGTTCTCGCCTTAGTTTAGAGGGCGAGAAAGCGAGAACGCGAGAAGGCGAGAAAGCGAGAACGCGAGAACGCGAGAAGGCGAGAACGCGAGAAAGCGAGGGACGAGAACGCGAGAAGGCGACAACACGAGGAAAACAGCACGAGAATGCGAGAAAATGAGGGCGAGAAAGCGAGGAAAATTTTCCTCGTGTTCTCGCGTTCTCGCCTTTGTAAATTTTGATAACAGGGTGCTTTTCCTCGCGTTCTCGCGTTCTCGACCTTCGTTTTTCTCGCTTTCTCGCCTTCTCGCTTTCTCGCGTTCTCGCGTTCTCGCTTTCTCGCCTTTTCGTGTTCTCGTGTTCTCGCTTTCTCGTGTTCTCGCTTTCTCGCGTTCTCGCTTTCTCGCGTTCTCGTCTTCTCGCTTTCTCGCCTTCCGGTTTTACGACAATCATTTTCTTGTGTCCACTCTACAGCCTACAATTTTTGACGGATCCTTTTCAAATTTGGTATGTGGATTATTGAGGACATAATGAGGACCCCTATTGATTTTGGTGCCAATCGGACAATTTTTGACCGGTATAGAGCGTTTTTAGGCCAAAAATGTCCGAAATATCTTGTGTCCTCTCTACAGCCCACAATGTTTGACCGATCTTTTTCAAATTTGGTACATGGATTAATGGGGACATAATAAGGACCCCTATTGATTTTGGTGCCAATCGGACAATTTTTGACCGGTATAGAGCGTTTTTAGGCCAAAAATGTCCGAAATATCTTGTGTCCTCTCTACAGCCCACAATGTTTGACCGATCTTTTTCAAATTTGGTATATGGATTATTGGGGACATAATGAGGACCCCTATTGATTTTGGTGCCAATCGAATAATTTTTGACCGAGCGTTTTTCGGCCAAAAATGACCGAAATATCTTGTGTCCACTCTACACCCTACAATTTGTGACTGATCTTTTTCAAATCTGGTATGTGGATTATTGGGGACATAAAGAGGATCCCTATTGATTTTGGTGCCAATCAGATAATTTTTGACCGAGATAAAGCGTTGTTAGGCAAACCCATTCTTGTTTGATAAAGGACTTTAGAGTTTCCCAGCGCAATTATACAAAAACTCAAGTACGAAATTTGGAAATTTTTCGTTTTCTGTACATAGTGAATAGCATTTCTTACATTTATAGCAGCCATAAGCCAATATTTTTGACCACTATTATTGGCCTATTAGGCTGTTTAAGTGACGTTTGCTATCAATAGCCTATGTCATTGCGCATGCGGTTGCGGTTGCGTACATAATAAACCGGAAGGCGAGAAGGCGAGAACGCGAGAAGGCGAGAACGCGAGAAAGCGAGAACGCGAGAACACGAGAACGCGAGAAAGTGAGAACGCGAGAAAGCGAGAACGCGAGAAAGCGAGAAAGCGAGAACGCGAGAAAGCGAGAAAAACGAAGGTCGAGAACGCGAGAACGCGAGGAAAAGCACTCTGTTATCAAAATTTACAAGGGCGAGAACGCGAGAACACGAGGAAATTTTTTCTCGCTTTCTCGCCCTCTTTTTCTCGCGTTCTCGCCCTGTTTTATCGTGTTGTCGTGTTCTCGCGTTCTCGCCCCTCGCTTTCTCGCGTTCTCGCTTTCTCGCTTTCTCGTGTTCTCGCGTTCTCGCCTCCTGATTTTCATATGCGAGAAAGCGAGAACACGAGATGGCCGTATCCGGCTTCCATACTTTTGTACACTTATTATTTATAAATAGCCATTGATCTATTCTATAGGATAAGGAAAGCCAAATAAGCACGGAAAGATGAATATTTAGATCTAAAGTGCCGTTATATTCCAAAATGATGTATAAATTACTTGTACAAAATGCGAACATTGAAGCATTTTTCATTTTTACTAGATGACGCTTTTTTCAGGATGACATGGCACCTAAAACCCAAGAATATAATAAGATGTGTCCTTGTTGTTATTGGAATATATGTTATAGCTCAGATATGTATAAACCACGGCACAAGTAGGTATTTGTGTTCGCCAACACATTAACCATTATTATATAATCGTCGCCCACTGAGCGTCTGTTTGTCAACAACAAGGACTTCTCATCGTCTACTGAACTTCTGTTGCAATTTATGGTTGACAATTTAAGTGGCGTGTTGATTTCCGGTGAAGTATAAAGAGATCGCTCTAAAGAATTACCGATAACTAATTTTGTAAAGTTTTAATAAGTGTCAAATTAAGATTTATTTGATATATTATATGTCCTATTTATAAATCTGATGATTTGTAAAGCACAATATACAGGGACTATTTACATTATATATAACAACGTAGACCGACAAGTTGACTCTGAATAACACTGTGGCAGAGAGACTGGGTGATACGGTCTAATTATATGGCTTCTTGCAAAAAACGGAAGTTACGTGCCTCGCCAAAATTCAACGCATGTGTTCCAAGCATGTTATTATTCCAAATCTTATAGTTCTATGGTCTATACTCTGTTTTTGTCATCTAGTAGTTGGCTACACACGTATCTACTTCGGAACTAGACTAGGTGTGTTGGTAGATGACAAGTAAAGGTTCGCTTCCAAAAGCAGCTGATATAGCAAACTAGGTAGTTGTTGACTAGTGGCTAGATAACCTTTATACTATACTGTAGACGCCATATTGAATAAATTATAGCTCAGTCAATCACAATTATTCTTCAGAAAGTGTCGTCTTCTTTCTTCCAAACCAGAGTTATCTTTCCTTGCCCATTTACAAAATGACGAAGGTTGAGCCGAATGAGTTGGCTATGCACTAAGAGTGAAATCTATTTTAACTATATTTTTAGTAATGCCAAAGAGATGGTACGGAAGAGAGAATGTAACAGAGTACATGATCAATGCTCGGGAACATATTTTTGATACATGTGTTCAGAATGACGACGGAGCAGTCGGGAAACTTTATACATATGAAGCCAAAAACATAGCATATTGCCCAGTAGCGAAGGTTGGGTCAACATATTGGAAACGTGTTCTGCTCTTCTTGCATAATGACACTGGTAATTTAGAGGTGAACAGTCCCTTTGACATACCTCGATTTTTCACTCACTATGGACCTAAAAGGAGAATGAAATGGATCGCGTTCGATGCCAGTTCCAGAGACTTTTTAAGTAGAAAAACTAGATTCATGTTCGTAAGGAACCCTTATTCTAGACTGTGGTCCGCTTATTTAGATAAATTCTTCTTACCAGATTTCTGGGGCAAAAGTGCTAAAACTATCGTGGCTTTGAGAAAAGAGAAACAAAAAATGAAATCAAAAGCTTGCGGACATGATGTGACTTTTGTTGAATTTCTCAGGTACGTTTTATCATTAAAAGAGTATCTTTCCAATCCAGCAGTATTCAACGAACACTGGCGTCCGATTCAATATATGTGTAACCCTTGCGAATTTCGTCCTCATTTCATAGGGAAGTTAGAGGCATTTACTCAAGATTCGCAGTACATTATCAATTATTTAGGCATTGAGTATATTTTCGCTCACGATCAAGGAACAAAAAATCAGAAAGAAGAAGAACTGAAAACTTTAGTGGATTACAATTTTAAAAGAATAAGGATGAAGGAAATTAAGGACTGTTTAACACCAAACGAACTTGCTATCCGATTGTGGACCGTGTTTGAATTCAACGGGTATCTTCCCATTGGATCCAAATATATTCTAGATGGTGCTCCAAATATGACTGCTGATGTGTTTACTGATCTGGTCTTGAAGACTCGACGGTCAAGATACAGTTCTGCAGATCGCGGGAAGAGGCAGAGACAGTCAGTATTGAAAAGTGCCTATAAATCTGTTCCTGATGATATCATGGAAGGTTTGAAGGATCTTTACAAAATGGATTTCATTCACTTCAAATATGATCCCGATCCTTTCAAATGATACCTTTCGGGAGATCACAAGAGCTCAGTGGATGGTCCGGGATATACTCCCACTTAAAATGTTTAACACATATACTTTTCTGCATTCAGAAGACCCTCTATAAGTCAAATCTATGCCTGTAAATGGTAGATCCCCTTCATTTAAACAAATTTGTTTGTATTTGAAATTATATTAATAAATTAATTTATCGTTCCATTACAAATTCTGTTTATACTGTATATGTCATACAATTGATATTAAGAACTGTTAATATATGGTACTTATATCTCAAATCAGGGTGTCGCTGGTGAAAATTTGTTAAATAGTTTTAACAGAATCTTTAATGTGTTTAACAATTTTCTGAATAGTTCTCAAGATCGCTTCCTAGATAGGAGGTTTTTTAACTTTGAAACAAAGAATTGCCACCTACTGTGCGATGAGTGTTATAAAGAAATCTGGTATTTAGTATATCTAGATGATAATAGGATAAGACAGATTTTAACGAAATAAATTTTACAATACATCAAACATACCATTCTTCACGGTGGGTTAATTTTGCAAACCATCAAACACATGTTCACTCCGTTTCAAGATGATTGTACATGATATAAACTGGTGTACGGCAATTTTATCAAAAATTTTGTACGTCAAAGCTGTTAAAATAGAGCTTCAATAATTCGTATACACGTAGGTATAACATAGAGGGTTTCTTTTTTTACGCATATTTTTATTTAATTCGACACTAATCATTATCATTTGTTGCACCTGTGAGGAATTTGTTGCCTTTTTGACTGAAGGTATATGATGAATAATGTGTGGTCGAGAATCCAGGCACCATTTGCCTAAATGTGTGTTCATGCGATTCTGAAGGGTCTGCATGGTTTGCCATTTGGGACAGCACGGCTGCCACATTATGTCTTTGTTTAAAATAAAATTCATGAACTTGGTCAAGAAGCCTTCTTTGTTTGAAAAATACATCGAAAATTACTTCTAACCCATACTTAGTATTATTCAACATAAAAACTTAATTCGCAGAACAAACTTTAAGTGATACATTTACACGTGAAAAAAATGACCGTGAAATAATTTCAGAAACTGAGCTAAGATGACGAGAAGTCTAGGGAGGGGGCAGAGTGACTTGACAATCAAATATTCCTGCATGTCAAATTTATGCCTTGATCACCCGATAAAGATCATCCGATAGGACTTCTTCGTTCATCTTATAACAGATGACGTATCGACAATCAAAATCTGTAAACATTGTTAATAGCTTCCTGCCTATTATCTCTTTTTAGATCTAAAGATCCCCCATTAAAAAATGACATTAATATTACATTTCTTACCAACTGTCTTTGTTCGTGTCCTATGCATGGAACAGACAGTGTTTAATGCATATTATAATATTACGTTATCCAGGGGCGCCGGAACCACGGGGGCAAGGGGGGCGACTGCCCCCTTTGCCCCTCACCTGAGGGGGAGAGGGGGGCGAATATGTGCCCTTTTTGTCACGGAGACACGGACAATTTTTATGTCATAATAATTACAGCCGACGGAGGCAAGAGACGGAAAATGGGGATTTTATCTGGACTGGGCTCACATCCCCCAAAAATAAGAGCCGGCCGATACTATAAACCATGCGGCAGCCCAGAGCGGCAGCCCAGAGCGGCAGCCCCATCCCCTTCTCTCTATTAACCATAAATCCAAGGAGCCCGACCAGCGCGTTGGATCCAGACTGTACATGTACCCGTATTATATTTTTATATTGGTATTAGTCTTGATGAGTGAAAATAAGTGCCATTTTCGCCCTTTTAAAAAAAAATACAATGTATTGATTCAAGCAGATTTGTTCCAGCAAAATTTATTGTGTCCCTATGCCCCAAAATATAGGCATGACGTACGTACTGGTATACCTAAGAAGTGATCTAAGAAGCTCTAAAATACAAAATTTCCTGGAACCCCTAGACCGGAAGGTTTCCTCGCTTCGCTCGGTCACATAGTGCCTTTTATATCACAGCTCCGCCCCCGCCGCTAACATTTCCTTCCGGCGCCCCTGACGTTATCTTAAGAAATGATAAATATATCTGTTCCATGCATAGGACACGTACAAAGGTGGTTAGAAATGTCATTTTGGTAGCGTCGTGCCAATAATGATTTCTTAAATACTGGTTAATATTGTCTGTGTTAATCGCTAATCTTATTGAATCTTGAAGTATTGGAATTGTCTGAACCTGTGAATTTATTGAATTTTGAATTCAGAATTGAAAAATCTTTCTTCAGTTTTAATAAATTTTCAAGTTTAATTTAACGTGATTCGAACAACTGGCTCAAAAACAGAGACGTTTGTTACACAGTAGTTCTTTATTCCAAATATCATTACATTTTCACAGATCTCTAGACTTTAACGCACTTCTAGTCCACTGTCAGAATAATTTAAAAATACTTAAGTATAAGTTAAACTAGAACTGTACAGTTAACAGTACTGGTGCAGGGCGAGTTACGACATACAGTTACGACGATGCGGCAATATTCGAAAGCGCATGCACTGTACTGATAATTCAATGCTCGGGATCAACAGGGTAATGCAATTGAGACTATGATTAAAGACATACATATCAAGTTTAAAAATATTTCAACAAGAAAAAATAAATTGGCAATGCGCATGTGCACTGCACAAATGCTCTATTTCCATGAAATCCCAAATCAGTCTATACGTATGCATACCAAGTTTCATGCAATTCGGTTGAGAAATAAGAAAGTTGTTACTGCGCATGCTCACTACACAAATTCATTATGTCCATGAACTTTCAAATCTGATTATACACATACATGCTAATTTTGAAGAAATTCTGTTCAGAAATAAGAAAGTTAGTGATGCGCATGCGCACAACACAAACTCGTTATCTCCATGATATTTCTAATCTCATTATGCACTTGCATCAATTTGAATGAATTCGGTTCAGAAATAAAAAAAAGTTGGCATTGCGCATGCGCAAATCACAAATTCTATATCTCCCTGATATTTCGAATCGAAAAATACATACGCATACTAAGTTTCATGAAATTCGGATAAGAAATAAGAAAGTTGGCGACGCGCATGCGCACTACACAAATTCAATATATCCATGATATTTCGAATCTGATTATACATACACATATCAATTTTGAAAAAAAGTGCATAAGAAATAAGAAAGTTGATAATGCGCATGCGCAGTACTCAAATTTAATGTTTCTCCCAGATTCCGAGTCAGATTATACATATACATACTAAATTTCGTAAAAATCGGAAATCAAACAAAAAAGTTAGCAATGCGCATGCGCACAACACCAATTTTGTATTTAGCTTCAAATCACTATTCGAACATTAAGGTATATGCAAATTTTGAAGAAAATCGGTCCATAAATAAGAAAGTGGGTCAATTAAGCAGAGGGTGCTTCAGTAAGCTAAATCTACAGCATGAAGTAGTTTAGTCCACCCCAGACCACCTTTTAATGCATAAACTGGATTTACTACATATCTAACAATAATCGAGGTAGAGCCTCTTTAACTTTAACATGTCAACTTAAGAAATTTATCAATTTTGACATTTTATAAACAGTCAATTAACCGACATACCTAGTATTGCCCTATGTTAAAGTATAGGATAGTCAAATATGCAAGTAACATAGAAGTGTTGCATATTTTTGGAAACCTCAGGATCGCAGCATTACGGATCCGCAAAAAGTATTGCTCTATCTAAATTAGGGCCGTCGTAAAAACGCTTTAAAGATGCAAAATCACCTTTGAGTCACACCTCTAAAACAGAAAGCACGTGTCGGACATGAAAAATGAATACATCATGTTAAAGCTCTCATAAATAGTTATAAGATCTGTAAATATCAAGATGATCTAAGGTCAAGTTCTCGAGATAGAAGCCTTTAAAGTTTGATCAAAATCGCAACATTTTTTTAAATTGAATTTTGACATCGCCAAATCTGATATTATTTGAAACCTTTTAAAGAGTACATTAAAAATCAACAAACATTAGGGTGTTATTTCAGTTAGGTTTTGCGCTACAGCACTGGCAATATGCTAAAAAAGCCATGTTTGGAGCCCTATAAAATAAGTTTAAGTGATCTGACCCCAAAGGTCAAAAGGTCATCAGAAGGTCAAGGTCGCAAGGTATCATTGTGAGTAATATGAAGGTCATCTAAGGTCAAGGTCATGTGATATAAGCATCTAAACTTTGGAAAAAAACGTTCAGTTATACAAAAAAGGCAAAATCGAAAATCGAAAATCGGCTTCCCATATGTTGTAGAGACAGTTTTAATCTTTCGTTTACCATCAAAATTGTTAAAGTCGGATAACAAATGGATTCAAAATAGCAATTTTCGCAAAATGACCAAAACCAATATTGCGGCTGAATTATAACTTCCGGTAAATATTTTTTTGATCTGAACAGTTTGTAATAAAAACATGAACATTATGCATACCTTATTTTTATCATAAATCAGTTTGACCAGAAATCACACAACCGGAAGTGAAAAAACATGATATCATTGAAACCGGAAGTGATGCAAAAAATTTGATTGTGCAGAATTATTTGCAATTGCCGACAGTATACATCATAGAAAATTCAACTTGATCCGTTAAAAATCAAACAAAAAATCAAATTTCGATTAATTACGGCAAGAAAAAGTGACGAACGAATTTGATATAATCGAATATTTTAAAGTTATATTATATGTCCTTTGTTACAAGAAATACGATGACGGTAATCCGAGCAAAATCGGTTGATAAATACGTTCTCTACAGTCCATTTTATGTTTGTTGCTCATGTCGCTTCATGTTGCGCAGATCAATTTCGTTTTACATTTAAACTGCAATTAGCCACAAGTCAGAAAACGTCATGTAATCCGTTTTTCTGTTTATGGTACCAATTCCGAGAAATAGGCCCTGCCGTAGACGAAAAAAAAAAAAACTAGAACTGTACAGTTAACAGTACTGGTGCAGGGCGGGTTACGACATACAGTTACGACGATGCGGCAATATTCGAAAGCGCATGCACTGTACTGACAATTCAATTCGCGAGATCAACAGGGTAATGCAATTGAGACTATGATTATAGACATAGATACCACGTTTAAAAATATTTCAACAAGAAAAAATAAAGTTGCCAATGCGCATGTGCACTGCACAAATACTCTATTTCCATGAAATCCCGAATCAGTCTATACGTCGTATGCAGACCAAGTTTCATGCAATTCGGTTGAGAAATAAGAAAGTTGTTACTGCGCATGCTCACTACACAAATTCATTATGTCCATGAAATTTCAAATCTGATTATACACAAACATGCTAATTTTAAAGAAATTCTGATAAGAAATAAGTAAGTTGGCGATGCGCATGCGCACTACATAAATTTAATATGTCCATGATATTTCGAATCTTATTATACACATGCATGTCAATTTTGAATGAATTTGGTTCAGAAATAAGAAAGTTAGCAATGCGCATGCGCAAAACACTAATTCAATATCTCCATCATATTTCGAATCGGAATATACATATGCATACCAAGTTTCATGAAATTCGGATAAGAAATTAAAAAGTTAGCGACGCGCATGCGCACTTCTCAAATTCAAAATGTCCATGATATTTCTAATCTAATTATACACATACATACCGATTTTGAAGAAATTTGGATAAGAAATAAGGAAGTTGATATTGCGCATGCGCAGAACTAAATTTAACATTTTCCCTAAGTTTTGAATCCGATTATGCGTGTACATACCAAGTTTCGTTAAAATCGGATAGCAAACAAAAAAGTTAGCATAGCGCATGCGCACATCCCATATTTTGAAAAAAAATTTTAATCACTATTTGAACATGAAGGTATATGCAAATTTTGAAGAAAAACGGTTTATAAATAAGAAAGTGGGTATATTAAGCAGTGGGCGTGCCTACAGGGTGCTTCAGTAAGTTAAATTTTCAGCATGACGTAGTTTAGTCTATCCTAGACCTCCCTTTAATGCTAAAATTGAATATAATTCATATCTAACAAAAATCGAGGTAGAGCCCCTTTAACTTGAACATGTCAAACTTACTGACTTTATTAATAGTGACACTGTTTAAACAATCAATTAACCGACATACCTATTATTGCCCCATGTTAAATTATGGGATATGGAAATATGCAAGTTACATAGAAGTGTTTCATATTTTTGGAAACCTCAGGAACTCAGCATTACGGATCCGAAAAAAATATTGCTCTATCTATATTAGGGCCCACGTAAAAACGCTTTAAAGATGCAAAATCACCTTTGAGTCACACCTCTAAAACAGAAAGCACGTGTCGGACATGAAAAATGAATACATCATGTTAAAGCTCTCATAAATCTTTATGAGATCTGTAAATATCAAGATGATCTGAGATCAAGTTCTCGAGATAGAAGCCTTTAAAGTTTGATTAAAATCGCAACATTTTCTTAAATTGAATTTTGACATCGCCAAATCTGATATTATTTGAAACCTTTTAAAGAGTACATTAAAAATCAGCAAACATTAGGGTGTTATTCCAGTTAGGTTTTGCGCTACAGCACTGGCAATATGCTAAAAAAGCCATGTTTGGAGCCCTATAAAATATGTTATAATTGTCTGACCCCAAAGGTCAAAAGGTCATCAGAAGGTTAAGGTCGCAAGGTATCATTGTGTGTCATATTAAGGTCATCCAAGGTCAAGGTCATGTGATACAAGCCTCTAAACTTTAGAAAAAAACATTACGTTATACAAAAAAGTTAAAATCGAAAATCGAAATTCGGCTTCCCATTTGTTGTAGACAAAGTTTCAATCTTTCGATTAACATCAAAATTGTGAAAGTCAAATAACAAATAGATTCTGAATAGCAATTTTCGCAAAATGATCAAAATCAATATGGCTGCCAAATTATCACTTCCGGTAAATATTTTTTTGATCACAAATGTTTGAAAAAACAACATTAATATTATGCATACCTTATTTCTAACATAACTCAGTTTTACCGAAAGTGATGTAACCGGAAGTGATATCATTGAAACCGGAAGTGATGTACATTTTTTAAGTGTGCAGAATTATTTGTTCTTGCTGGCGGTCTACATCATAGAAGTTTCAAATTGATACGTTAAAAATCAAGTAAATAATTATACTTCGATTAATTACGGCAAGAAAAAGTATCGAGCGAATTTCATATAATCGAAAATTTTCAACTACTATTTTTTGCCCATTAATACAAAAAATACGATAAAGTAAATCCGAGCAAAATCGGTTCACAAATACATTTTCTACAGCGCATTTTATGTTTGTTGCTAATGTCGCTTCATGTTGCTCAGAAAAATTTCGTTTTACATTCATTTTGTAATTAGCCACAGGTTAGAAAACGTCATGAAATCGCTTTTTCTGTACATAGTACCAGTTCCGAGAAATAGGCCCTGCCGTGGACGAAAAAAAAAAAGAACAATCAATACGAAAACAAAGCAGGGCGTACGAAGTACGCCCTGCAACTAGAACTGTACAGTTAACAGTACTGGTGCAGGGCGGGTTACGACATACAGTTACGACGGTGCGGCAATATTCGATTGCGCATGCACTGTACTGATAATTCAATGAGCGAGATCGACAGGGTAATGCATGAGACTATGATTATAGACATACATATCAGGTTTAAAAATATTTCAAAAAGAAAAAATAAAGTTGGCAATGCGCATGTGCTATGTACAAATGCTCTATTTTCATGAAATCCCGAATCAGTCTATACATATGCATACCAAGTTTCATGCAATTCGGTTGAGAAATAAGAAAGTTGTTATTGCGCATGCTCACTACACAAATTCATAATGTCCATGAAATTTCAAGTTTGTTTATACACAAACATGCTAATTTTGAAGTAATTCTGATAAGAAATAAGTAAATTGGCGATGCGCATGCGCACTACATAAATTTGATATGTCCATGATATTTCGAATCTTATTATACACATGCAAGCCAATTTTGAATGAATTTGATTCAGAAATAAGAAAATTAGCAATGCGCATGCGTAAAACACAAATTCAATATCTCCATCATATTTGGAATAGGAATATACATTTGCATACCAAGTTTTATGAAATTCGGATAAGAAATAAGAAAGTTAGCAACGCGCATGCGCACTTCACAAATTAAAAATGTCCATGATATTTCTAATCTAATTATACACATACATACCGATTTTGAAGACATTTGGATAAGAAATAAGGAAGTTGATATTGCGCATGCGCAGAGCTAATTTTAACATTTCTACTAAGTTTTGAATCCGATTATGCGTGTACATGCCAAGTTTCGTTTAAATCGGATAACAAACAAAAAAGTTAGCATCGCGCATGCGCACAACCCATATTTTGTATTTTTCTTTAAATCACTATTCGAACATGAAGGTATATGCAAATTTTGAAGAAAATCGGTTCATAAATAAGAATGTGGGTCAATTAAGCAGTGGGCGTGCCTACAGGGTGCTTCAGTAAGTTAAATTTTGAGCATTCCGTAGTTTAGTCCATCCTAGACCCTTTAATGCGTAAACTGAATATATTTCATATCTAACAAAAATTGAGGTAGAGCCCCTTTAACTTTAACATGTCAAACTTACTGACTCTATTAACAGTGACACTGTTTATCACAGTCAATTAACCGACATACCTATTATTGCCCCATGTTAAAGTATGGGATATAGAAATATGCAAGTTACATAGAAGTGTTGCATATTTTTGGAAACCTTAAGATCTCAGCATTACAGATCCGAAAAAATTATTACTTTATCTATATTAGGGCCCTCGTAAAAACGCTTTAAAGATGCAAAATCACCTTTGAGTCACACCTCTAAAACAGAAAGCACGTGTCGGACATGAAAAATGAATACATCATGTTAAAGCTCTCATAAATCTTTATGAGATCTGTAAATATCAAGATCATCTGAGGTTAAGTTCTGGAGATAGAAGCCTTTAAAGTTTGATCAAAATCGCAACATTTTCTTAAATTGAATTTTGACATCGCCAAATCTGATATTATTTGAAACCTTTTAAAGAGTACATTAAAAATCAGCAAACATTAGGGTGTTATTCCAGTTAGGTTTTGTGCTACAGCACTGGCAATATGCTAAACAAGCCATGTTTGGAGCCCTATAAATTAGGTTATAGTGATCTGACCCCAAATGTCAATAGGTCATCAGAAGGTCAAGGTCGCATGGTATCATTGTGTGTCATATTAAGGTCATCCAAGGTCAAGGTCATGCGATACAAGCCTCTAAACTTTGGAAAAAAACATTTCGTTATACAAAAAAGGCAAAATCGAAAATCGAAATTCGACTTCCCATTTGTTGTAGACAAAGTTTCAATCTTTCGATTAACATCAAAATTGTGAAAGTCGGATAACAAATAGATTCTGAATAGCAATTTTCGCAAAATGACCAAAATCAATATGGCTGTCAAATTATCACTTCCGGTAAATATTTTTTTTATCACAAATGTTTGTAAAAACAACATTAATATTATGCATACCTTATTTCTAACATAACTCAGTTTTACCGAAAGTGATGTAACCGGAAGTGATATCATTGAAACCGGAAGTGATGTAAATTTTTTAAGTGTGCAGAATTATTTGTTCTTGCTGTCGGTCTACATCATAGAAGTTTCAAATTGATACGTTAAAAATCAAGTAAATAATCATACTTCGATTAATTACGGCAAGAAAAAGTATCGAGCGAATTTCATATAATCGAAAATTTTCAACTACTATTTTTTGCCCATTAATACAAGAAATACGATAAAGTAAATCCGAGCAAAATCGGTTAATAATTACATTTTCTACAGCCCATTTTATGTTTGTTGCTAATGTCGCTTAATGTTGCTCAGACAAATTTCGTTTTACATTCATTTTGTAATTAGCCACAGGTTAGAAAACGTTATGAAATCGCTTTTTCTGTACATAGTACCAGTTCCGAGAAATAGGCCCTGCCGTGGACGAAAAAAAAAAAGAACAATCAATACGAAAACAAAGCAGGGCGTACGAAGTACGCCCTGCAACTAGAACTGTACAGCTAACAGTACTGGTGCAGGGCGGGTTACGACATACAGGTAGTATGGTGCGGCAATATTCGATTGCGCATGTACTGTACTGATAATTCAATGCGTGAGATCAACAGGGTAATGCAATTGAGACTATGATTATAGACATACATATCAAGTTTAAAAATATTTCAACAAGAAAAAATAAAGTAGGCAATACGCATGTGCACTGCACAAATGCTCTATTCCCATGAAATCCTAAATCAGTCTATACGTATGCATACCAAGTTTCATGCAATTCGGTTGAGAAATAAGGAAGTTGTTACTGCGCATGCTCACTACACAAATTCATTTTGTCCATGAAATTTCAAATCTGATTTTACACAAACATGCTAATTTTGAAGATATTCCGATAAGAAATAAGTAAGTTGGCAATGCACATGCGCACTACATAGATTTGATATTTCCATAATATTTCGAATCTTATTATACATATGCATGCCAATTTTGAATGAATTTGGTTCAGAAATAAGAAAGTTAGCAATGCGCATGCGCAAAACACAAATTCAATATCTCCATCATATTTCGATTCGGAATATACATATGCATACCAAGTTTCATGAAATTTGGATAAGAAATAAGAAAGTTAGCTACGCGCATGCGCACTTCACAAATTCAAAATGTCTATCTTATTTCTAATTTAAATATACACATACATACGGATTTTGATGAAATTTGGATAAGAAATAAAGAATTTGATATTGCGCATGCGCAGAACTAAATTTAACAATTCCCCTGAGTTTTGAATCCGATTATGCGTGTACATGCCAAGTTTCGTTAAAATCGGATAACAAACAAAAAAGTTAGCATCGCGCATGCGCACAACCCATATTTTGTATTTTCCTTTAAATCACTATTTGAACATGAAGGTATATGCAAATTTTGAAGAAAATCGGTTCATTTATAAGAAAGTGGGTCAATTAAGCAGTGGGCGTGCCTACAGGGTGCTTCAGTAAGTTAAATTTTCAGCATGCCGTAGTTTAGTCCATCCTAGACCTCCCTTTAATGCGTAAACTGAATATAATTCATATCTAACTAAAATCGAGGTAGAGCCCCTTTAACTTTAACATGTCAAACTTACTGACTATTAATAGTGACACTGTTTATATACAGTCAATTAACCGACATACCTATTATTGCCCCATGTTAAGGTATGGGATATGGAAATATGCAAGTTACATAGAAGTGTTGCATATTTTTGGAAACCTGAGGAACTCAGCATTACGAATCCGAAAAAAGTATTGCTTTATCTATATTAGGGCCCTCTCAAAAAAGCTTAAAAGATGCAAAATCACCTTTGAATCACACCTCTAAAACAGAAAGCACGTGTCGGACATGAAAAATGAATACATCATTTTAAAGCTCTCATAAATCTGTATGAGATCTGTAAATATCAAGATCATCTGAGGTCAAGTTCTCGAGATAGAAGCCTTTAAAGTTTGATCAAAATCGCAACATTTTTTTAAATTGAATTTTGACATCGCCAAATCTGATATTATTTGAAACCTTTTAAAGAGTACATTAAAAATCAGCAAACATTAGGGTGTTATTCCAGTTAGGTTTTGTGCTACAGCACTGGTAATATGCTAAAAAAGCCATGTTTGGAGCCCTATAAAATAGGTTATAGTGGTCTGACCCCAAAGATCAAAAGGTCATCAGAAGGTCAAAGTCGCAAGGTATCAGTATGTTCAATATGAAGGTCATCCAAGGTCAAGGTCATGTGATACAAGCCTCTAAACTTTGAAAAAAAACATTCACTTATACAAAAAAGGCAAAATCGAAAATCAAAATTCGGCTTCCCATAAGTTGTAGAGAAAGTTTTAATCTTTCGTTTAACATCAAAATTGTGAAAGTCGGATAACAAATGGATTCAAAATAGCAATTTTAGCAAAATGACCAAAACCAATATGGCGGCTTAATTATAACTTCCGGTAAATATTTTTTTTATCTGAACAGTTTGTAATAAGAGCATGAACATTATGCATACCTTATTTTTATCATAACTCAGTTTTATTAGAAATCACACAACCGGAAGTAAAAAAACGTGATATCATTGAAACCGGAAGTGATGAAAAAAATTTGATTGAGCAGAATTATTTGCAATTGCCGACAGTATACATCATAGAAATTTCAAATTGATCCGTTTTAAAGCAAACATAAAATCATACTTCGATTAATTACGGCAAGAAAAAGTGACGAACGATTTTCATATAATTGAATTTTGTCAAGTTCCATTATTTGTCCCTTCTAACAAGAAACACGATGAAGGTAATTCGAGCAAAATCGGTTGATAAATACGTTTTCTGGAGTCCATTTTATGTTTGTTGCTAATGTCGCTTAATGTTGCTCAGAAAAATTTCGTTTTACATTCATTTTTTAATGAGTCACGAGTTAGAAAACGTCATGAAATCCGTTTTTCCGTACATGTTACCATTTCCAAAAAATAGGCCCAACACTCGACGAAAAAAAAAAAAAAAAAATAATCAATACGAAAACAAAGCAGGGCGTACGAAGTACGCCCTGCAACTAGAACTGTACAGTTAACAGTACTGGTGCAGGGCGGGTTACGACATACAGGTAGTACGGTGCGGCAATATTCGATTGCGCATGTACTGTACTGATAATTCAATGCGTGAGATCAACAGGGTAATGCAATTGAGACTATGATTATAGACATACATATCAAGTTTAAAAATATTTCAACAAGAAAAAATAAAGTAGGCAATACGCATGTGCACTGCACAAATGCTCTATTCCCATGAAATCCCAAATCAGTCTATACGTATGCATACCAAGTTTCATGCAATTCGGTTGAGAAATAAGGAAGTTGTTACTGCGCATGCTCACTACACAAATTCATTATGTCCATGAAATTTCAAATCTGATTTTACACAAACATGCTAATTTTGAAGATATTCTGATAAGAAATAAGTAAGTTGGGAATGCGCATGCGCACTACATAAATTTGATATTTCCATAACATTTCAAATCTTATTATACACATGCATGCCAATTTTGAATGAATTTGGTTCAGAAATAAGAAAGTTAGCCATGCGCATGCGCAAAACACAAATTCAATATCTCCATCATATTTCGATTCGGAATATACATATGCATACCAAGTTTCATGAAATTTGGATAAGAAATAAGAAAGTTAGCTACGCGCATGCGCACTTCACAAATTCAAAATGTCCATCATATTTCTAATTTAAATATACACATACATACGGATTTTGATGAAATTTGGATAAGAAATAAGGAATTTGATATTGCGCATGCGCAGAACTAAATTTAACAATTCCCCTGAGTTTTGAATCCGGTTATGCGTGTACATGCCAAGTTTCGTTAAAATCGGATAACAAACAAAAAAGTTAGCACCGCGCATGCGCACAACCCATATTTTGTATTTTCCTTTAATTCACTATTTGAACATGAAGGTATATGCAAATTTTGAAGAAAATCGGTTCATAAATAAGAAAGTGGGTCAATTAAGCAGTGGGCGTGCCTACAGGGTGCTTCAGTAAGTTAAATTTTCAGCATGCCGTAGTTTAGTCCATCCTAGACCTCCCTTTAATGCGTAAACTGAATATAATTCATATCTAACAAAAATCGAGGTAGATCCCCTTTAACTTTAACATGTCAAACTTACTGACTATTAATAGTGACACTGTTTATATACAGTCAATTAACCGACATACCTATTATTGCCCTATGTTAAGGTATGGGATATGAAAATATGCAAGTTACATAGAAGTGTTGCATATTTTTGGAAACCTGAGGAACTCAGCATTACGGATCCGAAAAAATTATTTCTTTATCTATATTAGGGACCTCGTAAAAACGCTTAAAAGATGCAAACTCACCTCTGAATCACACCTCTAAAACAGAAAGCACGTGTCGGACATGGAAAATGAATACATCATGTTAAAGCTCTCATAAATCTGTATAAGATCTGTAAATATCAAGATCATCTGAGGTCAAGTTCTCGAGATAGAAGCCTTTAAAGTTTGATCAAAATCGCAACATTTTTTTTAAATTGAATTTTGACATCGCCAAATCTGATATTATTTGAAACTTTTTAAAGAGTACATTAAAAATCAGCAAACATTAGGGTGTTATTCCAGTTAGGTTTTGTGCTACAGCACTGGCAATATGCTAAAAAAGCCATGTTTGGAGCCCTATAAAATAGGTTATAGTGGTCTGACCCCAAAGATCAAAAGGTCATCAGAAGGTAAAAGTCGCAAGGTATCAGTATGTTCAATATGAAGGTCATCCAAGGTCAAGGTCATGTGATACAAGCCTCTAAACTTTGGAAAAAAACATTCACTTATACAAAAAAGGCAAAATCGAAAATCAAAATTCGGCTTCCCATAAGTTGTAGAGAAAGTTTTAATCTTTCGTTTAACATCAAAATTGTGAAAGTCGGATAATAAATGGATTCAAAATAGCAATTTTAGCAAAATGACCTAAACCAATATGGCGGCTTATTTATAACTTCCGGTAAATATTTTTTTTATCTGAACAGTTTGTAATAAGAGCATGAACATTATGCATACCTTATTTTTTATCATAACTCAGTTTTATTAGAAATCACACAACCGGAAGTAAAAAAACGTGATATCATTGAAACCGGAAGTGATGAAAAAAATTTGATTGTGCAGAATTATTTGCAATTGCCGACAGTATACATCATAGAAATTTCAAATTGATCCGTTTTAAATCAAACAAAAAATCATACTTCGATTAATTACGGCAAGAAAAAGTGACGAACGATTTTCATATAATTGAATTTTTTCAAGTTCCATTATTTGTCCCTTCTAACAAGAAACACGATGAAGGTAATTCGAGCAAAATCGGTTGATAAATACGTTCTCTGGAGTCCATTTTATGTTTGTTGCTAATGTCGCTTAATGTTGCTCAGAAAAATTTCGTTTTACATTCATTTTTTAATGAGTCACGAGTTAGAAAACGTCATGAAATCCGTTTTTCCGTACATGTTACCATTTCCAAAAAATAGGCCCAACACTCGACGAAAAAAAAAAAAAAAAAATAATCAATACGAAAACAAAGCAGGGCGTACGAAGTACGCCCTGCAACTAGAACTGTACAGTTAACAGTACTGGTGCAGGGCGGGTTACGACATACAGGAACGACGGTGCGGCAATATTCGATTGTGCATTCACTGTACTGATAATTCAATGCTCGAGATCAACAGGGTAATGCAATTGAGACTATGATTATAGACATACATATCAAGTTTAAAAATATTTCAACAAGAAAAAAGAAAGTTAGCAATGCGCATGTGTACTGCACAAATGCTCTATTTCCATGAAATTCCGAATCAGTCTATACGTATGCATACCAAGTTTCATGCAATTCGGTTGAGAAATGAGAAAGTTGTTACTGCGCATGCTCACTACACAAATTCATTATGTCCATGAAATTTCAAATCTGATTATACACAAACATGCTAATTTTGAAGAAATTCTGATAAGAAATAAGTAGGTTGGCGATGCGCATGCGCACTACATAAATTTGATATTTCCATGATATTTAGAATCTTATTATACACATGCATGCCAATTTTGAATGAATTTGGTTCAGAAATAAGAAATTTAGCAATGCGCATGCGCAAAACACAAATTCAATATCTCCATCATATTTCGAATCGGAATATACATATGCATACCAAGTTTCATGAAATTCGAATAAGAAATAGGAAAGTTAGCGACGCGCATGCGCACTTCACAAATTCAAAATGTCCATGATATTTCTAATCTAATTATACACATACATACCGATTTTGATGAAATTTAGATAAGAAATAAGAAAGTTGATATTGCGCATGCGCAGAACTAAATTTAACATTTCCCCTTTAGTTTTTAATCCGATTATGCGTGTACATGCCAAGTTTCGTTAAAATCGGATAACAAACAAAAAAAGTTAGCATCGCGCATGCGCACAACCCATATTTTGTATTTTCCTTTAAATCATTATTCGAACATGAAGGTATATGCAAATTTTGAAGAAAATCGGTTCATAAATAAGAAAGTGGGCCAATTAAGCAGTGGGTGTGCCTACAGGGGTGCTTCAGTAAGTTAAATTTTCAGCATGACGTAGTTTAGTCCATCCTAGACCTCCCTTTAATGCGTAAATTGAATATAATTCATATCTAACAAAAATCGAGGTAGAGCCCCTTTAACTTTAACATGTCAAACTTACTGACTCTATTAATAATGACACTGTTTATACAGTCAATTAACTGACATACCTATTATTGCCCCATGTTAAAGTATGGGATATGGAAATATGCAAGTTACATAGAAGTGTTGCATATTTTTGGAAACCTGAGGAACTCAGCATTACGGATCCGAAAACAATATTGCTTTATCTATCTTAGGGCCCTCGTAAAAACGCTTTAAAGATGCAAAATCACCTTTGAGTCAAACCTCTAAAACAGGAAGCACGTGTCGGACATGAAAAATGAATACATCATGTTAAAGCTCTCATAAATCTGTATGAGATCTGTAAATATCAAGATCATCTGAGGTCAAGTTCTCGAGATAGAAACCTTTAAAGTTTGATCAAAATCGCAACATTTTCTTAAATTGAATTTTGACATCCCCAAATCTGATATTATTTGAAACCCCCTAAAGAGTACAATAAAAATCAGCAAATATTAGGTTGTTATTCCAGTAAGGTTTTGCGCTACAGCACTGGCAATATGCTAAAACAGCCATGTTTAGAGCCCTATAAAATAGGTTTAAGTAGTCTGACCCCAAAGGTCAAAAGGTCACCAGAAGGTCAAGGTCACAAGGTAACATTATGTGCATTATGAAGGTCATCCAAGGTCAAGGTCATGTGATACAAGCCTCTAAACTTCGGAAAAAAACATTCAGTTATACAAAAAAGTCAAAATCGAAAATCGAAAATCGGCTTCCCATAAGTTGTAGAGAAAGTTTTAATCTTTCGTTTAACATCAAAATTGTGAAAGTCGGATAACAAATAGATTCAAAATAGCAATTTTCGATAAATGACCAAAACCAATATGGCGGCTTAATTATAACTTCCGGTAAATATTTTTTTGATCTGAACAGTTTGTAATAAGAGCATGATCATTATGCATACCTTATTTTTTTCATAACCCAGTTTTACTAGAAATCACACAACCGGAAATGAAAAAACATAATATCATTGAAACCAGAAGTGATGCAATAAATTTGATTGTGCAGAATTATTTGCAATTACCGACAGTATACACCATAGAAATTTCAAATTGATCCGTTAAAAATCAAACAAAAAATCATACTTCGATTAATTACGGCATGAAAAAGTGACGAACGATTTTCATATAATCGAATTTTTTCAAGTTCCGTTATTTGTCTTTTGTTACAAGGAATACGATGAAGGTAATTTGAGCAAAATCGGTTGATAAATACGTTCTCTAGGGTCCATTTTATGTTTGTTGCTCATGTCGCTTCATGTTGCGCGGAACAATTTTGTTTTACATTTAATAGTTGATTAGCCACAGGATAGAAAACGTCATGAAATCTGTTTTTCCATACATGTTACCATTTTTGAGAAATAGGACGCGCCGTGGACGAAAAAAAAAAAAAAAAAACTAGAACTGTACAGTTAACAGTACTGGTGCAGGGCGGGTTACGACATAAAGGGTACGACGGTTCGGCAATATTCGATTGTGCATTCACTGTACTGATATTTTAATGCTCGAGATCAACAGGGTAATGCAATTGAGACTATAATTATAGACATACATATCAAGTTTAAAAATATTTCAAAAAGGAAAAATAAAATTGGCAATGCGCATGTGCACTGCACACATGCTCTATTTCCATGAAATCCCGTCTATACGTATGCATACCAAGTTTCATGCAATTTGGTTGAGAAATAAGAAAGTTGTTACTGCGCATGCTCACTACACAAATTCATTATGTCCATGAAATTTCAAATCTGATTATACACAAACATGCTAATTTTGAAGAAATTCTGATAAGAAATAAGTAAGTTAGCGATGCGCATGCGCACTACATAAATTTGATATCTCCATGATATTTAGAATCTTATTATACACATGCATGCCAATTTTGAATGAATTTGGTTCAGAAATAAGAAATTTGGCAATGCACATGCGCAAAACACAAATTCAATATCTCCATCATATTTCGAATCGGAATATACATATGCATACCAAGTTTCATGAAATTCGGATAAGAAATAGGAAAGTTAGCGACGCGCATGCGCACTTCACAAATTCAAAATGTCCATGATATTTCGAATCTGATCATACACATACATACCGATTTTGATGAAATTTAGATAAGAAATAAGGAAGTTGATATTGCGCATGCGCAGAACTAAATTTAACATTTCCCCTAAGTTTTGAATCCGATTATGCGTGTACATGCCAAAGTTCGTTAAAATTGGATAACAAACAAAAAAGTTAGCATCGCGCATGCGCACAACCCATATTTTGTATTTTCCTTTAAATCATTATTCGAACATGAAGGTATATGCAAATTTTGAAGAAAATCGGTTCATAAATAAGAAAGTGGGTCAATTAAGCAGTGGGCATGCCTACAGGGGTGCTTCAGTAAGTTAAATTTTCAGCATGACGTAGTTTAGTCCATCCTAGACCTCCCTTTAATGCGTAAATTGAATATAATTCATATCTAACAAAAATCGAGGTAGAGCCCCTTTAACTTTAACATGTCAAACTTACCGACTCTATTAATAGTGACACTGTTTATACAGTCAATTAACCGACATACCTATTATTGCCCCATGTTAAAGTATGGGATATGGAAATATGCAAGTTACATAGAAGTGTTGCATATTTTTGGAAACCTGAGGAACTCAGCATTACAGATCCGAAAACAATATTGCTTTATCTATCTTAGGGCCCTCGTAAACACGCTTTAAAGATGCAAAATCACCTTTGAATCACACCTCTAAAACAGAAAGCACGTGTCGGACTTGAAAAATGAATACATCATGTTAAAGCTCTCATAAATCTTTATGATATCTGTAAATATCAAGATGATCTGAGATCAAGTTCTCGAGATAGAAACCTTTAAAGTCTGATCAAAATCGCAACATTTTCTTAAATTGAATTTTGACATCGCCAAATCTGATATTATTTGAAACCCCTTAAAGAGTACAATAAAAATCAGCAAACATTAGGTTGTTATTCCAGTAAGGTTTTGCGCTACAGCACTGGCAATATGCTAAAACAGCCATGTTTAGAGCCCTATAAAATCGGTTTAAGTAGTCTGACCCCTAAGGTCAAAAGGTCATCAGAAGGTCAAGGTCACAAGGTAGCATTATGTGCAATAGGAAGGTCATCCAAGGTCAAGGTCATGTGATACAAGCCTCTAAACTTTGGAAAAAAACATTCAGTTATTCAAAAAAGTCAAAATCGAAAATCGAAAATCGGCTTCCCATAAGTTGTAGAGAAAGTTTTAATCTTTCGTTTAACATCAAAATTGTGAAAGTCGGATAACAAATAGATTCAAAATAGCAATTTTCGCAAAATGACCAAAACCAATATGGCGGCTATATTATAACTTCCGGTAAATATTTTTTTGATCTGAACAGTTTGTTATAAGAGCATGATCATTATGCATACCTTATTTTTTTCATAACCCAGTTTTACTAGAAATCACACAACCGGAAATGAAAAAACATGATATCATTGAAACCGGAAGTGATGCAAAAAATTTGATTGTGCAGAATTATTTGCAATTACCGACAGTATACACCATAGAAATTTCAAATTGATCCGTTAAAAATCAAACAAAAAATCATACTTCGATTAATTACGGCATGAAAAAGTTACGAACGATTTTCATATAATCGAATTTTTTCAAGTTCCATTATTTGTCTTTTGTTACAAGGAATACGATGAAGGTAATTTGAGCAAAATCGATTGATAAATACGTTCGCTAGGGTCCATTTTATGTTTGTTGCTCATGTCGCTTCATGTTGCGCGGAACAATCTTGTTTTACATTTAATAGTTGATTAGCCACAGGTTAGAAAACGTCATGAAATCTGTTTTTCCATACATGTTACCATTTTTGAGAAATAGGCCGCGCCGTGGACGAAAAAAAAAAAAAAAAAATAATCAAAACGAAAACAAAGCAGGGCGTACGAAGTACGCCCTGCAATAATCAAAACGAAAACAAAGCAGGGCGTACGAAGTACGCCCTGCAACTAGAACTGTACAGTTAACAGTACTGGTGCAGGGCGGGTTACGACATAGGGGAACGACGGTGCGGCAATATTCGATTGTGCATTCACTGTACTGATAATTCAATGCTCGAGATCAACAGGGTAATGCAATTGAGAATATGATTCTAGACATACATGTACATATCAAGTTTAAAAATATTTCAACAAGAAAAAAGAAAGTTGGGAATGCGCATGTGCACTGCACAAATGCTCTATCATGAAATTCGAATCAGTCTATACGTATGCATACCAAGTTTCATGCAATTCGGTTGAGAAATAAGAAAGTTGTTACTGCGCATGCTCACTACACAAATTTATTATGTCCATGAAATTTCAAATCTGATTATACACAAACATGCTAATTTTGAAGAAATTCTGATAAGAAATAAAGTAAGTTGGCGATGCGCATGCGCACTACATAAATTTGATATTTCCAAGATATTTGTAATCTTATTATACACATGCATGCCAATTTTGAATGAATTTGGTTCAGAAATAAGAAAGTTAACAATGCGCATGCGCAAAACACAAATTCAATATCTCCATCATATTACGAATCGGAATATACATATGAATACCAGGTTTCATGAAATTCGGATAAGAAATAGGAAAGTTAGCGACGCGCATGCGCACTTCACAAATTCAAAATGTCCATGATATTTCTAATCTAATTATACACATACATACCGATTTTGATGAAATTTAGATAATAAATAAGGAAGTTGATATTGCGCATGCGCATAACTAAATTTAACATTTCCCCTAAGTTTTGAATCCGATTATGCGTGTACATGCCAAGTTTCGTTAAAATCGCTTAACAAACAAAAAAAGTTAGCATCGCGCATGCGCACAACCCATATTTTGTATTTTCCTTTAAATCATTATTCGAACGTGAAGGTATATGCAAATTTTGAAGAAAATCGGTTCATAAATAAAAAAGTGGGTCAATAAAGCAGTGGGTGTGGCTACAGGGTGCTTCAGTAAGTTAAATTTTCAGCATGCCGTAGTTTAGTCCATCCTAGACCTCCCTTTAATGCGTAGACTGAATATAATTCATATCTAACAAAAATCGAGGTAGAGCCCCTTTAACTTTAACATGTCAAACTTACTGACTATTAATAGTGACACTGTTTATACAGTCAATTAACTGATATACCTATTAATGCCCCAGGTTAAAGTATGGGATATGGAAATATGCAAGTTACATAGAAGTGTTGCATATTTTCGGAAAGCTGAGGAACTCAGCATTACGAATCCGAAAAAAATATTGCTTTATCTATATTAGGGCCCTGGTAAAAACGCTTTAAAGATGCAAAATCACCTTTGAGTCACACCTCTAAAACAGAAAGCACGTGTCGGACATGAAAAATGAATACATCATGTTAAAGCTCTCATAAATCTTTATGAGATCTGTAAATATCAAGATCATCTGAGGTTACGTTCTCGAGATAGAAGCCTTTAAAGTTTGATCAAAATCGCAACATTTTCTTAAATTGAATTTTGACATCGCCAAATCTGATATTATTTGAAACCTTTTAAAGAGTACATTAAAAATCAGCAAATATTAGGGTGTTATTCCAGTTAGGTTTTGTGCTACAGCACTGGCAATATGCTAAAAAAGCCATGTTTGGAGCCCTATAAAATAGGTTATATTGATCTGACCCCAAAGGTCAAAAGGTCATCAGAAGGTCAAGGTCGCAAGGTATTATCATTTTCAATATGAAGGTCATCCAAGGTCAAGGTCATGTGATACAAGCCTCTAAACTTTGGAAAAAAACATTCAGTTATACAAAAAAAGCAAAATCGAAAATCAAAAATCGGCTTCCCATAAGTTGTAGAGAAAGTTTTAATCCTTCGTTTAACATCAAAATTGTGAAAGTCGGATGACAAATGGATTCAAAATAGCAATTTTATCAAAATAACCAAAACCAATATGGCGGCTATATTATAACTTCCGGTAAATATTTTTTTGATCTGAACAGTTTGTTATAAGAGCATGAACATTATGCATACCTTATTTTTATCATAACTCAGTTTTATTAGAAATCACACAACCGGAAGTGAAAAAACATGATATCATTGAAACCGGAAGTGATGAAAAAAATTCGATTGTGCAGAATTATTTGCAATTGCCGACAGTATACATCATAGAAATTTCAAATTGATCCGTTTAAAATCAAACAAAAAATCATACTTCGATTAATTACGGCAAGAAAAAGTGACGAACGATTTTCATATAATCGAATTTTTTAAAGTTCCATTATTTGTCCCTTCTAACAAGAAATACGATGAAGGTAATTCGAGCAAAATCGGTTGATAAATACGTTCTCTGGAGTCCATTTTATGTTTGTTGCTAATGTCGCTTAATGTTGCTCAGAAAAATTTCGTTTTACATTCATTTTTTAATGAGTCACGAGTTAGAAAACGTCATGAAATCCGTTTTTCCGTACATGTTACCATTTCCAAAAAATAGGCCCAACACTCGACGAAAAAAAAAAAAAAAAAATAATCAATACGAAAACAAAGCAGGGCGTACGAAGTACGCCCTGCAACTAGAACTGTACAGTTAACAGTACTGGTGCAGGGCGGGTTACGACATACAGTTACGACGGTGCGGCAATATTCGATTGCGCATGCACTGTACTGACAATTCAATGCGCGAGATCAACAGGGTAATGCAATTGAGACTATGATTATAGACATACATACCACGTTTAAAAATATTTCAACAAGAAAAAATAAAGTTAGCAATGCGCATGTGCACTGCACAAATACTCTATTTCCATGAAATCCCGAATCAGTCTATACGTATGCAGACCAAGTTTCATGTAATTCGGTTGAGAAATAAGAAAGTTGTTACTGCGCATGCTCACTACACAAATGTATTATGTCCATGAAATTTCAAATCTGATTATACACAAACATGCTAATTTTGAAGAAATTCTGGTAAGAAATAAGTAAGTTGGCGATGCGCATGTGCACTACATAAATTTAATAGTCCATGATATTTCGAATCTTATTATACACATGCATGTCAATTTTGATTGAATTTGGTTCAGAAATAAAAAAGTTAGCAATGCGCATGCGCAAAACACAAATTCAATATCTCCATCATATTTCGAATCGGAATATACTTATGCATACCAAGGTTAATGAAATTCGGATAAGAAATAAGAAAGTTGGCGACGCGCATGCGCACTTCACAAATTCAAAATGTCCATGATATTTCTAATTTAATTATACACATACATACCGATTTTGAAGAAATTTGAATAAGAAATAAGGAAGTTGATATTGCGCATGCGCAGAACTAAATTTAACATTTCCCCTAAGTTTTGAATCCGATTATACATGTACATACCAAATTTCGTAAAAATCGGATAACAAACTAAAAAGTTAGCATTGCGCATGCGCACATCACAAATTTTGTATTTTTCTTTAAATCACTATTCGAACATAAAGGTATGTGCAAATTTTGAAGAAAATCGGTTCATAAATAAGAAAGTGGGTCAATTAAGCAGTGGGCGTGCCTACAGGGTGCTTCAGTAAGTTAAATTTTCAGCATGCCGTAGTTTAGTCCATCCTAGACCTCCCTTTAATGCGTAAACTGAATATAATTCATATCTAACAAAAATTGAGTTAGAGCCCCTTTAACTTTAACATGTCAAACTTACTGACTCTATTAATAGTGACACTGTTTATACAATCAATTAACTGATATACCTATTAATGCCCCAGGTTAAAGTATGGGATATGCAAATATGCAAGTTACATAGAAGTGTTGCATATTTTTGGAAACCTGAGGAACTCAGCATTACGGATCCGAAAAAAATATTGCTTTATCTATATTAGGGCCCTCGTAAAAACCCTTTAAAGATGCAAAATCACCTTTGAGTCATACCTCTAAAACAGAAAGCACGTGTCGGACATGAAAAATGAATACATCATGTTAAAGCTCTCATAAATCTTTATGAGATCTGTAAATATCAAGATCATCTGAGGTTAAGTTCTCGAGATAGAAGCCTTTAAAGTTTGATCAAAATCGCAACATTTTCTTAAATTGAATTTTGACATCGCCAAATATGATATTATTTGAAACCTTTTAAAGAGTACATTAAAAATCAGCAAATATTAGGGTGTTATTCCAGTTAGGTTTTGTGCTACAGCACTGGCAATATGCTAAAAAAGCCATGTTTGGAGCCCTATAAAATAGGTTATAGTGATCTGACCCCAAAGGTCAAAAGGTCATCAGAAGGTCAAGGTCGCAAGGTATTATCATGTTCAATATGAAGGTCATCCAAGGTCAAGGTCATGTGATACAAGCCTCTAAACTTTGGAAAAAAACATTCAGTTATACAAAAAAAGCAAAATCGAAAATCAAAAATCGGCTTCCCATAAGTTGTAGAGAAACTTTAAATCTTTCATTTAACATCAAAATTGTGAAAGTCGGATAACAAATGGATTCAAAATAGCAATTTTAGCAAAATGGCCAAAACTAATATGGCGGCTATATTATAACTTCCGGTAAATATTTTTTTGATCTGAACAGTTTGTTATAAGAGCATGAACATTATGCATACCTTATTTTTATCATAACTCAGTTTTACTAGAAATCACACAACCGGAAGTGAAAAAACATGATATCATTGAAACCGGAAGTGATGAAAAAAAATTCGATTGTGCAGAATTATTTGCAATTGCCGACAGTATACATCATATAAATTTCAAATTGATCCGTTTAAAATCAAACAAAAAATCATACTTCGATTAATTACGGCAAGAAAAAGTGACGAACGATTTTCATATAATCGAATTTTTTCAAGTTCCATTATTTGTCCCTTCTAACAAGAAATACGATGAAGGTAATTCGAGCAAAATCGGTTGATAAATACGTTCTCTGGAGTCCATTTTATGTTTGTTGCTAATGTCGCTTAATGTTGCTCAGAAAAATTTCGTTTTACATTCATTTTTTAATGAGTCACGAGTTAGAAAACGTCATGAAATCCGTTTTTCCGTACATGTTACCATTTCCAAAAAATAGGCCCAACACTCGACGAAAAAAAAAAAAAAAAAATAATCAATACGAAAACAAAGCAGGGCGTACGAAGTACGCCCTGCAACTAGAACTGTACAGTTAACAGTACTGGTGCAGGGCGGGTTACGACATACAGGAACGACGGTGCGGCAATATTCGATTGTGCATTCACTGTACTGATAATTCAATGCTCGAGATCAACAGGGTAATGCAATTGAGACTATGATTATAGATATACATACCACGTTTAAAAATATTTCAATAAGAAAAAATAAGTTGGCAATGCGCATGTGCACTGCACAAATGCTCTATTTCCATGAAATCCCAAATCAGTCTTCACGTATGCATACCAAGTTTCATGCAATTCGGTTGAGAAATAAGAAAGTTGTTACTGCGCATGCTCACAACACAAATTCATTATGTCCATGAACTTTCAAATCTGATTACACATATACATGCTAATTTTGAAGAAATTCTGATAAGAAATAAGTAAGTTGGCGATGCGCATGCGCACTACATAAATTTAATATGTCCATGATATTTCGAATCTTATTATACACATGCATGTCAATTATTAATGAATTTGGTACAGAAATAAGAAAGTTAGCAATGCGCATGCGCAAAACACAAATTCAATATCTCCATCATATTTCGAATCGGAATATACTTATGCATACCAAGTTTCATGAAATTCGGATAAGAAATAAGAAAGTTGGCGACGCGCATGCGCACTCCACAAATTCAAAATTTCCATGATATTTCTAATCTAATTATACACATACATACCGATTTTGAAGAAATTTGGATAAGAAATAAGGAAGTTGATATTGCGCATGCGCAGAACTAAATTTAACATTTCCCCTAAGTTTTGAATCCGATTATACATGTACATACCAAATTTCGTAAAAATCGGATAACAAACAAAAAAGTTAGCATTGCGCATGCGCACATCACACATTTTGTATTTTTCTTTAAATCACTATTCGAACATAAAGGTATGTACACATTTTGAAGAAAATCGGTTCATAAATAAGAAAGTGGGTCAATTAAGCAGTGGGCGTGCCTACAGGGTGCTTCAGTAAGTTAAATTTTCAGCATGCCGTAGTTTAGTCCATCCTTTACCTCCCTTTAATGCGTAAACTGAATATTATTCATATCTAACAAAAATCGAGGTAGAGCCCCTTTAACTTTAACATGTCAAACTTACTGACTCTATTAATAGTGACACTGTTTATACAGTCAATTAACTGACATACCTATTAATGCCCCATGTTAAAGTATGGGATATGGAAATATGCAAGTTACATAGAAGTGTTGCATATTTTTGGAAACCTGAGGAACTCAGCATTACGGATCCGAAAAAAATATTGCTTTATCTATATTAGGGCCCCCGTAAAAATGCTTTAAAGATGCAAAATCACCTTTGAGTCACACCTCTAAAACAGAAAGCACGTGTCGGACATGAAAAATGAATACATCATGTTAAAGCTCTCATAAATCTTTACGAGATCTGTAAATATCAAGATGATCTGAGGTCAAGTTCTCGAGATAGAAGCCTTTAAAGTTTGATCAAAATCGCAACATTTTCTTAAATTGAATTTTGACATCGCCAAATCTGATATTATTTGAAACCTTTTAAAGAGTACATTAAAAATCAGCAAACATTAGGGTGTTATTCCAGTTAGATTTTGCGCTACAGCACTGGTAATATGCCAAAAAAGTCATGTTTGGAGCCCTATAAAATAGGTTATAATTGTCTGACCCCAAAGGTCAAAAGGTCATCAGAAGGTCAAGGTCGCAAGGTATCATTGTGTGTCATATTAAGGTCATCCAAGGTCAAGGTCATGTGATACAAGCCTCTAAACTTTGGAAAAAAACATTACGTTATACAAAAAAGTTAAAATCGAAAATCGAAATTCGGATCCCAACAAACTGTCCAAAAATCTTTAATGCTCCGATTGACATCAAAATCATAAATGTCTCGATACAAAATTATTCTGAATAAAAATTTTGGAAAAATGACTCTAACCAATATGGCGGCCAAACTATAACTTCCGGTAAATATTTTTTTCGTCATATCAGTTTGTAATAATAACATGAAGATTATGCATATCCTAATTCTATCATAAATAAGTTTTACCGGAAGTGATGTAACCGGAAGTGATATCATCAAAACCGGAAGTGATGCAAAAATTTTGAGTGTGGGGAATTATTTGCACTTGCAGTAGGTCTACATCATAGAAGTTTCATATTGATCCGTTAAAAATCAAACAAAAAATCATACTTCGATTAATTACGGCAAGAAAAAGTGACGAACGATTTTCATGTAATCGAAAATTTTAAAGTTCTATTATATGTCCTTTGTTACAAGAAATACGACGAAAGTAATTTGAGCAAAATCGGTTGATAAATACGGTCTCTAGAGGCCATTTTATGTTTGTTGCTCTTGTCGCTTTCTGTTGCTCAGATCAATTTCGTTTTACATTCACTAGTTTTTGGGAAGCGAGTTAGAAAACGTCATGAAATCTGTTTTTCCATACATATTACCATTTCCGAGTAATAGGCCGGGCCGTGGACGAAAAAAAAAAAAAAACTAGAACTGTACAGTTAACAGTACTGGTGCAGGGCGGGTTACGACATACAGTTACGACGGTGCGGCAATATTCGATTGCGCATGCACTGTACTGACAATTCAATGCGCGAGATCAACAGGGTAATGCAATTGAGACTATGATTATAGACCAACATACCACGTTTAAAAATATTTCAACAAGAAAAAAAAGTTGGCAATGCGCATGTGCACTGCACAAATCCTCTATTTCCATGAAATCCCAAATCAGTCTATACGTATGCATAACAAGTTTCATGCAATTCGGTTGAGAAATAAGAAAGTTGTTACTGCGCATGCTCACTACACAAATTCATTATGTCCATGAACTTTCAAATCTGATTATACATATACATGCTAATTTTGAAGAAATTCTGATAAGAAATAAGTAAGTAGCGATGCGCATGCGCACTACATAAATTTAATATGTCCATGATATTTCGAATCTTATTATACACATGCATGTCAATTTTGAATGAATTTGGTTCAGAAATAAGAAAGTTAGCAATGCGCATGCGCAAAACACAAATTCAATATCTCCATCATATTTCGAATCGGAATATACTTATGCATACCAAGTTTCATGAAATTCGGATAAGAAATAAGAAAGTAGGCGACGCGCATGCGCACTTCACAAATTCAAAATTTCCATGATATTTCTAATCTAATTATACGCATACATACCGATTTTGAAGAAATTTGGATAAGAAATAAGGAAGTTGATATTGCGCATGCGCAGAACTAAATTTAACATTTCCCCTAAGTTTTGAATCCGATTATACATGTACATACCAAATTTCGTAAAAATCGGATAACAAACCAAAAAGTTAGCATTGCGCATGCGCACATCACAAATTTTGTATTTTTCTTTAAATCACTAATCGAACATAAAGGTATGTGCAAATTTTGAAGAAAATCGGTTCATAAATAAGAAAGTGGGTCAATTAAGCAGTGGGCGTGCCTACAGGGTGCTTCAGTAAGTTAAATTTTCAGCATGCCGTAGTTTAGTCCATCCTAGACCTCCCTTTAATGCGTAAACTGAATATAATTCATATCTAACAAAAAATCGAGGTAGAGCCCCTTTAACTTTAACATGTCAAACTTACTGACTCTATTAATAGTGACAGTGTTTATACAGTCAATTAACTGACATACCTATTATTACCCCAGGTTAAAGTATGGGATATGGAAATATGCAAGTTACATAGAAGTGTTGCATATTTTTGGAAACCTGAGAAACTCAGCATTACGGATCCGAAAAAAATATTGCTCTATCTATATTAGGGCCCTCGTAAAAACGCTTTAAAGATGCAAAATCACCCTAGAGTCACACCTCTAAAACAGAAAGCACGTATCGGACATGAAAAATGAATACATCAAGTTAAAGCTCTCATAAATCTTTATGAGATCTGTAAATATCAAGGCGATCTGAGGTCAAGTTCTCGAGATAGAAGCCTTTAAAGTTTGATCAAAATCGCAACATTTTCTTAAATTGAATTTTGACATCGCCAAATCTGATATTATTTGAAACTTTTTAAAGAGTACATTAAAAATCAGCGAACATTGGGGTGTTATTCCAGTTAAGTTTTGCGCTACAGCACTGGCAATATGCTAAAAAAGCCATGTTTGGAGCCCTATAAAATAGGTTATAATTATCTGACCTAAAAGGTCAAAGGGTCATCAGAAGGTCAAGGTCGCAAGGTATCATTGTGTGTCATATTAAGGTCATCCAAGGTCAAGGTCATGTGATACAAGCCTCTGAACTTTGGAAAAAAACATTACGTTATACAAAAAAGTTAAAATCGAAAATCGAAATTCGGCTCTCAAGAAACTGTCCAAAAATCTTTAATGCTCCGATTGACATCAAAATCATAAATGTCTAGATACAAAATTATTCTGAATAAAAATTTTGGAAAAATGACTCAAACCAATATGGCGGCCAAACTATAACTTCCGGTAAATATTTTTTTGGTCATAACAGTTTGTAATAATAACATTAAGATTATGCATATTCTAATTTTATCATAAATAAGTTTTACCGGAAGTGATGTAACCGGAAGTGATATCGTCAAAACCGGAAGTGATGCAAACATTTTGAGTGTGGGGAATTATTTGCACTTGCCGTAGGTCTACATCATAGAAGTTTCATATTGATCCGTTAAAAATCAAACAAAAAATCATACTTCGATTAATTACGGCAAGAAAAGGTGACGAACGATTTTCATGTAATCGAATATTTTAAAGTTCTATTATGTGTCCTTTGTTACAAGAAATACGATGAAAGTAATTTGAGCAAAATCGGTTGATAAATACGGTCTCTAGAGGCCATTTTATGTTTGTTGCTCTTGTCGCTTTCTGTTGCTCTGATCAATTTCGTTTTACATTCACTAGTTTTTGGGAAGCGAGTTAGAAAACGTCATGAAATCTGTTTTTCCATACATATTACCATTTCCGAGTAATAGGCCGGGCCGTGGACGAAAAAAAAAAAAAAACTAGAACTGTACAGTTAACAGTACTGGTGCAGGGCGGATTACGACATACAGGTTCGACGGTGCGGCAATATTCGATTGCGCATGCACTGTACTAATAATTCAATGCGCGAGAATTGAATTTCAACAGGGTGATTGAGACTATGATTGCAGACATTCATATCAAATTTAAAAATATTTCAACAAGAAATAAGAAAGTTGGCAATGCGCATGTGCACTGGACAAATTCTCTATTTCCATGAAATCACACATCAGACTATACGTATGCATACCAAGTTTCATGCAATTCGGTTGAGAAATAAGAAAGTTGTTACAGCGCATGCTCACTACACAAATTCAATGTGTCCATGCAATTTCGAATCTGATTATACACATACATGCTAATTTTGAAGAAATTCTGATAAGAAATAAGTAAGTTGTCGATGCGCATGTGCACTACATTAATTTAATATGTCCATGATATTTCAAATCTTATTATACACATGCATGCCAATTTTGAATGAATATGGTTCAGAAATAAGAAAGTTAGCGATGCGCATGCGCAAAACACAAATTCAATATCTCTATGATATTTCGAATCGGAATATACATATGCATACTAACTTTCATGAAATTCGGATAAGAAATAAGAAAGTTGGCGTCGCGCATGCGCACTACACAATTTTATATGTCCATGATATTTCGAATCTGATTATACGCACACATGCAAATTTTGAAACAAATTGGATAAGAAATAAGAAAGATGATAATGCGCATGCGCAGTACTCAAATTTAACATTTCCCCTAGATTCTGAATCTGATTATACATGTACATACCAAATTTCGTAAAAATCGGATAACAAACAAAAAAGTTAGCATCGCGCATGCGCACAATACAAATTTTACGTTTTCCTTTAAATCACTATTCCAACATGGAGGTATATGTTAAGTTTGAAGAAAATCGGATCATAAATAAGAAAGTGAGTCAATAAAGCAGTGGGCGTGGCTACAGGGTGCTTCAGTAAGTTAAATTTTCAGCATGCTGTAGTTTAGTCCATCCTAGACCTCCCTTTAATGCGTTAACCTAAGATAATTCATATCTAACAAAAAATGAGGTAGAGCCCCTTTAACTTTAACATGTCAAACTTACTGACTCTATTAATATTGACATTGTTTATAAACAGTCAATTAACCGACATACCTATTATTGCCCTATGTTCAAGTATACGATATGGAAATATGCAAGTTACATAGAAGTGTTGCACATTTTTGGAAACCTCGGTATCTCAGCATTATGGATCCGAAAAAATTATTGCTTTATCTATATCAGGGCCCTTGTAAAAACGCTTTAAAGATGCAAAATCACCTTTGAGTCACACCTCTAAAACAGAAAGCACGTGTCGGACATGAAAAATAAATACATCAGGTGAAAGACCTTTTAAATAGGTCTAAGATCTGTAAATACCAACTTGATCTGAGGTCAAGTTCTTGAGATAGGAGCCTTCAAAATTTCAACAAAATCGCAACATTTTGTTAAATTGAATTCTGACATCGCCAAATCTTATATTAATTGAAACCCTTTAAAGGGTACATTAAAAATCAGTAAACATTGGGGTGTTATTCCAGTTAGGTTTTGCGTTACAGCACTGGCAATATGCAAAAAAAGCCATGTTTGGAGTCCTATAAAATAGGTTTAAGTTGTCTGACCCTAAAGGTCACAAGGTCATCAGAAGGTCAAAGTCCCAAGGTATCATTATGTGCAATATGAAGGTCATCCAAGGTCAAGGTCATGTGATACAGGCCTCTAAACTTTAGAAAAAAACATTCCGTTATACAAAAAAAGCAAAATCGAAAATCGAAATTCGGCTTCCCATTTGTTGAAGACAAAGTTTCAATCTTTCGATTAACATCAAAATTGTGAAACTCAGATAACAAATAGATTCAGAATAGGAATTTTCGCAAAATGACTAAAAACAATATGGCGGCCAAATTATAACTTCCGGTAAATATTTGTTGGGTCAAAACAGTTTGTAATAATTGCACTAACATTATTCATGCCTTATTTTTCTCATAACTCAGTTTTACCGGAAGCGATGTAACCGGAAGTGATATCATTGAAACCGGAAGTGATGCAAACATTTTGAGTGTGAAGAATTATTTGCACTTGCCATAGGTCTACATCATATAAGTTTCATAATGATCCGTTAAAAATCAAACAAAAAATCATACTTCGATTAATTACGGCATGAAAAAGTGACGAACGATTTTCATATAATCGAATTTTTTCAAGTTCCATTGTTTGTCCTTTGTTACAAGGAATACGATGAAGGTACTTTGACCAAAATCGGTTGATAAATACGTTCTCTACAGTTCATTTTATGTTTGTTGCTCATGTCGCTTCATGTTGCGCATATCAATTTTGTTTTACATTTAACAGTTGATTAGCCACGAGTTAGAAAACGTCATGAAATCCGTTTTTTCATACATTTTACCATTTCCGAGAAATAGGCCGGGCCGGGGACGAAAAAAAAAAAAAAAAAAAATAATCAATACGAAAACAAAGCAGGGCGTACGAAGTACGCCCTGCAAAAAAACTAGAACTGTACAGTTAACAGTACTGGTGCAGGGCGGGTTACGACATACAGGTAGTATGGTGCGGCAATATTCGATTGCGCATGTACTGTACTGATAATTCAATGCGTGAGATCAACAGGGTAATGCAATTGAGACTATGATTATAGACATACATATCAAGTTTAAAAATATTTCAGCAAGAAAAAATAAAGTAGGCAATACGCATGTGCACTGCACAAATGCTCTTTTCCCATGAAATCCCAAATCAGTCTATACGTATGCATACCAAGTTTCATGCAATTCGGTTGAGAAATAAGGAGGTTGTTACTACGAATGCTCACTACACAAATTCATTATGTCCATGAAATTTCAAATCTGATTTTACACAAACATGCTAATTTTGAAGGTATTCTGATAAGAAATAAGTAAGTTGGCAATGCGCATGCGCACTACATAAATTTGATATTTCCATAATATTTCGAATCTTATTATACACATGCATGCCAATTTTGAATGAATTTGGTACAGAAATAAGAAAGTTAGCAATGCGCATGCGCAAAACACAAATTCAATATCTCCATCATATTTCGATTTGGAATATACATATGCATACCAAGTTTCATGAAATTTGGATAAGAAATAAGGAAGTTAGCTACGCGCATGCGCACTTCACAAATTCAAAATGTCCATCTTATTTCTAATTAAAATATACGCATACATACGGATTTTGATGAAATTTGGATAAGAAATAAAGAATTTGATATTGCGCATGCGCAGAACTAAATTTAACAATTCCCCTGAGTTTTGAATCCGATTATGCGTGTACATGCCAAGTTTCGTTAAAATCGGATAACAAACAAAAAAGTTAGCATCGCGCATGCGCACAACCCATATTTTGTATTTTCCTTTAAATCACTATTTGAACATGAAGGTATATGCAAATTTTGAAGAAAATCGGTTCATAAATAAGAAAGTGGGTCAATTAAGCAGAGGGCGTGCCTACAGGGTGCTTCAGTAAGTTAAATTTTCAGCATAGTTTAGTCACCGTAGTTTAGTCCATCCTAGACCTCCCTTTAATGCGTAAACTGAATATAATTCATATCTAACAAAAATCGAGGTAGAGTCCCTTTAACTTTAACATGTCAAACTTACTGACTATTAATAGTGACACTGTTTATATACAGTCAATTAACCGACATTCCTATTATTGCCCCATGTTAAGGTATGGGATATGGAAATATGCAAGTTACATAGAAGTGTTGCATATTTTTGGAAACCTGAGGAACTCAGCATTACGGATCCGAAAAAATTATTGCTTTATCTATATTAGGGCCCTCGTAAAAACGCTTAAAAGATGCAAAATCACCTTTGAATCACACCTCTAAAACAGAAAGCACGTGTCGGACATGAAAAATGAATACATCATGTTAAAGCTCTCATAAATCTTTCTGAGATCTGTAAATATCAAGATGATCTGAGGTCAAGTTCTCGAGATACAAGCCTTTAAAGTTTGATCAAAATCGCAACATTTTCTTAAATTGAATTTTGACATCGCCAAATCTGATATTATCTGAAACCTTTTAAAGAGTAGATTAAAAATCAGCAAACATTAGGGTGTTATTCCAGTTAGGTTTTGCGCTACAGCACTGGCAATATGCTAAAAAAGCCATGTTTGGAGCCCTATAAAATAGGTTATAATTGTCTGACCCCAAAGGTCAAAAGGTCATCAGAAGGTCAAGGTCGCAAGGTATCATTGTGTGTCATATTAAGGTCATCCAAGGTCAAGGTCATGTGATACAAGCCTCTAAACTTTGGAAAAAAACATTACGTTATACAAAAAAGTTAAAATCGAAAATCGAAATTCGGCTCCCAACAAACTGTCCAAAAATCTTTAATGCTCCGATTGACATCAAAATCATAAATGTCTCGATACAAAATTATTCTGAATAAAAAATTTGAAAAAATGACTCTAACCAATATGGCGGCCAAACTATAACTTCCGGTAAATATCTTTTTGGTCATATCAGTTTGTAATAATAACATGAAGATTATGCATATCCTAATTCTATCATAAATAAGTTTTACCGGAAGTGATGTAACCGGAAGTGATATCATCAAAACCGGAAGTGATGCAAAAATTTTGAGTGTGGGGAATTATTTGCACTTGCCGTAGGTCTACATCATAGAAGTTTCATATTGATCCGTTAAAAATCAAACAAAAAATCATACTTCGATTAATTACTGCAAGAAAAAGTGACAAACGATTTTCATGTAATTGAAAATTTTAAAGTTCTATTATATGTCCTTTGTTACAAGAAATACGACGAAAGTAATATGAGCAAAATCGGTTGATAAATACGGTCTCTAGAGGCCATTTTATGTTTGTAGCTCTTGTCGCTTTCTGTTGCTCAGATCAATTTCGTTTTACATTCACTAGTTTTTGGGAAGCGAGTTAGAAAACGTCATGAAATCTGTTTTTCCATACATATTACCATTTCCGAGTAATAGGCCGGGCCGTGGACGAAAAAAAAAAAAAAAAAAAATAATCAATACGAAAACAAAGCAGGGCGTACGAAGTACGCCCTGCAATAATCAATACGAAAACAAAGCAGGGCGTACGAAGTACGCCCTGCAATTAAAGTAATATTTTACCTTTTGCTGTTCCGTTGCTCAGCTTCAAAAACTTCATTTTCTATATCAGACATTTTAAATTGATCACTCTAAAACAATCTTGAATTTTTTTTTCTATTCCAGTTAAGAGAATACGATTAACATCCAATCTGCTTAAAGAGTTTTGAGAACTAGAAACAAATTAAAATTTTAATTTTACACACGTTAAATTGTTTTTAACAATTCAAAGTTCACAGAAGCGCGCTAACTCCTCATTTCTTCACTTTATTTTTTTTTTCTAAAGTTAAGTTCTTGGTTGTTTAAACAGAAGCTCGTCACGTCAGAAATCTTCAATTTTGACATAAATTTAAAGAAACTGACAGGAATCAGGCCACTCAGATTTAATTCTTTGTTTCTGTGTTAACATCTGGGTTATTTATTAAAGCTATACCACCTCTTATACAATACATTCATCACATGTGTCTATATTACACAAACAGAGAAAAAAAACATAAAATTACAGGTTATTATTGAAAAACGTGCAATAAAACGTTTAATATTTAGTATATCTTGTAGTAATTATAATATATAAGGTAGATTTCTGGATTTATCAGATTACACAGTATTATTATGACACCCGACACCCGACACACACAGGAACAATATAGTAGCTTCCGGTAGATCAGTAAGGGTACTTCATAAAACGCGTTAGTTTAAGTGAAATTGCAAGAACCACAGACGTCGGAATGAAAATTGGAATGGCGCAAATAGATGCTATCAGTTTCCCCGTTACACACACAAAGTTTAGAAAACCTCTTTACAATCCCTTTAATAATAATTTATTTACGCAAAGTCTATTACTTTATGCGTGTATCATACCAATTTTAAATTCAATGTTACCTATTCAAAAAGTATTGAAAGAGATATTTGATTGTCAAAATCTTAGAATGGTGCAAATCCGATTAATTAAACCTACAATATTTTAATCTTCAAGTTAAATTCTACAGAGTAATATAGTTAAAAAATATGTTGGTTCTGCTTTGAATCTTAGGGTTCCACCCCATCAAAGTAACGGTGGTCGGTAAGGAATTAAGAAGTATTGGCCTTAACTCACGTCTGCCTGAATGAAACTTAAGATAGACGTCTGCGTGCAGATCTCCTTTCAAAGAGTAAAGTAAACAAAGAAACCAGCGTGGGTCGGTCACTTTAATCAACAAATAATCATAAGGCTGGTGTCGAATTTCTTTCAATGCTGATAATTCTTACGATAATATCCATTCCGAATTCAACGATTATGACAGACAGTAGCCATTTGCTGCCCTTAGAAGAACGAGGCGGGGCCAGCATACTAACCTTAACAGCCTAATTTCAAACACCCAAAATAAACAGTTCAACATATCTGGTTAATTTTCAACAATTTTTGACATTTGAAACCTATAAAATATATCATAAAAATATGAAGACTTATGTAATCCGATATCTTTAGTAGATGCTATTTTGTTTACAGAGTAAGCTACCTACTATCTTACAAATGTGGTTTCTGAATTACGAAGTGTCAATCATTTTTACACAAATTGTATTAGCAAACTTCATGTTTCATCTTCCGACTGATGGAAATTCTGAGCACAAAAAATTCCTAGTTCGCTGTGTAGGTCATTTTACCATGTTTGTGTCAATGCCTATTATTAAATTGCACTGAGGAGTTTGGCAGTTTTGAAGGTGATTAAGGTCTTCATACAGGCTCTATATGTAAATAGTTTTCAGAAGAAAGGGACGTAAAACGCAGAATCCCATCAAATAAACCTAATTAATATTCCTTTTTCCTTCATATGGTATAATCTAACTTAAAGGGGAATGTTCAGCATTTTCAAGGGTCGATTTAGGCCTTGAATATACATAATTAGCTTTCAGAATCACTAAAACTGCCCAACAATCCCATCATTTGAAACCGTACCTAAACATTTATCTTTCATTTCTGTATTTGTTTTTCTATATTATAAGGCATAGTTTTACTAAATGATGATTCGTATTTTTTACTTTCAAATGGTTATAATTATGGAATCATGGGGATTTGAAGGCTTGCATTTTGACGTTGAGCTGTGGACACCATTGCTTAATATTTCCGTTTCGAAATATGGTATACTGTATTTGAACTGTAGGTGGAACATGATAAATATATGTATTTAAACCACCGAGAATCGTTTGCGTTTCATGTTAACGTGAAGATATTTTGAAGGCTATTAAATGTTATCATATTGACTTGATAAGATAAGTAAGTATAAATATACACCTACAGTTCTTCTATAATGTAACACCACACCTTCTGGAAACCATGTCCATCAACATTTCAACACTTTATTAATATTATCTTTATATTAACCCTACATCTGGTGCAATGATACACCCAATTTATTTGAATCTTTGGCCCTGGTGGTCTACATCTGATGCAATGTGTTATTATCTGGAAAACTCATATCCGCTATTATTTTGATGATCTGCGACATATACAATGCATAATCATCTGGAAAACAAAGCGGCTATTATTATATAGACCTCCATTTGTTGCAATGATACACAGAACTCTTGGTATCTTTTGCAATGTGCAGCCTTCAAAGGGCAATTCTGCTTTTTTGAAAAAATTTCTATTATAAAAAAACAACGCAAATGTTACCTGAGAGTATTTCTTAAGTATGCTCAATATACATTGTATCCTCTTGATCAAACTGAATTTGTTTTTAAAGGGTTAATTACAAACAGGGAGTACTTATTGTTAATTAAGCAATTTGACCTAGTTTTTTTGTTTGGCTTAGTAATGGCTCGATATTTCTAGCTGAAACCTTAGGAAAGATAATTCTCTACAAGTTTGGTAATTTCAAATTTAATGTTCATTCCAGTATAATATTCCATTAAAGAAATGCATCATGATTAAAACAATTGCCTACAATAAGAACCCTTCTTAGCCAATTTAAAACAAAATAGTAAATTGTTAAAAGGGTCTTATTAAAGCGCACATAAAACTTCCATTATTATGGCTTGAAATTGATTGAACTAATTGCGTGGCAAATCTTTCGATTTGTCACGCTTTGTTTTCGTTATGATTATTTTTTTGCAGTGCGTTCTAGCGAACGCACTGCTTTGTTTTCATAATGACTATTTGCAGTGCGTTCTAGCGAACGCACTGCTTTGTTTTCATATTGACTTTTTTTTTTTTGTCTACTTCTGGTATGAAGGAAACATATCACACGTAACCTCAGATGATTTCCCACGATGATTAGCGTGTCGGTATTAGGTGAATGTAAAATGATGCATTTTTTTCCAACCGGAAATGACGTATAGTAAAAATACCCACTTCAAGGTTTTTACCATTTCCACCTCTGTTTTTCAACCGATTTTGATGGGATTTTTTTCGTTTATTTCTTTAAACGTTTGTCTACAAGGTAAGACATTAAAAATATGCATTTTTAGAACTTTGTTGCTGACTTTTCGAAGCACTTTTTTGAACATTTTTTTCAACTTTTGCAATTTTATTTGTATCAAAATGAAAATTTACAGATACATAGACATTTTGATGGCGAACAAAATGACATTTTCAAAAAAATAATATCACTTCCGGTTTTGACGTCATTCGCTTGCAAAGTTGAAATTTCAACTTCCGGAATAATGAAAATATTCAAAAAAATCTTTTTGCGATGTGCTAGAAATAATCATTAACCAAATATGAAATGATAAAATCTGACCCAGATATTTCATATTAGCCGCCATCTTGAAATGACCAATTTTTCTTTAAATCGAAATTCAGAATCAGGGAATTGTCCGATTTGAATACAAACAATGTCTATGGAATCTTTAGTCGATTGCTAACAAAACATGGGAAGCCGATTTTTGAATTTCGATTTAGAATTCTTTTTATTTCCGGTTAAAAATTTTCCGGAAATTGTCAAAACTTTTAAGGCTCATACCTTGTGACCTTGACCTTGAGTGACCTTGTGACCTGAACAAAAGTTGTTGCCCTTGACGAGATCTATCCAATAATATAATCGTTTTAGATGCCCAACGTTTACTTCCGGTTTTATGGCCTTCTGAAAATTGCAATTTTTAACTTTAAACAGCTCTGTCACGTGACCTAATTTACATACGTCATAAATTCTTTTTCGGCGTTACTATGCTTGATCTACTCTTTCCAATGATTTATGACACAATGTATTTGAATCATAATTCCGCGTTCTAGAATTTGAAAATATTCTGCCAAATTCCATTGTAACTGTTCGTGTTTCGTTTGTCTGTCTGCTGGCATTCCCGCGTCCCTTTTAGTTAACCTGCTTGTATTCTGGTAGCTGTGCGCCCCTTTTATTTGCTTGTAGTTCTGCACCTCTTTTATTTAGTCTGCCTGCTGGTATTTCTGATTCCATTTTATCTGCCTTTATATACAGCCACATGAAAATATCGACGTATATTGCCGTCACACCTGTCCATCCGTCGGTCCGTTCGTCCTTCAACAATTTCTTGTACACGCAATAGCGATTAGAGTTTTTATATATGTATAGCACTAGATATTTCGATCAAAATTTCTTTTTCGAATTTTGTTCTTTGTTCTAAAGTAACTCTGCGTGGTTTTTTTTGGCGGAAAAAAAAAACACGTGTTATCTGAATTACGGATTTCATAAGATAGGTAACAATTTCTTCTTAATATATGGAAGAACATGACTAACATAGAAAAAAATATGATAAAATCGTAACCGGAAGTAACACGCTGGCCACCATCATGAAATGAACATGTTTTCTTTAAATCGAGAGAAGTGAACAGGGTATCATCCGATCTGTATAATATTGATGTCTAGGGCATTTTCAATCTATGGCCAACAAAATGATGACAGCCAATTTGCTAATTTCGATTATGATTTTTGCCTATTTCCGGTAAAAGATATTCAGAAATGGCCAAAATTTTCAAAGCTCATTACACGTTACCTTATGACCTGAACAAAAGTTATTGCCCATGATGAGATCTGATCTACCCAACGGTGTATTCATTTTTGTTGTCCAATATTTACTTCCGGTTTTATAGCCATTTAAAATATATTAGTTTGAACTTTGAACAGCTCTGTCACGTCACAAAATATCTTCTTTTCTTATAACGCTTTATCTCCTCTTTCCAGTGATACATAACACTAGATATTTTGATCAAAATTCCTATTTGGAATTTTGTTCTTTGTTCTATAGTAACTCTGCGTGTTTTTTTTTGGCGGGAAAAAAACACGTGTTATCTGAATTACGGATTTCATAAGATAGGTAACAATTTCTTCATTAGATATGACAGAACATGACTAACAAAGACAAAAATATGACAAAATCGTAACCGGAAGTAACACGTTGGCCACCATCTTGAAATGAACATGTTTTCTTTAAATCGACATCCGATTTATATTATTTTGATGTATATGGCATTTTCAATCTATTGCCAACAAAATTAGGGCAGCTGAATTGCTAATTTCGATTATGGTGTTTGTCTATTTCCGGTATAAGATATTCAGCAATTATTGTAACACTTTTAAAGCTCATAACTTGTGACCTTGCCATTTGTTGACCTTATGATCCGAACAAAAGTTATTGCCCGAAATGAGATCTATCCAATGGTGAATTCATTTTTGTTGTCCAATATTTACTTCTTGTTTTATAACCATTTGAAAATTGTCAGTTTGAACCTAATTCACGTACGTTACAAAAAATCCTCTTTTCTTATTATGCTTTATCTCCTCTTGATATATAATAGATATTTTAATCATTTTGCTTTTTTTTTTAATTTGGAAATTTTGTTTATTGTTCTAAAGTAACTGCGTGGCTTTTTTGGCGCTAAAAAACACGTGGTTCCTAAATTGTGGATTTTTAACCATCTTGAAATGACCAACTTTTCTTTAAATCGATATAAGTGATCATGATATCATCCGATTTACATAATGTTGATGTCTATGGCATCTTAAATATATTACTAACAAAATTGTGACAGCCGATTTCTTAATTTCGATTAAAAGTTTTGTCTATTTCCAGTTAAAGAAATTCAGCAATAGCAAACACTTTCAAAGCTCAAAACTCGTGACCTTGACGTTTGATGACCTTTTGATCTGAACCAAAGCTATTGCCCTCGATAAAATCTATCAAATGATGTTTTACTTTGAGGTTTTCCGATGTTTACTTCCGGTTTAATAGCCGATTGAAAATTGAGATTTTTAACTATAAACAGCTCTGGCACATGACCTAATTTATATGCAGGACTAAAATGCAACCGTTCAAGGATGTTTAAATTGCGCACTGCTCAGTACCGTTATCACGGTTCTAGTTGCAGTGCGTTCTAGCGAACGCACTGCTTTGTTTTCATAATGACTTTTTTTTTTTTTTTGTCTACTTCTGGTCACGCTAATTCGGTATGAAGGGAGCATGCCACACATTATCTCACATGTTTTCCTACAATCACTAACTGCTCGGTGTTGGGTGAATGTAAAATGGCGGTTTTTTGTCCAACCGGAAATGACATATGAGAGAAAAAACCATTTGATGTTTTTTACAATTTTTACCTCTGTTTTTCAACCGATTTTGATAGAATCTTTTTTGTTTATTTCATTATTCTAATGTCTACATAATAGCTTTCAGCATAAATGCACTTTAAGACATTCTCTGCTGACTTTTTGGAGCACTTTTTTAACCGTTTTTTTAACTTTTGCAGTTTTATTTCGATCTATTTGAAAACTTACAGGTGTATAAACAATTTGATTTCTAACTAAATGGTATTTTCAAAATTTGTATATCACTTCCGGTTTTGACGTCATTCGCTTGTAAAGTTGAAATATCAACTTCCGGAATAATTAAGATATTCAAAAAAATCTTTTTGAGATGTGCTAGAAATAACCATTGACTTAATATGAAATGAAAAAATCTGACCCAGATATTACATATCAGTCGCCATCTTGAAATGACTGATTTTTCTTTAAATCGAAATTCAGAATCAGGGAATCATTCGATTTGAATAAAAATGATGTCTATGGAATCTACAGTCGATTGCTAACAAAACATGGGAAGCCGATTTTTGAATTTCGACTCAGAATTTTTTTTATTTCCGGTTTAGAATTTTCGGAAATAGTCAAAACTTTTTAGGCTCATATCTTGTGACCTTGACCTTGAGTGACCTTGTGACCTGAACAAAAGTCATTGCCCATGATGAGATCTATCAACTGATGTATTCATTTTTGCTGTCCGATGTCTACTTCCGGTTTTATGGCCGTCAGAAAATTGCATTTTTTAACTTTAAACAGCTCTGTCACGTGACCTAATTTACATACGTCATAAATTTTGTTTCGGTGTTACTATGCTTGATCTACTCTATTCAATGATATATGACACAATGTATTTGAATCATAATTCCGCGTTCTAGAATTTGAAAATATTCTGCCAAATTCCATTGTAACTGTTCGTGTATCGTTTGTCTGTCTGCTGGTATTACCGCGTCACTTAGTTAACCTGCTTGTATTCTGATAGCTGTGCGCCCCTTTTATTCGGTATGACTGCTTGTAGTTCTGAATCTCTTTTATTTAGTCTGTCTGCTGGTATTTCTGATTCCATTTTATCTGCCTTTATATACACCCACATGAAAATATGGACGTATATTGCCGTCACCCCAGTCCATCCGTCGGTCCGTTCGTCCTTCAACAATTTCTTGTACACGCAATAGCGACTAGAGTTTTTATCCGATTTGAATGAAGCTTGGTATATGTATTTATCGTGAAAATATCTCGGATGAGTTTGAAAATGGCGCGATTCCAGTCGTCGGTTTAAGAGTTACTGCCCTTGACTAAGAGAAAAAAACACGTAAGAATTAACATGTGTACGCGATAGAAGTTTAAGTTTTCATCCGAATTGAATGAAACTTGGTATGTATAATTATCGCGATACTATCTCGGATCCTTTCATAATTGGAGCTATTCCAGTCGTCGGTTTATGAGTTATTGCCTTTGACTTAGTGAAAACGTTAAAATTAACTTGTGTATGAGATAAAGCTAGAGTTTTTATTCGATTTGAATGACCTAATTTACATACGACACAAATTATTTTTGATTCGTATTATTCTATATCTACGCTTTCCAATGATATATGACACTATGTATTTGAATCATAATTTCGCGTTTTAAAATTTGAAAATATTCTGCCAAATTCCATTGTAACTGTTTGTTTCGTTTGTCTGTCTGCTGGTATTACCGCGTCCCTTTTAGTTAACCTGCTTGTATTCTGATAGCTGTGCGCCCCTTTTATTTGATGACTGCTTGTAGTTCTGCACCTCTTTTATTTAGTCTGTCTGCTGGTATTTCTGATTCCATTTTATCTGCCTTTATATACACCCACATGAAAATATGGACGTATATTGCCGTCACCCCAGTCCATCCGTCGGTCCGTTCGTCTTTCAACAATTTCTTGTACACGCAATAGCGACTAGAGTTTTTATCCGATTTGAATGAAGCTTGGTATGTATAATTATCGTGATACTATCTCGGATCCTTTCATAATTGGAGCTATTCCAGTCGTCGGTTTATGAGTTATTGCCTTTGACTTAGTGAAAACGTTAAAATTAACTTGTGTATGTAATAAAATCTAGAGTTTTTATTCGATTTGAATGACCTAATTTACATACGACACAATTTATTTTTGATTCGTATTATTCTATATCTACGCTTTCCAATGATATATGACACTATGTATTTGAATCATAATTCCTCGTTTTAAAACTTGAAAATATTCTGCCAAATTCCATTGTAACTTTTCGTCTTTCGTTTGTCTGTCTGCTGGTATTTCCGCGTCCCTTTTAGTTAACCTGCTTGTATTCTGATAGCTGTGCGCCCCTTTTATTTGGTATGACTGCTTGTAGTTCTGCACCTCTTTTATTTAGTCTGTCTGCTGGTATTTCTGATTCCATTTTATCTGCCTTTATATACACCCACATGAATATATGGACGTATATTGCCGTCACCCCAGTCCATCCGTCGGTCCGTTCCTCATTCAACAATTTCTTGTACACGCAATAGCGACTAGAGTTTTTATCCGATTTGAATGAAGCTTGGTATGTATAATTATCGTGATACTATCTCGGATACGAAATTAGGGTCTGATTTTAATTAGACTGGGATCCTTTCATAATTGGAGTTATTCCAGTCGTCGGTTTATGAGTTATTGCCTTTGACTTAGTGAAAACGTTAAAATTAACTTGTGTATGTGATAAAAGCTAGAGTTTTTATTCGATTTGAATGACCTAATTTACATACGACACAAATTATTTTTGATTCGCATTATGCTATATCTACGCTTTCCAATGATATATGACACTATGTATTCGAATCGTAATTCCGCGTTTTAGAATTTGAAAATATTCTGCCAAATTCCATTGTAACTTTTCGTGTTTCGTTTGTCTGTCTGCTTGTGTTCCCGCGTCCCTTTTAGTTAACCTGCCTGTATTCTGGTAGCCGTGCGCCCCTTTTATTTGGTATGACTGCTTGTAGTTCTGCACCTCTTTTTGTTTGCTGGTATTTCTGAATCCATTTTATTTGCCTTTTTATACGCCCACATTGAAATATTGATGTATATTGTCCGTCGGTCTGTCCGTCAACAATTTCTTGACACGCGATAGAGACTAGAGTTTTTATCCGATTTGAATGAAGCTTGGTATATGTATTTATCTTGATAATATCACGGATGAGGTTGAAAATGGCGCTATTCCAGTAGTCGGTTTAACAGTTATTGCCCTTGACTTAGTGAAAACGTTAAAAATAGCTTGTGTATATGATAAAAGCTAGAGTTTGAATGAAGCTTGGTATGTGTATTTATCTTGATGAATTCCATTGTTAATGTGAGTCCTTTTTTTTTCAAATTTAAAAAATTAAAAAAATTCTGTCACGTGACCTGATTTACATTTATATGACACTATGTGTTTGAATCACAATTCCGCGTTTTAGAATTTGAAAGTGATATGCCGAATTCCATTGTAACTGTACGTGTTTCGTTTGTCTGTTTTAGTTAACCCTGCCTGTATACTGGTAGCCGTGCGCCTCTTTTATTTGGTCTGACTGCTTGTAGTTCTGCACCCTTATATTTAGTCTGTCTGCTGGTATTTCTGAATTCATTTTATCTGCCTTTTTATACACGCACATGAAAATATGGACGTATATTGCCGTCACCCCTGTCTGTCCGTCGGTCCGTCCGTCAACAATTTCTTGTACACGCGATAAAGAGTTTTTGTCCGATTTGAATGGAGCTTGGTATATTATTATGTATTTATCTTGATAATACTAGTATATCGGATGAGTTCGAGAAGCTAAAGTTTTCATAGTTAATCTTTCTTTCTATTTCTTGTAGTTCTACATTTATTTTAATATCCCTGCAAACATATCTTGCAGTGCACTTTCTACTGACACACAAAAAAAATTGAGTGAGTAATTTGACAAGTGCGCTTTTATCTGTAAAACTCTTATCATTGGTTGAAAAAGTGACATTTCATCCATGTATAGGATGGGTTGCGCACTGCTCGGTACCGTCTTCACGGTTCTAGTTGCAGTGCGTTCTAGCGAACGCACTGCTTTGTTTTGCAAATGTCTTTTTTTTTTTTTTTTTTTCCGTTTTCTGGTCAGAGCGCCCAGCCAAAACTATGCATGCCACACATCATCTCTCAAGATTTCCCACGATAATCTACTGCTCGGTATTGTTTAAATGTAAAATGGCGCATGCCCTACCAACCGGAAATGAGGTATGAGAACATATGGGTTTTGATGTTTTGGCCATTATCTCCTTTATTTTTCAACCGATTTCGATCGGACTGACTTTGCTTATTTCTCTAATCGATTGTCCATGAGACAAAAGTTTAACAATATCATTTTGAGAAAAATCTTGCTGACTTTTGGAGCACCTTTTCTGGACCACTTTTTCAACTTTTGCAATTTTAAATTGATCAACCCGAAAACTTACATATTTATAGACATTTTGATTGCAAACATTTAGCAATTTTCAAAATTTCGATATCACTTCCGGTTTTGACGTCATTCGCTCTCAAAGTTGGAATTTCAACTTCCGGAATTTTGAAGATATTCTAGAAATTCTTTTTGCAGTATGTTTGTTATGTAGACACAAAATTATACAAATCATAAAATTTGACCCGGATGTAACGGATCATGCGCCATCTTGATATGGTATATTTTCATAAAACGCAAAATGGGGCCTCAGGGTGTTATGGAATTTGCATAATTTTTATGTCTATGTAAGCAACAGTCGACTGCGACCAAAACATGGGAAGCCGATTTTTGAATTTCAATTCTGAATTTTTCTGATTTCCGGTAAAAATAAATCAGTAATTGTCAAAATTTTCAAGGCCCATATTTTGTTACCTTGACCTTTTGTGACTTTGTGACCTGTACAAAAGTTATTGCCCTTGATTAGATGTATCCAATGACATATTTTTTTCAGATGCCCAATAGTTACTTCCGGTTTTATAGCCGTTTGAAAATTGTAATTGTTATCTTTAAACAGCCCGACCACGTGACCTAATTTACATATGTCTTATTTTCTTTCACCGTCGTACTATGCTATGTCTGCTCTTTCCAATGATATACAACACAATATATTTGAATCAAAATTCCGCCTTTTAAAGTTTGAAAAATTTGTGTCAATTTCCATTGAAACTGTGCGTGTTTTTTTCAATTTTTATTTCGATCGTTCTGAAAACTTACAGGTAGATAGACATTTTGATGGCGAACAAAAATATGTTTTCAAAATGTTTGTATCACTTCCGGTTTTGAAGTTATTGGCTCTCAAAGTCGAAATCTCAACTTCCGGAATTTTGAAGATATTTGAAAAATTCTTTTTGTAGTATGTATGTAATATAGACACAAAAGTATACAAATAATAAAATTTGACCCAGATGTAACAGATCAGTCGCCATCTTGAAATGGTATATTTTCATAAAACGCAAAATGGGGCCTCAGGGTGTAATGAAATTTGCATAATTCTGATGTTTTTGGAATCTACAGTCAATTGCTATCAAAACATGAGATGCCGATTTTTTAATTTCAATTCTGATTCATTTTAATTTCCGGTTAAAATAAATCAGTAATTGTCAAAATTTTAAAGGCTTATATCTCGTGACCTTGACCTTCGGTTGTTAACGTAAAATAGTGACTAGCTCCGTATTGTTACCGGAAGTTGTCAAGCATCTAAAAGGAAAACTTCCGCCCGTGCTCTTCACTCGATGAATATGAGGTAGTCGAGGAAGCATGGTCTGACGGCCATCTTGTCATCATCATTTCCTTCATCTGTATGTTTATGTTTGTGATGTTCCCCGGGTTTTATGTATCGTGTATCATTATATGTCTTCATCATAAATAAACCTCATCAACTAGATATGACTTTTCATGGTAGCAGAGCGTAGTTACTAGTAACCCAGTTAGTTTGACCTATAACACTACGCAATTGTCTAAGTTCAGACTTGTTTAGAGATGCATGTTTTTGATTAAGTGACCAAGTGACCTGAAACAAATTCATTGCCATTGACGATACCTATGCACAGATACTTTCATTTAGGTTTTCCGATGTTTACTTCCGGTTTTATATCCATTTGAAAATTGCAGTTTTTAGCTTTAAAGAGCTCTGACACGTGACCTAATTCATGTACGTCACAAATTCTTTCACAATCTAATTATGCTAAATCTACTTTTTCAATTATATACAACACAATATTTTAAAATCAAAATAGCGCCTTTTGAATTTTGAAAATTAGTTATTCCATCTGCTTGTAAGATATTAAATTCAAATTTCAGTTGAAGGGAGAGAACTACATTTTGACATAAAGCTGCGTTTGGGCGATCGTCCTCTCCCATTAACTTGCGTTTGGGCGATACGTTATCATTAATGTCCTTTTTTACATTGTAACTGTTTAAAAGAAACATTAAGATATATTTTCTTTGAATGAAATATGTATTGATAAAATTCGATCTGTATTTCAAACTATGAAGTATGAATACTGTGCAGTCCGTTTCTAAATTGAGATTTGGCTCTTTCATGTGTCCTTTCTTGCACTTTAGAACTTATTTACAAATCTTAGAAATTTTGTGATATGCGTTTTCCACTGATATATATCAAACTGTGATTACGCCTTTTTTATTCAGATGACTTTTCACTACCGAACATGAAATGTTTTTTTTTACTTTTGACTACCGTGTGTGAACTGGTTTTTCTACTTTTCACTACCGAATTCAAAATTGTGCGTTTTAAAATTTTGTACCTTCTGCATTTTAATGTAAAACAAGCTTTCTTCTGTAAACCTGACATCATGGATTGAAAGATGTCACTTTTCACCAATGGACGAAACCGGATGCGCACTGCATGGTACCATTCATGGTTCTAGTTTTTTTTTTTTTCGAATTCTGGTCACGATCCCCAGCCAAAACTGCACATGCCACGCATGATCTGACATGATTTCCTACGATAAATATGTGCTCATTAGTGAATGAATATAAAATGACGCATTTTCACATAACCGGAAATGACGTATGAAAACAAAAGTGTTTTAAGATTTTTGCCATTATCACCTCTTCTTTTCAACTGATTTTGATGGGATTTTTTTGGTTTATTTCATTAATCGATTTGCTTTCAGATAAAAGTTTCAAAACATGCACTTTAAGAATTTTGTCGCTTACTTTTGGAGCATTTTTTTAGACAACTTTTTAAACTTTTGCAATTTTATTTTGAGCAATCTGAAAACTTACGTGTTCATAGACATTTTGATTGCGAACAAAATGGTATTTTCAAAAATGTTATATCACTTCCGGTTTTGACGTCATTCGCTTGCAAAGTTGAAATTTTAACTTCCGGAATTATGAAAATGTTCAAAAAAATCTTTTTGCAATGTGCTAGGAATAATCATTGACAAAATATGAAATGATAAAATCTGACCCAGATATTTCATATTAGCCACCATCTTGAAATGACTGATTTTTCTTTAAATCGAAATTCAGAATCAGGGAATCATCCGATTTGAATAAAAATGATGTCTATAGAATCTTCAATCGATTGCTAACAAAACATGGGAAGCCGATTTTTTAATTTCGATTCAGATTTGTTTTTATTTCCGGTTAAAAATTTTCAGTAATAGTCAAAACTTTTAAGGCTCATATCTAGTGACCTTGACCTTGAGTGACCTTGTGACCTGAACAAAAGTTGTTGCCCTTGACGAGATCTTTCCAATGATATAATCATTTTAGATGCCTAATGTTTACTTCCGGATTTATGGCCGTCAGAAAATTGCAATTTTTGACTTTAAACAGCTCTGTCACGTGACCTAATTCATGTACGTCACAAATTATCTTCTATTATTATCACGCTTTATCGCCTGTTTCCAAAAATGTATAACACTAGATATTTCGATCAAAATTGCTTTTTCGAATTTTGTTCTTTGTTCTATAGTAACTCTGAGTGTTTTTTTGGCGGGAAAAAACACGTGTTATCTGAATTACGGATTTCATAAGATAGGTAACAATTTCTTCTTAAGATATGGAAGAACATGACTAACAAAGAAAAAAATATGATAAAATCGTAACCGGAAGTAACACGCTGGCCACCATCTTGAAATGAACATGTTTTCTTTAAATCGAGAGAAGTGAACAGGGTATCATCCGATTTGTATAATATTGATGTCTAGGGCATTTTCAATCTATGGCCAACAAAATGATGACAGCCAATTTGCTAATTTCGATTATGATGTTTGCCTATTTCCGGTAAAAGATATTCAGAAATGGCCAACATTTTCAAAGCTCATTACACGTTACCTTGGATTTGGGTGACCTTATGACCTGAACAAAAGTTATTGCCCATGATGAGATCTACCCAACGGCGTATTCATTTTTGTTGTCAAATATTTACTTCCGGTTTTATAGCCATTTAAAAATTGTTAGTTTGAACTTTGAACAGCTCTGTCACGTGACGTCACGTCACAAAATATCTTCTTTTCTTATTACGATTTATCTCCTCTTTCCAGTGATATATAACACTAGATATTTTGATCAAAATTGCTATTTGGAATTTTGTTTTTTGTTCTATAGTAACTCTGCGTGTTTTTTTGGCGGGAAAAAAAACACGTGTTATCTGAATTACGGATTTCATAAGATTGGTAACAATTTCTTCTTAAGATATGAAAGAACATGATTAACAAAGAAAAAAATATGACAAAATCGTAACCGGAAGTAACACGTTGGCCACCATCTTGAAATGAACATGTTTTCTTTAAATCGACATCCGATTTATATACATCCAATGGTGAATTCAATTTTGTTGTCCAATATTTACTTCTTGTTTTATAGCCATTTGAAAATTGTCAGTTTGAACCTAATTCACGTACGTCACCAACAAATCGTCTTTTCTTATTATGCTTTATCTCCTCTTGATATAAAATAGTAGATATTTTAATCATTTTGCTTTTTTTTTAATTTGGAAATTTTGTTCATTGTTCTAAAGTAATTGCGTGGCTTTTTTGGCGCGAAAAAACACGTGGTTCCTAAATTGTGGATTTTTAAAGAGAGTCGACACATTCCTTTGAAGATATAAAATGACATAACATTCATAGAAAAAAAAAGGATAAAATTGGACCCGGAAGTAACTAGTAGACCACCTACTTGAAATGACCAAATTTTCTTCAAATCGATATAAGTGATTAGGATATCATCCGATTTACATAATGTTGATGTCTATGTCATCTTCAATATATTACTAACAAAATGGTGACAGCCGATTTCCTAATTTCGATTAAAAGTTTTGTCTATTTCCGGTTAAAGAAATTCAGCAATAGCAAACACTTTCAAAGCTCAAAACTCGTAACCTTGACGTTTGATGACCTTTTGGTCTGAACCAAAGCTATTGCCCTCGATAAAATCTATCAAATGATGTTTTACTTTGTGTTTTCTGATGTTTACTTCCGGTTTAATAGCCGATTGAAAATTGAGATTTTTAACTATAAACAGCTCTGTCACATGACCTAATTTATAGGCAGGACTAACATGGGACCGTTCAAGGATGTTTAAATTGCGCACTGCTCAGTACCGTTATCACGGTTCTAGTTTTTTTTGTTTTTTTTTTTTTTTGGGGGGGAACTTTCTAGAGAAAATCGAAAATGGTGTAGCAAAATTGTATCCACCAAACATTATTAAATGACCTGGTATCAAAAATGAATATCTAAAACTCAGTTTTTGCTAAACCAGAATTGGGCTATTGCATAATATGCAATTATTTTGCACCTAGTCTGTAAGGTTTATTTATGAACCGATTTGGCTGAAATTTTCTTTAAAATATTCATTGTAATAATAAGTATCAAGTGCGATTACAAAAATTTCAATTTTTAAATATTTTTGTAAAAAGAAATTGAAACCAAAATTGTCAAAAAAGTTCAAAATTTCTAACTCAGCCGCTAATTATCCGATTGACCTGAAATTCATAGGACGTATACAGAATGTCCATAGAAGTAAAATTAATCAATCAAAATTTTTCTATCACTTCCGGTTTTGACGTGAGAACTTCCGGTTTTTCAAAATCACGCCTAGCAACCCCACTTCCGGTATAAATTTCAGATATTGACAAAAACTATATATATTGTCTGTCAGTCATAATTAGAATGCACTTAGCATAAAAAAATCCAAACCGGAAGTGATGCATAAACTGCCGTCACAGACTGACACATTTCAGCAAAAAATTAATAAGTCCTCTATTTGTTATCCGATTTTTATGATTTTGGTGTCTATCAAAACCTTGTAACCTTGTCTACAGTTTGTTGGAACAGAATTTTGAATTTCGAATTTGAATTTTTTTTATGTTAGTTTGAATTTTTTGAAAATTTAAAAGGCCATATTATGTGACCTTGACCTTTGATGACCTTGAAAATTCCTATGAAGGATGTCCTTGACCTCAGTTATCCATAGGTATGCTGAAATTAATTGAAATATATTAACTTCTGGTTTTATGGACATTTGAAAATTGACATTTTTGTCAACTTTGGACATCTATATCGCATTCTCTAATCAACGCAGAGAATTAAATTTTTCAATTTTGTAATGCCGATTTGATTATCTTTTAAACGATATATGACAATAACCCATTAAAATATGTTTTCAAAATATTGCGTTTTTTCCGACTGAGGGCTCTAACTTACAATGCAATTATCTAATAGCAATATGGTGTGTATAGTCAGTATGTACTAAATTTTCTCTTTTCAACGACATATGACATGAGCAGTTTAATACAAAATCCATTAAAGTGAAAATAGGCATAGATACCCCTTTTCTGAGAATAAATTAGGTAGAGAGGATTAAAATGATTGACAGGGTTATAGCATGGTTATATAATACAGTAATAAAACTGACATGAACTTTTCACATGGAGGTGTGAAGTATTTTAGGTCATAAACAGATTAATCTGATTATGTAATCTTTTAACACTCTAAAAAGTATAAAACATTTATTCATTTTTTTGGCAAAATTTTCACTTATATTAATTTTACATACAATCATTTAGAGCAGTGAATTTTTCATATATTAACCTGTTCGAAATTTTTCTCTACCATTGAAAGAACTCTTTCTACAAGATACACCAATTAACACCAATTTTCTTTTTGTCGTCTGCTAAGGTTATTAAAGGTCATAAACAAATAAGTCAGACTACATAATCTTTTAACTTTAGGGCTGGACTCTAGCAGACAGCAATTAAATCTGTTTACGCGTCTGCGCTAATCCGTTGCAATAAAAAGTAAGTGCTCAAGCTGTTTTTCATCGTATTATTATAGGTCAAAAATAAATTAATCTCATTACACATTGTTTTAACTTTATAAAAATTAACATGTTTTTTCGAGTGTTAGCTATATTTGATATAATATCAGATTCTTTCTTATTTTAAGGGTGATTCTTACCCACGGCACTTAATTGACTAACATCAATTCAACTGGCTACTGACTGCTCCAATCCATTGAAACAAAAGACAGTATTTCAACTCAGCATTAAAGGAAAATATTGACGTTTACACCGTTCGAATGTTGGGGAAGGGGCTGTATCCCCTATACAAAATGGCCCCTAGTCAAAATGGCCATAACAGTTAAATTTGGTCAAAATGGACAAAATGTATTTATTCTTTGATTTCAACCAATACTTTGGTCAAAATGACTATATTTTTATTCTAATCATTATTATTTGAATTGATAATTGAAATGTATGCTCTCTTCTTGTGACCTTGACCAGTGTTTCTATAGGAGAGTATCTTGTGTAACACCCAATTCCAATTTTGTGTTTGTCGTCTGCTACGCTTATTATATGTCATAAACAAATAAGTCAGAGTACATAATCTGTAGTGCTGGACTATCTAGCAGACAGCAATAAATCATTTAACTGGCAACGCGTCTGCGCTAATCCGTTGCAATAAACAGTAAATGTTTAATCTTGGCATAGTCAATTGGGCCCCTATCCAAATTGGCCTCAAATTTGATCAAAATGGTCAGTCACCATGGCCCCTATTTTGGTTAACTTGGCCTCTGAATTTCCACTTTGATTTCAACCAATTCATTGGTCAAAATGGCCATTTTGGATAGGTGCCCAATAAATTGACTATAACCCGTTTTTATCGTCTGCTAAGCTTATTATAGGTCAAAAAACATATATTGTGATGAAAAATTTGAATAGGCATTAGGAGCAATGGATACTTTTTTACAACCCGAAAATAAGACCGTATCGACTGATACTAATATAATTTTACACAATGTTCAGGGTTTATCTATTCATTATACAAGATCTACAGAAACACAGGAAAATGCTAGGTGATATCATTTGTTGTTTGTTTAATTTGGGAGTTTTAAAAATAGAACACATTACTTTGAATATTCTGGATAGGAATATTAACGTAATTGTTATCTATAGACCACCTGTTTATCGATTAGAATTATTTCTCCCAATGTTACAAAGATCACCAGTTGAATTACAAGAATCTGGTGTATGGGAGATTTCAATCAAAATATCTTGGAGGGTCATTTGTCTATACTTAAATGTTTTCAAAAATTTGGTTTTCAACAACTTGTTCAGCATTACACTAATGAAGGTGAAACACATAGATCATATTTATATCAGTAAATAAATTCCGTCACATAATGTTCACATTTCACACATACCTGTATATTATAGCTACCATGAAGCTATAAAAATTACCATACTATAAGTTATATTGATATAATATTGAATCTACCCTTTCACAAAACTTTTTACTAAAAATGAGGGAGTGAGCGCCAGACTTTAGGGGTTTGAAGTTCAAAAAGTCTTACAGCTATCAGGCAAAGTATCACGGGCCACGCTCAGTGCTGTTCACAGCTCTAGTTTTCATAGTTTTTAAGATTGATGTCAAACGTTTCTAAGAATCTTTATGTGGAGGGGCCGAGTTGGGGCCAAATAATTGTCAGGGGGGCATGGCAACCAGCACCAGGTATTTCAAAGTGGGGGTGGGGGGGGGGACCAAGTCCGGGCCAGCCTAAATTCTGGGGGAAGGCATGCCTGGTCCCCACGTAGAAACGCCACTGAGCAGTGTGGCAGTAGATGGCATCTTGTGCATCACAGGTCTTGTCTTAAAATTCCAAACGATCGTCGTTCAGTCCTATCATACGGAACTCAATGACTTTCATACATGATCATTTACTGATTCATAGTTTACATAGCATGACAAATCAGCATAATTTATAATTCCTGTTATCATGTCCCAGACATAAATATTCTTGTTCTGAAAATACTGATAGCAGCAAGTTGAAATGAAATGATAACAGAGTATTAAACAGAGGTAAATTGTTTTATCAAATTCCTGCTGTAAGTGCCAAGTTGAAAGAATTCTAACAATAGATAATTGATTAAGTATTTCACCTATATTTTAACTGATTGTTAGCACCTAACAAAAGTTCACAAAATGAATACAGGAACACAAGCTGTTAAAAGTAGTGATTCCCAGCATAGGGGTCATACCCCCCCTGGGTACCAACGAGGCATTGGCCATCGGACATAAGTTAAGTATCAATATTTCTCCAGCCCAGCCCAACGTATGTGTGTGTCTCAAGTCTCCCCGATGATAATATCCAATGCTTGGTGGCGGAAAATGACAACCATTGCGCTAAATCTCAGCTTTTTCGGGTTTTGAACGGAGTTTTTCCAGGAATTTGTTTTCTTCGCGTGCTGGACATGTGAGTTTTCCACTCTCGATTCTGAAATTCTTTCATTTGATGTTTCAGCTTCCATCCATCTAGTGTTTATTGTTGACAAATTTAATTTTTTTCTCCATAATTTTGCGTTTCGCTCGGATCATTACGTTTTAAAAACATCATTATGAATAAAATAATTTCACCTTATTCAAGTGAATTGCTGAAATTGCTGAACATTTTATATATCCAGGGGAAGCAACTCCTAACATATTACATTTAGTTATTATCGTCAATAATGAATATCGGGATATAAAACTAATGTTCATGTTTCCTAAGTCTAGTTATCTCTTAATATCTTAGCTTACACTGACCATGAGACAGCTCATTCTATAGTTCTATTTTCATTGACACCAGTGTAGTAATCCTTGGCTAAAATAAGATGCATTAAGAATGACTCAGTTGGTAATAGATTTGTATCTGCTGTATCTTTTGGTTCCTTTGTCAAACCACAAATGGCAATCAGAGAAATGATGGAATTTCAATTCCTTACACTGTATCATTCACACATGGCGAAGCTGTTGATATGTTTATTAAAACAATGAAAAAATTTGTTTCATTGGTATTATTGCTCACTTTCGCCAGTCAAGATTTTGTGTATTAGCATTTCACCTCATATCGAGCAGGGGTACAGTTGACAGACTGACAGACTGACTCAATGATATGACGTGGTATCTGGGACGAATTAGGGACAAAAGGGACGAAACGCATTCAAATATTCATTCCATTGTTCTTTCAAAATCGTTATCTCAAACAAGCGTTCATGATAAAAGATTCGACAAATACAACTGTCAACAATAGTAAGTAAATGATTCGTAAATAAAATAATAAATTGGGTGTATGTTCTTCAATCTTTTCCAGATTGTTAATTTCAACTCTTAGTCGTGTCAATAAAGTCTAGTATTCTGCTATTTATTACTACGATTTCCACATAAAAGTTAAAATAATGGTCATCTTTAGAAAGGTGATGTACTGTTCCTAGTTGAAAATAGCTATTAAAACACGAAAACCAAAATGATACTACACGAATCTACCAAGATGACTATAAATTTTTTTTATTACGATCCATCCACTTTAACTATACCAACTGTTTGCAATCTTTTGATCCAATTTTTTACCAGTGGATCCTTAGCATTCCGAAATACACCCAGAACCAATTTGCCTTAATTGGTACCATTAATTTAAGAAATATGTCCAAAATTATTCATAATTTGGCTATAGGTCTGATGGAAACCGCGTCTCTGAGCAAGAAAAATGAAATAGTGTATAAAGCAAAACCTCTTTATTACTTTGCCATAAGATTTTAAAAGTTCTTTGTCGGATATTTTCATTGATTTCATGTTAAATCTTTTTAGAAGATAATGATTTGTATTTCCACATTTGATGACTGTCGTTCTTTGATTTAAACTTTCGTACTGTATTGCAACCAGTCGCTATTGTGACAAGAATGGTCATCCCTTCCAATATAAGATAGCACTTTGTGATATGTGCTTTCGGGAGATTCCAAAGGGTTATGGTACTTTATAATTACAGCACCGATGGGGCCAAAAAGGCAAAAATAGTACTGTTTGAAGTTAGATAAGACTCATATCTTGTTGAGCACTCAATGGGTAGTTCACAATTTCGTTATACGTATCTCAGTATCTGGTTAGTTTGGGCACTCTGACATGGTAAGATCACAATTAAAAATTGTGTCATGTGCTTCGTTTAAAAATTTATTAAACATTGTACATTGATACTGCTCGTAAAATGTCGGGATCTTTTGTTAACAATTAAATACTTATAAAGCCAGTATTTACTCACATAGAAATTGTAAATTGAGTGACAAAGGCCAGGTTTAATTGAAATGAAACACGAAGATGAAATGTAATAAATATCAAAATCTAATTGGTGAGAATATTAAGACGGATTAAGGCTTCATGTTCTTGTTGATAATTTAATGAAAATGGCTTTTCGATTATGCTGTGTATAAGAGATAGGTCTCTCGAGGCCAGATCTAAACAGCTTTCTGATTTTTCAACGTAAAAATCGATAGTGTAATCATTGTTTTCAGTGGGGTGTTCTTGACTTTAGTTCCGGAAAAAAATGTTTCCTTTATGTAATGGTTTTTATATAAATCTCTTTCCTGTATGTAATGTTTAATAGCACCTTTCCCATATACGACACATGTCGTGTCTGACCTTTTCACCTGTATGCACTAAATAATGTAGTCTAGAATGTTGAATTAATTACTGTTTAATTGCGAGCACAAACATGCTCTTCACATTACATTAATGGGCTGAGTGTTGCTTTTCCTGAAAGCAGGCTCGTAGGGAACAATTTCATTTTGGGGAAGGGGGTGCAAATTGCGCAAAACTCATTCTCAAGGGTAGTGATGCAGCATTCAAGGTCTTGGGCTGGCTGATCCCGCCTAGATCAAGCAATTTTGATTTTATTGGCCCTAATTGCCCCTATCCTCCTGCCCACCCTTTGCCTACAAGCCTGGAAAGTTGTACACTATCTGGGCTGTCAGAAACAGGATAGAGGGGGCAATGTGGCCATACAGACCTGATTGGAAATGATGCCATGAAAACTAAACAGCTAACATGCCAGTTTGAAAGTGATTAGATTCACTTAGATCAGACAAAATATGATGAATAAAAAACTAGATAAATAAGACTTAGAATTCGAGTATCTCATGACGTCATCGGTAATATTTTCAAGTGGGCAGAAGTTGGAATTGTCCAATAGAAATCCGCGAAATTCTATCTCAGAAATTAGCTAGATTTGTACAGCGTATTATTTCATTCGAGGTATCCTATCAGAAAAAGAATTACTGAAATTGAAAATTGGACACGATATGAATCACGATGACGAGACAGCTCCTAAAGAGTTTGTTCCTCCTTGGATTATCATATCAAGTCGTTCCAATGGGACAATAATCAGAGGCCCGGTGTTAAACAGAGAGTGCAGACTGGTCCCTTGACAGTTCGAAATAAAAAAAAACAGTAGCCTAATGCCGTCGTCTTGGCATGATTTCCATTATTGCACCATGCATGACATTTGCCCATCCTCTTTAGCCCAAATAGGTGAACCAAGACGTAAAGCTCCATTTGTTTTCACTTATTCCGCGACAAAAATAGTGAATGCCGTTTACAATCTTGTTTAAATTGCCGACCTGGTGATCTTAAAAAGCAAACTGCATGTAACCAATTATCGTGAAAATACCAGTAATTTACACACAAGTCGATTGAATTATCCCCCTTGAAACTGACTTGAAACTTTTATCATGAGCGCTGATAACCTAATCGTTTAGAGTTAGTGATGTAAGCATGATCTATTAAAACTGTGATGTGATATTCTAAATGGCTTGCTATTAGGTCTATGGAATTGTTAAAGGCCGGCTAAAACGTTTCCTGTTTATAGGTGAATAAGTACTATGTGCTTAATGACCAGCGATACGTCATAGAAGAATCTCTCCAACAGAAGCACTGGTCAAGAACGGACCATCCATTTATACTATTGCTATCATTACTTAGAATTAATATTTAAAATGAAAATATAATACAATTTACATAACTGAGTTAAAAAGAAAAGCAAAAATTAAAAAAATTATATAACGCTTACAAATAAGAAACTAGAGCTGTGAACAGCACTGAGCGTGGCCCGTGATACTTTGCCTGATAGCTGTAAGACTTTTTGAACTTCAAACACCTAAAGTCTGGTGTTCACTCCCTCATTTTTAGTAAAAAGTTTTGTGAAAGGGTAGATTCAATATTATATCAATATAACTTATAGTATGGTAATTTTTATAGCTTCATGGTAGCTACAATACACAGGTATGTGTGAAATGTGAACATTATGTGACGGAATTCCTTTACTGATATAAATATGATCTATAAGTGTTTCACCTTCATTAGTGTAATGCTGAACAAGTTGTTGAAAACCAAATTTTTGAAAACAATTAAGTATAGACAAATGACCCCCCAAGATATTTTGATGGAAATCTCCCATAATAACATACACCAGATTCTTGTTATTCAACTAGTGATCTTTGTAACATTGGGAGAAATAATTCTAATCGATAAACAGGTGGTCTATAGATAACAATTACGTTAATATTCTTATCCAGAATATTCAAAGTAATGTGTTCTATTTTTAAAACTCCCAAATTTAAGAGTGGCTCAGCGAGTTAGACGCTTGCTTGCTAACCTGAAGGTCCAGGGTTCAATCCCGGCATGGGTCGAGATGACACCTTCGGATTTTTCAACCCGGTTTCCCCCTGTCAGTGATGCAGGTCGGAGGGGCTGACATGGAAAAGTGTCTAGTCGTTTGGATGGGACAATAAACCGAGGCCCCGTGTGCTATTGGCTGTGTACGTTAAAGATCCCTTGACAGTTGGAAATCGGCTAATAACGACTACTTTGTGAACAGTGACTGCATAGACGATACATTACAAATAAATTACAAATACATTCAACAATTACGAACAAATAATAAGCTTAGCAGATAAAAACAGGTTATAGTCAATTGGGCCTCCATCCAAAATGGCCCCTCGTTTTGGTCAAAATGGTCCCTGATAAATGGTCAAAATGGTCTTCAAAAAAAGTCAAAATGGTCCTTCCAAAAAGTCAAAATGGTCTCAAAATAATATTTTTATTTATGATGTTACAAATTAACAAAACATAACGCGCTAAATGATATATTTTTTATATAATCTTTTTGAGAACTAGAACTGGAACTTCAAATTAATATTGTAAGTCTTAGAATGTCTTTGCTTTGATGAAAATATAAATTGGAACACAATTTATGTCTTCAAAATTTGTTGTAACAGAGTACAATTTTCAGTCAAAATTAGTGACCTTTTTTAGGGTTAAAATAGCTTCCAATTATTCCTTTGATTATCATCATATAAGCTACAATTTATAAAAATAAATCAGGGAACATCTTGACTTTATTTTTGTGGCCATTTTAACCAATGAATCGGTTGAAATCAAAAGAGAAATTCAGAGGCCATTTTGACCAAAATAGAGGCCATGGTGACTGGCCATTTTGACCAAACCATTTTGACTAATAGCCGATTTGGATAGGGGCCCAATTAACTATGACAAGATTAAACATTTACTTTTTATTGCAACGGATTAGCGCAGACGCGTTGCCAGTTAAATAATTTATTGCTGTCTGCTAGATAGTCCAGCACTACAGATTATGTACTCTGACTAATTTGTTTATGACATATAATAAGCTTAGCAGACGACAAAAACAAAATTGGAATTGGGTGTTACAGAAGATACTCTCCTATAGAAGCACTAGTCAAGGTCACAAGAAGAGAGCATACATTTCAATTATCAATTCAAATGATAACAATTAGAACTAGGGGCCATTTTGTATAGGGGATATGCCCCCTTCCCCAACATTCGAACTGTGTAAACGTCAATATTTTTCTTTAATGCTGAGTTGAAATACTGTCTTTTGTTTCAATGGATTGGAGCAGACAGTATCCAGTTGAATTGATGTATGTTAGTCAATTAAGTGCCGTGGGTAAGAATTACCCTCAAAATAAGAAAAAATCTGATATTATATCAAACATAGCAAACACTCGTAAAAACATGTTAATTTTTTATAAAGTTAAAACAATATGTAATGAGATTAATTTATCTTTGACCTATAATAATCTTAGCAGACGATAAAAAACAGTTTGAGCACTTACTTTTTATTGCAACGGATTAGCGCAGACGCGTAAACAGTTAAATTGCAGTCTGCTAGAGTCCAGCCCTAGAGTTAAAAGATTATGTAGTCTGACTAATTTGTTTATGACCTTTAATAACCTTAGCAGACGACAAAAAGAAAATTGGTGTGTATCTTGTAGAAAGAGTTCTGTGAATGGTAGAAAAAAAATTCGAACAGGTTAATGTATCAAAAATTCACTGCTCTAAATGATTGTATGTAAAATTAATGTAAGTGAAAATTTTGCAAAAAAAATGAATAAATTTTATATATTTTTTAGAGTGTTAAAAGATTACATAATCAGATTAATCTGTTTATGACCTAAAATACTTCACACCTCCATGTGAAAAGTTCACGATAGTTTTATTACTGTATTATATAACCTGCTATAACCCTTGTCAATCATTTTAATCCTCTCTATTTCTATTTTTCTCAGATTACTCAGGGTACTCTATGCCTATTTTCACTTTAATGGATTTTGTATTAAACTAATCATGTCATATATCGTTGAAAAGAGAAAATTGTGTACATCATCATTAAACAATTGATATTGCTATTAGATAATTACATTGTAAGTTAGAACTCTCAGTCGAAAAAAACGCAATATTTTGAAAACATATTTTAAGGTATTATCGTCATATATCGTTAAAAAGATAATTAAATCAGCATTACAAAATTGAAATGATTAATTCTTTGTGTTAATTAGAGAAGGTGATACAGCCGTCCAAAGTTGTCAAAAGTGTCAATTTCTGAATGTCTATAAAACCGGAAGTTAATATTTTTCAACTAAAATCAAAACACCTATGGATAGCTGAGGTCAAGGACATTCTACATTGAAAATTTCAGGGTCATTGAAGGTCAAGGTCACATGGTATGGCCTTTTGAATTTTCAAAAAATTCAAACCAAAATAAAAACACTTCAAATTCGAAATTCAAAATTCTGTGCCTACAATTTTAGATAAAGTTACAATGTTTTGATAGACATCAAAATCATAAAAATCGGATAAAAAATGGAGGACTAATTAATTTTTTGCTGAAATGTGTCAGTCTGTGACGACAGCTTATGTATCACTTCCGGTTTGGATTTTTTCTGCTAAGTACCTTCTAATTATGCCTGACATACAATATTTATGGTTTTTTCCAACATCTGAAATTTACAACGGAAGTGGGGTCGCCAGTCTTAATTTTGATAAACCGGAAGTCTTCACGCCCAAACCGGAAGTGATAGAAATATTTTAATTATCTTGTATTATTTGTATCGACATTCTGTTTATGTCCTGTGAATTTCAGATCAATCTGATAATTAGCGGCTGAGAAAAAAATTTTGATTTTTTTTGAAAATTTTGGTTTCAATTTTTTTTTACAAAAATATTTAAAAATTGAAAATTTTGAAAATGCACCAGATACTTCTTTTAATAATTAACGTAATAAAGGAAATTTCAGGTAAATCGGTTCATAAATAAGTCCTACAGACTCGATGAAAAAATATTGCACATTATGTAATAGCCCACTTCCGGTTCCTCAAAAATGTGCCGTTTCATATTTAAGGGAAAATTTCCCTCGAGTGAAACTAGCTGATCAAACCAGAATTTCTATACCATTTCCAGTTTTCTCTACAGACGCTGACCAGAATTTGGAAAAAAAAAAAAAAATAATCATAACGAAAACAAAGCGTGACAAATCGATAGATTTGCCACGCAAAAAAAAACTGGCAGAATACTATTGTTTCAGAGAGTTCATGAAATTGGGTTCCATTTTTTTCGAACAAGTTAATAACTGAGTGGTGAAGCATAGTGTCAGCATAACATTTATGTGCAGTTATATATAATTTAACGCATATAGAATTTCCAATATTTCTTTTGAAGGTCAAGTATTTAAAATAATAACACTTTAAAATAATGACGAATTTCGAAAATATCGCCATATCTTAACGCAAATGTTATACGAGTTTTGGCCAACCAACTTAAGATATAGCACCATTATTCCTGCGTCTTAAATGAAAATTGAAATCTAAACAAGTACACGTAATATAACAAAATATCTTATCTCGAAAGTCATTGAAGGGGCATAAGCTCTTGACATCGTCTGAACTGCTCTGTAGAAGTGCCTTTAAAGTGTAAACTTCCCCCATGGGGTATGATCAGCTAACAAATCAGAGACTATGAAGAAAAGTAATTGACTAGATTATGTCGTGGATCTATTGAACAATCTATTTTACCACTTGAAGTTGATCTGATTGTCAATTATTTGATAGATTTCTCTACTTCACACGTCCTAATACATACTCTCTTTTCAATAATAGCGATAATGGTTTCACATTTTACCATTTGTCGATGGAATACTGTACGTCTGACAACAAAAGAGTTGAACCTGACCATTGTAAATTCCTGATAAATAGGATCTTCTTTTTTATCAGTTTCATCTACGAGTTCTGCCAATTATAGTTCAATCTAAATTGTATTGCCAATGTCGTTTAAAAACGAGTACCATTCAACGTAATACGAAATTTACTGTGGTGCCAATCAACTTTTAGACATTTAAATTGGCATTTCTCCTCAAATAATCACACTGCAATGTTTTATTGGTTTACAGGAATATCGGCAGTGGGCGACAGCAGCATATGATATTTCTTTTAATATGTCAAATGTAACATCAGAGAGGGAAAAACTCATCATCGGCATCAGCAACAATCGTTATTTTCTGTTATTTAAAAATAATTATATGAATATAGCCTTAAAAGTAGTAATTTAAGACTTAGAATGTTTTGCTGTAATAAAAAAAAAATGCAGCATTGGAAAACTGAGAAATACATTTTCATAACAATAGCCAACGGGTTCAGGAAGGAGAATAAAGTGCTCTTGTCACATGATTATATAGATAGATAGAATTACAGACCACGTTCTTTGTATACATTTTTGGTGTACCCCTTTTACACTTCGCCCCGATTTAGAGAGCTGGCCCGGAACGGTGCTTGACTCTGTTCACACTTTCGTTTTGTAATCTGGGCCAGGTCAACTTTAAACGGAAAAAAGCGTGCGCTCTCTGACTAAAAAGATTACAAAAGGTCCAAAATAATTACGGAAGTTGTAAACCGTGCACATGCGCAAAGTAATTTTTAATTGGAGCTAGGCACCAATCCGGACCGGGTCCACCTCTTATTGCGGTGCCAGGCCCCGATCTAAATTGGCTCGCTTTATTCCGTTGAAACTAGTAAAATTTAAGTGTTCCCGGCACCAATCAAAGCCTGGTCCATTTTATCGGAGCCTAGTGTAAAAGGGATATTTTATTGCTATTTTTACTGTAATTAATGTCCTCGCGAAAAGATAAAGCCAGATTGGTAGGTATAAGTACATTTTTAGTAAGATTATTTGAAAGTGACAGTCATTTAAGATGGTTTCACTAACTCTATTATCACCAACTTGATTGAGTAAATTTGACGGAATTATCTGGTCGTCATCAGGCACCGCTTCTTCTTGCCAATTATCACATAGATTAACGTTTATTTCATGTCATTGCTTATCTATCAATATCTATTAGGTCTTCAATTCAATCAGGTATCAGTACTTTGGTACGATATGACTATTTTTCTTCTTTACAGTTGCTTTACTTAAAGCGATACCACCTCTTAAAATGAACAAAACATTCCTGTTCTCAAACTAGACCAATAAGAGTGTATATATCTCCATATTATGTTCATCAACGGTGGCCACAGATACAACAAGAATCAAATAGAATAGACAGGTTATTATTGAAAAACGCTTAATAGTTTGTATATCTTGTAGTAATTACAATATATAAGGTAGTTTTCTGGATTAGTAAGATTATACAGGTAATCTGTTGTATGTTTATGACAACAGACAAGTTGCCTAATTAATATAAACTCTTATTCACCAAGTTTGAGAATTTTGCTTTTTCTAAGAGGTAGTATTCCCTTAAAGGGACACGTTCACCATCCTTTCGACCAATCATACTAGTCTCAAAAAGTTGTAATTGTGTAGCATATTAATGGGGTCTTCATAGATCACCAACGAAATTAACCCTGTAAATACATACTTATCAGCGTTTGTAAGTAAACAAAATACGACTCGTATTTAAGTGGGGCTACGCATGTAAACATATAGAAGTAAAAAGGCAAATAATTTCTTGTTGAAATATATCTGAAGAGATACTAATTTCGCGCAGTTTATGAAGTCCAAAATCACCTGAAAATGCCAATGAAACTGTGTTTCATTTTGTCATAATAATGATGATTTTTTTAATCTTTTGACTCAGTTTTTACTGAGTTTACCCATCAAACTTGAAAACATCAAATTTTTCTTCATATTAATACGAAATTGATTGCATGATGCCTGAATCCATTTGTAAACCACAAACAATGACATTAAAAGTGTTGCCATTAACATTCTTGATAACGTTTTGTAAACATTTAGTTTTAATAGTTTATAATTAATGTTTGCAATTCGTCGTTTTCGGCTAGACGTCCTTGTAAACGATGCCGCGAGCCTCTCCTTAATGATTATTGTAGTTGGAACAGACAGCTTTACTTTCATACCACAGCAGCTTGATTAATAGTTATGTTTGTCCTATCCTATTCATCTCGTCGGGGCTAGGAATTGTGACCAACCCAAAGGAGCACAAACTTTTGTTTCATCTTACCCCTTATTTGTCAATAAAATAAATTTAAAAAAACATGGCTGTCGCAAATATGACGACAATTGTCACCAGTAAATTTACAAAACCAATAAGACCATCTCTATTAAGGTTGGATTGCAGCTTCATGTGATAACATACGCCCACAGGCAGCCGCCGGATTGATAAATCTTTATTAACTCACAATATTATATATCTGAAGAACTTCTAAAATTGCAAGGACAAAGATCGTTCATCGAAAAATCGTCAAATTTAAACTTGACACAAGATTTATAAATGCCAATGCAGTTTCATCAAAATCAATCTAAAACTTCTATTGAACCATGTCGAGATGACACCTGAACACCGATCCATCTTGTCCCATTTTCAAAAAGACTATGGACGGACATTGGTAAGACTTTTAGTTTGCAAAAGAATAAATGCCGGACTCCCATGCGCTCAGTTGGTTGTGCAAGTTTAGAATCCTTGATGGAAACTCGGGAAGGAAGAACAGGGAAACGAGATTTTTTGCTTTATGGAATTGTTTTGCTTCTGCGAATTTTTATTATGAAAAATCCAAATAAAGGACTATAAGGGGACAGAGAACTGAAAGAAAATCTAACCCATTGTCAACTGAGCTGTTCCATACCAGCTTCGTGTAAATGATTATTAGACAGACCTCGTTACAGGAATCTAAAACGGAAGTAGAAAACAATGACAAGCGACAAACACTTATACCGGAAATCAATGGCCAACTTGAATTAGATTCTGTGATTTGTTAAGTGTAAACGAGGTGTAGTAAAACACTACAGGTTGTAGACGATCAGACAAAAAATCTATATGTTAATTAATCCGGTGGAGTTGAATTTATCTAGTCATTTTTTATTTCTATTATCAAAGAGACAAAGGTTGTACACCAGTGGTTCCCAACCTGGGGGCCATGTGTAAGGTCTGTAGTTGCTTGTGGTCAAATGCATCTGACCTCCTGATGATGAGGAGGCACCAGAAAACACTCCTTACGCTATATTTCCTAACGCCCTAGTTTGAAATAGAATAGGGGGCCATGGCTCTGGGAGCTTCGTGAATTTGGGCCACAGCTTGAAAAAGGTTGGGAACCACTGTTGTACTCAAAAAGCCCTCAAGCGTTCACGATCAGTTTTTACCAATCGTATCTTGGTTCCAGAGATGGGGTAATCGTAGCTATACGACTCTATAGTGATACTACGACATAATGTAGAAAACATAGATAGGTAGATAGTATCGATATTTAAGAAGTAAACCTAGGACCGTATTAAAATTTAGAATTTCACTGTTAAATATCCTGATCCAGCACATTCTTAAATCAAGATCTCGATGTCATTTCAGCATTACTACATGTCTTATAATTGGATAACACAGTTGTCATATGGTGCTTACGTTTGGCAAAGATTGAATACTTTATTAAATATTATGCTAGCATAAGGTTATTTCTGTTATCTGTGGATTTCCTTGTTGTACTTTCCTTTAATTCATCAGGTAGCCAATGATTCTGAATCAAAATTATGAATTCCATCCATAAGCGAGGAAACCATTTATGGGGGAGTGATTTTACTATGTAATCAAACCGACCAACTGGGAAACCTCAAACTAGAAAGCGTTTCGGGCTATAATATACCTATTTTTAAGACGTTGTTTAATTTACCTCAAGGTGTTTTCTATATTTGATTACTATTCCTTTTATTTCAGGATAGATTGAATGAAATCGATCCTATATACCTCTATCTTATTAGACAAATAAACATTTGTTTTTAATTAATAACATAGGTATCCATCGACCGACGGTAGGGATTGCCAATCAAACCAGCGTGGTTCATTGCGTTAACACACCTTCACAACTAAGTGTCACGTACATGACAATCCATTGACCCAAATGAAGAAAACTTATATACGTATTGAAATTGTATTGTCCTTAAGAAGATGGACAAAACCATGCTATTGCATTATCCCACTATTTTCTTAATTTGATATAAATCATGTTCAATGCCAGCATGGGTCAAGATGACACCTTTAACCCAGTTTTCCCCTGTCAGTAATGCAGGTAGGAACGGCTTACATGGAAACAGGGAACAGTAGGTCGAAGTCCCGTAAGCGAACGTAAAAAATCCCTCGATGGTTGGAAAAATAGATGCTAATGCTGCAGACCTGGCTAAAATTTCTTTGTTTGCACTCATGGCGTTTGCCCGACCTCATAAGCCCACACACGTTTCGAAAAGTCATTAAAAATCCATAATTCAGAGCACAGGGTTTCAATTTACTGTCAGATTCAAGCAACTAGAAGTTTTTTTCTCTTTTGAAAAATTTTCCAGCATACAATAGATTCGTTACTTTTACCCATGGCTAATCTTAATCTCTTAGAACTGAACAAATTTTAAAAATAAGCAGCATTTGAGATCAGAATAAAATTGTTTTGTGCAAATTTGTCATTCTCATGTTTACACGGTTAGAACACACACAACACATTAAATGACATATAGCTAGAAAAAGAACAGTGTCAGTTGAAGAAAATGTATATGTCACTGCGATATGTAATACTTCCTTATGATTGATATTTGCTGCATGTATTGCCAAGTTGTTACTTTCGATTTCAGGATATGTTCGGATCGTTTGTAGTCTACTTGGATTTTAACATTACCGAATCCAAAACAGAAATACCAGTAAATGATCGCTTGTTCTCTGAAAACAAAACGTCCAAATCTTATACCATACCAATTTCTCAAAATATTACATTCTTGTATTTAAATATTATGTTTTAAGCCCTAGTTTGTGTATCGGGACACCTTAAGACAGGCTCTCCAAATGGCGGCCCCTTCCACTAAAACACTCTACTCGCTATTGACTTGCACTGGCTCCCTGTTGAACAACGAGTTATCTTCAAAACACTGGTCATAGTTTTTAAAATCCTGCACTCACAAGCACCTTTATATCTCTCTGATCTCATTTCACGCCATATTCCACAGCGAGTTACCCGTTCATCCAATGCGCTTTTACTCAATGAGCCAACCTGGAAACAGAAGACGTATGGTTGGCGGGCTTTCTCGGTTGTGGCTCCACGCCTATGGAATTCAACTCCCCTTTCTATCCGTGACGCACCAAAACTTGAATGTTTTAAATCACGATTAAAAACACACCTGTTCCGCATGGCCTATCAAATTCTATAAATGCACAACACAGCACGAACATCAATTTTATGGATTTTATTAGTAGTTTTTATTGTTTTTAATAGTCATTTTAAATTATCTCCTCTAGTTTTAATGTCATATTTGTTTTATCTTTGTTCAGCCCTTTGAGATCGTTTTTAGATGTAAATGGCTTTAATCAATAAAATTATTATTATTATTAAGCTCTATTTGGCCCTAATATTTTTTTCATAACATGCATTTGGCCCTTTTAAAAAATTGCACCAATTAATAGTGCATTCTTAATTTAGGGTAGAACTTGAACGAGTTATTTTACCATAGATATTTATAATCACAATGTAATTTGACATCTGATGTCAAATATGTCGCCCAAATAAGATAAATGTTCAGAAGTACAGCCAGCGAATTGTTTTCTATTGTAATATCTAGATCTCGTTAATAAATGTCTCGAAAAATTTAATAAATTCTACCGAAATATATCACGGGTAGGTGGCACTTTAGAACAAATGGCCGGTTTGAAATTACGATGAATGCGGTTTTTATACGCCCACATTATAAACGCGTCAAAATTGGATTGTGAACGCTATAGAGACTACAGCATATGATTTGAATGGAATTTTGTGTGATCATTTATGTTGTTGAGATCTTGGACAAGTTTGAATTTGACGTTTTTTTTATGATCGGATTTTGAGTTTTTGCCCTTGACTTAGTCAGAACGGTTCGAAATTGACAGTTTTATTTAATTTTGTGATCAAAAGATATCAACAATATTTTTGACAGGTTAAATATTTTGTCACGATTTGACTTAAATTGGCGAGCACCCTTGATATACTAAAAATTTATCAGGGAAGTGGGCGTATCAACAACTTGTTGTATGTTATTACTCACACTATTTCATTCTGACGGAAGTTTTGATGGTTTATGTCGTATATTTCCTGAGAATAAGAGTGATTGTTCAGAACTGACAATATGAGCTCAATCATCATAGAGTAATATGAGAAAAACAACATCGACATCGAATTAAAATAAATATTTGCCATTATACATCTATCAAACATTAAACAAATGGAGAATATGACCCAGAGCATGGTATCCAATTTACGTTTATTTATTCGTTAGCCATTAAAAAAATCTGCTAATGCAGAATATTCTATTTGACCTACTGTCATGGTAGTTTCAAATATCAGGTTTCTTTATATTACAAATTTGATATTTTTCAGTGGCATTACAGAAGCCTATATGGATGAAGAAATATGTGCTTGATTGCTAAGTACAATACTGTTTTAGATTGAAATGAAACAAGGTTCCCCTTAGGAAAAGTAGGTTGTAAAAATCCATTACATTTCAGAATTTTAAAGCGATACCACCTCTTAGAATGAACAAAAAAAAAGAAGTTCGCAAATTTGGTCAATAAGAGTATAATATATTCATCAAAGATGTCCAAAGTATACAAACAGAATCCAATAACCCATAAAAGTATTTTATTTTCCATACAATTACAGGTAATAATTGAAAAACACTTAAAATTTGAGTAAGTTTTTTTTTCAATTTTGTTTACAAACATAGTTTTCTGGATTTATCTGATTATTTAGGTAATCTGTTGTCTAGTTATGCCACCAGGTAAGTCCCTTGATGAATATAAACTCTTATTGAAACTTAAGATCTTTTGTTCATTCTAAGATGTTGTATTCCTTTAATAGTCAATCTAATTAATGACTATTTTTAATGACAGGAATAGGTTTGTCCATAGAAATGTAGATAGGGAATAATAACACAAGATTTATGCTTGGCACGCATGTGTTGAATTGAAGATATGCCCATACTTTCCGGTTTCTGCAAGAAGTTATATTAATTTAAAAGCCATGATAAACGCGATTTAATTCGAACGGAACATCCAGTCTCTCTGCCACAGTATCACTTAGACTAGTCCTAGAGGAGAAACTAGGTCAACCATAAATTGAAACAGAAGTTCAGTCTAAGACTTCCAGTCTTATACACAGTCTTATACATTTCTATGGTTATTCGTATGCTTTCAGAATATCATTACTGTTATTTCTTAATGTGCTGTGATACTTCTAAATGTCTTACAAGGATTATCATTAGTGTTATTAAAGTTTTAAAACTGGGCGTCGAACTGAGGCTGCAGGATTTTGCTTCTTTCCGGATTATTTCGACAAGGAAAGATCCAATGAGATACAGTAATTCGCCAGTTGATCCCCCATTAAGTAAATGACAATCTTTAAAAGATCAACTTATATCTTGTTGAACATGAGACGGGAATAAGAAACCTGGAACAACACTCATCTAAGGACAAATCGTGTTGATATGATTAAAATATACTTTGAAGGTAAAAGATCAAAGTCTTTAAATACCTTTAAACAGTTCATTGAAAATTAATGAAGAAAGTGAATGGTCAAACTGAAGAAATTTACTTTTCTTACTTCATGGTCCAAAAACTGTTTGAACAAAAAATAAGCACCATTAAACAATTCGATATTACCACCAATAAATTAAAACAATTTTAAAAAGATAGTGGTATTAGTTTTCAGTACACGAGTAAGTAAAGCTATTGTTCTGACATTAGTTTTAACCGAAGACCAGACCCGGAGGAAGTAATTTCATATGGGGTGGGGGGGGCAAATTGTGCAAAAACTCATTCTCAAAGGTGGTGGTGCTGAATTCAATGCTGCTCCTGCCTATATAAAGCAATTTTGATTTTACTGGCCCTAACAACATACCAGTAACTTTTTGTTTTAGCTTGAACAAATTTGTTTTATTGCTTCAGTCATTAATGTCAAAATTATTGGGAAGGGGTGTGGGAGCCTACCCTGCCTGTTCCTTCGGGCTTGAAGACACTCCAACTACGTACAAAACTAACGGTAGATGCTGTTTTCCAATAAATGAAACATGTGGTCGTTAGGCTTTCTTGTATAACTTCATATAGGTATAAAATTGCGCTCCCCAAAATGAAAGGCGTTATACGACGTGATGTAGATAATTACACACTTGTTATGGTGAAACTATGCTGAAACTTACAATCAATAACTATAGTTCCAACTCTTATTGTCTTGTCACCGATTGTTTCACTGAAAAATTCAATCAAGATGATTTTTTCCGATAATTGGTCGAGTTTTGTTCTCTATTTCTCTTTCTATTCCGCATCATTTATTGTTAGTGATGCTCCTATTCCGTTACCATAGATTTCACAAGTTTCCCAGACAAACAAATTAGTCCACAGTTCCATTTATCTTTTCAACAGACCAATACAAGTAATCTTCAATGAAATTTATTTCCAGAACTAGGGGTCAATAAGGACGGATACAAGAGTAAAATAATAAAGGGGAATATTCAGCATTTTCGAGAGTCGGTTCTGAGACAAAAAAATTATCAACAGTTAGTAAACATATCCCTTTGAAGGAATGGATTTTTAGAAGGTTTTCTGAAATTGCTACGTGTATCAGGGACACTGATAAAAATATACACCGTGCTTGATTGCAGAAGAGGTCTGGTTAAAAATTGGAATGGTACTAATTGATGCATTCAGTGTCCCCGATTTACATAAAATATTTAGAAAACCTCTTTCCGATCCCTTTAAGATGTTGGTGATTTAAGTTTCTACTGTAATAAATGTTTTATTGTTTTCGTCTGAAAATGCCAATCTTTTTAAGTACATGTCGTGCAACGAAACCTGTTTATTTCCCACAAAGTGCATATTAAAATGCTACAGAAATGTAAAAGAGTAATTGTTTGTAGTAGCATGATCTAGATAAGAAGACCTCAGACCTAAGGTTACGTTTCCACCGAGCTTCTGACCCTAATTTCGTTGGTTCGTTTTTTTTTTTAAATCCGGTTTTTTAAGCGGATTTAAAAAAAACGAACGAACGAAATTAGGGTCTGATTTTAATTAGACTGAGCGTTGGCGTCGGCGTCAGCGTTTGCGTTTGTTTTGGCATACAAATGTTTCGACCAGCCAACGCCCCCGCACGTTTTGTACCATATTTGCTTTTTTGGGGTTTTTTCTTTCTTTTGAGAACTATCATTCCTTTCTCGAGCTTTTTTATGTTCTATTATTTCTTTTCCACATAAATATTACGATAATTTGACTGCACAGCTATCAGAAAAATAATAATTTATATATGCTTGATGAAATATATTGATGAAAAGAAGAAAAAAAAATAACTGCCAAAAAGTGGGGGAGGGGGGGGGGGGAGGCATGACAGACTCATTTTAACAAATCTGAATCAATTTTATAATCCACTGTTGGAGGTATGCCTGTCTAGAATACTATCTCTTATAAGGTTTTAATAAATTATGAATTATCATTAACGACTCTTCTTCAAATCTTCAAAGATGAAGATTATGTAGGTAAGTAAACTTAAGAAGTTATTTCTATGTAAAGATTTGGTTTTTGGAAACAATTAATGAAAACACCTTTTTCAAATCGGCATAATACATGTATACCAATTTTCGTTCTTCGTATTTGAAAGAAGTCCGTTTTTGGTAACCGGGATTTACTACATCCATCATGTGCATCTTACTTTTTCATCTAACCGCTAACAAAAATCAACACTGTATCCACGCATGACTTTCCTCCCAACTTTATGCTTGTGTAACAACCAGTCTTCGAGGAGAACTCATCTCCACCATCACATGTATTGAATATATTTATCTATCATTCGGTTTGATCACTGATTCAACTTTCCAATATTAACATTTATAACTTAGAAGTCAATAAGGGAATCTCGCTGTAAAATGGTGGGAAGTATATAAAAAATATCTTCTCATGTTATCACAAGAAGCCCAACCTATTTAGGGCAACCGATTTAGAAAAAGATATTAACATTCCAATATTAAGAGTAAAATATCCCTCAAAGAGCCATTAAGAAATAATTGTTCATTGAAAACCCGTGATGTTCGTGTGATTGCTTTTTTGGGGGTTTGTTTTGCAAAATTTCAGATCATCTCGCTACCATTTGCATTAATTTAAGAATATAATAAAATATTTTATATAAAATTATAAACGTTGTTCTGATTGGCGGAGGGGTGGCACGTGCTGTAAATAGCGTATTCGTCACCAGAAGATGCTCGCCTTATAAAAGTGGTTAGATTACATGGAGTCGACAATCAAAAAATAACCGAAACGAAATGTAATCTAATTTTAATTAGATTGGTCTTATCCTAGCTCACGTTCCTTGTTTCATAAAGTTTATGTTATGAAGGTGGCACCCACAACCACCTTTTATAACAAGAAATATTACATATTTCATAATCTGGAAATCAAAGGACCAAGATACATGTATATGTTTATAATTAATAGTAAACAATAGCAAACATCACCCCCTCATTTTATAATCGTGCTCTGTAGTGGTATAGAAACACAAGCCTTCTTATTACGTACCTGAAATTATCAACGTAAAATAGATACATTCAATGAATGAACGCTAAAAGATTGGAAAATTAACAACCAACCAATCACCGCGAGGCAAAAATCGATTCCTTCATCCTATTGGTTATAATGACGCGCTCAAATCTAATGATAAATACACTATTGAATTAAAGTTGGGAAAAGTGATTTGCCGTTGGGACGCCCGTGAGCCTCGTCGTGGACATATAAAGTGTTTGTGAAGACAGGTTCCAACGAGAGAAAAGCCGATAACAATTTAAAGAGCTATAAGATAATTTTTTACAAGAGGTTTTCAATAGACTAAAGTTAATTAGAGGCAAATGGTTACCAAAAGCAAGATATAGATGAACAAATCAGAAACTAATACGCCTTGAAATTCTCTTCTCAACTGGTAGAGGTTTTCGCCATTCTAACGTGATAAATAACTAATTTAACCGACGATTGGTGACAAATTAGTTGCTGGTAATTCCACAAGGCTTTAAATTGGAGACATTCGGTGAGAAATTGATAATAAATCAGTAGTATTTTGACTAGGTGAAAGACAGAATGTGGAGGAAAACCATAGTCCAAGTTAATTTGGTTATAATATGTTATTTGACGTGTTTAACTGTAACCTATACGTTACCCGTCACATCAACAAAAAATGGATATCATCTCGATTCATTCAACAGATTTTTCAGGTAAGCATTATTATCGTTATGAGTATTGTAATTGTCAAACACAATAACCAAAAGTCTCCTGCTAAATTCAAAAAATTTCAAAAGGGAAATCGTTGTATGTCACACCTTTTGAAAAAATATGTATAACTTTGTTGTATGCTCTCTTTCATGATAATCAATCGTGTATTCATTAAACACTACTTCGTAAACTATTCATGAATTTGCCGTTTACATTTTGATGATAAACTATTCTTATATGAATTTATTGTAAACAGTTTACGTTAACTATATCTGTAACAATTCTAAACTCACCCATTGTTGTATTTATGATAAACAATGTTTATACTAATATTTGAATTTGCTGTAAACTATTCTTGTATTTTATTTTATTTTACACATTTCAGAAAAACTATTTCAAAAAATTTGTTGTTAAATTTTTGCTTTTTAACTTAAGTATAGTTACTGTAATCATGGTTTGAGTTAAGAAAGTTACCCGAAACAACTATCAACAATAATAAATGAATCGTAATCAATTACATAACCTCCAATTGGTTTCATGATTGTATTCTTGTATTAATTGAATATGACGTTTCTATAAATTACATTGTCATTGTCAGATAGATAATACCGTCAAAGGACCATCTGGTCTTCCGTTATAAAACAGAAATAGAATACGATTCTAAAAAAGTTATTTAAATTACTGTGTAATTGTCAGTTTTGAGATGTTACTGTACATATTATTTTTTGTAAATCTTGCTCGCGCATTTGTATTATATAGCATAGGTCAATTCAATTACGTTCATTTTTGTTGATGATGCTGTATGTATTAGCATGAGAAATAATCATTATCATTCTACGCAGCATTATCTATGCCCATTTCTTGAAAATGAATAATGAGAACAGCATATGCGTTAGTCCGTCAATTAAAACTTAGACTATGCTACAAAAACATCTCGGAAAGTACTGCTCTGTTCTGGAGCTCAGCATATGCGTTAGTCCATCAATTAAAACTTAGACTATGCTACAAAAACATCTCGGAAAGTACTGTTCTGTTCTGGAGAACAGCATAGGCGTTAGTCGATCAATTAAAACTTAGACTATGCTACAAAAACATCTCGGAAAGTACTGTTCTGTTCTGGAGAACAGCATAGGCGTTAGTCCATAAATTAAAAATCTTACATCAGAGTTGTTCTAGCAACATTGTATTTCTTCATTCTGCATTTATTGCAGTTTATGTATACACTTCAGAATTTATTGGAATTTGACATAAACCCCATACATATGTGATCGTTAAATTAATTCTTATGCAAATGCTACAACTAAATTTTTAACTTCCAAGACATCAAAGTTATAAGAAGTCAAATTTACCGAGTTATAGGAAACTGTAGTAAAACTCAGATAAACACATCTTAACTATCCAAGTCTGTTTCATTATTTTATGTCCTTTCTCCAACCCTTTTAAGATTAAGCGGAACAAAATGGTTTAAGAGCCACGCGATATGGAACCAGGACTAACGTTTATGGTGAAAATGAAAGAATTCAAAGCTTTGCCTCGAACACAATTCCTTTTGTCTCTATCTCTTGTGATCTTGTCAACTCAAATAGGAAATAAATTTAAAAGGGAAAGTAAGACTTTGAAATTCAGTATAAGTCAAACAGAGATATTTCTGCTCATCCGGGTACAGTCAAAACATATACAAAACCAGTCCATTATATTTTCAAGGGTGTTGCTGTAACTTGCCAAACAAACAACCCTCTAAATAAGATACTTTTATACCCTTGAAAATATAATGGACTGGGTTTGTATATGTTTTGACGGTACCCGGATGAGCCGAAATATCTCTGTATGACTATATCTGAATACTTCTTCAACAATTTAACAAAAAACAAAAACAATGTAAGCTAGGATTTTAATTTGCAATTTGCTACTTGAAGTTTTGCAAAAAATGTTTCAATTTATAGTCATTAATAACGTTGCTGTGATAGAATGTCAGAAAAAAAATTACTATGCTACTAAAAACATCAGGGAAAGTACTGTTCTGTAGACATTCGGCGTCACTGTTCTTACTCAGAGTGTACAGTACAATTTTGTAGGAAACATGAGCTCATTTTAGTGCCAACGTCCTAGACAGGAATCTCGATGAGATGATTGGAATCAAAATTCGTACAAGCAAAATAATCCATCAATAAGGTCTGAAAGGAAAGGTAGCCTGAAATTTTGCAAATCTTCTCGCAATTTCGTGGATTCGTATGAATGACCAAATACAAAAATATATTCGTATGTTCTTTAAAGGGGAATGTTCAGTATTTTCGAGGATCGATTTTAGCCTTGAATTTATGTAAATAGCCTTCAGATTTACTAAAACTGCCAAATCACACCATCCCTTCAATCATACCCATACATTTATCTTTAATTTTCTGTATGTGTTTTCTACATAAGGCATAGTCTTACTAAACGTATTTTTAACTTTCAAACTCTGATATTTATGGATACACAGGGATTTGAAGGCTTAAATTTTGAGAAAGAGTTTGGGAAATATGTAGGCTATTACGGATAATAGATAAGCTAAAAAATCCTGGTTCTGAGACTAAAAGTTTTTGGTCGAACGGTTAGTGATCATATCCCTTTAAGTGTGAATTGGATGGCATATATTTCTATCTTAGTTTGTTATGTAACATAAACAAATATAAGATGCGGGATTCGATAGTAAATTATAAATAATATATAAGATAGTAGATCGTGTGAGCTGATAATCTTGCGAGGAAATATGAAACTTGATTTTCGTGTAAATTTTGAATCAATTATTAAAAGATTTTAATTAATTATATATTTGAAAATATATTTGATATACAACTGAATTTGCATTCACCATCAGGCATTGATTCCATTGAAATGGACATCGAAGAAGGGAAATCTAATACCGCAGCCCTTGGCATATTATCAATATTGCATTGCGTTTCGTGCCTTGATGAGTTTAACTTCATCTTATTTCCCATATCAAGGTTATTTGTGTTTCGAAGGAAAGAGTAAGAACTGCTTCGGTTAAGGCGAAAACATATATTAATCTATAAAAATGTGGTGTATCCACTATTTGTTTCACTTTATAGCGATACCTAAAATGAACATAATCATCAAAGGTTTACAAATATACTAACAGAATCCAATTACCCATTAGCTACGTAATTTTCCATGAAATTCCAAGTTATTGTTGAAAAACGATAAAAAATATTTCATAAGCGTTTTTCAATTATTTTATATAAAACAGTTTTCTGGATTTAGCATATTATACAGGTAATCTGTTACAAAGTTATGACATCAGACAAGTACCTAATGAATATAAACTCTTATTCACCATGTTTGATAATTTTGATGTTTCGATCATTCTAAGAGGTAGTAGTCCTTTAGGCTTTCAAATTGTTTAACAACCAGCAATTTCATGAATATTTTAATCAAGAAATTCGAATTCGAATCATTTAAGAATATGAAGACGTATTATTGATAATTCCTTTAATCAAATTCCTTTTATTTAATCAAAATTGTAGACATTGTCTTTAAATGTATTTAAGACGGAATGTAGGCTCTAAGCGCCAATTTACTTGGTTGTTTTGGGTTAAATTGACGACCGGTTACCATAAATTTTATCATTAGTCTAGTCGATCCATCTATTTATACACCCACTGAATATTCAAGAATAAACAAATAAACAATTTCTAGAATACTAGTATATATTCACTATATCACTAAGGGCTATTTGGTAGTCAGGATCCAGACAGAATTCCAAGTCGTTATCCTTTGATAAGATGTCTGTTCATGGACAATTGTAACATCTCCAATTGTTATACCATTGACAAGGGTGTGGATTTAGGGGTGACGGGGGACGTCCGAATTCAGAATGTGGGACGAAAGGGCCTCGGTCCCACCTCCCCCATAATTTGATTAGTAAGAAAGATTTTTTGAAAAATCAAAATCGATCAGATGAAAATAAGGTTAGGAAGTCCCTATTGCCAACTAAAATTCCGAAATATCTTTCAGAATGCACCGTATTTATGCCATTTTCATTTTTTCTCTCTGGGGCGAGGACCTTCTGTTTCGGTTTGTGGTTGCGGCGCTTGGCGACGTACTTCGACTCTACAAACCATCCTACTTGGCCACCCCCGCCCCCCTCCTTTCTAGGCCTTTTTATTCTATATATAAATATATCCGCTTCAATGTTCGAAGTTTGATCAAGATCTCTTAGGTAAACAGGTTCCCCTAAGGAACATATTAATGTTTTAAGCCTTGGAAAATAATATTTATTCAATGCCCATAGATATGGCCTCGTAATCATAATCCGTGCAGTATCTCAGTTTTTTTTATTTTTGATTGAGTAAATCCACACTATTCGTCGCATCTAAGACATTAATTAATATACATATTGCATATTTAGACCCCTGATGAATTCATGTAATCAATTGAACAGATTTGTAAATATTGTCTTACGACTGTTATAAGATCATATTTTCTGATAGTATTTTTCATTTGCATTCTGTTGCATTATTTAGAGCCGTATTTTATTGTTTTGTGCATGCAGTGTTCTGTTTACTTGTCTTTACATTTCATTTTTGTTTGCTAAGCATTTGATTTATGGTATATTTATGTCAAACGTTCAGTTTTGACTGTCGGACTAATCTCAATAATAAAAATCCGTACAAACAAAACAATATTCCGTTAATCAAAAATCTCGTCCAGAGCATGACAAAATCGGGTGCAATAATTATATAGTAGTGGACTTCCCATACGAGAAGTACTATCAGGTGTATACGAGAAGTACCATCAGGTGTTTCGAAAAGAGTAATGACACGTTTTATTTGATAAATTATTCAACAGCTATCACAAAAGAAATATATCTCATCATTTTAGGGACACCTGACAGCACTTTTATGTTGTGAGGTTTCAACAAGGTATTGTTCCCTGTACAATTTTTTTTTAATTTGGTTGTTCTTAAGACAAAGAATGTTACCTTGATTTATACGGCGTGTGTCAAGGAACAGTCCGAATTTTGTGTTGAAGATATTGATAGTCGTTCGAGTTACGTTTTATACGCCAATGTAAATCAACGTAAATGTAAATGAACCTCACAGTGGGCATATCTCTGCTTTTCGTGGTTTTGTTATCGTCCTTAGTGGGAACACTTCAGAATAGACTGTTTCCATTTCACCTTTGATCTGGTAGATTTCGTGAGCTAACATATAGTCTGGTAACATCAGTATAATTACGCCAATTTACTCTTTATGAATCATATACAACATATCTCTTTAATTCCTCGATCGATTTCTGGTCCTGTTAATTCATCAACTATATTAATAATAAAGTAAGCACAGTCCTTGGAATCCAGGAAAACAAGGCAGCAGCTAGCTGTTTATGAACTTTTCATCGAGGATGCATGTCAATGAATGAGTAAAGCCGTAGGGGCCCACGACTCAAGGGTGAGGGGGGCAGACCGACTTGCCAGATTTTTCCCGATTTTTTGAAACTCACTGCCCGAAAACAAACTATTTGCCCCCCCCCCCCCCCCCTGTCTCCTACGGCTATGAATATATTTTAATGAAAAAATTCATAACGTGTCTATAAAAGTAAGCATACCTTCAGAATTATGCAATAGTGTATGAAATAGTCGACCCAGATAACAAACATATTAGTCCAAGGTTTAGGTAATTGACATATAAATCGTTTGTGCAAACCATGATAAGTAAAATAAGTTGCCGATATATACATGGACAAATTCAGATTTCTTTATGTGAAAGATTTCTAGTTTCATACATATTCGTCTTAAAATTAGATTATAACATGATTTGTTTAGATTTAACATTAAAATTCCAAGTTAAACATAGAAATAACCGTTTTGATAGTGTCCTAAACAGTATATTATTTCGAATCTACATATTATGATCATCTATAGAAACCCATTACGTCAGCTTCAGTTATTGTTGAAGTCAACCTTCCGACGGTCGTTTCGGTAAGGCCATATTTAGGAAAAAAACAACTCACGTTCACAAGGATCGTTCCTGCTAGCTAGTCCTTGGCCAAACTGCAAGGCGTTATCTATACCAAATGGTTCGTACCATTTAACGGTTCATTTAAGGCCTGGGTTTTCAACTGGTTTTCTCAAATGTCCCCGAAAATGCGTCAGGAAATATCCAAGTCCCCTGAATTGTCTGAAGAAGTTACAGCATTTTTAGTTTTAATACAAACTTAAATTGTGGTCGTTGTGGCAGTTCACAATGGTGTTTCAAGATAATACAAAATATAACATATTTTTTCAGACCTAAATATCAGTTTGTGTCCCCTGGAGAACATCCAAATATCCCCAATCATGTCCCCCAAATTAAAATCATTTTAAAAGTAATTACACCGAAAAAATGTTAGTTTTCAAATATTAGTACATTATTTTTCAGTAATTAGTACATCTTTTACAAATTTAATTGACTTTAAAATAGCTTGGTTGGACATAAACAAATAGACCAATTTGAACCATTTTACGACTGTAATTGTGGGTTTGGTATGGACCTTCAGAAAAAAAAGTTATTAGGCAGGCAATCCGACTTATTTCAATTTGTTTGTAAAGAAATCTTGTATTTTTGCGGTTTGTGGATGGTGTTCAAGTAAACAGGGCTATCTTCAGATTCTTGGTAATCGTTTAACTGTGAGCTTCAAAGAAAATCTTTAAAATTGCGGGTGATTTCAAGCCAATGTAGACACACCTAATCACAATTTTCAAATTTAAAAGATAAAAATGCATACAAATGAACAGTTTACTTTTACATTTAAGATTTAATTGCAATTTGTGTAAAGAGTTGTTTCATTTAAGTCTGTGTTAGGTGGTGATGAGAACAAAGTCTCATAAAAGCATTGGTTGCTTTGAATAATTATATAATTTCTGAGTAAGCTATTAGTCCGAGATATATGACATTTTGGTGGTCAAATAATAACATTGTCGCGACATGACAGTTATGAAAAGCGTTCAAACTACAAATAATATTTATGCTTGGTGTACAAGAGTGGTTCCGAACTTAGGAGCCATAAGGTATTTGTCAGGGGGCATGAAAATGTGTATAATTTTTTGCACTCCAAATTTTATTTATGTTTTTTGCTGTGTAAGGTCTGTAGTTTGTTGTGGTCAAATGCATTTGGTTTCCAAAAGACAAGGAGGCATAAAATCAACCCTTTGGGTTGTATTTTGAATTAAACAGGGGACCACGGCTCTGGGAGTTTTGCGAATTTTGGGCCATGGTATGAAAAAGGTTGGGAACCACTGGTGTAGAGTGTCTTGCCATGCATCACTCTGTTCTTTGGTTTGCCAAATCATAAGTTTCGATGGTCGGGCTTATCGTATATTAAAGGTCATTTTGGCAATATATGTATCAATATTCAGACAACGGAGTTGTCGACCAATATATCGTCGTGTAAACTGGCCAATGGAAACCTCAAGTGACCGCACCAGACCACCAATAATACATATCTATTTCAAAACTGACTGATATGAATGTTTTTGAATAAATCAATAAATAAGTGATTTGGACATTATACATATGTAGACCATTACATTAATAAGCCTTGTAGACAATGTACTTCAGTTTTGAATTTATGGAAATGTACCATAAATTGATTGAGAAGGCCGATTCTATGTCGTAACATTGAACATTAAATTGATCAGTTTACATTGTTTCCGGTTAACACATTCTAAGATTGATCTAAAAATTGCCTGATCAGTTCCAAACTGACGTATTGACTTACGAGTAAGAGATCATTTTATAGTGCAGATCGTGTGGGGACATATTATGAAATAAAGAAATCTAATTCTGCATTTCTTAAGGGTCTTAGCGCTGCCTGCTCGAACCTGTCGACGTGAAAGGCGAAAACACAATGAAAGAAGTGGTGGCACTTGTATTTTGATCCCAGATGTTGAGAGCTATTATATACAATGATAAATATAAATCGAGGTTAAAAAATCGTCATGTAGGTCAAAAATTCGTTGGCCGTCTGTTGAGACCTTTTTTTCCACTAACGCCGAAACAAAAACGAATGCTTACAACAAAATAAAATGCTTCCGATGTTGACTATTATTCAAAAATTAAACGAAACACTGTACACACAGACAAAATTTTCGACAACTTGTTGGCCAACATGTTGCCGAAACACCTGGGCAACACACATTTAGTCCTATACACACACGTCAACATTTTGGACATCATGTTGGACAAATTGTTGCCGAATATTTCCGACCTGTATACACTGCCAAAATTTTCGACAACATGGTTTTTCAGTAACATGTAGTACTTAAGACAAAAACATTTGGTCAATTTTTTCCAAGGTAATATAGGTCTCTTGCTTTTCGATTCCCCTCATATATGAACAATTTCCAAAATTTGAAATATTAGGACGTTCAGTCAAAGATGTTGTCGATTGTCCAGCAAAAGTAAATTTTAGCAATAACTGACATTGGCATCAGTCTAGACCAATTTTACTAAAACAACGTTTTAATTAGATAAAGGCCACGAAATCTTAAATTAGCGAAAACCAATTTAAGGAAAACTGGACAACCTTGTATATTCAATGCTATTTATAGAATTAACATAAAAAAAATCCAGTCACTGTTGCATCTTGGTTGCTTAAAAGGCCGGCGCATAATTAATGATTTTTGGACGGAGCTAGCGCCCTACGATTTATTATTGAAGCGTGCAGTCAAAGCACTCTTACCGACTTTTTATCGCGACTGGGGCACTTCTGGCGGTCGATTTCAGAGATTCTGTCGTAAACAATATGGCGCCCATTATATACCTGAAATTGGATTGGTTGACTTAAATCCAGGTCACGACAAATTATCTGGATGAACCGCACACTAGCCGATTGGCTGTAGTAAGCACATTGGACGATTTTTTTACGACGTTATAGTCGTCGTCAGGCGTCAAAAAATCGTTCAATCTGCGCCGGCCTTAATAAAGTTGGCTAATTTTCACTCTGTTATGGCAGAATTAATTGTTTGGGGCATTGACCTGTTTGAACTACAGCTAGCACTGGTTACAAACGAAAGATAATTTCTGGTTTGTTTCAAATATACTGAAAGCATGACGTAGTAGTAGTGTATAGTCGCCTTGTATCGTCAATGATATTATATTTAGACATGAAAACTGCTTTAAAGAGAACAAACCAAAGGTCTTCGATCTGGAATAAAACTAAGTACCGTTATAGAAGAGGGTTATAACGAATATCAACGACCAGAAACTACATTATATACCATATATAAGACATCATTATAACAATTAGCAAGTATTTAGTTATTAGTATTAATTGTTATTCAGGTAATAATTAAATAGAGCCACTTATCATTATAACCTGAGATTTAAATAAATACGCCTTCGTTTCCTTGTCACATATATACTATCCTAATTTAGGATTTGCTCGAATATAGCGACTTGTACAATCAGTTTATGGTTGATATACTCCCTCATTGACTGCTACCAACGTATTGCCTATTGCAGTGGTTCCCAACCTGGGGGCCATGGAGCATTTGTCTGGGGGCCTTGGGTTTAAGGAAGTGTCTCATTTTTCTCAAGCCCAAATTTTATTTATGTCTAAACTCGCTCTATATAGTAGTTTTGTGTGATCAAAGCATGAAAATGTTGATGATATCCTGTGCTCACTAGCGCAAAACTCGCTTCGGTTTTGAACAGATTTTTTCCATAGAAATTTCTTTTCCTCACCAGCTGGCCCTGAGAAATTTGAAAATTATATTTGTGTCTTTGTAAAATTTGTGTAAACAATCTGTGATTTAAACATTGATTCTGTTTAAACAGAACAGGGGGGCGTGACTCGAGGATTACTGTGAATTTGGGCCACGGTTCGAAAACGGTTTAGAACCACTGGCCTATGCTGTTAAAGATTAGTGGTTTCAATTTGACTAGGTGACGGTGATGCAAAACTTATTGTTCAACTGATATAAGATATGGTTGGAACCAAAATCGTTCAGTCAATAAAGTGAAATGATAAATGTTAATATTTCTGGCAATTTTAATGGTAATAATGCTAAACTTGTTAAGAGTTTCTTTGAACCATCAGTAACGACCTGATAAACAAAATCGTCGAAAATCATTTTTTAGTCATATTGCATATTTAAATGTAGATATCTGTTTAAGTTTATCAATGCAAAAATCTCGTTTCACATGAGACAATCTAAAAAATCCTAAGATATAGAAAACGATTGAGACTACCATTTTGAATTACCTGAACAAAAATTGGAGGAGGTTTGCTGATGCCTTTCTCTCGACATCGATTTAGCCTAAGAACAAATTTTGTTTGCAATACAAATAATTACCTTATTAAATCAATGATATCATATCAAGATCAAAAGATATTTAATTAAAAGTGGGATGAGATCAACATTTATTCATTGTTCGAGAGTTTAAATAAATATACACTATGCTATAATTATCAGCAGATTGCTTTTCATGTACTCTATAATTATATACTTAATCATTGCACAAAGACAGTCCTCAGATTGGTACAGATTCCAAAGTGTTGTGTGAAAATACTATATTATATTTTTTACTTGAATACGTTACCTGTCTGTGTTTTGAAACGTAGTAAGTAATAAACTTAGAAGTGCTATATCCCTATATCTTATTTATACTATATAATAGTCTTCAAATATGAATAATCGATATACGGTGCTTTATTTTATTTTCTTTTAAATGACTTTTTAGAAATCCTCCATTTGTTACATAACATATGTTGTTGCATTCGAACCTCTTGTTCCGTAATGAAATAACATAAGTAATGATATCTTAAGGTGTAAATATGTCGGCCAATGATTTAAAAAGTTAAAGTTGTCGCAATCGAGAAGAGCAAATAGTTAGTACCGAAAAATTATAAAATGCCATCAATGGGATGATCGCATATTACGTTTTTTAAAGGGGAATGTTCATCATTTTCGATGATCGATTTAGGACTTCAATATATAGTCTCCAGAAGTAGGCTACTACAACTGCACAAAAATTATATAATACTTCATTTATATCCCTACCTAAAGATTTATCCTTCATTTTCTGTATATGTGTTTTCTATATAAAGCATAGTCTCACTATGGTACGAGTGTTTATGACTTTGAATCGCTGATAATTACGGCTACAGATGTGTGTGAAGGCTTAAATTTGGTAGGAGAGTTATGAACATTATTAAGGACTAGATTAGCTAAAGAATTCCAGATCTTGAGATTAAAATTTTATTCGTAGAGTAGTTAGTGAACATACCCCTTTAAGTCCACCATTATATTCATTTTTTTTTAGTAGAACACGAACTGACAGCTACAATGTTTCAGTTGTCGGTGTTCTCAGGTCTGAAAACAGCTTTTGTGACGATTTTGCAAGTCTCAAGGTCACCCGGAGTCCATTTTATGTAATTGATTGCTCGGGTCGAGGTGTTTTTTTTTTTAATAATTCTCAGGGATATGTTTAAATCATTATCATGATTCTGTTAAAGGTAATTACTTCATATTTGTCATGTTAAGTATAACATTGGCAGAAAATCATGTTTTCTACAGACTTATTTTAATGATATCTTGTCACTTAGGCATGATAATGATAATGATACAAAATGATTTGAAAATGAGACCTTGATATTTAATATTAGAATTGTCAAAGCATGTGGAAAACCTGTCTTATTAACAATTATTGGAAAGCAGAGTTTACATCAAACAGGTCCATGTGATAACTTATTGTTCTGAGCCTATCACTGACAATAAAAAATTACTTTTTATAAACTCTTTGATTGAAATATCTTAAATTGTCTTATTTTTTAGCTTAAAATGTATTGAAATGAACGAAATTATCAGCATATTGGTGATGTAGTAAAAAAAAACGCTTTCTTTCTTTCTTTTAAGCTTGTTGCAATCCGGGAACATTTTTTTCTGTGCTTATTTGACTCTTTCATGTACTCTTCCCATAGGCGTACGAGCCGGGGGGGCAGGGGGGGGCAATTGCCCCCCCAGTGATTTTCATGAAGGAAATTTAAAAAAATAAAATCGTTTGGAAATGATGTGATCAGGCAGATGACGAGAATTTTTTGGAATTAGGGGTGGGGTGGGGGTCGACTTGTCGGGCATTTATATTTTGTTGTCGGGCAAATTAGCATTAGTTGTCGGGCAAATTGGTTTTGCCCCCCCCCCCCCCCCCGCTCAACTAACGCCCCGTACGCCTATGACTCTTCCACATACAGTTTTCATTTTTTGTTCCATTCAAAAGAATAATAGCAGGCCTATGTCCTATCAAATCGGTATTTAAGAGTTACAAGGCGGCACCCTTGATTTAAAATATGGGCATTACCCCTGCTGAACTGTAGATCACAAGGCTTGCAAGTGACAATGGTTGAATTTCAGTAAACAACGTTTTCAGATTACAGTAGGTGGGAAAGAGTTTATCGAATGCAACCTTTTTCAGAAGAACTGAGAAACTGGTTCATTTAAATCATCACTCGCATGATTTTTGAAGAAAAAAAAAACAAATTTGGATGTTTTTAAATTGACATGAATTTGACATTTCGATATAACTATGTCAATATATCATAGGTATCTAGAAAGTAATTATTTCGTACAAGTTCATATTGTTCATACAAGCGTTAACACAATATTGTATGAGAATATATCTGAAGTGTAAGACAATAATTCGAGCAGAAACAGTGTCTAAGTAGTCCAATATTTAAACATAATTAGTTAGTGTTCATACTTTTTTCTTTTTTAAAGCAATTTTTAGCGGTGTTACATGTGTTAATTCAAATTATGTCTTCTTCATGTACAGTCGTCAGAATATTTGTTTTCCTCTGGGCTTTTCACTCTGTTAATTGAAAAGAATAAGTTACATCATGTAACCAATGAATCTCCGGGGTTTTCTTCCCACCAACTGCGATTCCCTGTCTTCCATGCGCTCAGTTCTAAAACAGCCATTCGTAACTACTTGTACTTCTACGTAATGTTCATTATATACGTGAGAAGCTTTAGAGATAGGTATTGTTGTATAATAAGCAATGGTTCAAGAATTGTCTTTGGTCCATGTCTTAACTCTTACAAGTTAAGTTTAAAGCATAAAATATGTTCGAAGGTACGGGCCCAAAGGCATCCATATAAAATCGTGACTGTCTTTGAATATCCTCAGGCTTGAGCAAGCCAAGTATTACATGACTTCTAATCAAGAGCAGCAGTGACCACCCCCTCCTGGAAAACTTAGTAAATTGTTACGCATTACATTGATACCCTCTATAGATTTACTTCTATTTGTATTGCTGCCAGGGATGCCTGGAATAAACGTCTGAAATGATCTTTTCTAGAAAATTTAGAGATTACCAGACAATTCCTTAAGAATTTAAAATTTATTTGTGTAGACCGAAGAACCCTGGAAATTTTGAGAATTAGAAGCCTTGAAACGCAAATTCCTGACATTTCCCAACGAATTTATATTCAAGATTATTTGCTACGGGCCTAACCCTCCTACACAAATATTTTTAGGCTTGATTTTGATTTTTTCCCCGACAGAAAACCTGCTATCCTAAACACCATATGAAGGTCCCTGTCCAAAAATACGGAATCCCTGTTTAGATGTTTAACTTTGATTTTGCATCATTAAAAGACGCTTGATACCAATTGTTTCTTCCAATTTGAGGAAAAATTAGAATTACCTAAACGCTATAAAAGTATAGAATTCATCTTTGGACTATATTTTTAATATAAATAAGCAATTATACAAAATTCTAAATAATAATTATTAAACTATATAAAAATATACAAAAACTGTTATACTCTTTTATATCCTTCACCTTTTTATCACGCTGATGACTAAAGCTGACGATGGTTCACTAAGTTTAATTGCTATTTGAAACAGCGAAGTTAATGAAAGTTATTGTTACGTCTAAAATATCTTATTAAATTAAATACACAAAACACATTCTGTACAATATCATATCAATTTGAAATACATTTTTATAATGTGATAGATCATTAAAGTCGTCTGTTGAATTAATCTTTAATTCCTACTCAAACTAGGTGTAAAAAAAAACAATAAGTGAACCATTGATATGATATCAAGCATTTTTTTTTCCAAAAGAGACTTTCATGTGTCATTAAAATAATGATATCTGTATGATAAAGTTCATTTTATACGCCCACACCTCTTTATTGATGGTCGAGGTCTCTTGTCTGCCCGTTAAACTGAACCTTAAAAGATCAAGATTGAATTAAAAGGCGAATGTTCAGCATTTTCGAGGATCGATTTGGGTCTTGAATTTATGTAAATAGCTTTCAGAATTACAGGAACTTCCCAAAAATCTCACAATCGCTTCAATTATACCCGTACCTTAATAGTTATCTTTCATTTTCTGTAAATATGTTTTCTATATAAGTCATAGTCTCGCTAAACGACGAGTCGTATTTTTGACTTTCAATATTTATGAATAAACTGGAATTTGAAGGCAAAAATTTTGAGGGAGAGTTTGGAACATTTTACGGATTAGATTAGCCTAAAAAATCAAGGTTCTCATACTCGTAGCCAGGTGGGGTTCGAGGGGTTCGGACGAACCCCCCTTTGAAAACAAATAAGCACTGTTAAAGTTGACATTCTGTTTGAATTGTAACTGTTAAAGTGGAGTATGCTTGGTTTGCTAGTCAGTGTAACCCCCCCTTGGAAAATCCTGGCTACGGGCCTGGTTCTAAGACTAAAAGTTTTTTGGTCGAACGGTTAGTGAACATATCCCTTTAAATGTACTGAAGTGTGGGAAGTGAAAAATGGCTATCGTATGTTATTTAGGGTTGATATAATCAGTTGAATGTGATTACCTATAGATCTATTTATCTATGTATTTATTCCGGTTACATTGACGAGGCCCTGACAGTGATTGAATTATCAACTTACTGAATCGTCTTACTAGTAACCATCATGTCTTCATTTACTCTCTTTTTAGTCACATCACTTCCGGTGTCAAAGGTCATAGAGGTCAGGTCAATGAAGAGTTCATGTCGCAGTCTACTTTACATTATCGAATATCCTTAATTGCTAAGCGTTTTGTCAATTTGTAGAATGGCATTGAATTAACAATGAGTTTTCCCTCATCAATAACAATCCTTCAATTCATGTCTTTATTTATGGTTTTCTCTTCCAATTTGAAGACACACACGTCTTTACCACGTTGATATTTGTTGAGTTACTACAAAGCTGAAAACTACGTGAAAGATAGATATATCTCATTGATGCAACACAGAATTCTAATGTCACTTTGAACTGCAGCCGAAATAATCTTATTCAGAATTTTGAGCTGTTCTCGAAATTTCTGTTGACATTACTAAGAATGCACTACGTTTATTGCAATGTCAAAATGCGATGTCATTTTCTTGGTATCAGTTCAGGTTGTTGATGAACTGCAGTGTTCTGAAACACAACAATGTAAGACAGTTTTATGCCTAATTCATCTTCCATACAATCAAACTGACGATGAAAATAACATGGCATTGATAAACAAGATTGTCAGTTGTCAAGATATGGAATTACTATCAATGGACAAGAACTTAATCGCAGTATTAATACAGAAAATCTCTTCTTAGTAACATCTTCATAACATCTATTACATGGCTTGACAAAAACAACCAACATTTTTTACCGTATGGAGTTAAACATTTGAGTATTATACAGAGATTTTGATCGATCAAGAACCGGAAATTACAAACGTTCTTATTATTCTCATATTTGTCCAATAAGGAATTAATTTCAAATTTTTTAGCTCCATAAAAATATGGCATATTGGAGTTTAATATAAAAGGCTATTTTCTAATATTAATAGTTTTACTGTTAAAGATCAGTAATTGATAGCATCAGTTAATTTGATTCTTTCTTGGTTTAAAAAAAAAGGAGATTAACTGCGGTTATAGAGTACCAGTTTCACAAGAGTCAGAATTGGAATCGTTGGTATATCTATATGTTTGTGGTGTCTCTTTTGTTCTGTCCTTATCCTTACGATAATGTTAAGATCAATTGAAGAATCAATTGAAATTCAGCTTTAAATAATAATGTATATACAGCTATGAGTTCAATTTCAAGGCAAAATTACTGAAAAATATTCTTAACTATCAAAGGCGTGAGTTCGTCAAAAACTTTTGGGGGGTACGAACCAGGATGGTTTGTAGAGTCGTAGTACGTTGCGAAGAGCCGCAACAGCAAGCCCGAACAGAGAGTCCTCGTCCTAGAGAAAAAAGAAATAGCATCAATGATAGGCGACACTCTCTCGTCCATTACACCCCCCCCCCCCCCCTTTTGAGTTCATCCAATATTTCACAATAAAATAAAGTAGTGACATTGAATGTAAAGAATGTAATCTGAGCTTAATTTTGAAGCTGATTATCTCTCATACTTAAGGTTTCTTGTCATGAAAAAATACTGTTGAGGTATTAAACCATAAAAGAAAGGAATATTTTTTTGTTTTTATTGAACGGTATAAATTTGAATGACAAAAAGCGTTCAAGGTTAGAACAGGTGCTACACCCACGTCTTAGAAAGAAATGTATCCAGTTTAAAGGATATCGATTTGGTACAATCTTGAACATTGCTAGGTGTCCAACTTGATAGCAAGGTGAAATTAATCTGTTCTGTATCGTAGCGTCGTGTGAAATATTTTCCATTCTGATACTATTTCAGTCTTGATCTCTTCATTTCACAATTTACCAAAGTTTAACTAACTGTTCGACCAAAAAACTTTCAGTCTCAGAACCTGGAATGTTTTAGCTAATCTAATCCGTAATAATGTTTCAATCTCTCCCTCAAAGCCTTCATATCTCCGTGCATCCATTAATGGTAGTAGGGCGTTTCACACCCAGATAATTCCCATCCGGACAATTCCCGCCCGGCCAATTCCTATCAGGACATTTCGCACCAGGATGATTTGCATCAGGACAACTTTCACCCGAGACATTTCACACCCGGGTACTTTGCACCCAGGACGATTAACATCCAGGAAAACTGCCACCCGGAAATTTCACACCCGGACAATTCGCACCCATGACCATTTCTATCCATAAGAATCGCATTTCTGTCTCCTACACAAACAACAATCTACAAGGGGTCGATTCCAATAAAATTCGTAAGTACAAAATCATGCCATGGTAGACTATGGTATCTATGGAAGTTCGGCATGATTTTGTACTTACGAATTTTACTGGAACTGGCCCCAGGGTATAAGTGTCGCTAGGTGACTACTCTCCAATATTTCTTACACTAAATGTATGCAATTGGATTTTAACGGAAAAGTATTAAAATGGGCCTTAATCTGCCTCAAAGTATGACCGGCTGCCGTTTGGGACTTTTTGGCGAGAATTTATCTACAGTCATAACTTATTTGTTCTTCTATCAATTCATGCATTCCGTTTTTAATTTTATAATGGGAGCAAAAATTTCCGGGTGGCAGTTTTCCTGGATGTGAATCGTCCTGGGTGTGAAGTGCCAGGGTGTGAAATGTCTCGGGTGGAAGTTGTCCTGATGCAAATCATCCTGGTGCGAAATGTCCTGATAGGAATTGGTCGGGCGGGAATTGTCCGGGAGGGAATTATCTGGGTGTGAAATGTCCGTGCACGATCCGGGCTATACGAACCTATGGCGGAAGTCCGGGAATGAGGATTCCCGCTGTTTGAACGCCTCTCAGGTCTTAACGAATTAGCCCACCTTAATAGATTTACATTTTTCGGAAATTTCGTAAAATTTTCTCATCGATGGAATGTAAAAACTAAACAAAAAACTCCTAAAAGTACCGTCTTACACTGAAACAAAATTTGAAGCAGTCACAGACGACGGAAGTCGGAATAATTCATATGGCAGCCATCACTGATAAAATTTTCGCTAGGAAAATTTCGATCAAAATAAAAGGTATTTTTTGAGCTAGGAGATCATTTAATTTACATTTTTATTAAATATTTTATGAAAATGTATCGAGATGTGCCGATTTCCAAGGACACAGGGGCTTATGAAAGGAATTGAATTTCCGCAATGCTATGATATGTTTAGAAATGTTCTACTCAGAGCACGTCGAAATATAAGGTAAAGCATTTAGAAAAATGATTCAAAGAGCACCATTCACAAAAACGATAATTACGATAATAACCTGATACCACTGATAGTCTACCTGGTGACATATGAACTTTAGGGAAAATCAGGATGGATCATCTGCAGGCACCATTTAGAACTCACGAACTAAGGACTTCAATCTTTCTTTCAAAATCTCAACATTATTTGAAACTGAAAGTCTTATAAGATGTAGTAAACCTTAGATTAATCAGCAATCTCTATTACACCAGATTTCTTTTCAACACAATTTTCTTTGATTCAGAAATTATGGGTATTTTTTTCTATCCTATCTCAATGTAAAAAAGCATGATTCTATATGACAGCAATTTAATAGAAAAGAAATAAAATCCTGTTACGATCTCATATTTTTTGTATAACGAGCAAGTATCATTTTCAACATCTCAGTTTAAATTGTTAAAGGGATCATATGGATTTGATAAAATAACAATTTTACTCCAGCTAAAGAGAGATCGCAGATCTAAGTCGATTTTTCCTTAGGTATATCCCTTTCAAGTTATCACCAACCCTTGTAAATGGGGACTTACTTTAAACTAAGTTTTAACTAAGAATGAAGGGTAATTGTCTTTTCAATGACTTCCAGCAAATGTCAGGAGGATCTTACCAATCTCTGCATAATACGTCAGCCTTAGCGAACTGGTGACTGAAAACTTACTCTTAAATGTAGTTGTTATCAATTGTTCGTGATATAATTCCATGCAAAATTTGGATTAGATTGCCGTTCTCACTGATGTAACCCTTAGCCATTTCGTTGCTTAGGGATTATGAAATTCTGTGGATCTGATTTCATTCGTGCCATAGCATATCATACACTACATGCTAAAGGGTCAATTTCATGAAAAAATGTTAAATGACAGAATAATCTAATTCTTCTTTTAGTCACAGGTTCGATTTCATTCTGCTTGAAGCCTTACAGAAAAAGTGCAGTTAACTATAAAACATATTACATCATTCTTTAACGACTTGATTGAATCTCTAATTGCATCAATGGAACATTTCGGATCTCTTTAAAAAAAGCAGAACAGGCTGAAACTTCCTATCAAGTGCGCCCGTTACAGGTTGAGTTTCTCATTATTTTGATTATCGTTTTCAGTTTCATGATACTTTTGTTTTTTTATCTGAAGCTAACGTTACGGATATGAATTGCAGAGTCATCAGAAAAAATCAGATGATTTTTTATAATTTAATTTAATTCAGGTTTAGTCTTTTGTTAAATTTAAACATCGTGCCAATACATATTGTATCGTAAATTGCAAAGTCTGATGCGTGTAATTACTATTTCATTAGGTTGCATGTTACAGCGCTGTGCGTTATCATAATTATTTTACTGAGCTTTGCCGAAAGTCCACTGATATTGCACGTTGGTATCGTGGCATGAGGTGTTGATTTGTGCGCCTTTTAGAGAGGTTATCTTGTTTTAAAGCTTGTAATTTGAAAAAAAAAAAACAATTCTCAGATGACAGCATTTAAAGCTTCAACATAGACTATCTACTAGAGTTAGATGAAAAGATTTTTTTTGTACATGTAAATATATATAGACCAGAGACCTTGCTCTAGAAGATTGACAGTTAAAAAATTAAAAGTTCACTTACAACAGAAATCTTCATATCATTATATCGTGTTATATAATATATTAAAGGGGAATGTTCAGCATTTTTGAGGATTGATTTGAACCTTGAATTTACGTAAATAGCCTTCAGATTTACTGAAACTGCACAATGCCTTCAATCAAACCCGTACCTTAACAGTTATCTTTCATTTTCTGTGTATGTATTTTCTATATAAGTCAAGGTCTTACTAAATGACGAATCGTATTTGTGACTTTCAAACTCTAATATTTATGGATATTAGAAGGCTTAAATTTTGAGGGAGAGTTTGGAACATTATTACGGATTAGATTAGCTAAAAAAAATCCAGGTTCTGAGACTAAAAGTTTTTTGGTCGAACGGTTAGTGAACATATCCTTTTAACATGTATGTTGTGCTAAAAAAAATACCGCCGCAAATTATATGGAAGTTGACAATGGGGAAATTAAAACCGGCTCTCTTGTCGTAGTGGTGACATTACCAGTTGTTAACATGCACTTAGATATTACATACGACACGAGTAGATCTCTCAGTGAGAAATGACAAGCAGAATCAATATAAGAAAAATATCTATTGAATTTACCGACAGACACAAAGAAAAAAACTGAAAATGAATAATGATGTTGACATATAAAATTATATCATACACATATCATAAGAGACTATTTTTTATACTTTATATTGCAGTTAAATGTCATTTTATACAATAGCTGGAGTATAGTTCAAATTGTATCCTGTGGAAAAACCAACAATACATTCATTTATATTAGTCGCGCTTTATTGATAGATTTAGATGGGATTTTTCAATTGGCGTGTGTGTTTTGTGCAGCTTTCTGATTAATCTCTGATTCTGATAGTGCAGATTTGATATGAGCAACTTTTGTGGGGGTATTATAATGTTTAGAGACTGGGAGCCAGTGTCTATCCATTGCTGATGGTTGCCTGGCTGAAAAAGTATCAACTTGATAGATTCGATCGTCAAGCTCCGATTGTCAAAATGCAAGGAAGATTACATGAATACGTTCCACCATAGAAATGTAGATAGGGAATAATAACACAAGATTTATGCTTGGCACGCATGCGTTGAATTGAAGATATGCCCATAACTTCCGGTTTCTGCAAGAATTTATATTAACTTAAAAGTCATGATAAACGCGATTTAATTCGAACGGAACATCCAGTCTCTCTGCAATTGTATCATTTAGGGTCAACTCGTCCTAGAGGAGAAACTAGGTCAACCATAAATTGAAACATAAGTTCAGTAGACGATGAGTAGACTAAGACTTCCAGTCTTATACATTTCTATGGTTCCACTAACGAATTATTTTAATTTATTACATGATATCGGCAATTTTCTTTTGATCTTTTCGTTGTATAAAACTCGTTATGACACGCCTACCTAGATTGCGATATCAGCATTTTCTGGAAGCGAACTAGAACTTGTCATTTACCAACCTCGTTCGAAACTAGCTGACTCTATTCCCAGTCTCTGATAGCAATTTGGATAGATAAAAATGTAAAAATTGCTATCAAAAGCTGGGAAAAGGGTCAGGAAGTTTCGGACTACCACCAACCAACCAACGTTTCCTGCTTCCACTGTAAGTGTATCAAAAAACGAAAAAGAGACTTAAGTCGTTTGCACTGACATATTAGCTCTTTAGCTCCAGACTCATATACATAAACAAATCCCAATACACATATTTTTAATAAAACCTTTACACAATGTACTGTAAAAATATAGGTCAATAATCAGGTTCCAACGACTGAGAACTAGGAATTTACACAAATATAGGTCAAAATTATTGAAACGTTCAGTAATTAAAAAGAAAAGATTATTCTATTTCCAATAATGAAAATACGAATAGGTACACTTGAAGTTCTTTGACATCGATCAACTCGGCAATTTCCTCTTAATTTGAACATGTTTAGGTCGAAAACCCCACTTTTAGGACATTATATAAACAGCAACAAAGTTTATTAACCCCAATATGATCAATACAAATAGTGCACTTAGTTTTATAATACCAAAAAATCAACACATTCATCAAAAATCATAACAGGACATTCAGGTCGTTACTTCGCGCAATTTAAGTGCAGTAACGATCCACCTAGATGAAAACAGCATATAAACGCGTAACCTAAGATAATTTCAGTCAAGTATATGGCTATCCTCTTTGCGGCCCATAAAATTTAATTTTTTTCCATCCAAATTTTCTTCTTTATACTATAATGTCTTGAATCTGAAAATGGAATGGCCTAATCCCAAGGAGTTTTGGTATGGGGGTAAGGGTGGAAATGAGGTCGGGTCGATTTTTCGAACCATTCCCGCCCTCCCCCCCCCCCCCCTCTTCCGGAGACGCTCCGCAGCCCCTGCTTCACATAGAAAGTTGTATGATAGCAGAATATCAAAGAAAAATGTCTCTCAATACTCAAAGCTATATAGCCACGATAACTAATTAGTCATCTAAATAGGTTCAGATTGTCATGGCTCAAAAATTCAAAAGTTTCGTTTTCGGTAGGTTGATAGTTAAAGTCAACGTTAGTATGCTGATATCCCAAACTAGGTAGACGTTGGTAGTATTGGTTCAATCGGATAGCACTGTGCTGTTGGTTTGGTAATTTGATAATTCATCGGATCGACCGGGTCGAATGACATGCTGGTAAAACCCGGTATTCTTCGTTCTTCCAAACTCGTTGTGTTCATGGTTATTCTTCTTGTTTGCGGAAGTTTAATGGTAGATGTTGGTTTGGTATGGTTAGATTATCTGGTGGATGTTTCGCTTTTGGAGTGAACATTGTCTTTTGTATTTAGCGGTTGTATGGTTAGATTATCTGGTGGATGTTTCGTTTTTGGGGTGAACATTGTCTTTTGTATTTAGCGATTTGTTACGTCATAAAACAAAGCGTTTGTGTGGAATTGCTAGAACCACATCGGTGACGGTGCAAATTGCTATCAATGTCCCCGATACGCATAAAAAATATCCTTTACAATCTCCTTTGTTTACTCAGATATTCACTGTATATCATGTAGGCTTGCATGGTATATTGGAGACGAAATGCAATTCTATCAATCTCTATCATTTTTTATTAAATTTCATCTTAATCATACTTCAACAGTATTCTGTAACCTCAAGCAGTCAATCACGCCTTTTAGAGTCACCTTTTTATACAGAAAACATCAAATGGTTTCACATGCACATCTTAATGTGAAGAAAACCTAAGGCAGATTTAGATGTGACTAGCATATTGTCAAATTACCGTATAAACATATTATTGTTCCAGTTGAAAATCCAATTTGATTGTGCTTCCAGGTTCACGGTGTCTTTCATCAGATTCAATTTTTTTTCTAGTTCTAAACCACCCACGAAATTTAACACGTATGCCAAATAGAAACTTGATTTGGTATAACATTTTACTAATGTAGACATCGCTGTATCCATATTGGATCCTTAGCTCGTAGGAATTAAGAAGAAACGGTATCCCAACTGCCTTAGATAAATTTCGCAATGACCACAAAGCAGGAGCTGCAATATTTGGAGCAGCATAACTTGCCTGACCTGTAAAGGTTTGATCATAACCACTAGAAGTGCAAGGGTTAAAGCGCCATTATACTTGTCCGAGCTGTACAGGTTTGGTCACAGCTACTAGAACTGCAAGAGTAGAGTGGTATGATTTGTATGAGCTGTACAAGTTTGACCACAAAGACTTACTAGAACTGCAAGATTTAGACCAACATGACCTTTGACCACAATGAATGTGCAGAGATGCATGAGATGGAGAGATGAACGTCTTCTAATGACTGATTAATGCTGTAAGATTTAGGATGGCATGACTTGCCTGAGCCGTAAGAATCGGATCATCGTTGCTCGTCTGAGCTGTTCCCTGTCAGTGGTGCAGGTCGGAGGGGCTGACATGGAAAAGCGTCTAGTCGTTCGGATGGGACAATAAACCGAGGCCCCGTGTGCTATTGGCTGTGCACGTTAAAGATCCCTTGACAGTTGGAAATCGAAAATAAGAGCAGGCTAATGCCACTGTCCTGGCAAAATTTCCCTCATTGCACACTGCATGGCGTTTGCCCGTCCTCAATTAGCCCATATAGGTGCAGAAAAGTAGGACGTAAAACTCCATTCATTTCATTTCATTTTTTCGTCTGAGCTGTACCAGTTTGACCACATTGACTTGTACTGGTTTAGCAAAATGTCCACGTCAAATCGACAGAGATCAAAATCTTACATGTGAAATACGCCATATTCATATTCCTTTTCTTTGTGTTTTGATACATAAAAATCACAAATATTATTATATGCTTTAACCCAGTCTTATCCCTCAGTCAATTTGTCAACTAGTTAAAATCTGGATTTTCTTCCTACTACGTCTTAATAATGCTAAAACATCTTGTCTATTAAAACCTAAACTCAATCATTTTCACACCCAGTAAATTCCCATTTGGGTCGTATTAGAAAACTTTTTATCAGTAGAATATATGAAATAGTATAGTAAGCGTGACAAGAAAAAAACAGCAAACCATATATCACCAATGTTTGACAACAACGGCAATGTTGACGGAATTAAGTCATAATTCATTCGTGTAGCTTAAGGCTTCAAAGTTCACAGTACATAGTAAATGAGCACGTTTATCTCTTTAGGCATCTCAAGGTCTGACTACTAAAGCAGCTTATAACCAATGAATAGTATTTTATAAAGGTGGTTAGATATAGATAACTAAATTAATACGGCATAGATATACTGATATGATTTAATTTACGTTGCAACTAGATTTTGTATTCCAAAAGATAGTTCTAAGGTAGAAAATTAATAGAACAAGCCATATACGGTTTCAATCTAATTAAAATTAGATTACATTTCGTTTCGGTTATTTTTTGAGTGTCGACTCCATGTAATCTAACAATTTATATAAGGCGGAGGGGTGGCACGTGCTATAAATAGCTTATTCGTCACCAGAAGATGCTCGCCTTATAAAAGTGGTTAGATTACATGGAGTCGACAATCAAAAAATAACCGAAACGAAATGTAATCTAACGGTCTCCGTGAAAGTAGCGCTTGCGATCTGCAACAGATTATGGTTTACGGCAAGTATCCACTCTGTCTGGCTTAATTGAACTAGTGAACTAAGTTGCTGACAAAGGTCGGAGAGCTTCTTGGTCACTAGACGAGTCTCTTGTGTATCTGAATATTAGACACACTTCTTCCAGCGGTGTTGGGGCGCTTGGATCCTGGTGGTATAGAAGCTCTAATCCTGATCACCAAAAAAGACCTCAACAGCAGATATGACCTCATCATAGGTCCGGTACCGCTTCCCAGCCAAGTGTTTTTTCATGTTCGGGAACAGAAAATAGTCAGATGGTGCCAAATCTGCTGTTGAGGACTTTTTTGGTGATCAGGATGAAATCTTCCATACCAATGGGATCCAAGCGCCCCAACACCGCAGGAAGAAGTGTGTGGACCTTAGGGGAGACTATCAGAAAATGTCGAATTTAATGCATGCCAAGTTTAATCACTGTGGCATAACTCTGAGTCAGGCTATGAACTTTTCAGCCCCCCTCGTATGTGAAACAAAGGACATGTGCAGTGTTAACCATTCAATAAAATCTAGAATGGCCAAGAAAGTTTTAGTGATAAATAAATAACCTATTTTACATGGATCTTCAAGTTTTGTAATTTCTTCTATATTGATCTAACGTTATGTACACAATGTATAAACCCAACATCAGGAAGCAGAGTTGTACTGGATCAATTGCCATTAGCACAGTTAACAATCAAAGTAAGATCTAAGATTTCTACACAACATAAACATTGTCTTACGTAGTATACAATCTATCGCCTGTACGAATTAATTAAACAACTTTATTTTTAAGTCTAGCAATAAATTGACAGTGAAAGTTTTTAATTAGGCGAAGTTTACAGTAAGTGGTAGAGAGCGTCTAGCACTAGGTATATAAGAGATCAATAACTTGTCACCAATGTCAATCCAATTGGCAATCAGATTGGGAAGGTGGGTTTATATTTAGCTACATTGTCTGAAAGTCTTTTAATGATCCGAAATCTCATTCATAATCCACCAAGTGACTTCAGTGGACTAGCGAAACACATTTTTTTATTTTCTGGAATTTCTGGATTCCAACATTTTGTCTTAAAAAAAAATTCCATAATTTTTTTGAGAACTGGAATAGAAGCTTCAAATTAATATTGTTAGTCTTATAATGTCTTTGCTTTGATGAAAATATAAATAGGAACACAAGTTATGTCTTCAAAATTTGTTTTTACAGAGGACAATTTTCAGTCAAAATTAGTGACCTTTTTGGGTTGAAATTTTTTAGAGGAAAATGTATTTCCATTTAAACCTACAAAAATTACATTTTTTATAAAAGCAAAGACATTCTAAGACTAACAATAGCATTGTCAGACTGATATTCCCATTCTCATAAAAATAATCACAAAAATTCAAAAGACTTTTCAACTTGCACAGATAATAGGGACAAATTGCTGGATATTGATTCGTTTTTAGAAAAGCTCCACTCTAAAATCGGAAAATATTCCGCCTAATGAAGAAATAAAGCAATTTTTGCGATCTCCGCCATAAATATTCAACATCAACTAACGACTGAAATGACTCTTATTTATATCGTCTCTGAAAAATAAAAATATCTTCAACCCACGAAAAAACAAATAATTTAATGCGTCTAGTCTTTCTAATGGTCCAACAAAGCGAAAATCATGTGTGCCTCAGGTTGTGAACATTTAAGATCCTTCAAAAGTAGGAAATCGAAAAACACTGTCTTGTCTTGTAATATAAACGATAGGGAGCATTACGTCATTTCAACCAAATACTTTACTACATTGGTCTTAAAAGAGAATGTTCATCATTTTCGGGGATCGATTTGGGCCTTGATGTAAATAGCCCTCATATTTACAGAAAGTGCCTAAAAATCGCACAATCCCTTCAATTATACCCGTACCTTAACAGTTATCTTTCATTTTCTGAATAAGTCCTTTCTATATAAGTCATAGTCTTACTAAACAACGAGTGGTATTTTGACTTTCAAACGCCAATATCTATGGTTAAACGGGTATTTGAAGGCTTAAATTTTGAGGGAATGGTTAGTGAACATATCCCTTTATTACTTGACTTTTACTTTTGGTTTGTTAATGATCTGCACTACATCGTTAAAGCTGAATACTTGTCGCTACATCACCAACACAAAATATTTTAGCAAACTAATTGAAGGTACAGTTTTCCTCTCCTCAATATTAATTGTGTCATGTGTCACTTTGCAATTTTAGTAACTGGAATAGTGGAAACCCGATTGTTATTGAATTAATTGTACTAGCAATGTTAATGTATCTGCGAATAGTGCCATGAAAATACTCAACCATACGTGAATGTATGGGATCCGAGGTGGCTCAGTGAGTTAGACGTTTGCTCGCTAACCTTAAGGTCCAGGGTTCAATCCCGGAATGGGTCGAGATGATACCTTCGGATTTTTCAACCGGTTTCCCCCTGTCAGTGATGCAGATCGGAGGGGCTGACACGGAAAAAGCGTCTAGTCGTTCGGATGGGACAATAAACCGAGGTCCCGCTATTGGCTGTGCACGTTATAGATTCCTCGACAGTTGGAAATCGAAAATAAGAGCAGGCTAATGCTGCTGTCCTGGCAAAATTCCCTCATGTACGTCCTCAATTAGCCCATATATATAAGTGCAGAAAAGCAGGACGTAAAACTCCGTTCATTTCATTTCCTAATAATGTATATTTACATTTAGTTAATTTATATGTTCCTTAAAATAGTGTCTCTTTAATAAATAGTGAAAAATAAATCACTGTAAATTTAAACTAATTCCATTTACACGTTCTATCTAATTAGATTTTAATGATGAAAGTGTTAAAGTGTTTAATTAGACGTGTTTAAAGAAAGTTTATGTTGTCTCGAGGGAAGGAGTAATTGTCGTTATGTATTTGTGTTACGGTAGGTAATGTGAAAACAAAGGAGAAAATCCAATACGTCTTTCAGCAATAAAATACAAGGAAGAATAAATCTTTACAAGACTGTCTCAGACGTAGTTCATTCATTTAACTTTATATATTCTCTCTCTTAAAGAGATTGTAAAGTTATTTTCTAAACTTTGTATGTGTATCGGGGACACTGATAGCATCAATTCCAATTTCCATTCTGACCGGAAGCTACTATTGATATACATGCAGATCACTATCAGTGACACCATAAAACGCGATAGTTTTAGTGGAATTGCAAAAACCACAGACGTCAGAATGGAATTTGGAATGGCGCAAATTGTATGTAAATCAGAGACCCACAAAGTTCGTGCGGAAATGGAAAAACAAAAACGTCAAGGAAACACCAATCGTCATGGCCGTTTAATGAGATTCAGCAAATAGGACGTGCAACTAATACAGTATATAACAGCAAATTTAATATACAAAACTACAGGCACAATTTTGAAGTTCATTGTTTTCGAACTTGCCCGAGTTCACACGTATTGTAGATCATTATTATTTTGTACCTATACTCGATTGTTCGATGACATATTTAAATATTCATAGTCCAGGTAAAGACATAGTTTCTGAAAGGCATTTAATGTAGAAATAAAAGTAAAACGATATCTTAAGTTTCGCAATGTCATTTTATAAAATCTTGAATGAACGACGAAAGTCAAAGATCTTTTACGATAGATATTGCCACGGTTTCGTCATTACTTGGAGAACAAATCCATTGATATTCTACTGGAAGTTTGGCTTTGTCATTTCATAACTTCTTGAATGAACGACGTAAGTTATAGGCCTAGATTTAGACGATTAAGTTTTTTAATGTTTCTTCCGGGTATCAATTTTTCAGCTTTAGTAATTGTTTTCATTAAGCATATTAATATACTGTGAATTCGGAAATCATTGATTACATCTGTAATGATTTTGTTTATCTGTCGTTCAATGCAAAGGGCGGGTAACAAATTGGCGGGAAATCTGAACTTAAAGCTGTGTGTATCAAGTTTCATGTCAGCCGAGCCTATCTTATCAAGTCCCAAAAACAAATTAATTTGGTAAGCGAGATACATCTATTCACCCCTACACACAATATCCACCACCCTGGAGCATCTACTGGGACCTGTGGACCATGTCAATAGATTAATATTCCTCCGAATCAGAGAGTTTATTAAGCACATAATGATTATTGGACATTTAGTTTGTATCGTTATGAATAAATGAATGAAAATCTCACCTTTGACAAAAGTTAATGCCCTAGAACAAAGACCCAAAGTAGCTCCGCCAACCATATAAATCAAACATCTAAAGGGCACTAGTATACAAATATTGTGTCTATTTTGTGTTAGTATAATATTAAAATAATAAGCTTAATGTAGTTGATGAAAAGCTTTGTCAATATGCTAGTAGCACGTTAATTAGGACTAAAACAATACAATTTGTTGATAAACTGAAAGTTAATATTTATTTTGCCCCCAGGAAGACTACGATGCCATCAATTGCCTGTAATGCATTTTTCCAGGCGTTGGTCCACCCCTACATACTCATTGTGTATTGACCACGAAAGCAGTAAACCATGACATTGTGAACACAGTATATACCAGTGTTTACGGTGCAGCTCGGTACGATGGGCCTTATAAAGGTGCAGAAAAGTAGGACGTAAAACTCCATTCATTTCGGTTTTTTTCGGTATGATGGGCCTTCGATATCTTGGTGTTCGCGATTGGATTCTGGCTAATGGTCGGGATGCAACCTTTTGAATTTGTTTTCGAATTTCAACTGTCAATGATGCTGTTCGGAGGGGCTGACATGGACAACCGTAGTCAAGGGCGTGGATTTAGGGGGGGGGGGGGGACGGGGGGTCGTTTCCCTCCCTTGAACTCAGAAGGTGGGAGGGGGGGGGGCGAATGGATCTCGGTTCCCCCCATAATTTGATTAGTAAAATAGTTTTTTGAAGAACATGAAAATCATAGCAGGAAGTCCCTATTATCAACTCAAAACCCGGAAACATCTGTCAGAATGCACGAAATTGAGGCCATTTTCCATTTTTTCTCTAAGGCGAGGACCTTGTGTTTAGGATTGCGGTTGCGGCGCTTCGCTATGTACTTGGACTCTATAACCCATGCTGGTTGGTCAACCCCCCCAAAATTTATTTTTTTTAACAAATCAGCCAGAGTTGTTTTCTTGATATATGTTAGAGATTTGTTGGAAAATTAATAACCAAGGTACATTTTGTTGAAACTTGTTTGGAGATTAAGGTTGTACTTGGAAAAGTTACGTAAAATCAAACATTCCCATATATCTACGAAATGTCATTAAGCTTAAAGATATGTGGACAGTCTGTGTGCATCCCACACGATAGCTTTAAGAGACAAATTACATGTAAATATTCTTGTTAATCAAACATGTTATATACTATAGCTTAAAGGGGTCCACGTGCCTGGCATGCTAATGCTGTAGTACACTGGAGTTTGTCAATCAAATTATAATCAGTTTAGAATATAAGTATAGTAGGCCTAAACGAACCAAAACAAACACCCACGTATCGCAACCAGGGGCGCAGATCGCTTTTTCATTGTGAGAAGAGAGAGGGGGGGGGGGGGGACCAGTGCAATTTGTACTGATCACTTATGATTGACGAAAATATGCAACCGATAAAATTTGCTTCGTGTGCCTATTTATAACGATGATGATGTTAGTTGAGATGATTTGCGAAAGGAACGAATCAGTTTTCCTTTCATTTGCCCATAAATTGTTGTAATAGTGTGCCGCAGGTTCTCGGATACCTATTTTATGCCCATTATAGACACTCTGCTCAACCAAGCTTGACAATTTGTGGGGGGGGGGGGGCGAGGGGGCACAGGGCATCATTTCCCTTGCCCCCCCCCCCCCCCCCAGGTGATCAGCGCCCAACAGGGCATCATTTCCCTTGCCCCCCCCCCCCCCCCGGTGATCAGTGCCCATGGTCGCAACGACCCACCCGTAGGTTAAATTTTTGTTGATATTGCGAATGCTAATACTAGTTTATTTTTAATAAATTTTCGACACCATACCGAGGCCAGTCATACATGTTCCTGCCTTAAATTTGTGTACCAAGCAATATCTGCTAATACGCTTATAGACAAATACGCAACCATAAGATTTTTCTCGGATCTAATATTGGCAACATGTTACAGTGCATGTATAATAGTACTTTATAATCCAATCCCTTCAGGCAACCGTTTCAAAGCAGGAAATATCCGATATGTTTGCAATTTGCCCCACGCGTAAGAATCCGTTTGTAGTAACATTATACATGTGACTGCCAAAGTTGATTTCGCTTGGGAATATATTTTATTTGATATATGTTTTAATTAACAACACCTCTTCAAAAAATTTAAAAAAAAAATTTGACGTCAACAATATGAAATTTATCTTACTTCTCAACCCCGCATTAAAAATCGTTTCGCTTTTAGCATTATTATTCTTAGTTGTGTGTAGGAGTGGTTGTGTATAATAGTTTAAAGGAATTCAAATATCGACGGTCGGCTGTTTAACTTGACTAAAAAAATCACTTTCTGAGACTAAAGTGACAACAGATGGTGAACACACCCCTTTAAAGTACGATCATATTAATTAAAGGGATATGTTCACTAACTGTTGGACCGAAAAAAAAAATTTCAGAATCTGGAAATGTTTAGCTCTTCTAATCCATAATAATGTTCGCAACTCTCCGTCGAATTATAAGCCTTCAAACAGATGTATACCCATAATTATCAGCGTTTGATAGTCCAAAATACGACTCGTCGTTTAAAAAGACTAATGCGTTATATAGAAAACACATACACAGAAAATGAAAGATTATTGTTAAAGTAGGAATATAATAGAAGGAATTACATTATATGATTTTCGTACAGTTATTTAGAAATATTCAAGTTCTAATTCGACCTTCAAATATGCTGAACATTCCCCTTTAATACTATTTGAAATAATTTCTAAAGTACACTCAATTATCTGAAGGTATCCCTTTTACCATCCTTATCAAGATTAAGTTACAAAGAACGATTATTTCCCTAGTGGTGTTGGGTGTTTCATGTCACAGTCAACCCTTTTCCAGCCACAGTTCATTCACAGCACATATTCTGTGCTATCTCAGCATATCTCTAGGCTTATCGAACAATATCTGTTTTCTATTTTCAGACCACATTCTAGATTTAATTTTGGTTTATTTCCTAAAAGAGGATGTTCTGGATTCCCCTGTATGTATACACATTTAGGAGCTAAAGCAGGTCGACAAGAGTTAATGAGGACGTTAATGAGTTTAATTGATGATTGTGCTGGTGATATAGCCTGTTCTCCAGGTAAGTCAATTTTCTCTCCTATTGGGCTGAAGTGTATAAAGCCTCAAATCGTTCGGACGGACTACGGGCTACTTCATGCATGTCATTAGCTATCAGGAGAAAAAAAATTGCTTGCCAGGCAAGGTAATATTCGCCCATTGAAAGCGCTAATTTTAAACAGATATTTCACTGTTAAAGAAAAAATGAGCTTTAAAGAACAAGGGCAATAATTCATAGTAAATATCTTTCGATTTAGCTGATTTTCAATGGGGTTCATCTTTGGGTGATTACGAACACTCACTCCAAGTTTTGTATAAATCCATTTTTGGCGAACGGACCGACGGACTAGGTGACGCCATTTCATGTGGGCGTATAAAAATGATACAAAGCACACGGTTCCCGACTGGAAAACTGAAGACGACACCCAGCAGTACGTTATAATATAAATTATACTAAGACAACACCATAATCTAAAGATTTATCACATAACGCCTGTATAACATTGGACCCAGAATTATTTTCCCAACCTTTTGCTTGTTATTCACTGAGATGCGGGCAAATAGAGCACGGTAGTTCTATAGGTTAGCTCACAAACTACGAGTAAGAACGTAGTGCCGTTAATTACCACTCCTAAGTTCAATTTGCTCACTTAAAAAAACTGACAGCCCTGTTTCTTTGATCTGTACAACTCTGTAATGTAATAATTCACCGATGATAAAACATCAGTATTGTATAGGGCTGCATCACTCCTTGTATATTAGCTTCTCTTTAATAGGAAAATAAAAAAAGCTAATTAACGACCATCGGTAAATCAATAGTTAAAGTTCGAGAGAAACTGGAAAAACGTCGGAGAAAAGTAACAGTTACAATTTATTTACATAAAGAAATATCTAAATTTTGGTTTTTGGTCCAAGAAGCGTGCGCGCAATGCCTGACCATTTTACGTTTTTGTGCCCTTTCCTTTTGACATGACTTAATTGCTCTTTCCTTCTGACTTGACTTTGGGACTCTTTCATTTGGTCATGATATTTGGGCTCTTTCATTTGATCATGACATTTGAGCTCTTTCATTTTGGTCATGACATTTGTGCTCTTACATTTTGACATGACTTGATTGCTCTTTCATTTGGTCATGACATTAATTGAGCTCTTTTATTTGGTCATGATATTTGGGCTCTTTCATTTGGTCATGATATTTTGGCTTTTTTATTTGGTCATGACTTTTGTGCTCTTTAAGTTTGTCATGACTTTTGGACACTTTCCTTTTAAGCATAACCTTAAAGTTTTTGCTCTTTCATTAGGATGTGACTTTAAGGATATTTCATTTGGTCATGACTTTAAGGATATTTCATTTGGTCATGACTTTTGGGCTCCTTCATTTGGTCTTGACTTTTGGGTTCCTTCATTTGGTCATGACTTTCTTTTGGTTATCACATTTGACCCTGACGCTGGTGATAACCGAACAATTAAAATTCTAGATTTAGCCTTCAATTGAAATTATTATGCTATGTGGGCGTATTTTCCTGCTTAGCGTGGCACTCTTTGAAGTTTATTGTTCATGTGCCTTTCGGTTTGTCGTTTGGTTTTATTGCGTTATAACTTATGAGTTTCCAAAAACGTTTACTCTTATAAAACTGTCTTGCGAACCATGGATTGTTTAGATCCTTTTATAACTTTATTTATATAGTTTTCTACATCACTTACACTTTGTTTGTCGCTTGGCTACTACTTTTAGTTATATTGAATAGTTTAAAATAAAAATCGCTCCAATATCGACGGTCGGCTGTTAAAGAGGAATGTTCAGCATTTTCGAGGGTTGATTTGTACGGTGGTCCGTATACGACATCATTATTTTTTTTTAATTTTGAATTAAAAATCTAGAATATAATTATGAAACTTTAATTTAATTTTGAAATTTGCATTTCCACCTCGGGTGAAAATTAATTTTCACCCAGGTGATAATTCAATAATTTATAATTAAAAACTTGAATTTCCACCGAGGTGAAAATTAATTTTCACCCAGGTGATAATTCGTTAATTTATAATTAAAAACTTGAATTTCCACCGAGGTGAAAATTAATTTTCACCCAGGTGATAATTCAATAATTTATAATTAAAAACTTGAATTTCCACCGAGGTGAAAATTAATTTTCACCCAGGTGATAATTCAATAATTTATAATTAAAAACTTGAATTTCCACCAGGGTGAAAATTAATTTCCACCCAGGTGATAATTCGATAATTTATAATTAAAAAAAAATACATGGTTTAGGATTCTGCTAATCACGTGGATAGCGCCAGTCACGTGTATTATTTTTTATACGCCCACATGAATATGTGGTCGTATATTATCGTCGCCCCTGTCCGTCGGTCCGTCCGTCAACATTTCTTGTGAGCACAACAGACACTACAGTTTTCATCTGATTTTAATGAAACTTGGTATGATCCTTTTGATTGATAAGATCTCGGTCAAGTTCAAATTTGACGTATTTTCGATGAACGGTTTTTGAGTTATTGCCCTTGACTTTGAAAAAATGCGTCAAATTTTGTTCGTGAGCACTCTAGAGACTACAGTTTTCATCTGATTTTGATGAAACTTGCTATGATCCTTTGGATTGATAAGATCTCGGTCAAGCTCGAATTTGACGTATTTTCGATGAACGGTTTTTGAGTTATTACCCTTGACCATGAAAAAATGCGTCAAATTTTGTACGTGATCACTATAGAGACTACAGTTTTCATCTGATTTTTATAAACTTTCTATGATCCTTTGGATTGATAAGATCTCAATCAAGTTCGAATTTGACTTATTTTCGACTAACAGTTTTTGAGTTATTGCCCTTGACTTTGAAAAAATGCGTCAAATTTTGTTCATGAGCACTCTAGAGACTACAGTTTTCATTTGATTTTGATGAAACTTGCTATGATCCTTTGGATTGATAAGATCTCGGTCAAGTTCAAATTTGACGTATTTTCGATGAACGGTTTTTGAGTTATTGCCCTTGACTTTGAAAAAATACGTCAAATTTTGTTCGTGAGCACTCTAGAGACTACAGTTTTCATCTGATTTTGATGAAACTTGCTATGATCCTTTGGATTGATCTCCAGTCAAGTTTAAATTTTGATGATTCTCAGTCAAGTTCTAACATGAGGCATTTCTGATGAACAGTTTTTGAGTTATTGCCCTTGACTTTTTATTCTTTTGATATACCGGTAATGAAATTTGTATTATCGTTTATTAAAATATGATCATATCATTTCCGACATCTGCCAGTGGGCGTATGTTACCTTGCCTGGCAAGCCCTGGTCTCGTGTAAACATGCGATTGCATTTTACCGCGAAATGTTTTTTTTTTATAAGAAATTAAAAAAAAAAAAATTATAAATTATCGAATTATCACCTGGGTGAAAATTAATTTTCACCTCGGTGGAAATTCAAGTTTTTAATTATAAATTATCGAATTATCACCTGGGTGGAAATTAATTTTCACCTCGGTGGAAATTCAAGTTTTTAATTATAAATTATCGAATTATTACCTGGGTGAAAATTAATTTTCACCTCGGTGGAAATTCAAGTTTTTAATTATAAATTATTGAATTATCACCTGGGTGAAAATTAATTTTCACCCGAGGTGGAAATGCAAATTTTAAAATTAAATTAAAGTTTCATAATTATATTCTAGATTTTTAATTCAAAATTAAAAAAAATAATGATGTCGTATACGGACCACCGTAGATTTGAGCCTTGAATAATATTTTTTCATTTTCTGTATTTGTCTTTTCTACAAAAGACATAGTCTTACTAAACGATGAGTCGTATTTTTGACATTCAAACGCTCACAATTATGACTACACGGGAATTTGAAGGCTTAAAGAGTTGTGAATAATATCATGGATTAGAATAGCTAAATAATTCCAGGTTCTGAGACTAAAATTTTAATGGTGGAATAGTTAGTGAATATATCCCTTTAAGTACAACTTGAGCGAGGTCGTACAAAAAAATCTTTGAGGCAAAGGAAATTTTGAAAATTTGACCTCGAAACGTTGCTTTCTGGTGTATACAGTATCTGAATACAATATTGTGAAAGATTTTTCGCAATTAAATCCAACAATTATTTTAACATTTAATCACTCAGAAAACTTCTCAGTTTTTCATGCTTCGACTTCTTAATTTTGATCTATCAAAACGTTTCTTGGAGAATACAGACACAGACTTAAAGTGCAAAAATGCAAAAATTTCTTGCTATGTTTTGACGACAGAAAAATCAAAGGTTATATTAATTCATGTCGTTTATCACTGTATCACATCATAAGATTTTTAAAGAGAAATATCACACTCAATGAGATTTAAATGGGTTATATAAGTCCTACGTCTAAAGGTCGCATGTTAAAAGCCATTTAACAAAAGAATGAAAGCACTCCTCTTAATGAAAGTAGTGAAGGCGTGTTTTGATTGTTTTGTTGTTGAAAGGTACATTTGATAAATGATACATAAGTAAGTAGTAAGGATACGATAATCGTCTAAAACATGCAAAAAAAGAATTTGATGTAATTAATCTAGAATTTATGAGGTTAATGTTGGATTCCCCGGAATATTCATTTTCCAGTGTTCCAGAATTATAAGCCAATTCAGGTGCAGAAAAGCAGGACGTAAAACTCCATTTCATTTCATTTTCATTCTACTACACAACTCTGCTATACCAAAATATTTTGTGACCTTATTACTGTGACCAACATACCATGTGCCCGTATTACTGTGACCAAATTACTTTGTGTCCGTATTACTGTGACTAAAATACCATGTGTCCGTATTACTGTGACCAAATTATCGCGTGTCCTTAATACTGTGACCAAAATACTGTGTGCCCGTATTACGGTGTCAAAAATACCTTGTGCCCTTATTACTGTGACCAAAATACCATGTGCCCGTTTTACTGTGACCAAATTACTTTGTGCCCTTTTTACTGTGACCAAAATACCAGGTTCCCTTATAACTGTGACCAAATTACTTAATTTACTTAATTACTATGACCAACATACCATGTGCCCCGTATTACTGTGGCCAAAATACCGTGTGCCCTTAATACTGTGACCAAAATACTGTGTGCCCGTATTACTATGACCAAATTACTTTGTGTCCTTATAACTGTAACCAAAATACCGCGTGTCCTTAATACTGTGACCAAATTGCGTGTCCGTATTACTGTGACCAAAATACCTTGTGCCCTTATTACTGTGACCAAAATACCATGTGTCCGTATTACTGTGACCAAAATACCAAGTGCCCTTATTACTGTGACCAAAATACCATGTGTCTGTATTACTGTGATCAAAATACCTTGTGCCCGATTACTGTGAGCAATTTTCAGGTGACCAAATGCCCCGTGACCAACTTACCTACATCCGGTTGCGACCTGTGACTAATCGTACCCTGTTTTAATTTTCGATGTACGCCTTGCTCTAAATATATTTTTATAAATGTCACGATATTTGGCCTTTAGTACTACTAAGTAAGGTATAATCCCACATTTTAGTGTTTATACTATGATCTATTTACTATTTGACCTATAATACAATATGTAGTATAGTTAAGTTCATTATATCACACGCAAAAATGAGCTTTATTGTTATATGTCAGGCATTTAGGATCACTACGTCATCATCTGCGCTGTCAAATATAATTAACAATATCTTGTTCCTCAGAGAAGAGTGTCTTTTAAGGGAATTGACCTACTTTCATCTGAAGCTTATTCCATCGAGTACCTCAGAAGCATAGAAATATAATAGACTGGAAGTCTTAGTCTTCTCATCGTCTATTGAACTTCTGTTTCAATTTATGGTTGACCTGGTTTCTCCTTTGACGACAAGTTTACTTTGAGTAATACTGTGTCAGAGAGACTGGATGTTCCGGTCTAATTAAATAGCTTTTAAATTATATGACTTCTTGCAGAAACCGGAAGTTAAGTGAGTCGCCAATATTCAACGCATGCGTGCCAAGAATAAATCGTGTGTTATCATTCCCTACCTTTCAGTTCTATGCTCAGAAGGTTTTTACCTTTTATTGAGATCTGGAAAACTTTTATTGTCGTCGTATACCTTTCAGTTGTAAGCAGAAATATGACAATGTAAACGTTTCTTTAAGTCTTAACTCAGTCAAATCAATGCTCTGGCTAATTTGTAAAATATAACAGGCACGACTTGAAAATACTATTAGTTTCAAATCTTGCTCATCATACAATCAACATACGAACCGGATCAAAAATATTTTGACTTTACTTCCGGTCGTTCTTGCAAATTTGAGATTTAAAAATTATAGGCTACTCAGTTTTGAATGACAATTATCATGTAGAAAGTTGTTCGCAAAACACATTATATTAAATTATCAGCATAACCTTTGTGAATGTAAAGTGAACAAAAACTGTAAGTGGCTAGCACTCCCCTTGATGGCACATTCGGAAGTTTTCCTGAATTGGTTACTATACTCTGTCACATCAAAGGCTTGCGCCACATTCCATTCACAGAGGAAAATGCTCCTTTGTTGAAGTTTTTAGATTACCGATACAAGTAGACAACAAATCAGTGATTACAATGGGCCAAGGATGTTTACTTCAAATGAAAATTTGAAAACAACTCGCGAAAGGAATCTAGTGATCAGTCTCTATGGATAATTGTCTGGACTTAAATCAAATCTAGAATTGAGAAACATTGACCCAGTACTGTGTGGGACATAGATTTATTGCGGCTATTTAGACCTTTTTAAACGAGTCTATTACGAAAAAAATGTATATGTCACAAGAATTCCAGAGGGTCTCTATCAAATACACGTTTTTCATATTTTCCATATAGAATCATATTAATAAAACTTCTTTCAGAACTTTATGATCGTGTCCTTTTCCAGTCCGAATTTCCCACGGGAATGTATGATTGATGTTCGAGGCTTGTAGCTTTGTTCATCAAGTTATTGTGAGGTCGTTATTCCAGTAGACAGATTCCGATCATTGGTAATCAATCAAAATGATTTTCAACACTTTAATAAAATAGACCACACTACGCCTTCAAAATGATCATTCCATCAATGTCGTGATTTAAAGACTTGGAAATCGTTTTATACTGAATGTGAAGAAGAATCCTTTGAAAATTTTATTTGAACGTTCCTTTTTATTTCGGAAAGAGACCAGAGTTTTGCGCATTTTTTTCAAAATTTGTTACAAAAATATATTGAGCAACTGAATTGTCAAGTATTCACGTCAACTTCAAGAATCAAATTGACCCATGCACATGCCAACTGTTCCCTATAAAGGTTATTCAAATGTTGTTGGGAGTAAAAAGAAATACAACCTGCAATTTTGTCATATAGTAGGCTTATATAAATGGTGGAGTATGTTTTAATTTTGTTAGTTCATTTAAATCTCAGTAGCCTATTTTTGCTATGTACGAAATTAGCAACATCATGGCGCAGTTATTTTTTAGTGGTTTCCACTAGATTGATAGTACGCATCTATTTTAAATTCTCTGGATACAAAATACCTCTAAATTAAGTTTTAAATTAGCTTTTTTACCTGGCAAATTGAATGATGAATCTTTGTTAAGCTAAGAAAGACTGAAAATGAAGATTAAATGAGTACGTATTATAGCCTAATCAGAAAAGTGCATCTATGCCTCTGAACGTGGATTCCACAAGGATTGAATAACTGTCAAAATCAAGGAACGCTTTATATTAAAGGGGAATGTTCAGTATTTTCGAGGGTCGATTTAGGCCTTGAATAGATGTAAATAGCATTCAGAATCAATAGAAGTGCACAAAAATCACACAATACCTCCAATTATACCCGTACATAAACATTTATCTTTTATTTTCTGTACATGTATATGTGTTTTCTATATATAAGGCATAGACGAATCGTATTTTTTACTTTCAATTGCTTGCTGACATTTATGGATACAAAGGGATATGAAGGCTTAAATTTCAAGGGAGAATTTGGAACATTATTACGGATAAGATTAGGCAAACAATAATTCTAGGTTCTGAGACTAAAAGTTTTTTGGTCGAACAGTTAGTGGACATATCCCTTTAAATCGGGAAACAAAAAAGCCATCTGAATCAGTCTAATTAAAATTAGACCCAAATTTAGTTTCGTTCGGTTTTTTAATTTCAGGTGTTTTTAAACACTATATTAGGGTCCAACCACGTCGTTTAAGACGAACTGTCAGCTTGAACTCTGACCAAACCTTAATAAAATGGCATGATAAACTAGTCTACAGCACTTGGGAACCGTCAGAATTCCAGCGCTGGAGAGGGCAAATATCTGATTGGTTAAAACAGAGGTCATTAACGTTAGGTCAGAGTTCAAGCGGACAGTTCGTCTTTGACGACGTGGTTGGACCCTAATGTAATGTTTAAAAAAACGGAATTAAAAAAAACGAACGAAACGAAATTTGGGTACATGTATTAGAATCTCCTTAGAATTTTCAGGGGGCTGTCTTTGGTACTGCTTACTATCTCGCATTTAAGGACGTTGTTGGCGAAACATTACGTCCATAATTTGTACTAGTGGAATTGTCAAGATGATGTAATAGAATGCCATTACCACGCTTCTTTCAAATCAAATATAGAAACATGCTCAAAGCTATATTCAGTTTTTACGAAATTTGAATAATTTTTGTTTTCAATCAGTTTTAGCGTTTCATCTTACTAAGAACTTTAGTGGAGAAATCTATATTAGGCCATTTGTTGAGCTTTGGTGACCTTCTTGGGCCTACACAAATAAGTGTTGACCAAATTCATTAAAATCAGACCCAAATTTAGTTTCGACCTGCTTTTCAAATTCCAGTTCTTTAGCCACTGCATTAGGGTCTAACCATGTCCTTCTTGTAGTGCTGGAAATTTGAACTCTACTTTTGGTTACACTGAAGAGATGATGACCTTGGTATAAATAAACATTGGGTGATCTTGGTATTCCAAGAAAAGGTATTGACGACGCACATGCCTGCATAACGGTCAGGGTTTAATATTTTGAAATTTAAGTTAAGATCACATGCTACTGATAAAACCGCCTGGCTAGTTCATTTCAAATGTCTGAAAATGATATAATTAGGCTTTTTTGAGTGAACTCATTATACTGTGATGTGCGTGTAAAAAAATATAACGAATCACAAAAACCTTTGATAAAATTCAGGAAAAAATTTAAAATCGAAATTGGAATGAAGTGATATAAGATTTTCTAATAATTACATCTAATGATCTCCTTAGCACATTATTTGATCCTAATAAACTACAATTCATTTTTCTCAAAAACTCACATGATAAAGTTAACTTTAAAAGCATCCAAAATGAACATGGATTGAATGAATGTCCCAACATTAACAACCTTATTGGTTTCCTGAAGACTGGAACCACCATGCTGCGTAACAATGATGCAAATTGCAAAAGAGATCGATCAAGTCACTGTCAGATTCGGGGATAAACTAGAATTCAACGACTGCCATCAACAAGTGAAATCTAATCAATCGATATGTATATCTATAAAATATTAGAACTGCACAAAAATGGCACAATCCTTTCAAATATACCCAAACTAAAAAATTTCACTTTCTTTTTCTGTATACGGCGTAGTCTCTCTAAAATACGAGTCGTAAGTGTGTTTTAATTCAGACATACTTTTTACAATTGTAAAATTTTGACATTGTCCTCTCCCGTAGTGCATTGACGTACTTTTTACATTTAACAACATTTTGACACGAGTTCTCTCCCGTAATATTAAATTTCACGATTTTTATAAATATGAAATTATTAACTCCCTTGTATACGACAGACGGGGAGGGACTTCCTTCTTCCGTGTTCCAACTACTATATTCCGACTTCCAATTTCCAACTTCCAACTTCCTTCTTCCGTGTTCCAACTACTATATTCCGACTTCCAATTTCCAACTTCCAACTTTGGAGCTCAATGACGTAACGGTTGAATGTGCATCATTGGTATATTGAAGGTTAAACGTGCAGTTAAACTCGCAATCAAGTAAGTTCTGTTCCGCTTATTAGCGTTAGGGACGAATCATATTTGATTTGTATTTATTATAAATACATAAATACATGTATAGTTTTGTTGAAGAAGATTCACTGTTAAATAGATGCAATAACAGCAAAATTCTTCCTAGAACTAGTAGTTCTTACTTTTTACCACTCTTTTAGTGCAAAAAATATAATGATTGGGCAATACAACGTTCCAATACTGATAACTTAAATCAAGACATCACCACTACGATCCCCCACCCACCCCCAAAAAGAGATGAGGTTATGCACATTTTGAGAATTTTAGATCCGGAGGGGGTTGCCAGACGTAAATCTCATCGACTGAAAAGAAGAAATTACTTTGTTCCAGGCCCAAATTTCATTTGGCACATAGATGGTTATGATAAGCTAAAACCCTATGGATTTGCAGTCCACGGGGCTATAGATGGATATAGCAGGAAAATACTGTGGTTAGAAGTTGGTCCTTCAAATAACGACCCTTTGGTAATCGCTAACTACTATCTCGAGTGTGTAAAAGATCAAGGTATCGTGCCAAGGATGGTAAGATGTGACCCTGGTACCGAAAATACTACGGTAAGGTACTTGCAAACACTGTTTCGTAGACATGATGAGGATGCTTTTGCCAACAAGAATAGTTGTATAATAGGAAAGAGCACCTCGAATCAAAGAATTGAAGCCTGGTGGAGTATCTTAAGGAGGCAATGTATTGATTTTTGGATGTGTTTTTTTAAAGACCTCAGGGATTCTGGCATTTTACAAGATGGTGACATAGTTTTTCAGGAATGTGCTAGATACTGCTTCACACCTATCATCAGAAATGAACTAATACAAGTAGTCAATCAGTGGAATTGTCATGATATTAGCACCAAAAGAAATGCTGATGGGATTGCTGGAAAACCAGACGTTATTAGGGTTTGTACCCGGGATTCCCGTTCCCGGGAATTCCCGGGATTCCCGGAGTTTCTGGCGAGTACTCATTCCCGGGAACAGCACTCCATTCCCGGGAATGGGAATATAGATTTTTTTCACGTTTATTTCACCATTGACAGTGGTAAATTCTGTCACCTAGCTAGAGGGATACAAATCACCAAAGTTTCCTCCATCCAAGCCTCAGAGTCTTAATCCGCCCCTGACGGCAGTGCAGTGATGGTGGTGATACCCGAGACACCTGTTGAAATTTCTTTGGAAAAAAAACTATCGACGAGGAACTCAAGTAATGTCAGAAAGAGAATTCATGTATTACCGCTTTCATTTGGGAATTTAGGTCATTTGAGCAGACAAAGACTGTCACCGAATCTGGAATCCATACATAATGCTCTGAAGTCAATCAATCCGTAATCAGTCGCAGCGGAAAAAGGTTTTCTGTTGCAGGCAATTTTGCTCTCACCTAGGGGTGAAATCATTGTGCGCGTTGGTCTTCCTAAAACATTGGTTAGATTCGTCGATAACATAATCCACTTCCACCGCCACTAATCAATACTAAAACCTATTTGCATAGAGGTATTTTGGGTTCAAAAGTTGTTCTTAAATATTGCGAATTATATGAAAATAAAATTTGATATGAAACTACATAGATAGCTTTAGCTATTATGTCCTATATTTTTGTAACGGTTGCTAGTTTGACTAGCTCTTATATGTTGAAATTGATTCCCGGGATTCCCGGGAATCCCGGGAATAGCATAAATTTCATTCCCATTCCCGGGAATGAGATATCCGGGAATGCTGCAAACCCTAGACGTTATGTTTTTTTCGCCCGCAATATATGAAACTGAAAATTATGGCTTACCAATAAACGTACAGTTTATAAGTGACTGTCAACAACAGATTGGACCCAGAAGGCAAGATTGTAGTGAAGAATTCCTGGAGCTTGTCAGATTAATTATGGGTGAAGTAACACCTGTTTATACATTGGAAGAAGCTTGTAATCTGTATGTTAACATGATCAATGCATTGAAAGATTTTGTCTAAATAAAGTTGTAACAGGTGGAATATTTTTGTAGTTGGAAATTATTCCAAATGAAAGGCATTTACCGTCCCGTATGTATATCTATATTTCTGTAACTAACTGATCTCTACTCTATATATCTGTAACTTACTTATCTCTAACCTATATATCTGTAACTTACTGATCCCTAATCTATGTATCTGTAACTAACTGATCCCTAATCTATATATATGTAACTTACTGATCTCTAATCTATATATCTGTAACTTACTGATCTCTTATCTATATATCTGTATATTACTGATCTCTACTCTATATATCTGTAACTTACTGATCTCTACTCTATATATCTGTAACTTACTTATCTCTAATCTATATATCTGTAACTTACTGATCCCTAATCTATGTATCTGTAACTAACTGATCCCTAATCTATATATCTGTAACTTACTGATCTCTACTATATATACCTGTAACTTACTGATCTCTTATCTATATATCTGTATATTACTGATCTCTACTCTATATATCTGTAACTTACTGATCTCTACTCTATATATCTGTAACTTACTGATCTCTACTCTATATATCTGTAACTTACTGATCTCTACTCTATATATCTGTAACTTACTGATCTCTACTCTATATATCTGTAACTTACTGATCTCTACTCTATATATCTGTAACTTACTGATCTCTACTCTATACATCTGTAACGTACTGATCTCTACTCTATATATCTGTAACTTACTGATCTCTAATCAATATATCTGTAACTTACTGATCTCTAATCAATATATCTCTAACTTACTGATCTCTAATCTATATATCTGTAACTTACTGATCTCTACTCTATATATATATATATATATATAGAGTAGAGATCAGTAAGTATATATATATATATATATACTCTAATATAGTACTCTAATCAATGAATACAACATCCTAGTTGATGTTCAGCTACAAGTTTAAAATGGAAGGCAATAATCTGATAATAAAATCAATCACGGATAATCCTTTTGAAACATTTAAGACCAATAATCACTTTCTTAATTCACATAATTTCTTTAGTCTCTGTAGTGTAAGATAGAGCTCTTTGTGCACGCGACAAAATAAAAAAAAGAGTTCGATCACATAAAAATGAGGTATTGATAATATCAACATCAATTTGCGCCATACATTTTATTGTTGCACAGTCATATCACTTAAGTTACTTTGTACTGCAATTAGAAATTCTTTAGCAGCAGGTCTCTCATCAGGTATGTAACAGAAACACTGACTCAGCATTTGAAACCAACTTCTCAATTTACTATCATTGCTTATGTTTGTCTCCATGTGTCTAAAAGCTGTTGGGGGAAGATTCTTCTCCATTTTTAGCTTCATATAGGACATTAACTCTTCATCATCATCTACCTCCCAAACTTCTTTTTCCGTGAACAGCTCTAATAGGGTGCAGGCCATTGACCACACATCTGTTTCCTCATTTGGCAAACAATTTCTCTTAAGTAACTCTGGTGCCATATAGCTTAAAGTCCCAAAAACTTTTGTAGTGCACATGACAGTTTGTGATGCTTTGACATTGCTTAACCCTAAATCACAAATTTTTGTAAAAAGAGAATCAGATGCGACAAGAATGTTAGCACATTTTATGTCCCTGTGGATAACAGGTGGTGTAATATTGTGGAGGTAAGATATGGCTTGTAAAATCTGTTTACCTATGTAGATCTTACTCTCTGTATTAAGATGCAGAGCTTGTCCAAAAATGATAGTCTCTAAGTTATGTCCTTCTACAAGTTCAGAAAAAAGTAAAATTTCTCTTGGATTAGAGTGGATCCCCATAACCTGTACTATATTTGGATGTCTCAATCGACACAGAATATTAGATTCTTTTTTAACAGCTGTCAGAATGGCCTTAGCTTGTCGCTTTAAGCTAAATCTTTTGATAGCAACGGATGTCCCCATCCATTCACCTTTGTAAACCGTACCATACGATCCATGACCTATAATGTCCCTTTCGTTGTATTTAAAATCTGTTTCTTTTATAACTGGCAAAGTATCAGAGTAGCCTTCAGGTAATTTCTTCACAAATGATATAGATTTTGATGATTCTATTGTATTATGATGGTGTACAGTAACACTGTATGTACCAGGTAAACGTACTACTATAAACGGTAAACTTATGCATTTCTCCAGAGTGATGCCATCTCTAACCCAAGTAAAAGTAGTTTTATCGGATTCAGATGAAACCAGTACCCCTACCATTAATTCTTTACCATGCAATCCAAATATTTCTGAAGGATGATGAAGTATTATACTTGAAGTGTCGAACATTTGTTCTTCTTGGACTTGAGGCCATATGAATGTCAACAATTCTTTATTATTGTCACCTGTAGCTTCGACGGGTATCTGTTCCAGATATATTTTATCCTCAATAGAAACAGATCTTAATTTAAATCCATCCTTAAATTCATTATAATCTTCGAAAGATTCATGGGTAGCGGACAGCTGGAAACACTGCTCTCGTCCAAAACATATCTGCTTCATAGTGATTTCTGGGTCGTAAAGAGAATTAAGTTTTTTCACATATGAAATATCTAGGCGTTTACACTCCTTTCCATCAACAACCAGTTCAGGGTAATTAATAACTAAATTTGCTTTTTCATGATCAGATGTGGTACTGCTTCCATGTGCTGAATAATGTGCAGCTAGATGTAACACATCAACATTTGCATCTTCAGTTGGCAATGTGGAAGAATCACTTTTTTCATTGTAGGTGCTTGTGTCTTTAAGATACGTCATGAGATACAATCTAAATTTTGATGCAAAGAGACCATGAGAATGCATATACTCAGATAGTGTACAACTTTTTCCTTCTAAATCCTCAAAATCTGTGATACATTCTCTCTTAAAATTTCCAACTTTAATATCAAATAATTCATGATCACTTGGGATAAAAATATCAATCATTTTTTGTGTTAAATCACTAAAAGTAGTTTCTGCAGGTACGATTGTTATATCTCTCGTTCCACCACCTTCATCTAACCTTTTCTTCTGTGTATAGGTTAATCCTCCATCAATAGAATGCAGTCATCCCAATTGAATTTTTGTTGATTTTTGTTTGGTTCGAGGATTAACTGATGATTTGAAACACTGCAAAAGATGAACATGAATGTTGTTATACTTTAATAAATGAAACTCATACCACAAACTCTGTAACAAATGTCCTAATTGTGCCAACTTAGCACAATTTAAGAATCCACGATAAGCCTCCTTTAAACTAATGGACACCCACAAATTATTTTGTAACTTTAGCGACAGGTTATAAGATAATCTTACCACTGATCTTGTACTCGAGGTCGTTCTATTTTTTCGTATCTTTGACAATATTTCCTGAATACGTGCGTCTAGAACAAAAGAAATTAAACTGCTTCGTCATATTATTCAATCAAAACACTATTTATACGGAATGATGTAATATGAAAGGAGGTTAACCATCAACACTGTATCCTTAGGCTTACATTATGAAATATTCATTTACAAAGAATCGTTCTTTATTACAAAGGGAAGTGCTAAGCCTACTTTACCTGTTTTTGAGCTTGTTTGGTCATGATGTTTCCTAGGTGATTTTGACTGTCTCAATTTTAGAATATCTCCCATTTTAAAACCGACCTCTTTGAGGTCACCATCTGACATCTGACAGAATTCATTCAAATCGAGGATCTGAAAAGTTATTAGGATATTCAAAGTAAATGTAAAGTGCTTAAAACTGGGGCCTTATTCTCGAAAACTTAACTTAGATAAAATCCAGATTTTAAGAAATACAGTAATCTGATTGGATAATAAAGCTATATTTAAAATCAATTTTAGTGATTGTCCAATCAGATGACTGGAACACTTAAATCATTGTAAGTTAAGTTTTTGAGAATAAGGCCCCAGATGTAAAGGGACAATCTATGAAATTAACAGTCAGTTTCATAGCTTAAACAAGCTAATTCAAATTTGAATTGAATGTCAAATAGTTTAATTTAAATGTTATGTGATATCGTGGTGACCACAAGATGTTTCATGCATTTATAAAAATTTCATTTTTTTCAATTCCTGTAAAATTACAATTTAAATCACTAAACGTACTTAAAACCAAAGTGTTTTAGATGGTGAGGAACATGCTTTATAAAGACGAGAGGAAAATCGTCGAAACGTAGCACATCAGCACAGAATTAAACAGTTAACACTTAACACACACGACTGACTCAAATGGTTACGTTGCTCGTTATTTATATATGCAATGCTCAGATCTAGAACCATCTAGAAACATTTAGAACAATTTACACAATTACAGACGTCATTATGTAGGTCACTGTACATTTAACTAATTAATGACATTGCTAAGTAGGTTTATAATTCTCACAACAAATACTTAGGCCTATATGTGGATTGAAAACGAGCTTGTTGGCTGTGGCTTTTTACCACGGTTAAAGAAAGTCCATGACATTAGAATTTATATTTGGCTAGAATGAAGATGATAGTTACAATAGTTCAGCACTAACCTTCTCCCTTTTACACATTTCCACAAAATTCCCTCCAGCCTCTGTCCCGAAAATAGCAGCGAAATAGTCCTCCATCATTCTCTCATAGGCAAACAACAAGGAATGGCGCGAAAATGGATAGCGGAAGTAAGTTTTCTGTTTGAACTTGGAAAACGGAAGTTAGAAGTCTGAACTCGGAAGTTGGAACATGGAGGTCCCTCCCCGTCTGTCGTACTTGTAAGTTAAACTTAGAAATTGACATAGTAGCGTAATAGTATTGAGCAACAGTGGTTGTTGTGACACCGTGTAGGGCATGCTTACTCTCCTAGACACCTGGTATTACTTTTCATTTTGAAATCATTTATTCGATACTTTGCGTATTTTTGGCCAATATGTTTAATGTACATAGATTTCGTTTTAAGTTTGTGCTTGGATTTTTTTTTTTAATTTTCAAACATGAACATATTTTTATGGATACACATGGACATAGATTTGAAGGCTCAAATTTTGGCACTGAGCAATGAACACTAATAAACTAGGCTAAATGAAGCAAGTTTCTTCAAACTGTATGATTGATGTAACGGATGTGGAACGTTCCCCTTTAAGTTGAATCTTTCCAATATATTTCTTAGAAACGGACTCAAAAGGTCAAATGGGAAAGAGAGAAGCCATGAAAAACCATTACGTTCTTCTTAATCGGATTTACTGCCATATTCTCAAGCCATGATTAAAAAATAAATAATCATTTTCTGTCGCTATCTCAACGTTACCAATACACTACCCAGCCTCGGGTGGATATTCTCTTATAGAATTCTTGATTTTCAAGCAAAATGATAAGAAAATAGGAATTGAGTGGCTTCGAAATGCTAGACATTAGACGCCAAGTTTTGTAATAGATTTATTTATATAATATTTAGTTGTTGGATAGTCTAACGGTATTTGAGTGGTAGGTAGGTAGATGACAAGTTAACGTTCGCTTCCAGATAGCAAACTAGGTAGTTGTTGATTGATGACAAGTTAACGTTCGCTTCCAGCAGATGCTGATATCGCAAACTAAGTAGTTAGTGGCAGAAAAGGGTATTTATACCTTATAAAAAGCTAAAATATAGTTCAACATCTACTGGAAGCGAACGTTAAACTTGTCATCGACCAACCAACGAACCTAAAATATAAAAATTTCAATTATTACATTTGTAGAAATTGTTTTCCATTTTCAATTAAAGAGAATACTATTTTATTCAATACGAAGTGAAGAATTCAGATCTGTATAAGTGTTTGCATGGGATACACTGAATCCAGTGCTGCCAAATTGTTCGCTTCTCAAAAACTATCCAATTGACCTACATAATAAAATATCAGGGATCAATGTCGCTATCAAAATTTAAAAAAAACGTTGTCAAAAGTTATAGCCTGTAGGATGGCTTATATAGGAATATATATATAGACACAGTTTTATGGAACAACAATCACGTTATCATTATGTGCCTGAAGACGATGGGGGAAACACGTCGAAACGTTGCATAAAACTTTAACCAGTGATTGTTGTTCCATAAAGCTGTGTCTATGTATTGTGCTTACAATTGCTAAATACCATTTAAAGACTTTACTATAGAAATATTTTCAGCTAGGCTCTTACATACAAATGACTATCATCATCATTGGGATCATCGTTAGTTGGTTAGCAGCGTTAATAAATTCAAAGGGAACAATTTTCAGTTGAAATAATATTCGACACATGCGGAATATTGCCCTTGACAAAACAAAAATCAATCGGCACCAGTCGTTTCTTCATTTTGTCGTTATTCTTTCCAAAAGTGTTTTACAAGCTGTAGATAATCAGAATAACTTTTTATATTTTCAGGTAAACGGAAAAGAAGAAGTTTACAGAATCTGCAAAAACGTTTACAAACCACCTACCTGCAACCATCAAAGTCAACAGCATAATGGAACCTTAGCAAGTTCTTCACTAGACCAAAATAGCTTTCCGAACTAATTCTAACATATCAAAATTAATTTCAAACCGACAACATCAAAACAATGTTAACTCTTCCTTACTTTTAAAAAAATTAATGCTAATCCCTACAACATTAATGTTTCGACCATCCAAACAGAACTGGACAACCATATTGAGAAATGTACCGTACTGTCAGTAATATCCACTTTACCGTACTGTCAGTAATATCAACTTGCAGAGCTTGGCAAATAGTCCTTACAAAATATGAATCGTAGTCATAAGTCATTCAACTATGCGATTCTGTTATGGTCGGACGTAATGTCAGATTCTTTTGGACCTTTGCAAGCAATAACGTTTTACAAATATCTACCTGCAGGAGTTGGACGTTATTGTTGTAAAATATATTATTATTTTTCGATTCTTCGGCTGTAGTTAACTTCTGATATAGGTGTTATGGTAATCTTGTTAACTTTTAACATATCTGGAACTCTTTGAAATAAGCTTAAATGAATTAGTAGTGTTTGTTCCTGTGGTTTTTAAATTAGGTTATGTCGTGTTTTCTGCATGGATTAAAACTATCGTTTCTGAATTGCACTACATTAACCAATGAATCACCCTTTTAGAACGAAGAAAGACACATGCTATATTAAACACAGGCGTGCATATATTTAACGATTGGTGAAAACAACGCCCGATCCGTGGTTGAATTCACCACCACTTACAATCAGAAAAAGAAAAAAGATCAGACGTAGATTACGGCCACTGAGGATGACGCACAGATGCGTATTTGGCAAGCAGAATGTGAGAAACGTATGAAAACTGGTGGCAACGGTAATCTTTCAGTAGTCATTGCGCTCTTGTCGACTAAAACCAACAATTAATTTTCTCAGATGACACCAGTTACTGACAGTTTTAGTCCAGTTGAAAAGGGAGAGGGAAGGCTGACAAAATGTTAACATTCTTGTTTTTAAGAAAAAATCAAACAAATGTTATTGTTCTGCTTCATCATTTGATTACAGTGAAGATATTTTTGAACTCTGCACAATCTACAATAAAAGATTTTGATTTTTGAACCACTTACTTTTTTCTTCTTTACCATGGTCCTACTTGATGTTCCTTGAGATACACATGTTGCTCTAGCCCCTCAGTTTCCAAACAGGGATACTAGTACCCCTTGGGGTTACCAACAAACACCATATGGGGTACCTAGAAGCCTCTCAGAAATGTTACTTCGGGTGGGCGAAGGGGTACCAGGATATTGCTAGAACAAAATAAGGGTACGAAGAGTCCAAAAGGTTGGGAATCAAGGCTCTAGGCAGATATATACTCATTTGCCAACAGAAAAAAAGTCATTGTGAATTAAGGCTGGCTTTAAAAAATTACTCATAATCGTGTTTTCTGGACCTATAGAATCATGATCAGGAACATATGCCTGCTAAATTAGCCTCTCAAAGTGCCATTTTGAATTCCCATGTTCATTTTTATGGTTATAACATTCATATTTTTCTCACCCTTGCTTGGCATTTGGGTAAGTTTGCATTGCATGACAGTGTTAGAGAGGTATCTGCTATCTTTGTTTCAGTTAGCTACATCAAGGGAGGTAATATCAAAATAAGGTCATCAGATGCAGTCCAATTTCAAGGGAGGTAATATCAAAATAAGGTCATCAGATTCAGACCAACTTCAAGGGAGGTAATATCAAAATAAGGTCATTAAATTCTCACCAACTTCAAGGGAGGTAATATCAAAATAAGGTTGGTTATATTCAAACCAATTTCAAGGGAGGTAATATCAAAATAAGGTCCTTAAATTCAGGGCAACTTCAAGGGAGGTAATATCAAAATAAGCTCATGAAATTCAGACCAACTTCAAGGGAGGTAATATCAAAATAAGCTCATGAAATTCAGACCAACTTCAAGGGAGGTAATATCAAAATAAGGTAATTAAATTCAGACCAACTTCAAGGGAGGTAATATCAAAATAAGCTCATGAAATTCAGACCAACTTCAAGGGTGGTAAGAACAAAATAGGGTCATTAAATTCAGACCAACTTCAAGGGATGTAATATCCAAATAAGGTAATTAAATTCAGACCAACTTCAAGGGAGGTAATATCCAAATAAGGTCATTAAATTCAGACCAACTTCAAGGGAGGTAATATCAAAATAAGGTAATTAAATTCAGACCAACTTCAAGGGAGGTAATATCAAAATAAGCTCATGAAATTCAGACCAACTTCAAGGGTGGTAAGAACAAAATAGGGTCATTAAATTCAGACCAACTTCAAGGGAGGTAATATCCAAATAAGGTAATTAAATTCAGACCAACTTCAAGGGAGGTAATATCCAAATAAGGTAATTAAATTCAGACCAACTTCAAGGGAGGTAATATCCAAATAAGGTCATTAAATTCAGACCAACTTCAAGGGAGACAATATCAAAATAAGGTCATTAAATTCAGACCAACTTCAAGGAAAGTAATATCAAAATAAGGTCATTAAATTCAGACCAACTTCAAGGGAAGTAACATCAAAATAAGGTTATTAAATTCAGACCAACTTCAAGGGAGGTAACATCAAAATAAGGTCATCAAATTCTGACCAACTTCAAGGAAAGTAATATCAAAATAAGGTTATTAAATTCAGACCAACTACAAAAGAGGTAACATCAAAATAAGGTTATTAAATTCAGACCAACTTCAAGGGAGGTAACATCAAAATAAGGTCATTAAATTCTGACCAACTTCAAGGAAAGTAATATCAAAATAAGGTTATTAAATTCAGACCAACTACAAGAGAGGTAATATCAAAATAAGTTCATAAGATTCAGATCAACTTCAAGGGAGGTAATATCAAAATAAGATCATAAGATTCAGACCAACTTCATGGAAGGTAATATCAAAATAAGGTCATTGTATTACAGGCCATCTTCAAGGGAGGTAATATCACAATAAGGTTATTAAATTCAAACCAACTTCAAGGGAGGTAATATCACAATAAGGTCATTAAATTCAAACCAACTTCTAGTGAGGTAATATCACAGTAAAGTCAATTAATTCTGACCAACTTCAAGGGAGGTAATATTAAAATAAGGCCACTAAATTCAGACCAATTTCAAGAGAGGTAATATCAAAATAAGGTTACAAAATTATAACGAACATCAAGGGAGGACATATCAAAAGAAGATCATTTGAATCTAGACCAACTTCAAGAGAGGTACTATCAAAATAAGGTCTTTAAATTCAGACCAACTTCAAGGGAGGTAATATCAAAATAAGGTCATTAAATTCAGACCAACTTCAAGGAAGGGAATATCAAAATAAGGTATAGTCAAACAGAGATATTTCGGCTCATCCGGGTACAGTCAAAACATATACACAACCAGTCCATTATATTTTCAAGGGTGTTGCTGTAACTTGCCAAACAAACAACCCTCTAAATAAGATACTTTTATACCCTTGAAAATATAATGGACTGGTTGTGTATATGTTTTGACTGTACCCGGATGAGCCGAAATATCTGACTATAATTGAATTGAGCCAAACTTCAAGGGAGGTAATAGCAAAATAAGGAGATTAAATTCAAACCAACTTCAAGAGGTCATTTAATTCAGTAATATCCAAATAAGGTCATTTAATTCAGACGAACTTCAAGGGAGGTAATATCAAAATAAAGTCATTAAATTCAGACGAACTTCAAGGGAGGTAATATCAAAATAAAGTTATTTAATTCAGACCAACGTCAAGGGAGGTAATATCAAAATAAAGTCATTAAATTCAGACAAACTTCAAGGGAGGTAATATCAAAATAAAGTCATTAAATTCAGACAAACTTCAAGGGAGATAATTTCAAAATAAATTCATAAATAGATTCAGACGAATATTAGTTAATGTGAACACAAATTTAGCAATATTGATGTACATGAAGCTTTGTAAGCGAAAATAATGTCCGGGGGTATTTATGTCCGGGTCGGACATAATACACTAGATAGAACTGTCCTTTATTTAGTTATGGACATTAATCACTAGTTAAAAATGTCCATTGGACATGTTTCACTAGTGCAAAATGTCCCCCGGACATTTCCCACTGGCGGACATTGTACACTTTTACAGCTTCACAAACTGCATTTAGTGAGATCATTCTACATGGAGGTAATTAAATTAAATAAAATTCTGCATCTTACATTTTTACATCTGATGAAATTACAAATGAAATTGACCAATGGCCTTCAGTGCGCAATGAGGAAAATTTTACAAGTATAATATCTATTTTTCAGGATAGCAAAGAACCATTGCTCAAATAGAGAAAAAGAGGGTTAAAATGTGGGATTGAATTTCTTAAAGAAATAAGACGTTATAATATTTCACTTTAATAATATGACCACATAAACAAGAAGTAAACAAAACCAAATGACATAAAAAACAAATAACAATAAAATGAATTGAATTGAATATACACAATATGAAACTTTATATACAAATTACTGCAGTTATAGTTAATAAAAAATATTAAATCCAGTTTTTCCCATTTGTGTTTCTTTAATTCAAGGAAGCATTAATATAATTCATTGAATCTAATGATTTGTGCTGGGCAAGAAGCTATAAAAAGACGCTAGAATCTAAAGCTAGTCAAATATGCTACCAAACCCACTACATTTAGCAACTTTGTTACACTTAAAGGCATTCTGCTTCTTAAGATGACCAGAATGGGGAAATTAGAGTATATTTTATCAGTGGACTTACCTGGGCTTGTATGCATAAAAAATAACCCAAGGTTAAAATCAAACTCTGAGTTAAATTAACCATTGAATTAAGCCAGTTTTCAAGAGTTAAATATGGATTTAACTCAGGGTTAAGTTTTATGCATATGGGCCCAGGTGTCATAACTATTATATACAACAGATTACATGTATAATCTGATAAATCCATAAGACTTAATAATTATTCATAAAACTAAAGTCCACTGATAAATATGTTATTCACCAAGTTTGAGACTTTTCTATATTCTATCTAGTTTTAAATTATTAGGGCTTGTTTTTTAGCTTAGAAGGGTCACACAATTGAACAAACTAGTAACAATGCAAAAACCTGGTCCTACCAAAGTTTAGGAATAGTCATGGACAAAAAACTATATTAATTTGCAAATTGGAAAATAATTCAAATGAAATACAACTCATTATTTTTTTGTTTTGATTGACAATTCATAGATAAATTTAACAACATAATAGACAATTACCTCAGATTTAAAAGATTTGAAAACATAACATAAATATGAACAATCAATATTGAGTTTTGTGTAGTTCTTTCTCAAAACAAATACAGATTGTTCTTGCTTATGTTTTGAATCTTTCCAGATATGCATAAAGCTGTAGTCCAATAAATTTTCATAATTAACCATAGAATAAGCTTAGATCATATAACATCTAAATCCACCCAACAAAATGTTCCATTTCAAACAAACATGTAAAACCAATTACCCACCCATCTTGAATATAATATTTGAAATGAAATGAAATGAAATGAACGGATTTTTACATCCTGCTTTTCTTCCCCTATATGGGCTAATTGAGGACGGGCAAACGCTATGCAGTGTGCAATGAGGGAAATTTTGCCAGGACAGCGGCATTAGCCTGCTCTTATTTTCGATTTCCAACTGTCGAGGGATCTTTAACGTGCACAGCCAATAGCGAATATAATATTTGAAAATAAGGATATACCTACAAGTGTCATACAATAATAACATAATGTATGTGGTACATAACCATGATGTTTAACTTGCCTTTAAGTATATAATTTCTTGTTTTAAAGGGTTAATAAGTTAAGTAAAAGTCAAAAAGGCTAGATTCAAAATTTGAAATGTAATAGAGAACCTAACCAACTTTTCAGTATTAAATCACTTATGGTTCACTTATTCTTTAATAGAAGAGATGCATATAACAATATAACAAGTTATTCATCCATTCAGCAGTGGCTATAATTTGATTCTAATTGGTTTTAAGTCAGATCATAAAATAAAATTGATAAAAGTTGCTTTGCTTCCTACATCCATTTCTAAAACTGTCATAAATTTTATATAAATGATCTAACTTTGACATGGGAAATCTATATATGCTAAGTTATTTAGAATGTGTCTTTGTTGATTTTTGTTGTAGTTATTTCTGTGTCCAAAATATTTCATGATAAGGCATAACTAATAGGAGCCAATTTGCCTTTTTCACTATACAGTCTCACCAACCAATCTTGCACTTGTTCCCATCTTTATAATTATCGCCAACAGAATATTTTTTGTTGAATAAGAAATAAATAGTTTATAAAAGTCACTGAATTTGAGTCATCATTTCTGTTGTTGAACTGTGTCTGAAAGCCTGAAAAATAAAATTTAAAGTATAGTATGCTGATTTTTACACCCAAAATGGCCTAATATAGATGGGTTGGACACAAAATTTTTGGAATGCTTTTTTTTTAGGTGCTTTGTACTTGCATTTAATTTTTAAGAAACAAACTTAAACTGTCAATTATCCACTAGATTAAAAATATTGTAATGTACACACAGAAAACTTTGTATTGTCAAAACTTTATGTCATAAAGAAATTAAGTACTAACAATCCAAACCGCAAAACAAAACCCAAATTTCCCAAAAAAAACATTTTGACGAAACTTAGGTAACAGCTAACAGATTTTTCACATATAAAGGAATTATATCAATCATACATGAGTAAATATATCATAATGAAAAGTGTTATCAGGTCAAATTCTTATATATTTTGGAAGTTAAAAATCTAATCCTCTATAATAAAATTGGTTTCTAGGAAATCAAGAAATCAAGCAAAAAAACTGAGAAAATAAAAAGCAAATCTTACCATTCCATAGCTTCATCAAGTCCCAATCCTTTAATAGCGGAAGTTTTAAAGATCTGGTATTTACGATTTTTTAATGCTGACAAACCTAATGCATTAGCTACCTCTGATACAGTCATAGCTCCCTCTATATCTTGTTTATTGGCAAATACAACTAATACTGCTTTCTTTAACTCATCTTCCTATAAATATACATTATTAATTGGTCAATAAAAGAAGCCTCAGTCACAGCCATTTAGACACTTGCTTACCTGGCCTAGGAATCATTGGATGAGGTCATTAACCTCAGATTTCTTCTTGTTTAAGACAACAACACATAAGAAGGAGCGACAAAGTTTGTACAAAAACCACAGAAGACAATTCAAAATATTACTATATTCCATTTTATGTGAAGGTTATAATGATAAAGAACTTTTACATGGGTCAGAATTAGCTCCAATGCATCAAAGTCACATGGTCCTGTCTAACATTCAGCAATGTAAAGTTAAAGGTTGGTTAAGCTTTTATATTTACAGGTACCTTTTATCATTTCAAAATCAATGTAGACTTGTGTTTAAAATTTTTCCTTGTCATATACAAATATTTTGCTTAAAAGAAATTGAAATTGAATTTTGATAGAAATAGACATAATAGATTACCTCTAACATAGAGACTAATTCTTGTTTAGATATACCAATTCTATCTCTATCCATACTGTCAACAACATATATAATAGCATCTGTATTAGAATAATAACATCTCCAATATGGTCTGAAAAAAAAAAAAACACAATACAGTCTTCATAATTTATGACCAATTAAAATAATTAAATTGATTGTAAAGTTTGTTTGATACCACTATTGCAAACGTTGGTAATATTTCAGTATTAATGGAATTGCAAGAACCACAGACATCTAACTGAAAACATGTCGTTTGATGCTATGAGTGTGCTAAATACACATAATGTTATTTTTTAAATCTCAAAATGATCAACACAAATTGTTGACATACAATGAGTATAATTATTGTGAAAATCTGTAATTACCTGATACTAGTTTGACCTCCAAGATCCCACACTTGAAATTTGAGATTTTTATAAGTTACTGTTTCTACATTGAAGCCAATAGCTGAAAATAAAGACAATATTATAGTTATTATGTTATACTAGTAGTAGTATGTTGGCATTTGTCTTAAATTCACATTACACATTTTCAACCTAACAATATCATTGAATATACTCTACACACAAAATGTAACAATAAGAGTTAAAAAAAAATAGTGGAAAGTCTAAACCACTTACTTGGAATGGTAGTGACAACTTCACCAACTTGTAATCTATATAATATAGTGGTTTTACCAGCTCCATCTAAACCTAATATTAATATTCTTCTTTCTTTACTACCAAATAATCCAGAGAAATAGCTTAATAATCCTCCTAGAAAAATAATATCAAGTACATGTATAATATTGAAAAAATAATCTCAGGCAAATTTTGTCAAATTGCCTTATCAGCTAAAAGAGCTCAATTTGACCATCTAAAGTACTTCTCAGAATTGTAAAATGACATTCTTTTCTCTTGCAATTCAACAACAATGCAATATACCCTAAAAGTTAATGAGGCATTAGCCTTCTCTAGTTTGTATTTGTACTTTCGATGAATAGAAAATAAGCGCATGTGCACTTATCTGCTTATCATGCCATAAATAGAAAAATGCTACAACATGCATCACTTCACAATACTTGCACTCTAACTTACCCCCCTTCTTAGATTAGCAAGTAAACGTAATGATCTAAAACTAAGTAACAACAAGAGCACTTTTTCCAGTGCTACCTGATACTAATGGACAGAGAGAGTGGATTGGATTAGTGAATAGCCTTTCCTTTGGATTTGTTGTTTTGTTGAGGAGAAAATGCAAATCAAAGACACCATTTTCGTGTTTATCATTCCAAATAAAGAATGTAAAGTCAAAAATTTCAGAAAATATTTACCCATATTGAGTATAGATCAAAATCACAAAAAGCTAATCAATCAATCTAGTTATCAGCTATTAATTAACCACAGTTTGTCTATAAAACTACAGACGACGTGTCCAAGCTTTAGTCATGTAAATAATGCTAGAATATCCAGTCTTTCTGCAGCGTTGACATTCGCAGATATAAAATACTGGATAAACACGACATAAAAATGGACTCGATGGAAACCCTTTTATTTGATTTCGTATGGAGAATTTTATTTTGATTAAATATATTCATAAAAAAAACCGATAAAATCTCTGAATATTTTTCAATAGGCCTAGCTCAAAGATGTTCAAATTAGGCCTATTGCAGATATAAGAGATTAATACGAAAATATAATTTATGTAGACTTGATTGTCGTTCGCTTTTACTATTCAAGTGCTACTAGAGAAGACTGGACAATGTTGAATTTCTGCATATACAGAGCTAGCAAATAATTTGCAGCCATTAGCCAGAAAGAAAGAGAAAAGAAAATGTCACGACGGCATCAAGCAGAAGGTGCCTTATTTATAGGAAGATTAAGCAAATCTACACGAGTAAGAGATTTAGAAGAAATCTTTGAACCTTATGGAAGACTTGTTCGTTGCGATATAAAGTATGGTAGGTATTGTTTTGTTTCTGGAAAAAAAATCATTTGCTTGCTTTTTCTGAGGAGAGGTCACCCCGCAGCCTCAGCGCCGCAAGACAGAAGAAGATGGAGACAATATTGGGTGCGTCTTTTCACAGCCGAAGACCACCGAAGACTACCGATGTCCACCGACGACCACCGAAGACCCAAATTTTAGACCTAATTCATTTTTAACAGCTCTTATGGGCAATTGTTTCATCATGTGAAGTCAAATTATGCCACCTAACAAGCTGTGGCAAGTGGAAAACTGGGTTCGGTTCAACAACACCAACCAAAGACATTTTGATGTACCCGTCTGCATTGCTGGAGCAGACTGTCGTTTCGTGTCGTCTGGCATATATGCAAGACAAATAAATACAAGGGGTACAATCAGACCATTTATTCACAAATAAATATGATAAGAATAACGAAACAAAGAATATATACATCACAAATAACAATAAATAAGAGACATTAACGAGGACGGGTTCTCACATTCACGGGGCGTTTTCTTTGGCAAGGTTTTTTTGCTACAGCTCGAGCTTTAGTAGGTACCTGGTATTTTCCATGAAATTATAGTTTCAGGTGGATTTTTTCTTTTCTTATTTGTTAAAAACATTAAAAATATCGACTTTTTTTTGTTCAGTTGTTCTTAACCTCCAATAATGCTCAGATACTAAGTATCTTTTCTCATTTGTCGTAAGCTTATAATCCCCCGTATTATGCAGAGCGGCTCTTAAATTCATAAACTGATAATCAACACAATCGAACAGTTTTTTGATAAGTTCAGGTGTCGATTGGGGTTTCCAATTGATAGCAAATTTAAATACTCTATTGATTGATTCGGCATTGTTATTTGTCCACAACTTTGGTGACTTAATATTGCTAGCCCAGGGGCGGACTGGGCCGCATGGCTACATGGCTAAAGCCATGCGGGCCGGTGTGCACGGGGCCGGTTTGTGAAAAATGACAAAAAAAAAATATTAATATTTTGAAAAAAAAAAAAATTGGACTTATAGGTCTACTCAAAATTTCAAAAGAAAGTGGCCGCAATCCGCTGGAGGCGCTCGGAAATCATCTTTATGGCAGTCATTTTTCAAAAAGTTTTTTGGGAGACCCCTTAAGCAGTGGCGTACGCCCCCCTTTACTTTGTCTTTTTTTAAGAATGGGGAGAATACGAAATCAAAAATGTCTAACCCATTAACGTTTACTATAAAACATACATTGGTCCACGTCAAAACCCGTTAAATTAGTACAATTTACACTTTATTCTATGTTTTTAAGCCAGAACAAAGGTCAAAAAAATTTTCGCATCGCTTCGCTCGGCTCAAATTTGTATCTACGCCTGCACCCCTTTGCAAAAACGTGCATCTGCCCCAGTTAAGACCCCTACGCTCTGGGTTGATGCTTTGCCCACCACACTTAAGTGGGCCGGTCAATTGAAAAAAACCATGGCCGCATCACGGGCCCCAGTCCGCCCCTGTGCTAGCCCTTCGTGGCTGAAACACGTACCTATCTAACCTATCTTTGAGAACTTTTTCAAAGTAATTTACAAATTGTTCAATATTTCCACATAAAGATTTTAATTCAATAGAGAGTCTCTCAAAGGTTATCGAATCGTCAGCATTGACCAATCCCGAATCACCGAAAATGTGGTCCATTACTTCGTTCCTAAGTTTCGAATTCACTCCAACTTTATTTTGAAAGTAAAACTTAAAGGAACAGTCTGAATTTTTTTAGGTCAAAAATTTTTTTTGCTCAAATTTGTGAAAACTTTACATCAAAATCTGTAACTATGTGCCCTTTAATGTATCTGAAAGTTTTAAGTAAAAAAATCTAGCCGTTAATTTTTAAACGCTAAAAACATGCTGAAATTTTTAAAAACCTTACGTAAGATTTTTAAGTGTGTTATGTTTTTTGGACGCTGATAGGAAACTACTGAACGGATTTTTTAGTAAAATAAACACCTAATTGTAGAAAAATGTCCCTCTTGTGTATTAAAAAAGGTTTCAGCGAGAAATATTGAGCCATTTAAAGGGCAAACACCAAAACTAGGTCAAATTGCTTAATTAACAATAAGTACTCCCTGTTTGTAATTAACCCTTTAAAACGAAATTCAATTTGATCAAGAAGGTATAGAGATACAATAAGCATACTTTAAAAATACTCTCAAGTAACATTTGCGATTTTTTTGACAATAGAAACTTTTTTCAAAAAAGCAGAATGGCCCTTTAATATTATCTTTAAGGTGTTTTGTACAAAGTCTTCGTGTGGCATTTGGAAATGAATGTTCAATAGCTTTTGTCATCGCTCTCTCATTGTCAGTTCCAAACTCAATACTTTGATCAAAACGGATCTCGAAGTCCTCAATTGAAACTTCGGTAGCAAGGTGCGAGAAAAATTCCTTATAAGTTGTATAAGTCGCATCCTTATGTAGAAGCATGGGTCCAATAAATATGGGATGGTCGTTCGTTTCTCTTCTCAACACTCTGTTATTTTTGTACACAAGGCAAGTAACAAAGAAAGGTCCTAAATTAAATGTCCTATCCACACCAATGATAGGGCCGGGAATCACTATTCTTTAGGAAAAATTTCAAATCTGCGAGCTGTTCTTCCGTGTAGCATGTTATCGACGGCACTTTGTTCTTGTGATGAGACACATGTTGCACAAACGGATGTAGTTTAGTACTACCGTAATATCAGAGATCTGAGAAGACTGAGATAGATGTGTTCGGGTAAGACAACAATTTAACAAAACTATACTCAACCAGAATATTGATATTCATATTAATTCAAATCTTAGTTGGGGATCCGGCCTATTAAATCCCATAGCGGTTGTCCGGATACCAGGGTCCCCGGCGTTTGAACGACTCTCAGGTCTTAACGAATTGGCCTACCTTTATAAATTTACGTTTTTCGGAAATTTCGAAGAATTTTCTTATCGATGGAATACAAAAACTTCACAAGAAACTCTCAAAAGTGCCGTCTTACGCCAAAACAAAATTTGAAGCAGTCCCAGATCGACTTGGACCGCCATTTTTGTTTTTTAACTGTTGGCGGATGTGGGCGGAGTTTATAGGCTAGTAAAGATAGGGTTTGGGGTGGGACAAATTGATAGAAATTGTTTCTCTGCTGGAATCAATCACATATACCACCAATAGCTGATATACAAAAGTTTACCAAAATCAGCACGTGCATAAGGTCAGAATTGGGGGTTAAAGGTCACGGGTCATATGTAAAAGAGGTGCATTCCCAATTTCTTAATTGTATAATTTACATAAGCATGTTTGGTATGAAACCCAACATTTTCGAGAGAGCAGAATCCAAATTTAACGTCCATTTTGTCGTTGAGTGATTGTAACGCAACGTAACGTCAAAGTCGCATGTGACGTCACTTCGGCTTTGGTATTAATAGAATTTAAAGGGACTGTAAAGCGTATTTCTAAACTTTGTATGCGTATCGGGGACACTGAAAGCATCATTTTTCGTCATTTTAATTTCAATTTTTTGTCTGTGGTTCTTGCAATTCCACTAAAACTTACCCATTTTATGACGTCACTGTCAATACATACATATCAATAGAAGCTTCCGGTAGATGATTGACAGTGACGTCATAAAATGCTTTAGTTTTAGTGGAATTGAACGAACCACAGACATCGGAATGGAAATTGAAATGGCGCAAATTGATGCAATCAGTGTCCCCTGATACACATACAAAGTTTAGAAATACGCTTTACAATCCCTTTCTTTTAACATTTTAGGCTCCGTCTTTAACGTAACGTAGTAATAAAAACAAAGATGTAATTTTGAGTTCACGTTTCATTGAATATTCAATAATTTCAATTCTCTTCATCTTCATCATCCGGAATTGAAACATCATTGGAACAGTTTATCTTCATTTTTTTTGTATTGCATACTGTTTTACAGTTACAATGAATAATTTTAATTAATTTTTCTGGTACTGGTAGAGTATGAGGTACTAAATTGCCGTTGAAAAATTTCCATCCCCACTGTATCGGATCAATTTCATGGCCAAAATGTCACTCGTTCGTTGCTGTTTCTCCATGCTCTGACAGGCTGTGATACTGTATCACGAATAGCAGGGGCGCCGGAACCACGGGGACAGAGTGGGCGACTGCCCCCCCTGCCCCTCACCTGAGGGAGCGAACATGTGCCCTTTTTGTCACTGAGATACGGACATTTTTTATGTCATAATAATTACAGCCGACAGAGGAAAGAGACGGAAAATGGGGCTTTTCTCTGGACTGGGCTCACATCCCCACAAAATAAGAGCCGGCGGATACTATAAACCATGCGGCAGCCCAGAGCTGCAGTCAGCTGGTGTTCACGGAACCTCTCCCCAACCCCCCACCCCCTTCCCTCTATTAACCATAAATCCAAGGAGCCCGACCAGCGCGTTGGATCCAGACTGTAGGTGTACATGTACCCGTATTATATATTTATATTGGTATTAGTCTTGATGAGTGAAAATAAGTGCCATTTTCGCCCTTTTAAAAAAAAATACAATGTATTGATTCAAGCAATTTGTTCCAGCAAAATTTGTTGTGTCCCTATGCCCCAAAATATAGGCATGACGTACGTTCTGGTATACCTAAGAAGTGATCTAAGAAGCTCTAAAATACAAAACAAAACAACTTCATGTAAACAAACCGAAAGTTTCAAGATGGATTCCACACCATGCAAACCAATTTTATTCAAACACATATGAAGAGAATGAATTTTATTTGATCCGTACTAAGTGAATAAGAATAAAAATTTAAGCAGACTCATGTTAATGAGGTCAAAATGACTCATAATGGTGCGAAATGTCTTTAATCGTCTTATCGGTTTCTGGTCTTGTAACTCAAAAACGCCTCCGCTATTTAAAAGAGTTCTGTACTGCAACCTCTACAGTAAATACACACTGTTGAAACTGGGAATATTTTTAGCATTTAAAAACTTATTGATATCCTATAGACGTTGTAATATTAAATTTGATGCATACTTTATCGTTCAACGAATATCGTTGGTGTCATGGCTGGTGATTAGGCATTCTGATCAACAGAGAAATCTACCTATTGGAGATATTACTCTGACCTATTGACCAACCATGTTTTAAATAGTTCACGCGTAGTCGTTTTTCTCTCGGAGACCAGCAGTGACTTCATGTAAACAAACCGAAAGTTTCAAGATGGACTCCACACCACTTAAACCAATTCATACAAACACACTTGAAATGGATGTATTTTATTTGATCCATACGATGTGAATAAAAATAAAAATTTAAGCAAACTAATGTTAATGAGGTCGAAACAACTCAGAATGTCTTAAATCATCTTTCCGGTTTCTACTCAAATACGCCTCCGCTATTAAAAATAGTTCCGTACTGCAACCTCTTCAGTAAATACACACTGTTGAAATTGGGAATATTTTTAACATTTAAAAACTTATTGATAGCCGTTTAGACGTTGTAATATTAAATTTGATACACACTGTATCGTTCAACGAATATCGTTGGTGTCATGGCTGGAGATTAGGTTCGTGTATCAGGGGACACTGATGGCATCAATTTGCGCCATTTCAATTTCCATTCCGACGTCTGTGGTTCTTGCAATTCCACTAAAACTAAAGCGTTTTATGACGTTACTGTCAATCATCTACCGGAAGCTTCTATTGATATGTATGTATTGACAGTGACGTCATAAAACAGGTATGTTTTAGTGGAATTGCAAGAACCACAGACGTGGGAATTGAAATTAAAATGGCGAAAAATTATGCTTTCAGTGTCCCCGATACGCATACAAAGTTTAGAAATGCGCTTTACAGTCCCTTTAAATTATATTAATACCAAAGCCGAAGTGACGTCACATGCGACTTTGACGTTACGTTGCGTTACAATCACTCAACGACAAAATGGACGTCAAATTTGGATTCAGCGCCCTCGAAAATGTTGGGTTTCATACCAAACATGCTTATGTAAATTATACAATTAAGAAATTGGGAATGCACCTCTTTTACATATGACCCGTGACCTTTAACCCCTAATTCTGACCTTATGCACGTGCCGATTTTGGTAAACTTTTGTATATCAGCTATTGGTGGTATATGTGATTGATTCCAGCAGAGAAACAATTTCTATCAATTTGTCCCACCCCCACCATTATCAGAAAGCTAAATTTACTAGCCTATTTACATGTTTAACCAGAGATAACTCGCTCACAACCTGTAAGCTCCGCCTTTATGGCAGCCATCACTGATAGAATTCTCGCTTGGAAACTTTCGATCAAAATAAAAGGTATTAATTGAGCTAGGAGATCATTTAATTTACATTTTTAATTATTATTTTATGAAAATGTATCGAGATGTGCCGAGTTTGAAGGACACAGGGACTTAATAAAGGATTTGAATTTCCGTAATGAAACGATAGAGCATGGCAGCCTGACGTTGACCCCTCAACGGCAGGTTTTATCTGACTATTCAAATCTGTGTCTTTAATGCAATTGGGTGTTGTGGAACCAACACAGCATTGTTAACTAAATAACTAAGTTTTTTTTATTTGTCACGGCTTGTTAGATGGCATATTGGGCATTTACGGGATGAAAAATTGACCATAAGAACTGTTAAAAATGATTTAGATAATAAATTGAGGTCTTCGGTGGTATTCTGTGGTCATCGGTAGTCTTCGGTAGTCTTCTGTGGTCATCGGTAGTCTTCGGTAGTGAAAAGACGCACCGGACAATATTGACGATTTTAAGTGTTATTTGCATTATGAAAAGGATTTTTGTTAATTTTTGTCTACACCTTCCAATTTCCATCAATGCTTATCTTATCTGAGTTCATTTTAGCTGCAATTGAAATTAACCTGTGTTTTGTATTTTTCAGGAGCTGAAATGGGTATGAATTTATTAACTTTTTTTAAAGAACTATCATGAAGACATCTCTGCAGCTATAAATAAAACCAATTACATTGATAAAGTTTACACTAATATATCTATTAATTCAATCAAAGTTTTGATAGAATTTTCCCAATTTAAATAAAAGTGGTATTTAATTCTTTAAACTGACCATTTTGGTTTTCAAATTTGGCTATTAATTTGTATTAAAAGTTTCAATCTTATAAATTTGTCTGCATTTGTGATAAAATTTGTCCATTGATAATTTTTATTTTTTACTTTTTATTTTTTTTTTATTTTTTCTTTTTTTAAATACTTCTCATAAATAAGATATACATCATTATAGCTATAGACTGTACATATAATTTTGTCATCGTTGTAAAAATTTGTTATTGTGGTGTTTTTTGTTAATTTGTGTATGTTTGTATTGTCTATAAGGGGCAGAATGGAAGACAGGCCTATCGTTGGGTATTCAGGATTATCTTGATGCTCATCGGTAATGTATGGCCTAATTTTCTACCCTTTTGTAATAAAGATATTATTATTATTATTATTATTAATACCACATTTTATCATAAATTTTGATATGCTCTCTAAACTGAATGTTGCATATGTGGCAGTAGGCACATAATTGATCATAACAAAAATGTAATCTTAAATAATTTTCCAGCCTATGGGTAGGCCTACATAATGGTCTAAAATGTTTCCTTGACTATCTAAATGATTTCAAATATATCTTAATTCAAAAATATATTTCTTTAAATTCAGTCATTCTTTACTTCAGCTTACGCTTTTGTTGATTTTGAAGACAGACGAGATGCAGCTGTAAGTTTTCCTTTTTGGAATTTTTCAATATTTGATTTTTTTCAATTGAACTTTATTGAGACACAGGATTTTCATTTTGAACATTATTGCAAATACATGCATCATTTCACTGGCTATATCATTCATTTTCACTCATAGAAAATATAGAGGAACTTTTTATTGACACCAGAGGATGTTTTAGTGAACTATATTTAAATGTAATTAATGCTTGATAACTTTCACATTACCTGTGTATCTAATGTAGCTACCTTTGCCAGGATTGCCAAATAACCAGTGCCAGTGCCTCCAGGTTTAAAGCATGCCTGCCTTGTTCAACAGCTAGACCCTTAGCCGAACCATAGAAAGTAAAATTGAACTTGAGCTGGCCATGGCTCGATTCCCAGTCCATCCATACCCAATGCCAAACAACATTGAGCGTTAGTTCCATACCATTGCTAATCCAAAAGAACTAGTTACCGAGCCTGACCAAGCCCAATCAGGAAAAGAAATAACTACCACACTAGAGCAAACCACAAGCATTAAGAATCCATTTACAATTGGTGCCAGACCTTCCATTGAGCAAGCCTAGGCTTAGTACTACAAATTCTGCTTCCAATATTTCAATTATTCCTTAAAAAAGGTTTGTCAAACATTCTGAAGAAAGAAGGAGATTTTGGAGGCAATAAATTCGTTCAAATTAAAGAATCATTTGAAAATTCTCACATTTAACCTACAATGACATTTGGAACACTAATTCAGAAGAACAATACAAAGGTTTTTTTTAATTTGTCAAATTTAATTTCATGCAATTTACATAATTTTGTTTATTAAAAATGTTTGAGAATGCAGTCCCTACAAAACTTTTAAAAACATGTTCAATTCAAATAATGAACGTTTGATTTTAATGTTGACCCACACAACCCCCATAAAAAAAATTATTTTGGCTGAACATTTTGATAAAATTAGAATTTATTGCCTCCATCAAATATAAGATCTGTCAAAATCAGTTTTGGTGAGAAATAAGATAATGTTCCAATATGATAACACAATATATATATATTGATGATGCATGTTTGGAAATGCTGGTGGTGACAGATTGGTTAAGTTTCGGTTAACAATTGGGAAAGTGTTATCTCTTTAACCCCTCTTTAACCCTTGGGAATATGATGGTGTTCATGTTTATATCCTGTTATTAGAGTGTTGTCAGTGTTTACATGGTTTTACAAGAGGGCCATTAGTTAACATTGAAATGTAAGGCTGGCTTATTAAAGTTTGCGTGTTAATATTTGCTTTCTCAGTTGTCTTGGACCCTATTTTAGTCATAGTTGTCTGTTGCCTTACCTGGTAAATTTGGTTAAACAAAATTGCAGAAAAAGAACTTCCCTTGCAATTTTGCATTATCTTCTAGAAAGCAAATATTTAGACCACATTTTAAATGGTTATACTTAGGATTTACAAATAAAATATCAGTTTCTGCAAATTTTTATCATGATCTTCACTTGTAGGATGCAGTGAAGTATGAAAATGGTAGAGAGATATGTGGTTCAAGTATCATAGCAGAGTTTGCTAAAGGAACTCCTAGACGTACTCTGGTATGTATTTATACTGTGTTATTCTGCATGGTGTTAAATATAGTAACTATAGCTAAGATTTTCAGTAGCCTGCTTCACTGGGACCTACCTCTTCATACTGATATGGTTGACAAATCTTTCGCTATTTAAGACTGGATAATTACAGTGTATTCAGTTATTATGCTAACATGCATGCGATACCTCCAAATTAAATTCTATTGGAAATAAAATCTATTACTAGCAGCCATTCATAACTGACCAATGAAATGCCACCTCAGACTTGTATGAAGTCGGCTGGTAAAGCAGGCTATGTATTACATGTAAAAAGTAATTAACTAATATTTTTAATGCATGTCAATTTTGGAACCAAGGTGGCATTATGTAACGTTCCATTTATTTAGACTATAAGTTATTGATATGTAATGTAGTTTCAGTAATATAGATGTAGTTGCCAAATTAGATAAGCTGAAAATTCTATTTATGTTAACTTGGGTTATGAACATCCAACAGTCATTGCAAAAAATCCTTTCTTTATGTCTCTAAAACAATTGAATTATGTTTTTAAACATTTAACATGGGTAAACACAATTTGAATATTAGTAATCTAATGTTTAATAACATTAAAAGATTTAGAATAAGCTTATATTTCAATATTCTCATGCACTTTTTCAAAACTTTTACAGCATTATGATCAAAATTATGAGGTATGCTATTTATTACCAATGTTTATTTAAAAGTTACCCTGTGGGTTTATGGTTTTGTATTCAAAATTGTTATTCTATTGAAATTTAATGTAGATTAGTAAGCTTATAGTTGCCTTGTAACATGGAAATGGAATGCACATTATTAGGCGATATTGGGTCAATATGTAGTGCTCAGAAATATGTCACTAAAGATATCACATTATGACTTTTTCCTCCTATCCTTTCAATATCTATTTTGTTTCCTAAATATAACCCAGTGCACAAAAAAGACAACAATTTACAAGACATGAATTTTTTTTGAACTTATGCCACAGATCCAGTCTATTCAAAATGTTAAACTACCCAATAGTACCCAATTCAGTTTTAAATTTTAGCCAGTTCAATTTTACTCAGTTCAGTTCCCAAATTTACCCAGTTCTAGTTTACCCAGTTTTATATTTCTAAATTTTACTTAGTTCAGTTAAATATTCTTCAATTCATTGGTGTTTTTCATTACCATTGCATAGCATTGTCCATTGTCAGTTTTCATGCTTTCCTAGTTAAGGGAATAAAGTCATTTACTTCTTCCCAATCAACTAACTGAAATATACTCATTAATATGTATTTTATTTTTCCCATATCATTTTCCTTGTAACCTTATATTATATAATATGATAGATGTTATGAAATATTCTCCAGTGAAAATGTTACCTCCTTATTATTCTATAATTTTATTTAATATGACAAAAAAAAAATATTGGGTATGATTAGGCAATAGTTGTATCTGTGTTTGGAACATAGACATATCACATAAAAACTTGATGACTTTTCAATTTCTTAATCTTTACATTTTTCATCCATAGTTTTTTTTTTTCCAATTATTCTTCTTTGTTAACTGGATTTCATTTTGTGTTTTTTTCCCAAAGGATTTATCATATTTGAATTTCTGGACTCATTGTAAAATGTATATTTACAGCCTGGACACTGGTCAAGAGATAATAGGTTTGATGATAGATATAGTGGCGGTGGTGGTGGTGGTGGATATCGTAGTGGAGGTGGAGGCGGAGGAGGTTATAGACGTGGAGGAGGAGGCGGAGGTGGTAGATATAGATCACCATCACCTAGGAGACGAAGAAGGTAGGTTTACGACATTTTTATATGCCCACATTTCATATATTCCTCCACCTTGTTGTGGGTTCACATTTGATTTGTGAACAATACAAGTTCGAATGTGATGAACAGTTTCTGAGTTATTGCCCTTGACTTGTTTTATAACGTGATTGAAACAACAATTTATGTCAGAATTTTATAAAGTTTTGTGTGTGTCTTATGATAAGTTTTGGTTAATTTATGAATCTGATTTCAAAGATTTTAGTTAAGTTGTAGGTAGTGGACTCCAAGGTAACAATAGTTCCAAAACAGCCTGTTCATATATATGAATAATTTACTTTCAGAACACGTTCCCGAAGTCGAGACAGGAGAAGAAGCAGAAGTAAATCTCGAGACAGGAGACGTAGAACTAGAAGCAGAAGTCAAGATAGAACTAGTAAGAGACGAAGACAGACGCGCAGTAGAAGTGGCAGCAGAAAGAGAACAAGAACAACACGTTCTAGATCTAAATCTAAGGAAAAATCTAAAAGTCGTACACCATCAAGATCACGATCTAAGAGTATTGATAACGTGGTAGATGAGGCAGGCAACGGTCCAGAAAATGGCAATTCACCATCATCTAACAAATCAGCTAGCAGATCACGCAGTCATAGTAGTTCATAGTTGATGACATTTTAAATTATCATCTGATGTAGTTATTGTATATGAGCAGAGGACTCATTGGTTTCATTCCCACTTGTAATTATCCTTTTCCAAATTAATTGGGAATATATTTTTTTAAGTAGTCAACATGCATTTCTATTTAATGTGGCTGTTTTTTTTGTTTTTAGTCATGTGCTATCCCTAATTCTGTTCTTATGTTAACAGATAGTTGGTAAAGAATTAAAATAATAATTAGGGCTAATTTGCAGTTGATTAAAGTTTAAATTTGTGTTATGTTTACATAGGTGTTCGCCATATATACTGGACAGATAAAGAAACGTCGCAAAACACAGAGTAAATAGTGGAAAAACTACAAAATTGCAAAAACGTAACTGGTATTGTCAGTGGAATTTCATACACTGGATGTTTAAAAGTCTAAAAATAATCTTTATGTAGAAAAATAACAATTTTGATCATAAACGATTGCTCAAAAAATCTAAAAATGCAATGTGTTATCTGTTCAGTTACATGTATACATTTAGAGAACCCTATCTTTAATTATTCAATAAGTCGTATCATTCTGCATCATTACACAAAATTGTAGATAAGACAAATATGGCATTAACTATGTATTATTCACATGTTTAGAGTGTGAGTTTTTGATATAATTTAAAGAAATTGTTTAGCAGTAGCCTGATTCTTGAAGACATTTTATTTTTTCATACCATTGAATACTGCCAAACTAATTTTGATATTTGTAACAGATCCTTATAAACACAGGTCATGGAGGCTAGAATTTTTTCATATTGATTCTATAGAACATTATCTGCTCATATTGTTTTTTGTAGCTATGGATTGAGCTATCAAATGTTTGGATTACATACTAGGTAGTATTTGTAATATTTTAAATGGATTTCTTTGTGAAAATAGAGAATATTTTGTAAATGTTTTTAAGTCTTGTATTGTCTTTATGTGTTACTTTGTATTGTCTTTATGTGTTACTTTGTAATAAAGTGGAGATACGCTTATAATTTTTTTTAGCTGTAAAAAAGTATGTTTTCAGGCAGCGAGTTCCAAAAAATTGAGCTGGACAAACATTAAAATTTGGGCATGTCGGTCTGCCCCCCTGTTGAGTCGTGGGCCCCTATGTTCCTTTCAATGGTATGTTTTGCTTCTGGATGGTTCAAACTTATCATTTGGAGAATGCCACAGCAATGTTGACATATACAGTGCACACTTGGCTATCCAGAATAGGTTTAGATGACCTTAATAAGACACCTTTTCTGCGGTAGAAATAATTTATTACATCTTTAACCAAATTAACAATTAATCTTGCATAATTAGCACTTAAAATAAGGATAACTATCCAACAACAAGAAATAATATAATAAAAAAAAATCACCATTAAGTAACCAAATATATAGAAATACATGTAATACCTCTGCCATCACAGCTTCATAGGATATATAGGTTTCGACATTAACGAACGAACGAACTTAAAAAGATTGTAAAGTGATTTCTAAACTCTGTATGTGTATCGGGGACACTTATAGCATCAATTTGTACCATTCCAATTTCCATTCTGACGTCTGTAGTTCTTCAATTTCACTAAAATTAAGGTGTTTTATGACTTACTATTGATATCTATGCAGCTTACTGTCATAAACCGCGTTAGTTTTAGCGGAATTGCAAGAACCACAGACGTCGGAATGGAAATTGAAATGGCGCAAATTGATGCTATCAGTGTCCCTGATATACATACATGAAATTCAGCAGTCGTTTATTCATTTTACCAGCTGATAAGAACTTAACCTTGACTTAGTGTGTTATTTTTCAGAATAAAAATTTCTACTTTAGGCCAGTCTTAAATTAAACATAGGATTATCTAATTCTGACAAATGACAATATTGGAATAACTCTATATATTGCTTATATTCTTATGCATATAATTGTAGAAAAAACTTAAATTCAAATTTATATTCTGAAAGTTACATAGATTGTTGAAATTGAGCCTTTCGACTATGAAACCCATTTTCCCATTTCTAAATATACAGAAAAAATAGCTTTTGACCCATAATATACAAAATGATTTCTAGGTGTAAATAATATTGGCACAATCAAAGTAAATAAACAAACAAAATGATAATATTAAACAAACGTAAAGAATATTCAATAATAAACATTATACACGAAATAATACATATTTACAATTAACTCTTTGATATATATGTAAAATAATCATCTAGAAAAATCTAAATATAGAATTTGAGAATTGCTTGCTGTGTTCTCCCTAAATACAAGCATAAAATAATATTTCAATCCATTGGTTTTGTATCTTCTTTTGCATGAAATTGCGAAATTTCCACTTGAAATCATTCTCAATAAGGTTTTCTTGGCATTGGTTAGACTTGGGTACTCTGCAAAATATTACTTAATTAAGAAGATTACTCTGCCATATTGTAAATTAATTAACTTCTACAGAATACAATTTTCAAAACAATAAATTTAACTAAGTATACAACACGATTGTTATTGTTTTGATTTACTGTTACCACTATAACAAGATTATGTCCAACATTTATTCTAAGAGGTTTTAAGGAAGTCAATACTGTGATTTCTATTAAGGGGCAAGACAAATATGGTATTCTTATTATATATAGAGTTTAAAAATCAGTCTCAGAAAATAGAAAAATTCAAAAACTAAAATATATCTTTATAAATAAACACTGTACATAAGAGGCTTTGATCCAGTATTGGCTTTCTGTAGAGTATTTTTTCCTTGAATATCATTCAAAATATGATTATTTGACATCAAGTTACCATCATCAAATAATATCAAAATAAATTCATTGTTCTAGATTTTGGCTGTGTGTTTCAACCTACCCAGTATCACAGATAATGATAACATCGTATAATATATCATATATTTGCACATTAATTTAGAATTTCACTACTCTGTGAAATCTATTATTTTTTGTGGGTTCCAAAGTTTATTTGTAGCCACATACAATCAACAATTTAAAATATCCAAATATTTGGATTTCTTCCCTAATGATTTAAAAATTTATTTTTTGGATAGGCTTATTTAATAAATGGCAATCAAGAAATCAGTCAAAAATAAAGGTCCACAGATTTCCAGATGTTTTGTTCAGTTACAGTAAATAAAGGGTCTAAGAACAAAAAAATATGGAGACAAAAACAAAAACCTAAAATAATTCATATATTATCTTTTCCTATTCATGTTTCCATTACGTTTGCTCATTTGTTTTCTTTTCAGCCATTTTTTTCTGATATCGTGATTCAGCTGCCTGTAGTTCATTCTGTAAAAATGTCACTGTCTTTTGCAAACTTTCAGTTTCTGTTGTATTTTTTTCAAAAGTTTCTTCAAGTTCTGAAAGTCTGGTGTGTAACTGTAGATTTTCATCTTCTAATTTATCAGTAGAGGTTCCTGTATTCGAAAGTTTATTCGTTAACGACTTCACTCTATCAACTAACGTAATGTTTTCATTTCGTAACTTTTCAAATTCGCTAGTAGTTAGCGAAATTTTTGTATTTAGCACTTCATTATCCTTCTTAATTCGATTCATTTCAGCAAGTTTTTGAGTAAGTTTATAATTTTCAGTTTGTAATAAGACCATGGATGATTTAAAGCTGTTTTCACTGTTTGAAGATGCTGCGTTACCACTAGTATTCTGGGTAGTTATATCAGCAGGTAATAGTTCATCAGATACTGGACCACTTGATAAAGCTGAAACAATTCACAATCATTTTACATAAAGGCGTGTGATTTAAGAGTGCCTAGCATTAATAAATCTAACTTGTTTCAACATTTTTACATCTATCATACTAGCAAAACGATCCTAACCAAAAAACAAATTTTGAAATCCATGTAAACATATTGGTAATTCATGGGTAGCAGCTAATGAACTTTTCATTTGAGTAAGTATATCATAAATGAGTAAATATCCTATGATGAAAATTCAAAAGTACAGTAAAATGAATGGTGTAATAATTTCAAAATATTTATGTAAATTGGTTTTCAGTAAAGCAATTGTAATATCAAAATTGATAGCATTCATTGAAATCAGTTCCACAAAAATTAACAGAGCTCCGATTTACCTTTTAATTGAAAGACACCATCTAATCCTTTTTCTATTAATAGTTTATTGATGTGAACATTTTGTGGAGGTGGAGTAGGAGCACCAACATTTAGAGTGGGTCTGTCTTCCTGTAATAACAGAGATACGAAATAAAGAGATGTGAAAAAGACAAAACATTAACAGGTGTTCCCTGGCATCAGATGGTCATGCTGTCCCTCACATGCTGAACTCAAAATGCTGTTAAGTGCAAATTTCTGACGGAAAAACCAGCTGGAGACAGGTGCTCCAAGAGGATGAACTCAAGTCAATTCAGATTCTGGTCTCACAAGCAGTCAGGGTTTTAGATTATACTTTAGTCAAAACGGTAAAAAATCTTCCCAAGTTAGCAGTACCAAAAATACCTGTGCCCCAAAAAAACACAAAATAAAACAAAGATGTTGCATCATGTTATTTAAGCACTGTATTGTCAGAGATGCTAGCAACTTTGAAGGTCTGACAATAACTGTAATGAAATGACAGTATATAACTCCCAGAGAGTTCTAAATTATTGAAAATCCTTCTGTAGCCTTCTCGGGAACTCTTGCCATATATTTTCCATGTTCTAATCGGCAAATATAGGGTGCACCAAAATTAAGGAAATCTGAAACCCTGATGAAAATAGCAAATGACTTACAGTTAAAATGAGTAAAAGATCTCTAACTTCTACATTGATTGGAATAATTTCAGGAACCAGCTCATCTTCAATAAATTCTGTTAAAGCAGTAACACTGGACAGTTTTAAATCTAACACCACTCCTTTAACATGTAATTTAATACCCTCTTTATCTACCTTCTTCTCTGGACTTGGTGGTTTACTACTATGTGGAGGTAGAGCTTCAGCAACATATTCTAATTTAATGGGAAAATCCTTTTGACCTTCATCTCTTTCTCTACTTTCAAAAAAACCTGAAAAAATCATCAACAAGGAATTGTGTTGAAAACAGAGTTGTGTGGAAACAACATTGTTGAAAATGGGATTGTTGGATGTAGATTTAAGTCTTATGATAGTGTACTGTTGGGGTGTGTGTTTCAGTGGATGGCATGGATTAAGAGATAAAACACAGTGATTGTAATTTAGACCTCCATCTTTATTCAGGCTAGCCACCTATCTCTCAAGGGAGATAACTCTTCATACAGACATGTTATTTCAAGACCACAATATAACAATATGTTAGACCATGATAATACAATATGACATCCCCCCCTCTTGAAAGATGGCCCCCGGTCAAAAAAAAAACAAAAAAAACCAAAAAACAAAACAAATTAACTCACTCGCGCACAGAAACACACAATCAAAATTGGAACATTGAACAAGAAACCAGTAAGGTAATGAAATGCAAACTCTTAAAGGAACATTTATACATGAAACTGTGAGAATACACAAACAAGCAACTGTATGTTATAACTGCCACAAGCACTGCTCCAACCTATTTGAATGATATAATACTATAAAAATAGAATTAAATATCTAACACTTCCGGATTTTGCATTAATACAAGATACAAAGAAATGATTAAGTATTGCAAAAAAGGTCTACTTGTAAACAACAACAACAAACTAGGTAATATATAAAAGAACATTTAATACTTATGCAAACTACCAGTAACGACTATCTTCTTGTTTAAGATTAAATTATGAACAATATGGAATAGAACAATATCATTGTCTACAGTTAACCACTCACTTAACTCTACGTTAGGAATTTCAATCAAAACCTGAAGTTGTCCACATTTGAATCTTGCTCGTTTGATAAGCATGTACTCACAATGAGAAATATTATTAGTTCCCTGACTAATTTGAGCTAAAGACATAAGACTGTCAGAAGCAACAGCATTACATTCAGTATATTGGTAACGAGTTAAATCTACAGGTGTAGTTAACCGATTAAAGACAACGTCTCTCTCATTAAGGTGGGGTAAAACACAACCATTTGCATCTATATATGCAACATCTACTGCAGAACAAGTATTAATCGAATCTGCACCAGGAGAAAAATCACCTAATCTGTCTTTGAGATCTTTAATATTATTAATTCTCGTGTTAGGCTGACTTGACCTCACAAAACAAGGTTTAAGGCGATTGATGGAATAGACCTCTTGAAGAACTTTACCTTCAAGTGTAGATAACACATAATGTGTTCTATCAAGAACCTGATGGATGACCAAAGGGCCACACCAATCAGCTTTGACTTTTCTTGAATTAGCTGTTAAGGCCGAGGATGAAGGTTTGAAAACAAACACTAGTTGACCTAAAGTATAGATTGGATTTCGACTTAAACTGTGTGCAATGCTCATATTCTGAGACTCTTGTTGTTTCTTCTGTAGAGATAGAATTGTACTAGAAATGCCATCAAATTTCTTCTTTAAATGAGCTGCATATTCATCATAAGACTTACTAACCTCAAAGGACCAATTTAAAGAAGTCAAATTTTTAGGTTGTTTACCAAAAACTAACTCATATGGGCTATAATTTCCCAACTGGGTTGACACAAATGAATTATAGGCATAACTACATGTTGAAACATACCTTACCCAATCCGTACCATATTGATTAAGGTTAAATTTGACTAAGTTAGATATGGACTGAATATGGCGTTCTACCAGAAGACTACCATGATTTTCCACAGAAATAAGTTTATGATGGATACCGAGAGCCTTACACAATACTAGCTCACCTTTGAGGGAAGAAGCACTATCTGTGATAAGTACAGATGGTGGACCAAAGATACATACAATCTTTTGTATGATGGCCTCACAAATAGTTTCAGCATCTAACGTCTTGAGTGGAACACAAATTACAAACCTTGTGATTTCATCACAAACTACCATGAGATGTTTGAAACCACTAGAAGAAGCTGGCATAGTTTTAAAGTCTAAACTTAACCTATCAAAGGTTCTATACTCAGTGGGAATCCTGGGATGAAATATTCTGTCCTTGTCTGTCTTGCCTTTAAACTGTTGGCACTTGAGACAGGAAGTGATGTAAGAAGAAATGGTATCGAACATATTTGGAAAGTAGAACAATTTACGCATAGTAAGATATGTTCGAACAATACCCTGATGGTTAGACAATTGACTGTCATGATAGATATTTATCAAACTGTTACACAAAGATTCAGGAATAGCTAACTGCAATGAAAACTGATCTTCTTGAGAAATGATGACACGAAATAGAAGAGAATCACACAATATATATTCCTCTGACTTATGTTTGACAGATTTGGCAGACTTCTTACTTGAAGGTAGTATATCATGTTTTAAATAATCATAGACAGCTTTAAAATAAGGAGAAGATTCTTGCTCAATCCTAAGCTTGTTGGCATCAATAGACAAATTATAATCTCGAATGATTTTTCGTTGAATAACATTCATCAGCTTATTGAGTTCTCGTTGTTTAGGAAAATTCTTCTGTATAATGTCCTCACTATTATGAATAACCGGCTTTGGTGGAATACACAATTCAATAGGAATATCAACATGCTCAGGTTCATGCTGAACATCTACTAATCGGGGCTCAGTCTTCTGACTTGATGATGGTAAAGATGGACGGGGGCAAATGTATGGATCAGAATGAACCGAGTCTTTTGCATCTGGCCGAGATTCACTAGTAGAAACAGGTAAATGACTTGCATCCTGAGGTAGATTCTGTTTGATAGAACTAGTAGGACTAGAAGAATGTTCTTTGATAGGAGTTTGTTTACTAGACTTAACCTTACTTGTACCAGAAGGTATATCAGGTATAGAAATATTCTGCTGTTTAGCAAATTGTCTTGTAACAGGCCTTTCTGTTACAGCATAAGAATCTTCAGAAGCCACAAAAGCAGTTGGTAAAATCTTATCTATTTCAGAGTCGTCTTCAAGAGGACTGCGAGAAAGAAAATCAGCCAAGACTAATTCTGTTCCTTTCTTATATCCAACTTTAAATGAATAGTGAGACAATTTAACTAACAACTTCTTCAGTCTGTTAGTACAAGGTTCATGTTTAGAACTAAATAACTGGACAATGGCAGAATGATCTACATAGGCATCAAATTCAACACCTTTAAGAAGATATTGGAAATTAGTTATATTGATAAGCAAACCAAATAACTCCAACTCAGTTACACTATACCTTTCGCAAGCTTGAGGAAGTTTCTTGGAATAGTAACCAAGTAAACGTTCTTTACCTTTAATTACCTGAGTAAGGTAAGAACCTGTAGCAGTTCTGGAAGTATCACTGTATAAGGTCAATCTACCAGTACGAGAAGGAGTGAATAATACGGGTGGTTGAATAAGAGTAGATTTGACTTCTTGAAATGCAGCTTCATGTTGATCTGTCCACTTAAAAGTTGATTTCTTGTTTGAAATCTTATGAAGAGGCTGGAGGATTGCTTGCAATCTCGGAAGAAAATTGGAAACATAATTGACTGCTCCAATAAACCGTCTTACCTCTGTTGTTGATTTTGGTCGAACAAGATTTCTAATAGATTGACATCTGTCAGCTAAAGGTTGAATTGTCACTAGACCATTGTCATCAATAACCAGTTTATGACCCATATAGACAACAGATTTCCTGAAGAAAGAACATTTCTTAGGAGAAATTTTCAACCCATTCTTAATAAGAACTTGAAATATAGAAGTAAGATGATCAGCGTGAGATTTAAGATCTTTACTGAATACAATGATGTCATCATGATGAGCGATACAAAAGTCATAACTACCTTTTACCTCTGACAAAACTTCATCTATTTTAGATTGAAAAACAGCAGGTGAAATACTAAGACCTTGAGTTAGTCTCTTGAAGTAGTAATGTTTGCCCCCAGAATATGATGAAATTCCAGTATACTTTTGAGATTTAGGGGATAAAGGTAAAGTGAAGAATGCAGACTTCAGATCTAAACAGCTAAGTACGTTAGGGGAAGAATATCCTACTCGTTTTAACGTATCTGAAAGCAAAGGAAATGGGTGATTAAACCGCTGAATTCTGGAATTGAGGTAGCGAAAATCAACTACAACTCTTCTTTTCACTAGTCCCTTTCTTAGGAATAACCAAAACTGGAGACGTATACGATTGATGACCCACAGCTAGAATACCCAAAGTGACCAGCTTCTGTAACTCTGCATCAATAACCTTCTTCTCTGCTTCGGTTTTTGGATATGGTCTGATGTAAAACGGGTCTTTATTTGTAACCTCAAAATCAACTTCAATATTTGGACACTGACCTATTTCACCTTGCAAACTGAAAGCATCTTTGTGCTGAACAAGTAAGTCATAAAACTTGTCTTGAGATCTTTCATGTAGAATACTGGATGATAAATCTATACTCTCTCTGATTATACTCCTAACACTTTTATCATTGCTTGTATCACTACATGAACTCTCAGATAAAAACAAACTTTCACAAACAAATATATCATTTAATGATAAGTATGCAACTGGTTGTGAAGAATTGATACGAATTGTTTTATTAGTGGTATTAACAAGAGGAATCACACCTTTATTGCGCTTCAACTTTACCAATACTGAAGATGGAGAAGCATCAGATAAAAACTTACCACAATGCATCAAAACATCCCGATTTTTAGAAAACCTAGGAACATTACCATGAACAGTAACATATTTAGTATGTTTTGGTTTAATATACACAACATTGGATGTGTAAAAAGGAATATTCTTTGACTTGCAACGAAAAACATTATCCTTAAAACTTATATTACCATCAAAGTCACTTAAAGTTTCTTGACCAACTATTAAATCTATACCAATTAAATCAGCTGCAATATAAGCTGTGAAATTAAGGTTATAACCTTGTATAGAAACCTGTAATGTTATAGTATTGTCACAAACCAAACAAGAACCATTTCCCATGCGAAAATTTAATGGCCTTTGTAACTTATTAACAGGAAGACTTCTCAAATAAACTGAAGAATTGATAGCCGATGAAGAAATAAGTGATCTAGTTGCACCAGAGTCAAACAAAACAAGAACTTCCTTGTTATCATCCAACTTACCAATACAGTAATTTTTCTTACTGAGTTGAATATGAACATCATCTGCACCAGGTTCGATCTCTGAGTTAACAGGGGACTTGCGTAGAGCAGTTGCACAAGTCCCTGCATTCAAAAATCCGAATTCTGATATTTCCTAGAATAAGAAGGATCTGGAAAAAAATCACGTTTTTGCCTTGAATACCTGCTTTGAAGATGTCGTTCACGCTCAAAACAATTCTGCCAAGTGTGTGATGGTTTTAAACAATACTCGCAAAACATCATGCGGCGTCTTCTACTTAAAGAAGGAGATCTAGAATAAGATCTAGAACCATCATTGGAATCAGAATACCTACGTTGATATCCATCACGTCCTGAAGCTGAAGAACTCTTAATTTTACCACCAGCAAAGGAACCACTACTTATGTGAAGAGATTCAAGTTCATTTGCAGCAAAGGAAACCTCCTTGCTTGCACCAGAAGCAGATGCAGAAGTGCCATCATTTTGATTTACATCAAAATACCTCTGAATGGTTTTGACAATATTGTCAGAAGAACTTGTGTCAGTCGTTGACATAACCACAGATTGTTGACATTGTCTGGGCAAAATATCAATAAGTTTATGACGTAACTGCAAATCACTGTATTGTAATCTGGTGCACAATTTTTCTAGATTCTCAAAATTTTCTTGAGCTGAAATAGAAACATCGTAATTGAAAGTACTGAACTCCTTACTCAGAGTGAACTGAGTCTTATTCTCAGAAAACCTGTCAACAAACACATTCTGCAAATCTAATAAAGAACGAAATATTTTCCCCTCTATCCACAATCGGGCTTTACCTTTCAGGGTTTGTTTGAATATTGATACAGCTTTAGACACTTCAGAAACACTGTCGGGTTCTGTGTTGATGTCTTTAGACTCCAAATAATCAAGGAAAGATAAATAATGAGCTTGAGCATCATCTCTGCTTAATTTGTGCCCATCAAAGCGTTCAAAATTCTTTGTGACATTCATATTAAAGTTAAAAAGTAGAAAGATAAATGAAATGGAAACTGCAGACATACAATATTGAACTATTCCTACCATAAGTTATAAGCTATTACCGAAACATACTGTGTCATAATATCAAAATTAACATTTTGGTCAAATATAAATATTAAACATTGTTGTCATCTATAAGCTTAAGTAATAAGGGATATCTATTGCCAAAAAAAAAAAAAAATATAATTGAAAAATCATCCACACACTTCCATACTATTGAAATTGAAACATTAACAGCTGAATTCCATTAAAAGTTTGAAAACATTATGATTTTAAAAAAAAAAATCAAATATCAACTAGAAATTGTATTTTTCCACTGCAGTCCTAATTTTATGACATATGTAATCATTAATTCCAAATAGTCTACACAACACAATAGTTTAGTTAAAGTCAGCACCAGACTTCACTCTCACTCTCAGCATAAAAATACTCTAGGCTTATACTCTATTCAAATTTCACTGCACTGATAAAATTCCTTCCTGTCATGTCATGTCTTGTAGTAAGGCTGTAACCACTTCTTAATACTACACTGCATCATTTTAATACTATATCTATAAGATATTGTTACTCTGTTAAATAATATACTAGGCTAATTATATGTAATAGGCACAGTAGGTGTCACACTCAATAACTTCAATGATAGATACACTGTTATACAATGTTCGCTTCAAGGTCCTCTAGTTTAGAGGTCAACTGAGTAGCCAGTAGCCTAATGTAGTAGCCTAGCCTACAGTACAGTCACCAAACACCACAAATAAAACCTCTGTCCAATCCTAACTAAAGGCTATAATTCTCTCACAATGAATTTCCACAATGATCTTTCAATTCTATTTCCTCAATCCAATTCCAAAACTAAAATTGTTCCCGAAATTGCCAATTAATTAGCATTCTTTCTAGTCTCCACTCAATCAAATCAAGTGTCATTGAACAGCTAACAGCACATTTTAGAACTCGAAATTTACAAAAATTCACCCACAAATTTTTCCAAAAACAGTCAAACTAAGATCCTGGGAAATTTAGGCATCTCCACCATGTACTGTTGGGGTGTGTGTTTCAGTGGATGGCATGGATTAAGAGATAAAACACAGTGATTGTAATTTAGACCTCCATCTTTATTCAGGCTAGCCACCTATCTCTCAAGGGAGATAACTCTTCATACAGACATGTTATTTCAAGACCACAATATAACAATATGTTAGACCATGATAATACAATATGACAATAGGAGACAAAAAGATTTTCAAAAGTCTAGCTGGTTACATATTAAATCAACACTTTAAAGAGTAAAATTAGGAATCTGCTGGTTAACCTGTGAGTAATGTTAGATATATTTTGCAGGAAGGCCAAAGTTTTTTGCCTTGTTTTAAAGATGTATTTGATTGGTTAGTTCTGCATGTTGGGGATTCAGAACAGAATTCGGAAAAAAACCCAAAACATTCAAATCATTCAATTAAAGTCGGAATTTGGAACCTGGTTTGAGCTACACTAATGTTTTTGGGGGTCAGGAGCATTGCCATGGCACCATAAGAAGAATACACCTACCTCTACTAGCTAGTTTGATATGTATATCATCAATAGAAGTGTTACCATAGCAACACGTTGATAATGATGATACTTGTAAACCAATATTACTAACTTTATCATTACCATGTAGTAATAATTGTAAATCTTCTAACAAAAATACCGTTACAAATACCTATAATTACATATTCATATATAAGTCAGCATGTTCTGCCAAATCAAATGAGTGAGGTTTTTAACAAAGTTAAGCGTCTAAAAATTAACAGCTGGATTTTTTTAGTTAAAACTTTAAGATACATTAAAGTACACACATCTCTAGATTTTGGTGTTAAAAAAATTTTGACCTCCAAAAAAAAGAGGACTGTCCCTTTAATGAAACTTACATAATTTCTAAAAAAACTTTTCGACTTACACTTTCTTTAGGTTTTGTAGTAAAGCTTTCAGCATAAACACTGGAACCATCATCACTGTAAGTATCAGTTACTGAGGCTGTCTCTGATTGTTTATCACGAAATATTGGATAGTCTTGATCATCTAACAAACTTAAACACACAAAATCTTCTTCTGAGATCTCCGTCGATATGGACATAGCATCATCGTCCACTGACAAAGTATCGTCATCCAGTTTGGATTTGATTTTGTCATTCAGAAATGAAAACGCACTTTTGACTTGTTTGGAATATTTTGCCATGTGACTACGATTGTCCATAAAGACTCCAGAATCTCCACCAAAAGAACTAGCAGCATGCATCTCCTGATGATGAACCTCTGTGGGAATGGCATTTGTTGATGAAGCTTTTCTATTTAGAGGATTAAAGTTGGAGTCGTGAACCACACTTTCATAATCCTCCACAGTCACAGAGATGTGTTCATTGTCATTATTAAAATCACACGTTTCTAATGGCATGGCATGAATAGTGGATTCACTCATAGATTTGGTGATCATATGAGAGTTGTCTTCTAATGATGATGTGGAATCTATAAGAAAAAAAATATTGCTATTATTAAAGTCATCTTAAATTGAACAAGCCCTGGCATAGCGGATGAGTTGTGAAACATACATGCCATAAGCTGGTGAATGAGGTATGTTACTGCACATGAATGGAAAATTAACAATAGGAAAATCTTGAAACTGATAGACACTTTTTTTTATCACAGAATTTTGAAAATGCAGCATTTTAATTGCTTTTGGTGATATTTTGTATACCATGCATGCTACCATCCAGTGCATCCACCTCAAGTTAGTGGTTCTTTAAATCATGTTATAAATAGCAACATACCTGTAGTGTTAATAGAAATTCTATTAGGTGCTGAATTAGAGGCTTGTTTTTTATGAGCCATTATTTTGACATGATGGTGTTCAGGACTGCCATAAGGATTGCCATCTTTATTGAGCAGATGTAATGGACTATCAAATTCCTCTGTAAACATCTGAAGATGAGCTAAATAAGGTGAAATAACAGCAACTTCAACAGCTGGTACTAACAATGGTATACAAAACGTTGTGGGTTCAGCATTAGCGAAAAGGATCATGTCACTAGCCAGCTGTGATTGAAAGCGAGCATACGATTCACTTAATCTCAAAAGGAATAAATATTGGTAATGATTAATTTGAAGACTAATTTTGGCACTGACATCCGCTATCACATGATTATCAGCAAGTTCCTTTTTATCACATTTTTTCTGCTCCTCTTCATCGGAACTGTAATATTGCTTTAATTTCATCTTTGTAGGACGATTTTCTCGCTGTTCTTTTTCAGCATTTGTTACTCCTGATTTAGTTTTCCCACTCAACCATACAGTCATTGGAAATGCTTCAACAAAAGGAACTGGTCTGGATTTATGATTATGGACTCCAAGAAAATCCAAACACACAGTATCGATATTAAAACACCAAATATCACACTCAGCTTTTTTCTTAAGCGTATTAGAATCTAATTTAATTGTCTTTGGTTTTTGTTCTTTGTCGTCGATTTTTTTCAGAATTTCCTTAATATCCGGTTGTATATAAGGATTGTCATTATTTTCTGCATGATTTCTCAAAGGTTCTGGAATGATTTGGAATTTTTTGTTTCCATTTGGAAATGATTGGGTACAAAACAGTTCTCCTTGTTCGTATTTATCTAAAAGTTTGTTTAATGCCGTTCTGGAAGATCGTTCTTCAATGCGTACATTAGTGGCTGTAACTTGAGACAGTACTAATTGAACATACTCTGGTCGTTCAGGTTGTTCAACAACTTTGGTTTCTGAGGGGATGATTATCTACAAAAATTAAAGGTAAAAGGGTTTAATGCAAGCTCAATGATTTAAAGATATCATATAAATTACTTTGAAAGAAAATAAATCTGTAAAACAATTTGGTAATTTTAGGGCAGGAAAACTACCTCTTGAATAGGACATAAAATTACTTTACTTAGTTTTCTGGATTTATGACATTATACATGTAACATATAATTTTGACACCTGGTAAGCCCTCTGATGAATATATTTATACTGACCAAGTTTGGGTAGAAGTTCAGGTAGAAGAGGTTGAAAAAAAAGTTTTACAAGAATTAACACTTACCCTAGGCATTATAGCCTCAACTTTAATATTCATATGTTCACTTGGCTCTTCAGATTCTAACATATCATAATCCTGTTAATATATTATCACAGTTATCAAAATATAATCATACCTACATCATGCAGTTATCATAATACATAATGTATGTATATACATATATCATAAAGTTATCATAATATATACATATATACATGTACAGTAAAATACCTAGGTATGAATAAGATTCAAGTAAGCCATCAGCACAAGATGTTTATGTTGAAATTGAAATAAAATCATAACTTACCACATTTTGAGAGAGATCCATAAAGAAATAATTAGCCCATAATAATGTAGTAAAGTCTACTGTTAATCTAATAGGTCTTAATACAGCATACACATTAGCATCAGGAACTGAAAAGAATAGGTCAAGACCATGGAATAAAAATAACAGGATCATGTTGAACGCTCTCAATTATGCCAATTGTTTGAACAGTTTCACATTCAGTTTCAGGTTGCATTAGTGATAGGGCACCGGATGACATAACAAACCATATGTGTGACAATAAACTGAGGACCATTGTACAACAGGCTGTGCTCATTAGACAACCCCTGAAAGTTGGTTAGTTTGTGTCCTGGTATCATATCATTTCAGCAAGGAATTGTCCTTCAGTAGAAAAGTTTAATGGTGCTTCTACTATACTATACTACTATTCAATTATTGTTTGTAATATTGCAAAGATTGTAAGATTTTGTATATTACCTGGATACTGCATTTCCTCCGGGAAGAAATAATTGGTATATTGTAGATGTATTAAAGATGTACACGTATCAGATGGTAGAGGAACTTGTTTATCTGCTGCTACAAATTTATGTAATGTAGATTGTTTAGTTGAACTAGTAGACACCATGTAAACAGCTATATCTTTTACTTTCACCACACAACAACTCTCTAATAGTTTAGTTGATTTAGATTTAGCTGGTGATTTAGGTGGCGGAGCAGCAGTTCCACCTGGTTTAATAGTTGCTTTTTGGTTGGCTGCTGGGTTGACTTGGGCAACTGCCATGCTTTTAATATTGACCGCATCCTTCTTAAAGTCTGCAAACAGGCTTTGAACCCAGGATTTTCTAGAACCAACTGTTTCATAATTATGCCATTGATCTCTCTCACTGCCTGTAAAATAGAAGTAAATCATTTTAAAAACATATTAGGCAAGTTTACATGCTTTTCTTAAAGACAACGTCAATTAATGAACTCTCTTAACAATTATTTTTTCATTTTACGTCGAAACCTATTGACAGCTTATTATGTCCTTTGTTCAATTTTGGTATAACTTAATATTTGTATTTTTTATCAGATATCTCTTCAATACTTTTAACTGTATATATTAACTGAGATTTTCGTCTGGTGAATTTATTTTATTGGGATAATATTTTCGAGTGTGCAATATTTTCATACTTTAAGTTAAAAATAGGCATGATGCATATCAAAATATAGATTGAAAACATACAATAATATGACCAAGAGCAACCCATAACCAATAGGAATGAGGGAGTTTGACAATAAGAAGACATTGTATATCAATTTATGCACTACTTAAAGGGATTGTAAAGAGGTTTTCTAAACTTTGTATGTGTATCAAGGGCACATCATTAAATTAATCAAATTAATATTGAATTTCCATTAAAAATTTTAAAATCGATGAGTATAATATTCAATCCAATTCTTGGCTTGGCTTAGTTTTAAAAGATTTTTTTTTTGCTATTCCAAAATTAAATATTCTTAGTTATTATGTACCTAAATTGGTTTTCTATACAACTCATGCCTATACCATACCAACCCAAAATGCATTAAGTGAACACTTTTTTCAATAATAAGCTCTTTGATAATATGCTGCAAATATTCAGGGTTCTCCAGGTCAAAGGCAATGATAAGACAACATCATTTTACTTACACGGAAACAACCATTCGTAAATATGTCAATGACAATGACAATAACCTCGTATGCAGCTGGCGGATAAACCGCATTACTTTCAAATTTTAGGTCACATGACATTAAATTTTATATCATGTAATGAAAAGTAACTAGCATGAGCTGAGGAACTATTTTTATTGTGTATTCTACTTCCACCCAATAATCTTGGAAGGTTTTCTTCTATCTGCATGAGGTTATTGTTAGACAATGGCTGCCGTAGATACAAATGGGAAACAATTGCAGGTGCGTTCTGTTTAAAATGGAATGAAACATCACTTTGTCAGTTCTGCATCATTTACCGATTTACTTTACTGATGAAGAATACTTAGGTAATCATATGACGAGTGGAGTGGCAAGAGTTAAAAGGGTTAATCAAAGGAAGATAGCCCAGTTTCCATAACAAGATAGATAGAACATGCTTAAAACAAACACCATAATCAATATCAAAATAGCAAGGTTTAGTTTACTACATGTATAACTACATGTATTTTCACTGTTCACATGTAAGTGTGAACTAATAGATGAACAGACAAATAAACGCTGGTACCAACAATATAGCGTTCACATGAAGAGATGGGAATATAAAAAGGAAGAAGCCATATACAGGAAGGAACAATATGCCAACAGACTTCGAGTATCTCTTACTCACCATCCATTAAAAATAAACAGCGTTTTTCAACATCAAGTTCATGAAAATAGCCTAAATAATCAGAGAAAGTGTTTTGGTGCCAGATTTCCATTACAGCATTAGGGACTTGTAGGATATTTCAAAAGAAATGCTTTTTTTGTTTTGCGCCTTTAACTTTTAGAGTCTCGCAGTGTCAAGAATCTTTACAGCAATAATTTTACAGTTAATACATGCGAACAAAATATTTTTGAGAGCTGATAACCAGTAAAGTAATGTTTAAAAAAAAAATACAGCATTTTTTTGGCCTTGTATTTACTTTTACTTATAAAATCAAACAACTTTTTCTTCTTGTGTTATTTCAAAATGGCTGTTTTGGCTTTATCAGCATCAAAAGTGGAGCTATAGAAATTTGTGTGAGATGTAAGCTAAGAATCAAAAGGTACTGGTCTAGGTATAAAAGGCATAAACAAGGTGTCACTGCAAAAAGGGATAAAAGTAAAATTTAAAAACAAAAAAACCTCATAAGGCTCACCTGCAGGATGGTAGGGATAAAAGTCCATACAAAATTTAAATATTGTTATCTGCATAGATCCACCTTCAATATTCCATAATCTATCTTTATTGCCTATAACAAATAACAAAAACTTTATGTAATGATAAAAATTCAATTAACATTTCTAATGGCTATAATCATTACCATAATACATTTTTATGAAAGAAAGAAGGAAAGACAAATTAATACAAGGATCATATCCATTAACAACTGGTCCGATAAGAATTATGGGTGAAGATAACTTATTCCAGGCCTTTCAGATTCTGAAATAAGAAGCCACCATTTCGTTTGACATAACCAAGCCAGTGCATTAAATTCTTACACCCTAGCTCAAGCCTTCTCAAATGGCAGCCCGCTACCCCCTTGAGTGACCCCAAATGCTGTACTCACTATGCTAGCTTAGCTATATTTGGCCCATATATTTTTTTCATAAAATGCATTTGGTCCTTTACAAAAATTAATTGAGAAGGCCTGACCTATCTGATCAACAAGAGCTGCAGAAGGCAAAAAAGAGGGAGATAACCTTTTATAAGGGAGATAACTAACTAACCTGTAGTATTGGTAGTATCATCACATAAATGTAGATTAATAGGATTAATAAATAGATGATAAGATGTAGATTTAACATCATAACATAATGAATTAGTTCTAGCTGGGGGTGGCTGTGGACCATGACTAGGACTTAAACTTTGTGGTTGTTTCTCGTCTGCTAATTTTGGTGTGTGGTGTGTTTGATGCTGCAAAAGATACACAGAAGGGTTGTCTATTTTGGCTTGTGTGAACATCAAAGGTATGCTTATCAAAACAAGACATATGTGCCTATCATCAACTTGGCACCCCTCCCCTTTTATTGAACTCTTCCACACATGCATTCTCTCTTTTAAAATAAACATTACACAAGTAATTGGAACAGTTCATTTTAATAAATTAGGGGTTTTCTTTTTTGCCAGTCACAGTCACTATCATATCCAGTCTAAAAGCAAACACTCCCCAAATTTCTGATGTAATTCTGTAACTGGGATTTTGAAACCTTTTTCTGTTTTTTGAAGTACATTTAAATAAAAATTCTAAGCATTTTGGCATTTTTTTGTTCCACATCTGCTGAAAATATTGCCAATGTACAATAAAATGTTTTTTTTATCATTTTGCAATCATATCGCCTAGAATGAAAAGGGGCCTAATTTTTTTCTAGCAGCGTTTTTACAAAACTAGTATAAAAGTAAACAATACCTGTAATTTTTCAGCAGCTCTCTGTTTACTCTGTGCTGCTGAATTTTCTATGATCTTAGATAGTGAATTAGCATATAATATAGCTTCTTTTAATTGTGTTTTAGTTAGGACCCAGAGTAAATCATCTAGATATAGTTGTAGACGGGTAGCTATAATACTGGAATCTATAAAATACATAGTAAATATGAAAACATGGCTGCAATATTCATAGACAAAGCTGATATTTGTCTGGTAGAGTGTTTTAAATTACAATATTCTCATAGCAAATTCTGAAATATTTTTCAAGGAAAGATGTCTTGAAATGCTTGCTAGCTTGCAGGGCTTAATACAGTAATAAAGTACATGATTCAACTAACCTAACATAAAGATGCCATTATTTAGATCCTGACTGGTAAATTAGTGTATATGTTAAAGATAGAAGTCCTTCCAGTTTCAACAAAGCCATTCTTCATCTTTTTGGATTATCAAATTTGACCTCCACTTCAAGAAACTTTACAGTCTTAATTCCTTTACCTGGGGCCTTATTCTCGAAAACTTAACTTAGATAAAATCTAGATTTTAAGAAATACAGCAATCTGATTGGATAATAATACTTAATTTAAAACTGATTTTAGTAACTAACAAATCAGATTACTGGATCACTAATATCATCTTAAGTGAAGTTTTCGAGAATAAGGCTCCTGGTCAATAAAGTAGATCTTTTGACATTCATACAAAGTTATTGGAATTTTGCAAATCATACCTGCAATCTTTTTCTTCATAGTAATTCTAAGTTTAGCCTGGTTTGCTATTAATCTTAATGGTGAGGAATAATCAGTGGTACTAATATCTACAGACGAAGCATGTATCCTGGTATTCTGCCATTCTATCTCTTTAAATAACAGTATGGCATCATGTTCAGAATCTTTGACTCTGGAATCTCTGAGATTTTCTGATGGTTTCCATCTTGGTGTCATACTCTGAACTGTGAGACGAGATAGCTGAAATAAGAGAAAATTTAGAGTTATTTCCCTTTTATTAGTTCTGGTATTTATTTAACTGATATTGCAAATGGAAAAAATTTGCAAAAGTTTTTCAATATTTACAAAATAACCATAGATATTTGGCAAATAGGGAGTGTGGCTCAGTGACTTAACCCTTTCAACCTTAATAATAATAATAATAACTAGAACTGTACAGTTAACAGTACTGGTGCAGGGCGGGTTACGACATACAGTTACGACGGTGCGGCAATATTCGATTGCGCATGCACTGTACTGACAATTCAATGCGCGAGATCAACAGGGATAGACATACATACCACGTTTAAAAATATTTCAACAAGAAAAAATAAGTTGGCAATGCGCATGTGCACTGCACAAATGCTCTATTTCCATGAAATCCCAAATCAGTCTATACGTATGCATACCAAGTTTCATGCAATTCGGTTGAGAAATAAGAAAGTTGTTACTGCGCATGCTCACTACACAAATTCATTATGTCCATGAACTTTCAAATCTGATTATACACATACATGCTAATTTTGAAGAAATTCTGATAAGAAATAAGTAAGTTGGCGATGCGCATGCGCACTACATAAATTTGATATGTCCATGATATTTCGAATCTTATTATACACATGCATGTCAATTTTGAATGAATTTGGTTCAGAAATAAGAAAGTTAGCAATGCGCATGCGCAAAACACAAATTCAATATCTCCATCATATTTCGAATCGGAATATACTTAAGCATACCAAGTTTCATGAAATTCGGATAAGAAATAAGAAAGTTGGCGACGCGCATGCGCACTTCACAAATTCAAAATTTCCATTATATTTCTAATCTAATTATACACATACATACCGATTTTGAAGAAATTTGGATAAGAAATAAGAAAGTTGATATTGCGCATGCGCAGAACTAAATTTAACATTTCCCCTAAGTTTTGAATCCGATTATACATGTACATAACAAATTTCGTAAAAATCGGATAACAAACAAAAAAGTTAGCATTGCGCATGCGCACATCACAAATTTTGTATTCGTCTTTAAATCACTATTCGAACATGAAGGTATGTGCAAATTTTGAAGAAAATCGGTCCATAAATAAGAAAGTGGGTCAATTAAGCAGTGGGCGTGCCTACAGGGTGCTTCAGTAAGTTAAATTTTCAGCATGCCGTATTTTAGTCCATCCTAGGCCTCCCTTTAATGCGTAAACTGAATATAATTCATATCTAACAAAAATCGAGGTAGAGCCCCTTTAACTTTAACATGTCAAACTTACTGACTCTATTAATCGTGACAGTGTTTATGCAGTCAATTAACTGACATACCTATTATTGCCCCAGGTTAAAGTATGGGATATGGAAATATGCAAGTTACATAGAAGTGTTGCATATTTTTGGAAACCTGAGGAACTCAGCATTACGGATCCGAAAAAAATATTGCCTTATCTATATTAGGGCCCTCGTAAAAACGCTTTAAAGATGCAAAATCACCTTTGAGTCACACCTCTAAAACAGAAAGCACGTGTCGGACATGAAAAATGAATACATCATGTTAAAGCTCTCATAAATCTTTATGAGATCTGTAAATATCAAGATCATCTGAGGTCAAGTTCTCGAGATAGAGGCCTTTGAAGTTTGATCAAAATCGCAACATTTTCTTAAATTGAATTTTGACATCGCCAAGTCTGATATTATTTGAAACCTTTTAAAGAGTACATTAAAAATCAGCAAACATTAGGGTGTTATTCCAGTTAGGTTTTGCGCTACAGCCCTGGCAATATGTTAAAAAAGCCATGTTTGGAGCCCTATAAAATAAGTTTAAGTGGTCTGACCCCAAAGGTCAAAAGGTCATCAGAAGGTCAAGGTCGCAAGGTATCATTGTGAGTAATATGAAGGTCATCCAAGGTCAAGGTCATGTGATACAAGCATCTAAACTTTGGAAAAAAACATTCCGTTATACAAAAAAGTCAAAATCGAAAATCGAAATTCGGCTCTCAAGGAAGTGTCGACAAATCTTTAATGCTCCGAATTACATCAAAATGGTGAATGTCTGATTACAAAATTATTCTGAATAAAAATTTTGGAAAAATGACTCTATCCAATATGGCCGACAAACTATAACTTCCGGTAAATATTTTTTTGGTCATAACGGTTTGTAATAATAACACTAACATTATGCACACCCTAATTTTATCATAAATAAGTTTTACCGGAAGTGATGTAACCGGAAGTGATATCATCAAAACCGGAAGTGATGCAAAAATTTTGAGTGTGGGGAATTATTTGCACTTGCCGTAGGTCTGCATCATAGAAGTTTCATATTGATCCGTTGAAAATCAAACAAAAAATCATACTTCGATTAATTACGGCAAGAAAAAGTGACGAACGATTTTCATGTAATCGAATATTTTAAAGTTCTATTATATGTCCTTTGTTACAAGAAATACGATGAAAGTAATTTGAGCAAAATCGGTTGATAAATACGGTCTCTAGAGCCCATTTTATGTTTGTTGCTAATGTCGCTTAATGTTGCTCAGAAAAATTTCGTTTTACATTCATATTAAATTTAGCCACAAGTCAGAATACGTCACGAAATCTGTTTTTTAGTACATAGTACCATTGCTGAGAAATAGGTGCACCGACCGACGAAAAAAAAAAAAAATAATCAATACGAAAACAAAGCAGGGCGTACGAAGTACGCCCTGCAATAAAAACTCTTTATTTTGCATGGGTCAGATTTAGGCCCAATACCACGAGTGATAACGGTCCTGTCTCACACCCAGCCCATGGGGACAAACATAGATACAATATACAACATATAGACACTAAAAAAACCAAAAAAACCCCAAAAAAAACAGTAAACCGCATGTTAACGTTATACACTTTAAGAAATATTGCTCGGAACTCCAAATTAATGTCAGGGTTCAAAGGGTTTAGATGCCTGCCCGTCGCCGTCAAGTAAGAAGTACAGGCCTCAGGGATTCAATTCCTGCATAAGCTAAAAAATAATATTTTGACTTGTCAACCTAACTTCTCTCATGATTGAGAGAGATTGACGTGGAAATATCAGGTTGACAGTTGTTGTAAATCAAAATAGTGTGACTGGTATAGAATAATTTCCCTCACTGCACACTGAATCAAATTGTCCGTCTTAATTAGCAAAACTAAGGGCAATAATAAGATGAAACATTTAATTTCTTTAAAAAAAAACAATAAATGTTTATGTTTCACTCACAGCAATGCACTGAAACAAAATAAACCATTAACTGTCAAAAATATGTCATTTACTAACTAAAATGTGACAAATTGCTTCATAAATAAAAAAATATTATATTTTGTTAATATTGCTGAATTATTTATTTTTTTTTTTTTATCTCATTATTTCATAGCTCTAGGGAAAGATAAAGGTCATATAGCTTGTAGTTTTTATCTGTGTGAAAATATCTAACTGTCAATTTACCCGTTGATGCATTATGATCATTGATGACTGATAAAACAAATTATATACAAACAAATTAAACGGATATCTTAAATTCAGATCAAAAGGGACAGATAGACAAAAGGTTCTATATATAGTTTATACAAACTAACAGGATATTTTTAAATTCAGATTAAAATTTCACATGGACAGCTCTATAGGGGTTACATGTCAAGAATGACAAGAATAATATTTAGTTGTGGAGCAACGTAAAGATGCACATCATATCCATTTCTAAAGGAACATGACAGGACAGAGGCACCCTTTAAATTGTCAAACTGTCAAAGGTTCTTGATGCACACAGGGTCTTGTTGATGCATTTCCATGACGCAATGAACCCTGAACATCATAGAACAAGCGTCTATAATGTGAGCCATTGGGTGAGGTCAAATGTTGAGTTACCAGTCAGTAGAGTTAACACGGTGTTAACTCTGGGTTAACCTGACCACTCAACTCGGGGTTAACCCCGAGACGCGGTTAACTCGTAGTTAACTCAACTTTCTCAGTTGAGTTGAAAGTTGAGTTGAGTCGAGTCAACTCAGGGTTAACTCAGAGTTACCTCTGGGTTTTCCCATTTCTAGTTTCGTTTTTCACACTCTTTTTTTCGCGCGATTTTGCAAACTTTGTGCTAATATTTGGATTGCAAGTAAAGGAAAGATGAGCGGCCAGCCTAAACGATTCAAGTGGACTGCAGAACGGATGCTGACCTGTCTAAGATACCTGATTGATCATCATGTGGAATTTACTACAGCGAAGAAGAGAGGGACTTTGGATATTTTCTTCGAACAGACCGTTGCTGCTATGGACTTCAACGTAGATAAAACGATGATAGAGAATTTACTTAAAAATCTAGCGAAAGAGTTTAGAGCCGTGGTGAAAGAGAGAATGACATCAGGTGAGGAAACGGACGACATGCACCCACATCCACTCCTCAGAGAGTCTGAAGAACTTTTCAAAGTATTTGACGAATATTATACCCTGTATCACAAAAAGGGAGGCGCTGCCCGACCCGAGATCGTGGTCACCGCTGGTGTGGTCGTTCGGCCAGCAGATTTCACCAAAACCACACCAACACAACCTGCTGCAAGACCAATCCCTCGTACGAGTCCAGATCTATCTCAAAAATCAATCTCGATGCCAGATTTGTCCAAATACACGTTAGAAGAACAGTCCGATGACGATCTGCAATTGCCATCAACTTCATCCATCACCAAGTCACCCCCAAAGAAAAGAGCTAAGAAGGCTAAATTCCTAGATTCATCGTTGGACTTTCAACAACAGCACATACAGCTACTACAACAACAAAATCAGATTCTCACTCAACAGAACGAGAACATGGTCGATCAGAACAAAAACACGCAACTTCTTGCGGTGGAGCTAAGACAAATAAGAAACCTGCTAGAGATGAAACATGGAGTTCTTTTTGTTGATGAAGAAATGACCAGTGCTCTGGATTAGTCAGGCATTTCTTTAATATATTCTAACATGGTATTTTGACCACTGACGCAGAAAGAACCTTTCAAGATTGAAAAAATCAATCCAAAATTCATATTTTTGTTATTTTATTATTTATCATTTTAATAAAAGTTAGTAATGCAATAATTGAACTTGTATTTCTCACAGGAAGTTGGTGTACATATTATGAAGCACACATGTTGATATGGTGCATTGAGCCGCAAACAAAGGTCCGTACTTGGCGGGATACCGATTCTCTTTCAGCTGATTCATTCTCCATTTCAATTCAGTTGCTCCTATACTTCTTTCAACAATTTGTCGTAGTCTGGTGCATCTGTCATTGAATGCCAGCTGCTCTGCATTTTGATTGCGTCCAACGAAAGTATGGAGAACTCGGGGATGTAGATTCCTGTATGCGGGGTCGGCAAGGACGACGTAATTTTCTGGTAATTGGTCCAGGAATTGCATAAGTTCAGCTGACCACTCCGCGGCTGTTTTATCGTGGGTAGCTCCCGGGAGTCCAGTAACAATGTGCCGTACGCGTCCGAACTTATCCACAACATATTGCACATTGATTGAATCGCACGATTTACCATTACGGCCACAAAAGTAGGCATCCCCTGCATGATCGGGTCGTTGAATCTTCACTACCACACCGTCAAGATACAAGATCACTCGTTGCTCGGCTCCGTTCACATCTTGTAGGGGCGAAACCAAATTATCAAATTCTTGAAGATGGGGGAAATTGATGTGTCGAGGAGACATGTCCATAAAAAAATTTGCTACCTGCCGATTGTGTAAGATAGCTGTAGATTTAGCAATACCTTGGGTGTAACCTACTTGTCGGTGATATCCTCCCGAAGCTAGATACAAAAGAAAAGTTTCCATTCTTCTTTGGCTGGTGTGCCAGTAGCCATCTCGCCACGCATGGTATCGGACGGAAATATCCTCCAACTGTTCATCAGACAGACGCAAATGGTTCTTCATGGGCTCGGTACTGCTCGCTGGATGTCGATCATAATTATCGCCCCTCTCTTCCTCACCGACTACTTGAATAAATGGCACAAAAATCATTTCAAAATTTCTTGATTTTTTTTCAACTTGATTCCAACTCAACTCGGGATTTGACCTGTGCTTCAAGCTAACCCCTAAGGTGTTAACTAACACCAATTGGAATTCACGTTGATTTTGGGCTCCGAGAGTTGTTCATTCAGGTTGTATCAAGTACAGATATCATTTGCTGCTGAATTCTATGATTGACACGTTGACGAAACCATTCCTCTGCTAGAATTTTGGAATGAGAAAAACGATAGGTCAGGTTAACTCAACTCAAAAAGTGACTCAATCCTGAATTTCGGGGTTAACCCCAAGTTGAACCTGGGGTTAACCCTCGGTTAACTAACTCAAAAACGGGAGGTCAAATCTCAGGTTGAAATGGGGGTTGAGTCAATTAACTGGAGTTAACCCCAGGGTTAACTCAATCCTAACTCAACATTTGACCTCACCCACTGTCTTTGAGAAATTTAAGTTTCTGTTTCAGTTGGTGCCTCGTTATACAGTTAATAATGAGAGAAATTTTGCTAGGACAGCAGCATAAGACGACTTTGGTCCATTTCTACAGCCTTAAACAAAGAGTGTCACATCCAAACTATTGGACTGTCAATAACAGATGGCAATGATACCTATATATGGTCAATAATATCAAGAATTCCTTCTATAAATTCTAGCACAGTTGTCCTGTTAAACAAAGCTATATATTATATATATAATAAATATGAACAATATATGAATATAATACATTATAATAATTATACACCTCATAAACACTGTATATTATTATAATATATAATATCAATAAATGACAGCTTCTAAATATATACAGTGTGCTTAACCTTTATGTACTAAGAACTATGAATTCAGAAGTGGCATAAGTCTTTTTGACATGCAGATCCTTAAACTTGAGTATTTATATATATCAGGCCTTCTCAATTAATTTTTGTTAAGGGCCAATAGAATTTTATGAATGAAATATTAGGACCAAAAAGAACTTAGCTTACATAGAGTGGAAAGCTTTTAACGTAAGAGTGGCCCCTTAAGGGCGTCACGAACAGGAGTTGGCCTGTGAGCTGCCATTTGATAAGGCTTGATCAATATTAACCAATCACATGACTGTAGCTCCAAAATGAGTGATAGTTGTTTTGAAATCATTCTCAATGAAAATTGGTAAAACTATTACAGCTCTAATGGGCTTGCTCAATTCAAGTCCAATCCTGAAACCTACATCCCTATATCTATATACCAAAGAACCTTGAAGGGAACTAATGAAATCTCAAATAAGTTAAGTTATACATGTAGTACATAAGTATATGAGTACGGTACTAAAGTAGTGATCTTATTATATTTCATTAACATATATATCTAGTGTATTGTTATCTTACTAACTTATAATAGTTTTAGTACTATCATATATATCATATCTTAGTATTATACTAGTCAAATTTCATAGTCAAATATTCTAAGATCAACCGGGGTTCAGAGGGTTAAATATTCAAATCAGTGCAATGAGGTTAAATTTCAATGAGATCATATCAAAAGTGAATACTCAAAAATCCTTTAATTCATAAGGGTTTCTGTTATGGGACTGCTACAAAGGTTTTTGTACAAACCAATTACAGTACTATAGACGCAAAATTCTATGACCCAGCACACCTAATGAACATTAATTCATTAGATTAGACTTTCACAGAGAAATCAATATTGAAGCTACTAGTATCACTTTCAAAAATGAAAATCTGAGGTTATATTCTAAATGAAATTTAGTTTTTTATTCGATCACATCAGACACATTCTATTGGCAGAAGAGTAAAAAGAAATAAACATCAACAAAACAAGAGCAATAGATGTCCCATTAATACCAATTACCGGTAGTCCATAAGTCACTTTAAGTCCATGTGGAAGAAATCAACAGTACATGAATGGTGAAAGGGATGAACCAGAATGAATAAAAAATGAATGAATGAATGAATAAAAAAGTAAACTCCATTACTTACCTCTACAGAAGCTTGAAATGTTTTTGAAACTAGTTTAACTAGAACAGAATTAATCCTGACAAATATACCATCAATAACTCTATCTATAAACCCATATTTACCATGATTTCTACAACAAAATATTGAGTCAAAATCTTCATTGCAATAAATATATGGTTAAAAACATAATTCTCAGTCAAAAATTCTTACCATACTTACTCTTTTCGAAGCACTTGATGGTACTTCTCGTATGGGAAGTCCACTACTATATAATTATTCCCCCTCGATTCTGTCATGCTCTGGACGAGATTTTTGATTAACGGAATTGTTTTGCTTGTACAGATTTTTATTATTCTTTCAAATACCATTTCTGCATTTTTAAACCATATTTTGCAACTGATAAGTTAATGAACATAAGGTACATGAAATAAAATCTTTCTAAGACATCAGTACTATGTTATTATTAATAGTTTGCAAGAACAGAAGTGACAAAACAACAACTCTTCTTTATCAGGAACACTAACATCATTTCAAAGATATTTTGCTCAATTCTAAACAAAAGGTTAGTAACATGGTCTGAAAAATTGTATGTGCTTGCAGAGGAACAGGGTGGTTTTCGACCAGGATACTCCACAATTGACAATATATTCGTTTTGAATTCACTCATCGAAAAATACCTGTCAAAAACCAAAGGAGGTGTATTCTACTGCTGTTTTGTTGATTTTTCAACTGCTTTTGATGTAATCCCTAGATCCAAACTTTTTTACACACTCCTCAAAAAGGGTATTTCGGGCAGAATGTATAACATCCTCTTCGACATTTATCAGCGTACAATTTGCAAGGTTAAAGCAAATGGGCAATATTCCAACGACTTTGAGTGCTTCTCGGGCGTTAAGCAAGGCTGTACACTTAGCCCATGGCTCTTTGGTATGTACATTAATGAACTGGTAATTTTATTCAAATCTAAATGCAAATCTGGCATATTTGTTAACCAAACTATTGATGACATTTTCCTTTTGTTGTTCGCGGATGACTTATCGTTAGTGGCAGACTCTGTGGGTGGTTTACAGGATAGACTTAATGTTTTAGAGGAATACTGCTTAAAATGGAACATGAAAGTTAATCTCGAGAAAACAAAAGTATTGGTATTTAAGAATGGTGGTGTGCTGTCAAAACGGGAGAAATGGTACTATAGGGGGGAATTGGTTGAAGTTGTCAGTCATTATAAATACCTAGGTGTGTTTTTTTCTAGCAGACTGAATTGGAATCAATGTTGCAAAAATCTACAACTCCAGGCAAACAAGGCACTCAATTGCATTAAAGCGTGTTTAGTAAAACTAGATCAAAGAAATGTTAAAATAGCTTTCAAATTATTTGACTCTATGGTAGTACCTATATTGAACTATGGTGCAGAGGTGTGGGGCACTATATTCAGACCTGACATAGAGAATGTCCAAAATAAATTCTGTAAGTGGCTTCTCTGCACTGGAACCAAAACAACAAATTCAATAGCAAGGGCAGAATGTGGAAGACTTGAACTATGTACAAATTATTACTTAAAACCTGTTTCTTACTTCTTAAAAATTCAAAATATGCATAATTCTAGGTTACCAAAACTATGTTTCAGAATGCTATTTGAACAGGACTTAAATGGTAGATCAAACTGGTGCACTTCAGTCAAATCAATATTGTTTAATTATGGGTTTGGTCATGTCTGGTTTAACCAGGGAGTAGGTGATATACCACAGTTTTTATCTTGCTTCAAACAACGTCTAAGAGATGTCAATTTACAGACTTGGAATACCTCAGTTTCAAACTCTCCTCGTTGTGATTTTTATCGCAGGATAAAAGACAACATTTATTGTGAGAATTATCTCAATAGTCCTCTGACACATAAGCTTCGCTTTCATTTGGCTAATTTGCGATGCTCAACACATCTCCTCTCCATTGAACAAGGTCGACGTTCAAATATCCCCAGAGAACAGCGAATTTGCAGACTATGCAATTGCAATCAAGTTGAAGATGAGATGCATTTCATCCTGTACTGTCCGATTCTTGCAGATCTCAGACGAAATTTTCTACCATCCTGGTTTAATAATTACCCCAATGAAGAAAAGGTTATCTCATTATTTCAGTGTGACGACCCCTTTATTACACGTTCATTATCACTATATATATTGAAGGCAATGGAAATCAGAGAGGAAATCCTAAGAATCTGATAGGTATCATTCAATTTTATAATTTTATAGTCACCGTATTTGTATTTTGTATTTATTGTACGCTGTATTTATATTTATATTATATAGATTTATTTATATTTATTTTATATTGTATAGATTTATTTTGTATATATGTTTATAATACTGTAGGCTATAGCCTTATAGTTCTGAATAAATGAATTGAATTGAATTGAATTGAACTAACAGCATCCTAATTTGCAATTAAGACATCTGTAATTCCAGCAAAACACTTTGAATTGCAAGAACCACAGATGTCTAGTTGACAATTGAAATGCTGCAACTTGATGTTATCAGTGTCCCAAATAGGCATAGACATTTTATCAAATCTTGTTCTCAAGGAGCTATTCAAGGGATCTTGGGCTAAAATCACTTAGCAAGACTGCAGGCCTAAAAATTCGTCCAAATCAAGGAGAATCCTGAAGGATTCTCGCAAAAGCAATCTGCGAGAGTCCTCCGAATACTGTAGGGTTTCCTAACATTTTTAAATACAATGCCTTGTTCTGTTAATTAATCATATGGAAATCCTCTTTATTCAATCTTCACGATTGGCATTAGTAGCCTATTGCCATAAGAAATTCAAAATTTAAGGAAATTTGCCAACTCCGACAGGACAAGTTTTTTTTTTTATCTAATGCTTCATATATCTTAAATATTTCAATTCATCTGAAAATTATGGGGAAAATCAAATGGCACATCAAATGGCACAGTTATCGCTTTGCAATTGTGTAACAATACGGCTACTGTAATTTCGGTCAAATTGCGTTAATTGAAAATATTTTTCACATCGCATCGGTAGGCCTACCGTTAACCTACTAAATTTCTACTAGGTCATTTTCTTGTATTCATAATGTCAGTTGTGTAGTTAACACCGCTGGTCAAGTAATCATTGTTATCTATTGTGATCTGTCAACCGAAAATGGTCGGAATTGTCAGACATTTTTTTGTTTGTTAACATTTTTTTTTATTGGATGTAGTGTAAGCAGCGTGTTTCCGGGTTTGTTCGATTTCTTGTTCCATACACCTTTAATATGATTTCAATAATAGAACACGACACGGGTGAACTGAAAGCAACGGGAATCGAACACATCCCGCAATGATTCGCGACTTTCGAAAATGAAAGTTGAAATCATTTTACAAGTCGGCAAAAAAAAATCCCGCTTCTAATGAAAAATAAACAATGAACCAGCGGCTAAGTAGAACTTTCACTCGTATCGGATTGGACAAGCACCGTTTTATGAATTATTTTGCGCGAATCCAAAAAGACTCGGGCAATCGATGTTTACGCGAGTCTTGGCGCGAATGGGATTCGGAGACTCGCGTGAATTTTTAGGCCTGAACTGTCATAAATAATACAGAGCTACTGGTATCAAGACCGATTGCAGGTTGAAACCCTAGAACCCCTAGAGTCTCATCAAGTCCTGCCATCTTTGGTAAACTAAGATAATAATTCATACATTTCTCATGATAAATATTACTTTCAAAATAAATGATATATTACCTGTAGCTAGAATGGCTATCATTATCTGTTTTAGGTTGTTCTCTTGGTGTTTCACAAGTTTCCATTTCAACAATGATCTCATCTAAACACTACAAACATAATAAATTAGTGATAACATAAGGAATCAAATCATACATGTGTAATCTCCCGATAATGTCGGGTTTCTACCGCTTTTGCATGCCATCTCCCGATCTACCGACAGGTCAAATTCTACCGCTTTTTCATTTTTTCGAAAGCATAATTTTTTACAGAACCTACTAGTACCGTTTTTCAAATACAATTTCTGCCGAAAAAACAGGAATCTTGGTGGTTTAAAGAGAGGCAGTATATATCAAGAGGTTATTCATTTTATATCGATAAAAAAGATCAAAAGTAGACATTAAACACTTACCAAAACAATTGGTTGTGATTTTAATTTTGTCCATTGTATCTGAAATAAATAAAAAATCCATACAAAATTACAAAAACAACGGGATGGTGTTGTTTTAAGCCATCATAATTTTAAAACAAACATTAATAATATTTGACATTAAGATTTCAACAGCTAATGAAAATTGATAATATGTCATCTTAGGAGTTTTTGTTCAAAACGTTCATTTTAAGCGATATTCAATTCCATTGATGTTCATTTAGATGAGTGTTATTTTTATGTTCATTTGAATATATTATTATATATGTTCAATTCAGATGCTATTTATATGATATGTATGTTCATTTAAGGTACTACATGTATAAATATGTTCTTGTTTAATTTGGGTTAGCCTAAGAACACACATGATCAATTTAGGTATAAGATTTATGTTAGATTCATTGTTGAAATTGAAAACAAAAGTTTATTTATGGCAAAGAAAATAACTTAAAATCTATAATCCATATGAACAGAGTTTCTTTAATTGTCTGACATCTGTTACATAGAAATACTGGACTGTTAAATATTTATTACGAAAAAATACACTACAATGAAGCTCAACAGATGGTTGAACATATTGTGTAGGTTTTCTTAAGTATATTAAACTCATCAAAATTTTGAACTGACTTATTATCAATTATAGTCACTTATTATGTATTTTTATTTTCAGTCATAGAAAGTGTAAGCTTATAATAATTATTTATTGCTTGTATTTACACCATTCTAATAATCAATCTGACTATCTGATGTTTCATTTACATACAAGTGCAATTCTAGATTAACATTATCAAGAACAGCAGTGATAATTCACCATAAAAATCAAACAGGTTATTTTGCAAGAAATTGATTATTTTTTCTGATGTAAAATGTACCACAAACTGACATTGGAAACCAGGAGGATCATGCCTGATGAAATGTCCCCACAGTCTTCTTTGGATTCTTTGGATCTGATTCAAATGAGAGAGATGGGGTGTCCAAGTTTAGATTTTGTCATTGGTTGAAACTTTTCAATCTAATAATCCTGTTGAGTTCAAAGGAGTAACTATGCGGCCATGATGACTGTCGAGATCCCGATGAGCAAAGCATATTCCCAACATATTCCAATACACTGTTACATTATACACAACTCTATCCCCTCTATTTCTAACTTTACATTTTTTGGGACAATAAATTATAAAATTTGAATGGTTATTGAGCACTATTTTTTATAAAATATTATTACTACACCTAATTTATATTTGTATAACTTATATCTATAATTAAATGGTAACGGATTAATATAATCTTCGGCTTGTTTCTGAAACCATATATTGAATTTATGTACCACATATCTTGTAAATTATGAATAAATATTGTTTAAAAAAAAAAAAAAAAAAAGGAGTAACTATTTGGCAGTGGATGTGTTAAGTTCGGGTTGGTGCTGAGATGTTTGATAGTCTAGATTTCGACTGAAGTGTCCTGGAAGCTAGAAGTCAGAGAAATGAAATGAATGGAGCTTTACTTTGTACTTTTCTGCACTTATATGGGTTAATTGAAGACGGGCAAACGCCATGCAGTGTGCAATGAGGGAAATTTTGCCAGAACAGCGGCATTAGCCTGCTCTTATTTTCGATTTCCAGCCAATAGCACACGGGACCTCGGTTACTGCATCACTGAAACTGGGTTGAAAAATCCGAAGGTATCATCTAGACCCATGCCATGCCGGGATTGAACCCTGGACCTTCAGGTTAGCGAGCAAGCGTCTAACTCACTGAGCCGAAGTCAGAGAAGAAGTTTCTCTAGAAAAGATGACAGCAAAGTATTCTGATGGTGTCATTGTGTCCAGTCTTGTCCAATTTCTCTTTCTATCTAAATGTCTCCTAAATCACAAATTACTTCAGGTCAAAAATCAATACCCAGTGATATAATATTTTTGTTCAATTTGAGAAGTCATCTAATATAAAGTTATAAGACTTTACATTGTAGACAAATATTGGATTTACAATATCAATAATACAAACACAAACTTATTTTATGAAGGCCAATAACAAACTACATACACACGTTTTGGGTTATAAAATCCTCATCAGGTACTGATAAGCTTAGCTAAAAAATAGGTGAACTAGTAGTAGTACTGAAGGTTCCCCTTTAAACCAATTTATTAGCAACATCGCTCTCGTATTCATCAACTGTGATATTATATCTAGCTGAACAATTTGAAAAACTAGTATTATAGTAATTAGTTTTCAATATTTCATTACCTTGACTAATTCTAATGTATAATTTACCGATAATAAACCACACCCAATATTGATACATTATATTATACCTGTCAGCTTTAAACTTTAATCACAACATTGACTCTCAGTCTTCATTGAATAGTTTCAAAATGTCAATTTGACTTTCATTTATCAACATGTAAGACATAAAAATACAGTCCTTAGGTCAGGCCTTAAATTCTTAATTACTTTTGTAAAGGGCCAATTAATGTATTTTATGGAAAAAATATAAGGGCCAAAGAGAGCTTAGGTAGCATAGCGAGCAGAATGTTTTAGCGGAAGGGGTCACTCATATGCAGCCATTTCATGGGTATTGTGGACAGGATTTGACCCGCTGGCCGCCCTTTAAAGAGGTTGTGCAAAGTCATTTTGAAATTTTTTAAAAAATATGTTGAATGACTCCTGGATTGATGATCGATTACAAAAAAACAAAAAAAAAAATTCTCAAAAAGTTTATTTCCTCAAAAACGACTAAAAACCGGACTTTCCGAGCGATGCTTAAAAAATGGCGCGCTTTGTTATCACGTTACGTAAGTGACGTCATACCCAGAACATAACGTCAAAGTGGAAGCAGTACACAGTAGCAAAACGTCGGATACTTCTTCCGAATCAACTGACTTTGGCGTAGCCTGGGTGTTATTACAGGGCGAATTTGATTCAGATCGCGCCTAAAAAGGGTGTAATGAAATTGAACCTATATGTAAAGCCTCATCGAGGCGAAGAAGCTAACTTTAATGACTCGAATAGGGTGAAGGGCGGGCCTTAGCTGATGCTGGTCGTTTAGCAGAATGGTAAGTAAAATAAGCCATACCTCAGTGCTTAATGATAATGGTTTCCAATTTTTAGTATGAATACTAATTATTCTGAATAGTGAATCAAAGGGAGTGAGGTCAACGCTTGTCTATAGTTGAGGTTGGGGTGGATAGGCTGGTGTGGTGCCATTTCTTATTATTGAGATTTCAAGAGTTGTGCCAAGTTCATTTTCTAATTTTTAATGCGATAAGATTGTCTATTTAGTATGTCTACAGCAGTATTTTTTTCGGATATGTACCAGTATATAAATTGTCAAAAACCGGCATTTTCGACCTAGTTTCTGATCACGTGGCGTCATTTCCACCACAATAAAAATGGCGGCGGTAAATGAGATTATAATAGCGAGGAGATGGGGGTTTCTGGAGAATATGCCTGACTGTTATATCCGTGTTTAAAGTCAATTTAAATCGGCCCACACACTACGTAGGATAGTTGAAGGCTATTACTGGGCCTATATGATTTTTTTTTTATTTTGAGTGCTAGTTTTTCATGCAGATCGTTCATGTGAATGGCAGTAGGCCTAGTAATTGTAAAACAATCACGTCTAGTTCTATCGCAGTGGTTAATGCAAATGCCACTTTTATTATTTTTGCCAAAACTTAAAACGTACACTATTCTAAGCCTAATTTGATCTTTAAAGTCACCATTCAAGCACATATCCACTGCTGAGTAGGCCAGTTTGATTAGAATTTTTTCCTTCATATTACATGTATTCATCTCCGGACCCATGGAAATAAAAGGTTTTCCATTAAATATTGAATATGCACTCTATTCAAGTATACTTTTCGGCTGTCAGTCGATAAAGAAACTGTTAACCCAGGGTTATTTGTAGTCAACTTGGCATCAAATAAAAATGACTCCAGAAGTCAAAAGACGCAGCTTTGAAAGCCAACTATTAACAGTTTGCAGGACCAATGTTCATTGCAGAATTTAAAACAATGGCCCGGTCAAAGCCCAAAAGCCTGTGGAAATTCATTAACTTGTAGACAAGTGTGGGAGAGATATATTTTAAGATTTTAATTTCCAAACATTGCCAACAAGAATAAACATTCACTAGTGGGCTTATCTGCTGTCAAAAAATCAAATGCCCCAGATCTATGGTTACATAACTAATAAGTAATAAATACATGTAAGTTGTTTATTTACTTTTACATATGATTTGAATCATGTCCATGGAGGCAAATGTTCTGTGGCAGTGTTGCCACCAAGGTAGGACAGGGCAGGTTTCTCTTTGAGAATAGGCATTGTCACTTGTACTTTAAATGTTTTATTTGGTATATTCATTCTATTTAAAACACCAATATGTTAGATGTTTAACTCTCATAATTTATTCAATATTTATCTGCATGATCTACAAAGAAAAAAAATAATAGCATTTAATAATGAAATGAAAATTTCATATTGAGAATAGTTTAGCCAGGATCAGGATGTATTTTTAAACACACAAAAAAAAATATGCATTAAAAAAAAGAAAAATAGGCCTAGTTCATAACTGTGATACCGGTAGTCAGATAGATTAGCAGGACATTTGGCTGGTCAAAATTATTTTCGAATTCATGTGACATTATGTCTTAATATTTATTTGGACCCAGGCATAAAACTATGAAATTAACACACTCCTCCGCTCCATCTGAAAACTGAAGTGAAACTGAAAGTAGGGCCTATTTCTACCCGGTCATGGCATGGGCAAACTAAGCAAGTCATTTTCTTGGAGAATTAAAATACTATTCTAAAAAATGAAGTGAAATAATCAGGCCTACCTGTTGAGAAAATTAAGAGGCTGACCACCGTCTATATTGTTATATTCATAAACATTAGATCGTCATCGTCGGCATCGGTCGCCGACGCCGGGTAGGTCAAAACAGGTGGCTTAGCTAGAGACCGCTTCCAGCGTATAATAACGATCCAACGCTCTTCACTCCAATATAATTCACTGGTGATCAATCCAATCATTAGAATTCAGCCATATTTACAACTGATTACCCGCATCACTTTCAAACATAGCCACAAAACGGTTAGACACTCGATAAATCCAATGTGACTTTGCATGTCGGCCATTGTTTGGTTCTGGGTATGACGTCATTTTCCGATGAATGACGGAATCAGTCGATGATTTTTTATGGCGTAACTAAGGGCCGTTACTATGATATTACAGGTGGTTTTGTGGTGATAACTCGAGAATGGGATGAGATATCAAAATGAAAATAACGACAAATTTTTATAAAAACAATTATTTAACGTTATAAATCATAAAACGGACTTTGCACAACCCCTTTAAGAAGAATTGCCTTAGATAATAGATTGAGTTTTTGCTGCCTTAATTTAATCTTTGTTAATTATGTTATAGTGGATTTTAAAAATTTATATTCCATATGGCTTACATTTTGATATTCTGTTTGACATTTTATTTTGTAATTCTTGAAAAAAATGAAATAGAGTTTTAATTTTTTCTTTTTGAACATATTTGTGCCAATGGCGCCGTCTTGAAGGGGAACATAACATCTTGGTTTACTATATGTGGTCTTAAGCTTCGTAGCATTGAGGTGTGCTTCATATCCAATGTAGTCTTTCTGGAATAACAGGAACCAATGGCACCCAGCGGGAATTTTGAATGTATACCATAAGGAAGTATGAACTGGAAGTCTTAGTCTACTCATCGTCTATTGAACTTCTGTTTCAATTTATGGTTGACCTAGTTTTTCCTCTAGGACTAGTTGACTCTAAGTTATACTGTGGCAGAGAGACTGGATGTTCCGTTCGAATTAAATCGCGCTTATCATGGCTTTCAAATTAATATAACTTCTTGCAGAAACCGGAAGTTATGGGCATACCTCCAATTCAACGCATGCATGCCAAGCATAAATCTTGTGTTATTATTCCATATCTACATTTCTATGGTCTCATACACATAAAAAGGCTAGAAATCCCTTTTACAATCCCTCTAAAAAGCAGATAAAACATAACCCTTTCATATAAAAACAATCTATGAAAGCAATTTGGTTTTCTGTGAACAAGAAATCAATTGGCTGTGTAGGTTAAGCAATGTTCTAGTCTCCTCACAAGCTGACTAATTAATAGTATATTATTAGATCTTTAAATCAATATAGAACAGTCTACAACTAACCCAACTAGGCCTTGTCAACTGTCAGCCACAGAACATTTACAATTTTTCAAAATCACACTTCATCCTCATGCCATAATTCAAGATTCCTCTCTCAGAAGAATTTGTTGAAAAAAATGAAATGAACGGAGTTTTATATCCTGCTTTTCTGCACCTTTATGGGCTAATTGAGGACAAACACCATGCAGTTTGCAATTAGGGAAATTTTGCCAGAACAGTGGCATTAGCCTACTCTTATTTTCGATTTCCAATTGTCGAGGAATCTTTAATGTGCACAGCCTGTAGCACACGGGGCCTCAGTTTATTGTCCCATCCGAACAACTAGACGCTTTTTCCAGGTCAGCCCTTCCAAACTGCATCACTGACAGGGAGGAAACTGGGTTGAAAAATCCGAAGTATCATCTTGACCCATGCCGGGAATGAACCCTGGACCTCCAGGTTAGTGAGCAAGAATCTAACTCACTGAGTCACCACAGCAAATGATGGAGGTGGGTTCTTAACTCTAACTAAGCCAAAAACAAACATTGAACACTTTAGGAGTGTGCAAAGTGTTTGTTCAAATATTTGCTTATATAAGTGTTATTATGCTTCCAATACAAATGTCAATAATGCTTGATAACCAATTTCAAAGTGCGTACAGTAGACACAGTTCACTGAAGTTGTTCTTTTTAATCAAGTTATGCCTTATGAACAGACAGCTGTGTCATATAGAAAATAATAAAAACTGTTACAATGTGAGTATAATATTCAAGTATAAAAGATTTAAGTATTAATATTAATAAAGTGACATTTAACAAGTTACTCTACTGACTGTGTTATTGATTTTTGACCATAGTCAATTCCCTAGGTTCATTTTCACATTCTTTTAATTTTAGCTGTTTAAAGGGAGATCAATAGCAAATCTGTACTCTTTTAGCTGATGTCATCAACATATTATGTGAAAGCCTAAAGGCCGGCGCACATTGAACGATTTTTTGACGGAACGCCCTACGATTTTTTTACGGCGTCAAGTTATCGGAGTGTACAGTCAAAGCACACTTACCGACTTTTTATCGCGACTGGGGCACTTCTAGCGGTCGTTTTCAGAGATTTTGTCGTAAACAATATGGCGACAAATATCAACCTGAAATTCAATTGGTTGACTTCAATCCAGATCACGACAAATTATCGGGATGACACGCACACTGGCCGATAAGCCACGTCAAGACGTTTTTCGATTTGACATGTTAAATATCTCCCGATCACTCCCGATTTTGTCGTAGGGCTGTCGTAAGCCAACGCACATTGAACGATTTTTTGACGCCGTTATAGTCGGCGTCAAAAAATCGTTCAATGTGCGCCGGCCTTTAGGCAGCACAAAACTTGGTAAACTTCTCACGTCCAGTCCAGATTAAAGGGATTGCAAAGAGGTTTTCTAAATCTTTTATTTGTATGTGTATTTGTATTGTAGCATCAATTTACACTATTTTATTCTTTTAATCTGACATAGGTAGTTCATGCAATTTCCACTTAAATAAGTATTTGCTTATGACATCACATCTGCAAGGGTCTTCTGTGATAGAAGGATATTTGACTGGTTTGACGTAATTAACATACACTTAATTTAAGTGGAAACTGATTGAACTACCGATGTCTGATTGAGAATTGGAATGGTGTAAATTAATGCTATAAGTGTCTCTGATACAAATACAAAATTCGAAAACCTCTTTACAATCCCTTTAATCTGGACTTATCAGCAAATTTTGTGCTACCATTAAGAGATTTATAATCTTATTTTAATTCAAAATGTGTGTCTCTATTTCCTGCCTCTGAAGACCATAAATTTCCTGTTAGTACTGTGTCATATTCCCAATACAGACATTAACAATTTGGAACTTATCATTAGTAGCCTTCAACAGAATTTAAAGTTACACTTGACACAAAATATTTCAACCGTTTACTGCTGAGAAGAAAACCTCAAGTTGTAGAAATAAGCTTACACAAAGACCACGGTCATTCCCTTTAACCTATTATTCCCCTTAACTCCAGAATATACTTTCATGAAAATCTACGCATTAAAATATATCTGAAGCAATCTGTTTTCTGAGTTAAATTTTAAGATATTGTTTTTCATGTATCTGGATTTTACAACATGGATGTTGAATTGGCAAATCTACATTGGCACTACATTCCCAGACAGTCTTCATGCATTTTACTCTGAGACCCAAATCCAAGTTTCGTAACTATGATAAATTTTGGATCAAGAATACCATCAAGTGCATCAACCAAGATTATGGTTCTCTTATATACTGCACGGTGCAATACCACAAAATGTGCTTGCGACCCATCCAACCCTTTGAGGGTGTGAGCTAGAGACCCAATTTTGGATCACAATAATCCATGATGACGACCAGAGACCTATATTAATACAAGAAGCCATAACAGCATATATCACTACAGAAAATCAGAGAATTTCAGACTAAAGAAAGCTTGCAGTAAACTGTTTTGGTTAAGTTCAGTCTGGCAGTGACTTTCCCATAATAGCCACTAAGCTGATACAGTCATATATCAATGGACTTTAAGCCATAAATCTGTTGTGAGCTCTCTAGGGAGGAAGGAAGGATTAAATAGATCAGATGATAGTTATTATTGTAGATAACACATTATTTATTAATGTTATAATATCTTTATCTATTACTGATTGAAATGAAGGCATTATTAGATTATTTCTCATCAGATAATTAATAGTACACAGTACAACATATTTATTTCATTATTTTTTTATAATTTTAACAGCAAGGTGCCAAATGATTGAAATCTTTCAGACCTAACAGATTTCAGGAATATTTTTTTTCTTTTCACACAATTGGTGAACTTGACGATTCCTTCAATAGACACCTTAATGACTTTTGAAAGTTGAGGACATTTGAAATTCTGAACGGACAGAGAAAACTTTTCGATCACAGACAACAGTTATCTAGAACAATTCCAAAGAAACGTTTTTCTGCAGCAACTGAAAGTTTGATGACCTTGAAAAACATTTTACAATATCGTTCCATTTAATTTAGACTATGTTTCTGCTTTATGGTCCAATGACTTAATCCCAATCTTTTTTTTAAAAAAAAATCTATTTGAGAATTATTATACTTATCATGTTAATTTATGACCTCAAAATGTAAATTTCTTTTTTACTTTTCTTGGGTGAAACTTTCCCAATAGTATTTTTCAAGTCAATAGCTGGCATATAATATAACCGTAACATAAGCTTACTTAATAACTTATATTCCTTACATACTGTGATCTGTCTATTTCAATAACTACCTACATGACTCTACTAATTATAAACTATTAACACAGACTGTAGAGTTTAAAGTTAAATATCACCTGGGGAGAACATTGTCATTTAGAACCACTAAGTACTTTGATGTCTATTTCTCTTTAGAAAGGTATTTAACTTAGTTAAATGAAAACATTAATATTAATAATTTAAAGGTAGTTTAAGTTTTAAGCTGTGAATAGATGAGATGCAGTGGCATTTTCTGGGATTACCTATCCAGCAGAAAATTTTAGAAATGTCCGCATCATGGTCTGACTCGTGGACGGATCCAAGGGGGAGGCTCGCGCCCCCCCCCCCCCCCCCCCCCTCTATTTTTGGCGGACTGATGTCAGAACCCTCTAAAAATTTGTTGCTTGCGGTGTTGAATTTGAAGCATGTTATATTTCGGTACCCCCCTCCCCCCATCTCTAAATCCTGGATTTGCCCCTGTGACTCATTACTCTGTGTATTCCCTTATTTTATTCCTTCTATGTCAATATCTCTAGACCCAGCACAGTACCTTGTGCAGCTTATAAACACTTGATTTCGACAATGTTAACCATTGCATATCATTCAAAGCTACATCACATAGTATGTGGTTAAAGTGATTGTAAAGAGGTTTTCTAAACTTTGTATGTGTATCGGGGACACTGATAGCATCAATTTGCTCCATTCAAATTTTCATTCCGACGTCTGTGGTTCTTGCAATTCCACTAAAACTAACGCGTTTAATGACGTCACTAATAGTGATCTACCGGAAGCTACTATTGATATCTATGCAGATCACTATTAGTGACGTCATAAAACGTGTTAGTTTTAGTGGAATTGCAAGAACCACAGACGTCAGAATGGAACTTGGAATGGCGCAAATTGATGTGTCCCCGATACACATACAAAGTTTAGAAAACCTCTTTACAATCCCTTTAAGTGGTTATATATATACAAAAAGTAACACTTTATTGTCAAGTTTCACAGGTTTTTTTTAAAGATATAATTGATTATTTCTATATATAATATTACTTGTTATCTATTACCAATTAATTATTAACAGCTTACTGCATTCACGTTTTTATGTCTTCTGCATTTGAATATCAGGATATATGTATATATATAATGTTTGTCTGGTATGGCATGTTACATTTCAAAGAATTAGTTCACATTATAGACAGCAAATATCATGATATCATGATCATGCAAGCGGAGGAAAAAAAAAACCCAAAACCAATAGTGTTGAAACGGTTAATCAGTTAACCGATATCGGGTACGATTTCACGGGTAACCGGGTCTGATTTCAGATGATTGGTTAACCGTCAATTTGTAACATGATCATTTTAATAAAGAAATGCGTTTAAAAAACGGCATTTTATAACATAAATCCGCCGTATTATCAACTGAACCATCTGAAATAGTTGTTTTTTCATCTTCACGATCTCCGATGTTTATCAAAGAACGATAAAGCCATAAAAAAAAAAGAACATCTTGTTGAAAATATTTATGAACAGACACTCGTAAAAATCCATCAACAAAGCATGCTATTATCTGATTGGACAATAAGAGATATCTATTTATATCAGCCAATGCATTTCTCACGTTCATTAACTTTTTACTTTCACTTTTAACATTCTTGTGAGTGTGTCAAAACATCCGGCGGTGTCTATTAAATTTAGTGCCTGACAATATCGTCCGCATCGGGGTATATCAAAGTTTCAAATCCTTACATTATATCTTAAATATAGGTATCAAAGTGTGATTAGACTACGTTATTATTATATATCATATAAAAGATGATCTTATTCTGTTTATACAAGTAATTATAGTCCTTATATAGAATTAAATTTACCTCACGAGTGGAACAAATAATTTTGGCCTAATTGTATCAACACCGCCCGTTTGGTTTTTTGTTTAACTTGATTATCCAGACGTTCATTGTCTTCTCTGGGTGCTAGTAACCTTGATGATCTTGACTATGTTATCATACTGCCATCCATTTTAAGTTCGATGTGCTAAATGTACCCGACCATGTTCGTGTTTGGAGCTTATTTGATACCTTGCCAATGAAAGACAGTGGGGTTATTTTGTCTGGCCAGTTTTGGTGTAATCTGATGTCTGCTTCGATGGGTTGTTGGTATTTATTTACCGACAATTCCGAGTGGAACTGATTCAAAGTAGGTCAACTTTTCTTCGGCGACTTCAGAACTTATTTGTACTAACTGAGATTTAATTTACAGCTCTACAAATGCGGTTCTTCATTCTTGTTTTAAAGCTTAAGAAATTATTCGGGGTTAACCGGAAAATAACCGGTTATTGCCGACGGGTACCCGGGTGGTAAAAATCACTAACCGTTTCAACACTAAAAAACAAGAATAATATGAAATTTAGCGGTCCAGTACGGCAGTCGTCGAGACTTTTCATTTTTGGCCAGTAACTACTTGTCCTTGGACCACTTTTGGTCGCCCCGACACAAAAAAAAACTATCGTATAAAAACTTTCGGTCGACGGATTTTCAGAAAGAAAATGACAGGCGGCGATTTTTTAATTTTTTTTAAAAATAAATAAATATATTTTTGATTATTTACGAGCGGCGAATCCGTCGACCAATTAATCCATTTGGTGTGGCCAAATGATAAAAAAATTAATACAGAATATCGTTCTGGAACTTTCTCTTTTTCGCATTCAGAAATACTGACCTTTATTCCTACATGGTTACAGGTAGCCTTCTTGATGTTCAGCCATGTTGGTAAATCTAATAATTCAGTTAGGACATGTTCATCTAGCTCTAAATTACTCAATTCTCCTTCTCCTTTCAACGTACTTAAACTAATTTTATCAGTCGACAAATTCTTCGTGAATCTACAAAACATGTTAAAAGTATTATTGTATTTTAGGGAAAAAACCTAACATAGGGTTGATCAGCATCTGGCATCAATGTTTTCAAAACTACAACTGCTGTCTGTGCAAGTTGAAAAGTTTTTTGAATTTTTGCCATAATGTTTTTGAAAACTGAAATAGAAGCTTATTAAAATTAGTATTGTTAGTTTAAGAATGTCTTTGTTTTGATGAAAATATAAATAGGAACACAATTGTCTCCAAAATTTGTTTTTACAGAGGACAATTTTCAGTCAAAATTAGTGACCTTTTTGGGTTGAAATTTCTTGGATCATGCCTGTTAAGATCTTCAGAATATAGAACTATATTGTTGGCATTTGTAATAAATTCATTATCTAAATCTGAATATATATCTATGGTAATATCCCCAGCAAAACATTGGAATAAAATCTGTCTTGGTGTGAAAGTTTAAAGTAACAGGAACTGTGTTAAGATATATGGCTAAAATCCAATTACTGTAAGGTTTCTATCAACTACTTAAACACTAAAAGCTTTTCTTTAGAATATTTCCTTTAATTGAACAAAGTCATCTTATAGTGGAGAAGTACAACTTTTCAGGATTTATCAAATAAAAAGACAGAGCTTTGAAAACTTGTTGATTAACGTGAAGTGTCTTGAGTAAGAGAAAATATAAACAGTAATTGAATCTAGTGCTCGGTATTGACAACCATGCCACGATATGATACGAATTGCAATACAAAGGGCACGATTCAAAACGTATCGCGATACGGGATAAAGGGACAAAAATTAAAACTTCATCTTCAAAGTTCCAATACGACCCTGCAATACAATACGTGTATCGAGACATGACGTATCGCAATACATTGATACAACGATATATCGTGCCAGCACTAATTGAATCTATCTATATTATCAGTATTAGGTCTACCATTGACTGCTTGTTGACAATAATTTCTTTTTAGTCAGGATTAAACGACTGACATACCGGTAGTAGTAACATTACTTATGTTTCCATTGGCTTGGTTTATTTTGAAATTGACTGTATGTACCGGGTAGTGATGAATTTTTTTTAACACAACAAAATGAAGTTGACATTTTTCTGCTGACGTTCATGAACAAAAATCCGTAGTAGTATAAGCTCATTATGTTTCAAAATAGTAACCATTTGGCCATTTACAGACAGGACAGGTTTCATGATTACTGTTTTAATCTAACTGACACATTCATTACAATTTAAACTGATCTGTCACAGTAGTATATAAATGATATGACTGAGCTACAATAAGCAAAGATTTTAGTGCTGTGAAATGGTGAAATTATCAAGCCATAACGCTGGGTATATTTTCTTTTTTATTTAAATTCAATTTAACAGGATATTCAATTAAACATTTGACAAGCTGGATAAAAATCAACAAATTAAGAACTTAACTCATACTAGCTGAAACAATTAGAGATATACTGATAATTATATTATTTATGGTACCGGTAATGACTGTAAGTTAGTAATATAGTATTATCAATTATTTAACATAGTTCTAGATAGCCTAATTGATCTCACCCGCCATAATAATTTATTAATGTTTAATTTCAGCTATTCAGAAAATATTACTTATCCAGGCTTACTTATCGACTTATTCGTAATAACTATACCAAATAATTAAGTAACCTTACAATTTCAAAGTGTCAATTTTTCATGTGAATAAAATTTTCATTTCCCGAAATGACATTTCTCATTGAAAATCTTTTATTCATAACTTTTGTTTATTTCTCTCTAAACATTACTTTAACTTGTTTTTTTTTATAATATATGTCATCAATGGGGGGAGGGGGGGAGCCGCAGTGGCTCAGTGAGTTATACGCTTGTTCGCTAACCTGGTCCAGGGTTCAATCCCGGCATTGGTCGAGATGATACCTTCGGATTTTTCAACCCCGTTTCCTCCTGTCAGTGATGCAGGTCAGAGGGGCTGACATGGAAAAGCGTCTAGTCATTTGTATGGGACAATAAACCGAGGCCCCGTGTGCTATTGGCTGTGCATATTAAAGATCCCTCGACAGTTGGAAATAAAAAATAAGAGCAGTCTAATGCCCCTGTCCTGGCAAAATTTCCCTCATTGCACATTGCATGGCGTTTGCCCATCCTCAATTAGCCCATATAGGTGCAGAAAGTAGGACGTAAAACTCCATTCATTTCATTTCATTTTTATTAATGGAGGGCTTTATCTTTCCTTTTTAAAAGTTTATCCATGGACTGTAATGTTAATAACTCTAGTTTGATATTATCAATTGAAATGAAAAGAGCTCAAAGTCCCTTATGTAATTCAACAATTTTGCAATTAGTCACAATGAACAATAAACCTTTAGAAATCTATCTAGACAAATATCACCAGTTTATCAATTATTGTGTAGGTTGATAACAACTAGCTATATGGTAATAATATCATATTGGTAGACTGATAACATTTCAATGTTGAATTACATACAGTATGTAGGCTGGATAGATATACATTGAATAATATAACCTCAAATTACACATTTTATTACCATTTCAGTCTACAACAGGAATAGCTCTGTTTAAAGGAATACAACCTCTTAGAATGAACAAAAAATATAAATTTTCAAACTTGGTCAATGAGAATATATATTCATCAGTGGACTTACCTGATGGTATAAGTATACAACAGATTACCTAAATAGTGTGATAAATCCAGAAAACTTTGTTTATATACAATAATTGAAAAAAGGCTTACTCAAATTTAAAGCGTTTTTCAATTATAACCTGTAATTGTATGGAAAATAACATACTTTTATGGGTTTATTTGACTTTGTTTGAATATTTTGGACATCGTTGATGAATATATACTCTTATTGACCAAGTTTGAGAACTTAATTTTTTTTGTTCATTATAAGCGGTCGCTTTAACAAGTTAATCAGTCAAACACAAGAATACGACTTTAAACAACAATTTTACATTTCAACTTAACACATTCAAAATAAAAGCAAAATTTCGTATAGACTTTCTTTCTTGATTAATCTTAATCTGAACTCTAATATTGTTTTCAAAATAAAACTTAAGTAATAAGGTCTATTGTCAGATTGTTTAAATACTTTGTCTTTTTATTGGTTAATATAACTTAAACCATTATTTTTTTTATGTCAATTAATATGTTAAAATAATATCATTATAATCCTGATGACAAGAGTGATAAGATATTTATTTTAGCCTTAACCTCTGTAAGTTAGCACTTAAAAAAAAATAAACACATGCCCTTCTTCTTGGCCCTCCAGGCTTTTCAACAAAAATTGACTTACTTTTGAATGAAATAGAAAATGTTACATTTAACAAATTATTGCGATCTAAGTCTGTAAATATTGGATATCTATGTGGTCAATAAAATTGAAATCGTCTTAAAATTCAATTGACAATATTTTTGCACTGTCAGGAATTAATTGGTGATTCTGTCAAAATAATGACAGTGCAGAAGGGTCAACAGAACGGTGACAACAAACTCACTTCTATTTCTCAATCTTTATCATTCTAAATCAATGAATTCATTACTTACTTCGACAGATGTTTCAGTATTTGATTCTTTATAAGAGAAGCCATTCTTAATCATTATTTGTTCGGGTACAACCCCTGCTATTCCAATGTAACTTCGTCTGCAATAAATTAGCGTATTCAACAAATCGCCATTTTCGTGTCGTATCGCCTATGTCATTGATAATTTATAAACAATAGCTGTTTAACGTGTGTTCTGATAATCAATATCAATTGAGTATAATTTTTGACTAATTATCATCAATTGCTGAACCACTTTAACCTTTTTACTCTTTATTTCTGAATGAATCGCATGTTTCACCCACTCTCTTTCATTGATGTAAACGACCAAGCACCTGTCAAAATGTCAAGGGACTTAACTCTTATCTGATATTGTAAAACCAGACTACATTTACCTATAACACACTAATTTGATAAATTTGAGATGTCAAAGTCGAGTACACACTGTCGAAACTAAAATTTTAGACAAGTAAAATGAAAGAAAATGGTCAGACTTTGTGTGGATACTTTACCAAAAAATTTATACCATAAATGGGCACAGAAATCT